>CM024754.1:11020612-11354974 GCA_014218235.1 Colocasia esculenta | reverse complement strand
AGCGTGCCCGAAAGCCTTCGAAGCTGTGTAGCATTGCTGCTCGACCTCTGTTAACAAGGCACCAATATACAAAACGTGTGTCGGGGTCCTCGTCCACCTGGATGGGTTAAGTCTTCTTCCGCAGGCGTCCCTCGCTGGTGGAAGGCTGATCGGCGGTTGGAGGGGCTGCCTCAGCGAGTGGTTGCTTGTCCCTTAAGGAGAGGACATAGCAACGACGAGACTCGCGCTGACAGCCGAGCACCTCGCCTACTCCGCTCGGGGTAGGAAACTTCATCTTCTGATGGAGTGACGAAGGTACTTCTTTGATACGCCCGATCAGGCCTCTGCCAAGGATAGCATTATATCCAGGCATGTTGTTGATGACCAGGAAGTCGACAATTTTGGTCACAGCCTTCGGAGCCGTTCCCAAGGTGATCGGAAGGCGAATCCTTCCCATGGGCTGGACCGAAACTCCCGAAAAGCCGAAAAGTGGCGAGTTTACAGGGGTGAGTTGATCGGTTAGCAGACCCATGAGAACAAAACAGTCGTAAGCCAAGACATCGGGGGCGCTTCCATTATCTACCAGAATTCGGCGCACATTACAGTGGTTGATGGTGGCCGAAACGACCAACGCATCTGAGTGTGGGGTCGTAACCCCTACAAGATCTTCGTCCGAGAAGGTTATAGCCTCCTCGGGCGGTGCGCGTGCAGGACTGGCAGGGTATGGGGCCGACCGAGCAGCCGAAGGCCTGTCTACGACATGCACTCGCCTTGCGTAATCGCGTCGGCTTCGAGTGCTTTCTCCGCCCGCGCCGAAGCCTCCCGCGATCACGTTGATCTCTTGCCCATTGGGCTCGTTGTTGATCGGCTGCTCGGGAGTGCGGTCTCGGCGTCGGGGGCGCTCTTCGTTCCGGCGCCCTTCGTTCCGGCGCACGAACCGTCCAAGGTAACCGCGCTTGATAAGGTCTTCGATTTCGTCCTTAAGCTGGCGGCACTCGGAGGTGTCGTGGCCGTGGTCGCGATGAAAGCGACAGTACTTATTTTGATCGCGCTTCCGGGGGTCGGAGCGCATTCTCTGGGGCCACCGAACAAAAGCTTCATTCCTGATCTCTGCCAGGATTGTTCGGGAGCCACGGTGAGTGGGGTGTAGTTGGTGAAGGGGCGCGGACGGCGCGGAGAGTCGCCATTGCCCCGTCCTTCTTCCGATCTCGGTCGGAACCGTTGTCGGAAGGCCGCTTCTTGTCCGACTGTTCCCCCTGCTCGGCCCTGCTCGCCGCCAGGCTCTCCTCGCAAGCTGCGTGCGCTGTGCGATGGAGAGTAGTTCGGCGAGGGTGGCAGGCTGCTGGACGCCGAGGGTCCTCTGCAAGAAGCCGTCGTGAGTGCCCTGGATGAGGGCACTGGTGGCCAGAGGGACGTCCAGGCGCGAGATGCGAAGCGCCTCTGTTCGGACCTCTTGACGAAGTCCAGAGTGCCTCACCTTTCTTCTGGCGCACAGCCAGAAGAGAAGCCGCCGTTCGCGGCTGCGATCTCCCGCCAAGGAAGTTGTCCCTGAAGGACTTCTTCAGTTGGCGGAAGGAAGTAATGGAGCCCGCAGGGAGGGTTTCAAACCAAGCCCTGGCGGTTTCCTTGAGCGTTGCAGGGAAAGCCTTGCACTTGGCCGCGTCCGATGCTCCGTGGAACACCATGTGCGACTCAAAGCCGTGGATGTGGTCGGCCGGGTCGGTCGTGCCGTCGTAGGGAGCGATGGTGGGAAGAGGGAGCTTGGAGGAGACCTGGGACTCCAGGATCTCCCTAGTAAAAGGGGAGCGGAAGTCCAAGTCGTCCTCCGCGGGAGCTTTCCCCTCCGCCCGCTGGACCATCGCGTCCATACAACGCTCCAGATCGACCACGCGCTTGAGGCGCCTGGCGAGCTCCTGTTCGGAGTTGGCGGGGCCCCCTCGTCCCGAGGCGTGGGAGTTGCCTCCCACGACTGATCGAGGCGGACGGGGGGAGATAATAGAGCGGCGAGGCGAACGCCCGCGGCGCTCTGGTGCCCGCTCCTCCGATGGGGCCCGGAGGGACCGGCGCGGCGAGTCCGCCTGCTGCTCCTGCGGCGCCAGGGGAACGCGGGAGCGTCGATGTGACGATTCTGCCTGCCGCTCGCGCGGCAGGGAAACCGCCGGGGCCGCTGCCCCCGCCAACTGGGCCTGTAGGGCGAGGCAGACGCCCGTCAACTGATGCATTTGCCCCCGAAGCTCTGCCACTTCGAGGGCCGTTGCCGGTGCGGCAGTCGTTGGTGCTGGGACGTCGTGATTTGCGCCGGTAGTGGCGACGGCAACGTCACCAGGAGGGGATTGGCGACGAGAGGCCCCTCGTGATTGGCGAGACCTCGTCGCCCTGCTTCCTACATTCTGGTATGAAGATCGTCCTCGAGCCATGGCAGCGTCGTTCCCACAGACGGCGCCAAAATGTGGTGGTGTGATCCTGTTTGGGCCTGAGCCAAACGGGCCTCCACTAAACAGAGAGGAAAGACGATCGCTGGTGAGGACGAACACCTGCAAAACCAGAAGTGGATCAGGGGGGCCCGGTGAAGACCGGGGAAACCCTCCGATGCCTAAGTCAGAGAGGAACTTGAGAGGCAGGGGGTTTCAGAATGAGAGAATGTGTTCGCGAGGGGTCGAGAGCGTACCCTTGCATGGTACTGTACCTGTGCTTTTATAAGCATCGGTGTCGAGGCCAACGTGCGTAACGTCCGGCGGATCGTGCCTGAAGAGGCGCCTTGACGCACGCGCATAACGGGAAGAGTTATGACTCTGGTGCCCGTTAGGCTGCCAGGCAGCTCACGTCTCTTGATGGTGGAGGATGTGGCCTGGGACGGTTACAACCGTTCTGCGAGCCGGAGAACCTGCTCGGAACCCTTTGGGAACGCTTTCCGAGCAGGTGACCCACGCGGGGGCTCGAACATGCTGTTCGGAAGCCGTTCATAGCTGTTCGGTGAGGGAAGGCGGGTGATCTGCTCGGAGGTATGCCGCAGCGGAACTTGACAGCTTCCGATCACGGGGGTCACACAATGGAGGTCTTTGAGCCACCCTGGAGAGGGCGTGCCCTCCGATGACGGTGCCACGTTAATTGACAGGACGCGAATGGGACGTAACGAGCCATCATGGGCCAAACGGGCCTCCACTAAACAGAGAGGAAAGACGATCGCTGGTGAGGACGAACACCTGCAAAACCAGAAGTGGATCAGGGGGGCCCGGTGAAGACCGGGGAAACCCTCCGAGGCCTAAGTCGAGAGGAACTTGAGAGGCAGGGGGTTTCGGAATGAGAGAATGTGTTCGCGGGGGTCGAGAGCGTACCCTTGCATGGTACTGTACCTGTGCTTTTATAAGCATCGGTGTCCGAGGCCAACGTGCGTAACGTCCGGCGGATCGTGCTGAAGAGGCGCCTTGACGCACGCGCATAACGGGAGGAGTTATGACTCTGGTGCCCGTTAGGCGCCCAGCAGCTCACGTCTCTTCATTGGCGCCGTCTGTGGGAACGAACGAGAGGCCATGTGCCCTACCCGAGCGTCTCATCTTCATGAGACCCGCACACCCTTATCCTCACTGGGGGGCTGTGTAGAGGTAATCTTTAGTCCCACATTGAAAGATAGTGAGAACAGTGTGTGCTTATCAGCAAGAGTCTCACCTCTTCTCCCAAGAGGGCCCTTTTTAAAGGACAAAACCCTAAGCATGGGGACAATACCTCTTGGGAGGCACACTTAAATCACGTCTCTTCAGTAAGTACATGGGTTGTACAATTTAGCTCACATGAGTTATTGGGCCAAGAGTAATTGCCAAATGATGAATATTAGAAATAATGGCATGAATAATATTTATTCAATTTAAAAATATAAAATTACTTGAATAAGTGTGATAAATAGATTTACATAAGGATAAATGGTGAATAATTGGAAACTAAATCAATACCCATTAAGTTAAATTAGTAATGAGTTTGGTTAATGGACCTAACATGAGTTGTTGGGCCCAAATGAGAAGAGCCCATCATGAGATGGGAAGTAATAGTCTAAATTCGTACCTAAAAATAGTAATAAATAGAAAAGGTTAAGATAATGATTATTTTAACTCTTACTTATCATAAAAAGAGTCCCCATCCCATCCTAACACATTAGCCATGAAATTAGATCTCTCCCTAAGCCAATTAGTGGATTAATGCTAGAATATGGGAGATAAATGTGTAAATTCGGAGTTAATATTTAAATAAATTAAAAAGGGATAAGATAATGACTAAACTAGCTTATAAATGTCTCTATAAGAGTCCTAGACCTATATTAAACTATTACTCACGAAATTAGACCTCTCATCTATCCTATTAGGTGGGATAATGCAAGAAATAAGGGGATAAATAAAGAAATTAAAGAGTTGGAAGAAGTAGGAAGAGTTTTAGAGAGGATGGACTCTTGTAGCAACCATATACACCCTAATCTAACCCTATCAACCCTCATTTTCGTGCTTAGACTTTGGGAGATGAAGGGAGAGGCTTGGAGAACGAAGGAGCAAGGTGGAAGGAGCTTGGAGCAAAGGATTTCACCCCGTCTTCATCCAAAAACCCTAGCTTTTCATTCTTGCAACGAAAGGTAGGCAATCTCTCAAGCTAAAATCGTGAAATAATTAACCTAGGTAGAGTTCATGTACCTCTTCAAAAGCCCTATAGTTTCGTGATATTTTGTGCATCCATTTGGGCGAATTTAATTCGTGAAGCCCTACTGTACCATGAACCTGAAATCTCATGTTTTCTCTAATTCCTTGTATGTACTCATTCCCATGCCATGATAAAATTCTCAATTAGACTACATCATACTAGTTTTCAAACGCCCCTAGTCTTGCTTGATTTTGATCTCCCATGAGGGAGAATTAAATCTTTGAATCCTATCTGTTGCTTTACCCGACTCTTCAATTTTACCTTTAAACTTGTACATACTTGATATCTTGCTATGAGAAAATTCTCTAAAATACTACATCGTGTTATTTTCGAACGCTCCTAGCTTCGTAATTTTTCATCAAGTATACATCCCTAATTAATTCGTTGAATCCTAACTGCACCTATTTAGTTCCCAAAAGTAACCCGATAATGCATATCTAAACCTTGTCTATTTTCAAATTAATCGTGCATGTTGATATATATACAGTCTACTTTCGTTTAAAACTAGTTTCGTACTTTTTAGATCACCTTACTATTTTATATGGAATTTAGAACATCCCTGTATCACAGATAACTCGCCCTGGGAAAAAGGGAAAAAAGGCAATCTCACCTGTTATCGCGACGGCGCGATTCGCCGCGATATCAGTGAGGTCGCGCCGGCCATTGACGTCGCGTCAAGAATGCGTCGGCATAAGCTGCCGCGATTCACTCCAGACCGGCCAGGTCCCGTGTCGCGCCCGTCCGCCCCGTCGCGACTTGAACCGCGACGGGTGAGTCTGCCGCATTTTCATGAATCTGACCAGAATGGAAAATTGTGCATATGCCCTGTTGTTTAAGCTTTATACCCTTTAATTAGCCATGATTAAATCATGTTATAATTAATTCGATTTGGTGGATTAATAAATGACATTAATGATATAAATTTAAAATGACGTTGCATGACTTGTCATATCTTCAAGATTTCTTTACACTTACACACACAACATTATTAATATCATTTGACCTTGATAAGTATGCAATAATGTATTCGGTAAAATAGTGAAATAAATGACTAAATTACCCTATTATATTAAATAAATTGTCTTCATTTTTACTCGCGCATTTTAAATACGTTATCGTTTTCCCTCGGCCTTCGAGCACTCGAGGCACGACGGACCCGTTTTCTACACACTTTTCTCTTGACTTGGACCACCTCTCCATCGGGAATACTCTCGACTGGACTAGGGACTCCTTGTCAAGGCCTCCGTAACTCTTCTTGGCTTTGGCGCACGTCCATTGCCGACGAGCTGGTTGTACCTTTAAATCCCGTTACACTCTTAGGGATCAGTACGATCCAAGCGGCCTTAGTGAGATCTCTCTTATCTTGTGATCACGCGCGAACCACCTGGCCAGTGTTCTTAGCACGACTAGTGGGCGGTGGTGACTTCTTCTACCAGACTGTCGGCACCCGACCTGGTGCTGTGCAACCGTTACTATCATGGTTTATCGTTGTTTTACGATTATACCCCTATCTCATCTTCTATCCTTGTACTCTCATCTATTCACGTTCACTCTACTATCTCGTCTATTCATCTAGTACTCTCTTGAGACTCATGAGCTGTTGCGGCTCTCATTGCTTGTACTATACATGACTATCTAGCGCCATAATATGGGTCCGGTGACCCTACTGACTTGAATGCATAGTGTGCAGGGCACGGAGAGTGTCCGAGGGGCTCCAATCTAGTCCTGGGGCAGAGAGCCACCCGAAAATACCTGCAGGGGCTATTGACGGTGTTCTGCATTGCACCGGTTCTGACTATCTCGACATTGGCTAGACATCTAATTATTTTACTATTAGCCTGAGGAGTTAGACATATTTACCAGTTCTGTGCTATTAGTGTGCTAGCACTGACTGTTATAACATTAGTCTGACGAGTTCAGACGTAATGTACTATCGTTAAACGGCTACTGTCCCAAAGTGACTATTGCCGTACTCGACTAGTGCACCGTGGTGCAACCATACACGTTATCTCATTACATGTTATCTCTTACACGCTATCTCTTTATGCAATCTCGTTACACGCTATCTTGATATACAAGCTATCTCGTTACACGCCACCTTATACAAGCTATCCTATTACATGTCATTTTGATACACGCTATCTTGTTATACACTATCTTGTTACACACTATCTCGTTATGTTGTCATCCTAATTTTGCAATACTCTTGAGAAATGTATTATCGTTCACTTGTTATCTTGTACTATTACTCTCTTGACTATACTTGACCGATCTCTCTAGTTAATCTGCGTTACAGGACATTAATCACTTAAAGCATGCTTGTTTACACGAGATATTAAGTCCTACTGAGCATTATCGCTCACCCTTCGTTATTTGTTATTGTGTTTTCAGGTAAGTCAAGTGACGACCTTACACACAACAACGGGATTGGACTGGAGTGATGAGCGTCCTGAAGTCATAGCGATGGAATGTCCTTCGTACCTTAGAGTCTAGTTAGATATTGCTTTAGATTTCTTATCCATGTAATAATGTCATTGAGCCCTATGTTTTGGCTCTGAATTAGTGGTTGTAATAGATTAGATGAATTATCAATAAAATGAGAGTTTATTGAATTATTGTTCATTAGTTGCTCTGATATTTGCGAATGTATGCGTAATTTTCATTACCATACTCGTTGTTCATGCCTCCCTGATTATTCCGCTGCTAAATTAGCGGGGATGACAGTTGGTATCAGAGCCTAGGATGTCCTTAATAGATATTTTAAGTCTAGGATGTTCTAGGTGAACTGCCCTGACATGTGTCTAAGTCAACCACCATACCTATGTGAGATTGGGTAGAACCATGGTTAAGATTTGAATACATTTATCTATATATATATGTATCAACTTGGTAATACTTTAGCACCCAAAGTCTAAAAGAAATAAATAAAATGTTATTGCTCGCAGGAGATTAGTAGAGATGGTTGGTGAGCATGCACAATTGCGGGACTTGCAAAGCACCGTACAAGGGTTAACTCAAGCCCTAACAACGTGATTCAAGCAGGAGCAAGGAATGGGGTAGGAGATTTATACGAAAATTTCCAACGAATGAATCCTCCTAGGTTTAAGGAACTCTGGATCCCGATGAAGCCGAAAATTGGGTGAAGACGATGGAACGTATCTTTAGAGTTATGCAATGTTCAGAACATGAGAAAGTCCTTCTGGCAACCTTCCAATTGGACCGCGATGCTAGAGCTTGGTGGGAAGCTGCCAGTGGACAACTACCGACATCAACATAGAGTGGGATGAATTTTTAGAACTCTTCAACACCAAATATTTTTCTGAAAGGATTCGTGAGAGGAAGGCAAATGAATTCGCCAATTTAAAACAACGAATGATGTCTGTAGCAGAATATGAAGCACAATTTGAAAGACTAGCACAATATGCACCACATTTGGTGAGTACGAAAAAGATGAAGGCAAAGAGATTCTTAGAAGGATTGAGACCTGTGTTCTGGGAAAAGTTGGCTCCGCTAGACCTTGTAGTATATTCAGACATGGTATCGAGAGCTCAAATAGTAGAGGACACCATGGGACTTCTGTAGTATATCAGACATTGCTAGACCTTGTATTTTTCCATAAGAAAAGGTGTTGAAAAGGGAACGTGCTACCCATTCTCATGATAATAAAGGAAGAAATACAGTAGATAGCAAGAGAATGAAAGGGGAAGCAAAGCGGAAAGAATTCTGTAATTTTGTAAAAAGCCAGGGCATCAGATTGAAAAGTTGGAAGAAACTGGCAGATGTTTGCATTGTGGAAGTCAACAACATCGAGTCATCGATTGCCAGACAAAGAAGAACCAAACTCCACACCAAAGACGGTTACAAGTTATTGTGGATACAAATCATGCCAATAAAGGTAGACAAGGTATCAGTACTAAACCCTTAGTTCAGGTTCATATTATTTTCTCGATAACAAACCCTATAGTGGGGGAGATGATGGAATGAAATATTCAGAATAAATTGATAATCATATCATATCATATGAATTTGGGGACCAAATTCTATTTAAGTGGGGGAGGATGTAGTACCCCGGAAAATCCATTAATTAAAAATTATAGATAAATAGAAATTTTATCTATTTATAAATTCAATTAATTAAACGATACACATCATTATTGCATGCGTATAAACCCCTATAAAAATTTCGTAAAAATAGTAGTTATACTTTAAATAATGTTCTCTAATGACCCATCATGAAATTTGGGCATAGAAAAACGTTTGGACTTAGTTTAAGAATTTATGCGACTTATTAGCATAATTAAGGAATAAGTCGAAGAACCCATTATTTTCTGACCCAAAGTGATTATAAATAAAAATAAACATGTGAGTAGACTTTAAATAATATGGGATGATAGCCCATTATGATATTTGGACCAATAGACAATCTTGGCCCATAAAAAATTCTTTAATGAAAAGGATAAATAAAAACCATTAAGTAAAGTAAGTACATGGGTTGTACAATTAAGCTCACATGAGTTATTGGGCCAAGAGTAATTGCCCAAATGATGAATATTAGAAATAATGGCATGAATAATATTTATTCAATTTAAAAATATAAAATTACTTGAATAAGTATGATAAATAGATTTACATAAGGATAAATGGTGAATAATTGGAAACTAAATCAATACCCATTAAGTTAAATTAGTAATGAGTTTGGTTAATGGACCTAACATGAGTTGTTGGGCCCAAATGAGAAGAGCCCATCATGAGATGGGAAGTAATTAGTCTAAATTCGTACCTAAAAATAGTAATAAATAGAAAAGGGTTAAGATAATGATTATTTTAACTCTTACTTATCTTAAAAAGAGTCTCCATCCCATCCTAACACATTAGCCATGAAATTAGATCTCTCCCTAAACCATTAGTAGATTAATGCTAGAATATGGGAGATAAATGTGTAAATTCGGAGTTAATATTTAAATAAATTAAAAAGGGATAAGATAATGACTAAACTAGCTTATAATATCTCTATAAGAGTCCTAGACTATACTAAACCATTACTCACGAAATTAGACCTCTCATCTATCCTATTAGGTGGGATAATGCAAGAAATAAGGGGATAAATAAAGAAATTAAAGAGTTGGAAGAAGTAGGAAGAGTTTTAGAGAGGATGGACTCTTGTAGCAACCATATACACCCTAATCTAACCCTATCAACCCTCATTTTCGTGCTTAGACTTTGGAGATGAAGGGAGAGGCTGGAGAACGAAGGAGCAAGGTGGAAGGAGCTTGGAGTAAAGGATTTCACCCCGTCTTCGTCCAAAACCCCTAGCTTTTCATTCTTGCAACGAAAGGGAGGCAATCTTTCAAGCTAAAATCGTGAAATAATTACCCTAGGTAGAGTTCATGTACCTCTTCAAAAGCCCTATAGTGTCGTGGTATTTTGTGCATCCATTTGGGCGAATTTAATTCGTGAAGCCTACTGTACCATGAACCTGAAATCTCATGTTTTCTCTAATTCCTTGCATGTACTCATTCCCATGCCATGATAAAATCTCAATTAGACTAAATCATACTAGTTTTCAAACGCCCCTGGTCTTGCTCAATTTCGATCTCCCATGAGGGAGAATTAAATCTTTGAATCCCTATATTTGCTTTTACCTGACTCTTCAATTTTACCTTTAAACTTCATACATACTTGATATCTTGCTATGAGAAAATTCTCTAAAATACTACATTGCGTATCTTTCGAACGCCCCTAGTTTCGTAATTTTTCATCAAGTATACATCCCTAATTAATTCGTTGAACCCTAACTGTACCTATTTAGTTCACGAAAAGTAACTCGATTAATGCATATCTAAACCTTGTCTATTTTCAAATTAATCATGCATGTTGATAAATATACATGTTTACTTTCGTTTAAAACTAGTTTTGTACTTTTTGGATCACCGTACTATTTTATATGGAATTTAGAACGTCTCTATATCACAGATAACTCGCCCTGGGAAAAGGGAAAAAAAGGCAATCTCACCTGTTATCGTGACGGCGCGATCCGCCGCGATATCAGTGAGGTCGCGCCGGCCATTGACGTCGCGTCAAGAACGCGCGGCATAAGCTGCCGCGATTCACTCCAGACCGGCCAGGTCCCGTGTCGCGCCCGTCCGCCCCGTCACGACTTGAACCGCAACGGGTGAGTCTACCGCGTTTTCATGAATCCGACCAGAATGGAAAATTGTGTATGCCCTGTTGTTTAAGCTTTATACCCTTTAATTAGTCATGATTAAATCATGTTATAATTAATTCGACTTGGTGGATTAATAATGACATTAATGATATAAATTTAAAATGACGTTTGCATGACTTGTCATATCTTCAAGATTTCTTTACACTTACACACACAAATTATTAAATATCATTTGACCTTGATAAGTTATGCAATAATGTATTCGGTAAAATAGTGAAATAAATGACTAAATTACCCTATTATATTAATACAATTGTCTTCGTTTTTACTCGCGCATTTTAAATACCGTTATCGTTTTCCCTCGGCCTTCGAGCACTCGAGGCACGACGGACCCGTTTTCTACACACTTTTCCCTTGACTTGGACCACCTCTCCATCGGGAATACTCTCGACTGGACTAGAGACTCCTTGTAAAGGCCTCCGTAACTCTTCTTGGCTTTGGCGCACGTCCATTGCCGACGAGCTGGTTGTACCTTTAAATCTCGTTACACACTTAGGGATCAGTACGATCCAAGCGGCCTTAGTGAGATCTCTCTTATCTTGTGATCACGCGGACCACCTGGCCAGTGTTCTTAGCACGACTAGTGGGCGGTGGTGACTTCTTCTACCAGACTGCCGGCCCGACCTGGTGCTGTGCAACCGTTACTATCATGGTTTATCGTGTTTTACGATTATACCCCTATCTCATCTACTATCATTGTACTCTCATCTATTCACGTTCACTCTACTATCTCGTCTATTCTCTAGTACTCTCTTGAGACTAATGAGCTGTTGCGTCTCCCATTGCTTGTACTATACATGACTGTCTAGCGCCATAATATGGGTCCGGTGACCCTACTGACTTGAATGCATAGTGTGCAGGGCACGGAGAGTGTCCGAGGGGCTCCAATCTAGTCCTGGGGGCAGAGAGCCACCCGAAAATACCTGCAGGGGCTATTGACGGTGTTCTACATTGCACCAGTTCTGACTATCTCGACATTGGCTACACATCTAATTATTTTACTATTAGTCTGAGGAGTTCAGACATATTGTACCAGTTCTGTGCTATTAGTGTGCTAGCACTGACTGTTATAACATTAGTCTGAGGAGTTCAGACGTATATACTATCGTTAAACGGCTACTGTCCCAAAGTGACTATTGCCGTACTCGACTAGTGCACCGTGGTGCAACCATACACGTTATCTCATTACATGTTATCTCTTTACACGCTATCTCTTTACATGCAATCTCGTTACACGCTATCTGATATACAAGCTATCTCGTTACACGCCACCTTGATACAAGCTATCCTATTACATGTCATTTTGATACACGCTATCTTGTTATACACTATCTTGTTACACGCTATCTCGTTATGTTGTCATCCTAATTTTGCAATACTCTTGAGAAATGTATTATCGTTCACTTGTTATCTTGTACTATTACTCTCTTGACTATACTTGATCGATCTCTCTAGTTAACCTGCGTTACAAGACATTAATCACTTAAAGCATTCTTGTTTACACGAGATATTAAGTCCTACTGAGCGTTATTGCTCACCCTTCGTTATTTGTTATTGTGTTTTCAGGTAAGTCAAGTGACGACCTTACACACAACAACGGGATTGGACTGGAGTGATAAGCGTCCTGAAGTCATAGCGATGGAATGTCCTTCGTACCTTAGAGTCTAGTTAGATATTGCTTTAGATTTCTTATCCAATGTAATAATGTCATTGAGCCCTATGTTTTGGCTCTGAATTAGTGGTTGTAATAGATTAGATGAATTATCAATAAAATGATGAGTTTTATTGAAATTATTGTTCATTAGTTGCTCTGATATTTGCGAATGTATGCGTATTTTCATTACCATACTCGTTGTTCATGCCTCCCTGATTTATTCCGCTGCTAAATTAGCGGGGCATGACATGACTAAGGGATATCCTTACTTGTTTGAGTACGGTTTTAAATATTTTTAGATGATAGTATTTGTATTTATGTTTTAAAGTTGAATGTATTTAGAATATGTTATGAATTTCGAGGTCGAAATTTCTTTTTAGATGATAGTAATGTAACGTCGCGTATTTTTCGGATCCTTGTGAATCTTGTGTTCAATGCTTGTAAGGCCAATGTGAGGCCAATGTTGTGAGGATTGGGAGGGTGGGGGAGTGGTCCCCCCCTTTCCCCATGCACGCGGTGTGCAGGGGAAGCCAGAAAAGGCCGCTGGCCATTTCTGGTAATGGGGAGAACCCCTCCGCCTTGCCCTCTCCCTCTCCCAACCTCTTCTTCCTCCCTCCCCCCTCTCTCTCTCACATTCTCTGCTCTCTCTCTCTCGCTCTCTTTCTCTCTCTCTGTCGCTCTGTGCACCACCCGGAGGAGGAGGCTGCCGCTGCGTCGCCGTCTTCTTCCTCCCTTGCTCTGCGTCGTGGAGGACGCCGTCACCGCGCTGTCGCCGTCCGGAGCCGCGCACGGAGGACGCCGTGCGCGGGTGCAGCAGCTCGCCACCGTCGCCGTCGAGCTCGCCGCCGCTGCTTGGGGTCGCCGCCGGCGGGTCCTACCGCCGTTGGTAGGGACCCCCTCTCCCTCTCCGGCGTCGACCGGACTCCCCCTCCCCCTGTGCGCCGCCGTGACCCCCCCTTTCCTCTCCCTGCTCCCGTCTCTCTCTCTCTCCCTTTCTCTCTCTCTGTGTGACACCTCCGGGCGGAGGTGTTTCCGGCGAGGGGAGCGCCGCCGGCGGCCGCCGCGCCGTCCGGCAACCCCCTCCCGCCGGCGCCGGCACCGCAGTGACCGGCCGGCCGGCCCCCCCGCCCCCCTTCTCCTTCTCCTCCTCACCTCCGCAGGGGAGATCGGGAGGAAGAAGGAGGTGGGCGCAACGCGCCCAGATCTGCTTGGATCTGGGCGGCGCGTTGCGCCCAGCCACCCTGGCGCATTGCGCCGGGGCGCTGGCTTGGGGGCCCCCTGCGGCACATTGTGCCGGCAGATCCTCTTGGGCCCTTTTCGGCTTTAACTTCTGGCCCCATTTCCCGAAACCAGATGAAGAAGGTCCTGCTGGTGCCTTGCCCTTGCTTGCACCTACTGACTGCTGCGGTAGCCGGAAACTACCTGAACCTGATTCACCTGCCTGACGAGTACGGATAGACCTCTCCAAAGTAGCTGCCCTCTGCGCTGCCTCTTCCACTGTCCTACACATAAGAGGTACTATCGCATCCTGCAATTCCACTCTCAAACCGCTGATAAAATACTCAACCATCATATTATTATCTGAAACCACATATGGCGCATAACGGCTAAGTGCCATAAATCTCATCTGGTACTCTAAGACTGAAGAGTTACCTTGCTGAAGAGTTCGGAATTACTCTCTTTTTACTTGCTGCACTTGGATCGGAAAGAATGTATCATAAATACATCAAGAAACTCCGGCCAAGTGATAGCTTCTTCCGTCCTGCCTGCCAAATTGTTTGCATCTTCAATCGCCACCATTCCAAGGCAAAACCTCTCAACTGGTAAGCAGCTAATACCACTCTATCTGCTGCCGGACACCTCATAGTCGCAAAAACTCTCTCAATTTCATGAACCCAATGCTCAGCTGTATCTGGATTCGGCCCTCCTGAATAAGTAGGTGGCTGCAATCTCAGAAACTTTTCAACCTGCAACACTGGTCTTCCGCTAACACAACACTGTGGTGCACATGAGCTACAAAGGGCACCTCCACTCTTGGCGGAAATGGAGCAACAGGTACAGCCTCTCCATCCCCAGGTGGCACTGCAACCGTGGTACTGGCGCCTGCTGATCCATTCTTGCTCGAATATCCGTGAGGCTCTCCCAAATCCTTTCTATCATACGCTGGTGCTTTCCTCCAGATCATCTCCTCCACCACCCCAATCTCTCCTATCAGCCATTTCAGAATTTTCTACATACACAAACCCAAATAAAAACAAAACCAAAATGATCAAAACCAGGGTCCCTACCAGCATGTATAATGACCAAATAAGGCTATGTATCCTTTAAATTCCCTTATATAACACGACCTCGTCTGATACCAACTGTGGCGGATCGCCTCGGCCAAGCCCGTTAACCGATAACGTACTTGATCCGAGTCCGCCTCCCGCGAACGGGCCGAAGCCTCGCAAGGGATACCAAACACAGTCCGTGTAAACATAAAGGAACACACCACATTTCATATATTTCACAAGTTTACATAGCCAAATTTTCACAAAAAACTGAAAGAAGTACAAGAGCCTGGGGCATACCCCGAGGTACAACTGAAGAAAGTAAACAACTACAAAACTACACTGCTGAAACTACTCTGCTGGAGGTGCTGACCCTGCACCGCTACGACGCGGCCCGGAACTGGACGTCGACGAGACGTCCTCCTCGCTCTCACCTGTGGGGGTAGGGGTGAGCCTCTCTAGTCACTGGCTCAGTAGGGAACTCCCCCAAACCGAGCGAAACAAACACCACGAGTACGAATAGTAAACAACCAACAATTTATAAACAGCTAAGCAGGTAAGTAAAGCTGTAAAAGTACTCACCGTCTGCCGACTACGAGAAACAACAGTAATAATTAAACGGCAAACCAGTACAGGTGTACAAGCTAAAGTAGAGACAGCCAACACGAGCCACGTGAACTGGTTCGCGACACCAGAAACTGACTCGGACAACTAACACAGGTCTACCTCTCAGTCTCGCAGCCACGGACGAAAGGTCCAACTGCCGCTCCACGTAAAAAGGTCAAGCAACTGTGGAGACCAACTAAACACCACAACCTGCAGACCACACGGTCACAGGCCCATGCCTGGCACCTCCAGAGACCCTGGCCTGGGCTCGCTAGAGTGAGGCACTGGAAAGGACTAGCTGGGGACCAGTGTCGACTACTGGTGTCCGTACCCCCAACTACGAGCGCGCTACAAGTGACTAAAAACAAACACAAGTGTCACTGTCCCACTGTCGTCTTTCCCTCAGCCGGACGTACAACTCTAACACAAGAGTGAGGGTGTCCAGGTCAGACGACACAGACCTCGACGGTACAGCACAAGTACCGGGACAAAGCCCCGAGCTAACAGCCTGGCTCACAAAGAACCTGGGGCACCCAACTGGAGAGGTAACCACGGTAGGCGTCGTACTACTCGCCACGTACACAGAACCACGTGCACGTCACACACAAACCACGTGAAACCTCACGTAAACCACAAGTAACCACTGGTCCACTACACGTGAACCCAACTGACTCGCGTACACAACGCGCAGTCCCGAAGTAAACAACAACACAACTAACAACATAACACGCAGTAAACAATACTATGCATACCTTGTATGCTAACACGTAAACCAAGTGCACTCAGTGCACCTCATGCGTCACACACATGCATTATCGATAATTATTGTACTTAGTCATTTCTGCTCATATAGAGTAGGCGGCCCACATCGATTGCCGCTTACTGGGAGTCAACGGCAAGGTTCCTGGCCGTTAACCTCCTGGCTGAGGATCTTGGCGCAAGCGATGTTGACGCCAAGTTCTCCGGCCATAAACCCTGCAGAAACCCTAATCCGGTCCTGCGGGTTTTCTAACTGTTCTAACTACTGAAAAACATGCAAATGCGATTCTTTTAGCATGCTAGAACCCAATACAACCCGTTATAACATATTCGTACAGTAAACTACTCAAACCACCCATTATCCCGCTTGGTGCAACTCTATCCAAACATGGATTATCATGCTGGTTCAAGTGATTATGATGTTTTTAATGTTCCTACGGAGCTAAACGGGTTCGTCCCCTACCTCAGAACGCGTTAGAATCTCCCACGATCTCCTGGTTCACGCCGAGCCCTCCGCGAGCTCCCACGCGAATTGCACCACTCCGCGACGTTTCCTCGCGTAATTCGCGACACGCGCGCGTCCACGATCGTCCAACTACTCCTCGCACCTGTTGGAAGCTTCAGAAACACAGGGCGCGAGGCTGGGGCAAGAGGGAAAGAGAGTGAGCTAGGAAAGCTACCCTCGGGTGAGCCTTTAACCTGCAGAACTGTCAGGTTGGCGTCAACCCCCATGCCGCTAACAAGCACCGCCAGTCTAACGTCCACACTACTGCCGCCAAGTTCAAGAGTCAACGTCCATGAACCTGGACGCCAATAGTAAACGGCCACACCCTGGCCGCCAACTCAGACAAACAGCAGCAGGTCCTATTCTATTTCCGGACCAACCCTGCGCTGCACCTGCTCAGCCACGCATGCACATTACACATACCACACAACTGACTCACACTGGCCTCACAACGCCGCCACAACCACAACACACACGATCCGCATGGATCCGAAAAGCACGCGACGTTACATTACTATCATCTAAAAAGAAATTTCGACCTCGAAATTCATAACACAACACAGAGTCAAACAACTTAAACATACACAACTTTACAAGCACTATCATCTAAAAAGAAAATACAAAACTTACTCAAACAGATAGGGATACCCTTTAGCCATTTCCGCGGCCAACTCCCAGGTATCCTCACCACCCAACCTATTTTCCCATCTCACTTTAACTAGCTCAATTTCTTTATTCCTCAGCTTCTTTATCTTTCGATCTGTGATCTGCACCGGATACTCTGGCATAGTCATGTCCGGCCTCAGGTCACCACCTTGATATTTAATTATTTGAGCTGGATCTTCAATACATTTTCTCAACATAGAGACATGGAAAATATCATGCACATCTGCAAAATCAGCTGGCAAATCCAGCCTATAAGCCACTTCCCCAATTCTTTCAATTACCTGGAAAGGTCCCACATATCTTGGACTCAACTTTCCAGACTTGCCAAACCTCATTATACCTTTACTTGGGAAACTCTCAGAAACAAAATCTCCCACCTCAAACTGAAGTGGTCTCCTCCGCACATCTGCATAACTTTTCTGCCTACTTTGAGCTGCCTGCAATTTTTCTTTGATAAGCTTTACTACTTCAGTGGTTTGCTGAATCAATTCAGGACCCACTAATTGCCTTTCTCCCACTTCATGCCAATTCAATGGGGTTCTACATGGCCTTCCATATAAAGCTTCATACGGTGCCATCCCAAGACTGGTATGATAACTATTATTGTAGGCAAACTCAACCATTCCCAAATGATGCTCCCAACTACCTCCCCAAACTAAACAACAAGCTCGCAACATATCTTCAATTGTCTGAATAGTCCTTTCTGTCTGACCATCTGTCTGGGGATGATAAGCGGAGCTATACCTCAACTCAGAACCAATCACTTTCTGCAGACTTCTCCAAAAACCAGAAGTAAATCTTGGATCTCTATCAGATACAATAGTCTTCGGAATACCATGCAGTGGAACAATTCTTTCAACATAAATATTTGCCAACCTGTCCACTGTCCAAGACATACTCACTGCCACTAATCTGCATACCTTAGTCAATCTGTCAACAAACACCCATATTCCATTATGCCCTGAACTCGACCTTGGTAAACCTGCCACAAAGTCCATCGCAATATCATCCCATTTCCACTGTGGAATAGGCAATGGTTGCAATAGACCTCCAGGCTTCTGATGCTCTGCTTTAATCTGTTGACAGATAGCACCCTTGCCACAAATTCTGCTATTTCTTTCTTCATATGAGGCCACCAAAATGCTTCCTTAAATCATGGTACATTTAGTACTACCCGGATGAATAGTGTACCTAGATTTATGAGCCTCTTCCAGAACTCGCTGCTTCACCTCTCTCTCTGCAGGAACAAACAACCTGCCCCGAAGCTGACCACACAATTATCATCAATAGAAACTCCTTCCATTTTACAATTTCAGGTAAACCTGCATCTGCTCTCTGAGCTTCAATGATCTGCCAATATAAAGATGGCTCTACTGCACTGGCAGCTAAAATTGCTCGACGCTGACTGCTGGGCACATACAAGGAATTCTCCGCTACTTCTTCATACAACTTCATTC
The DNA here is from genome assembly GCA_014218235.1 of Colocasia esculenta. NCBI lineage: Eukaryota > Viridiplantae > Streptophyta > Magnoliopsida > Alismatales > Araceae > Colocasia > Colocasia esculenta. The sequence continues at coordinate 11,336,172 of CM024754.1, read as the reverse complement.
TTTCTTTAATCATCATCAAATTCATATATGCCTTTCTGCTCAAGCATCAGCTACAACATTGGCCTTACCCGGATGGTAAGCCAAACTGAAATCATAATCCTTCAAATATTCCACCCATCTGCGCTGGCGAAGATTCAAATCTTTCTGCGAGAAGATATACTTCAAGCTTTTATGATCTGTAAAATTTCAAATCTCTCGCCATACAGATAATGCCTCCACATTTTCAAGCAAAACAACTGCTGCCAATTCTAAATCATGAGTGGGGTAATTCTCCTCTCTGCTGGCTTCAATTGCCTGGATGCATAAGCTATTACTTTACCATGCTGCATAAGCACTGCACCAAGACCTCTCCTGAAGCATCAGTATACAGCACAAAACCACCACTCCCTGCCGGCAATGTCAATATAGGTGCTGATGTGAGTCTTTTCTTCAATTCCATGAAACTTCTCTGACATTCACCGACCACACAAAGGCACTCCTTTCCTGGTCAGTCTAGTCATAGGTGCTGCAATCTTAGAAAAATCTTGAATAAAGCGCCTATAATAACCTGCCAACCCCAGAAAACTTCTAATCTCGGTTATTGTCTTAGGCACTTCCCACCTAGACACAGCTTCCACTTTACTGGGTCTACTGCTACTCCTTTGGCTGAAATAACATGACCCAAAACTGAATTTCCTTTAACCAGAATTCACACTTACTGAATTTAGCAAACAGCTGGTTATCTCTTAACAACTGCAAGGTAAACCTCAAATGAGCTGCATGCTCCTCTTCAGATGCTGAATAAATTAGAATATCATCAATAAGACCACAATAAATTGATCTAAATATGGATGAAAAATTCTATTCATCAGATCCATAAAACCTGCAGGAGCATTAGTCAACCCAAAGGCATTACCACAAACTCATAGTGACCATATCTGGTTCTGAACGCTGTCTTATCTATATCCTCCTCTTTATTCTCAACTGATGGTACCCGGATCTCAAATCAATCTTAGAAAACACCTTTGCTGATTGCAACTGATCAAATAAATCATCTATCCTCGGCAACGGGTACTTATTCTTAATGGTCACATCATTCAATTTTCTATAATCAACACATCCGAAAACTTCCATCCTTCTTTTTCACAAATAAAACCGGCGCTCCCCACGGGGAATGACTCGGTCTAATAAAACCCTTTTGCAACAACTCTTCTAACTGCTTTTTCAATTCTTTAAGTTCTGCTGGTGCCATCCGATATGGGCTTTAGAAATCGGCATGGTACCTGGCAGCAACTCAATAGAAAAGTCCACCTCTCTGTGTGGAGCTAAACCAGGCAAATCTTCCGGAAAACATCAGCAAATTCCCTAACCACGGGAACTGCTTCCATTGGCTGACTGGCCTCTACCAAACTTACCGAGGCTAAATAGCCCACACACCCATCATTTATCAACTTTCTAGCTTTAATTGCAGAAATTAGAAACTTGGAGGTATAAAAAGGCATACCTTGATATTCAAACACTGCACCATTAGGATGACAAAATCTGATCCTTTTCTTTCTGCAATCTAACATTGCTCCATACATCTCAAGCCAATCCATACCCAGAATGATATCATAATCTGACAACTGCAGGGCATACAACCGACCCGGCATCTGGTTCCCTTCAATCATACAGGAGCTTCATCTATATAGCTCGAAGTGAGTAAAAACTCACCTGAAGGAACTCCACCACTAACTCACAAGACTTCTCTTCTAAAGGATGAGCTATGCAATCCAGAAATTCTTCGGAAATAAAAGAATGAGAGGCACCCGAATCAATAAGACTCTTGCTGAATATTCATAAAGAGGTAAAATACCTTCTATCATATTTGACGCCTCTGCCTGGGCTCGGGTGATAGCCATAACCCGGCCTCTTCCCGCGCTGCGGTACTCCTCTGCCACGACCTGCCTGTGGCTGCTGGAACTGCTGAGCTGCTGCTGCTGCTGCACACCTCTGCCATACCCATACTCTCTTGCATACGGACAATTGCGGATCAAATGTCCCGGCTGATTGCAATTATAACATCTATACCCTGGAGGAACAATAGGCTGCCTGGCAGTACTCTGCTGCGACTCCTCCACCTCAGGCCTACCTCGCCCTGCTGCAACTGCTGACGACCTCCCCATCCTCTTCCTTTGCCTTTAAATGCTTGCTTTAACTTCTGGCCCCATTTCCCGAAACCAGATGAAGAAGGTCCTGCTGGTGCCTTGCCCTGCTTGCACCTACTGGCTGCTGCGTAGCCGGAAACTACCTGAACCTGATTCACCTGCCTGACGAGTACGGATAGACCTCTCCAAAGTAGCTGCCCTCTGCGCTGCCTCTTCCACTGTCTTACACATAAGAGGTACTATCGCATCCTGCAATTCCACTCTCAAACCTCTGATAAAATACTCAACCATCATATTATTCTGAAACCACATATGGCGCATAACGGCTAAGTGCCATAAATCTCATCTGGTACTCTAAGACTGAAGAGTTACCTTGCTGAAGAGTTCGGAATTGCTCTCTTTTTACTTGCTGCACTTGGATCGGAAAGAATGTATCATTAAATACATCAAGAAACTCCGGCCAAGTGATAGCTTCTTCCGTCCTGCCTGCAAAAGTGGTTTGCATCTTCAATCGCCACCATTCCAAGGCAAAACCTCTCAACTGGTAAGCAGCTAATACCACTCTATCTGCTGCCGGACACCTCATAGTCGCAAAAACTCTCTCAATTTCATGAACCCAATGCTCAGCTGTATCTGGATTCGGCCCTCCTGAATAAGTAGGTGGCTGCAATCTCAGAAACTTTTCAACCTGCAACACTGGTTCTTCCGCTAACAACACTGGTGGTGGCACATGAGCTACAAAAGGCACCTCCACTCTCGGCGGAACTGGAGCAACAGGTACAGCCTCTCCATCCCCAGGTGGCACTGCAACCGGTGGTACTGGCGCCTGCTGATCCATTCTTGCTCGAATATCCGTGAGGCTCTCCCAAATCCTTTCTATCATACGCTGGGTGCTTTCCTCCGGATCATCTCCTCCACCACCCCAATCTCTCCTATCAGCCATTTCAGAAATTTTCTACATACACAAAACACCAACAAAAATCAAAACACAAATGATCAAAACCAGGGTCCCTACCAGCAGTGTATAATGACCAAATAAGGCTATGTATCCTTTTAATTCCCTTATATTAACACGGACCTTGCTCTGATACCAACTGTGGCGGATCGCCTCGGCCAAGCCCGTTAAACCGATAACGTACTTGATCCGAGTCCGCCTCCCGCGAACGGGCCGAAGCCTCGCAAGGATACCAAACCACAGTCCGTGTAAACATAAAGGAACACACCACATTTCATATATATTTCACAAGTTTACATAGCCAAATTTTCACAAAAACTGAAAAGAAGTACAAGAGCCTGGGGCATACCCCGAGGTACAACTGAAGAAAGTAAACAACTACAGAACTACACTGCTGAAACTACTCTGCTGGAGGTGCTGACCCTGCACCGCTACGACGCGGCCCAGAACTGGACGTCGGACGAGAGACGTCCTCCTCGCTCTCACCTGTGGGGTAGGGGTGAGCCTCTCTAGTCACTGGCTCAGTAGGGAACTCCCCCAAACCGAGCGAAACAAACACCACGAGTACGAATAGTAAACACACCAACAATTTATATAACAGCTAAGCAGGTAAGTAAAGCTGTAAAAGTACTCACCGTCTGCCGACTACGAGAAACAACAGTAATAATTAAACGGCAAACCAGTACAGGTGTACAAGCTAAAGTAGAGACAGCCAACACGAGCCACGTGAACTGGTTCGCGACACCAGAAACTGACTCGGACAACTAACACAGGTCTACCTCTCAGTCTCGCAGCCACGGACGAAAGGTCCAACTGCCGCTCCACGTAAAAAGGTCAAGCAACTGTGGAGACCAACTAAACACCACAACCTGCAGACCACACGGTCACAGGCCCATGCCTGGCACCTCCAGAGACCCTGGCCTGGGCTCGCTAGAGTGAGGCACTGGAAAGGACTAGCTGGGGACCAGTGTCGACTACTGGTGTCCGTACCCCCAACTACGAGCGCGCTACAAGTGACTAAAAACAAACACAAGTGTCACTGTCCCACTGTCGTCTTCCCTCAGCCGGACGTACAACTCTAACACAAGAGTGAGGGTGTCCAGGTCAGACGACACAGACCTCGACGGTACAGCACAAGTACCGGACAAAGCCCCGAGCTAACAGCCTGGCTCACAAAGAACCTGGGGCACCCAACTGGAGAGGTAACCACGGTAGGCGTCGTACTACTCGCCACGTACACAGAACCACGTGCACGTCACACACAAACCACGTGAAACCTCACGTAAACCACAAGTAACCACTGGTCCACTACACGTGAACCCAACTGACTCGCGTACACAACGCGCAGTCACCGAAGTAAACACTATCAGCATACCTTGTATGCTAAACACGTAAACCAAGTGCACTCAGTGCACCTCATGCGTCAACACACATGCATTATCGATAATTATTGTACTTAGTCATTTCTGCTCATATAGAAGTAGGCGGCCACATCGATTGCCGCTTACTGGGAGTCAACGGCAAGGTTCCTGGCCGTTAACCTCCTGGCTGAGGATCTTGGCGGCAAGCGATGTTGACGCCAAGTTCTCCGCCATAAACCCTGCAGAAACCCTAATCCGTCCTGCGGGTTTTCTAACTGTTCTAACTACTGAAAAACATGCAAATGCGATTCCTTTAGCATGCTAGAACCCAATACAACCGTTAGACATAATTCGTACAGTAAACTACTCAAACCACCCATTATCCCGCTTGGTGCAACTCTATCCAAACATGGATTATCATGCTGGTTCAAGTGATTATGATGTGTTTTAATGTTCCTACGGAGCTAAACGGGTTCGTCCCCTACCTCAGAATGCGTTAGAATCTCCCACGATCTCCTGGTTCACGCCGAGCCCTCCGCGAGCTCCCACGCGAATTGCACCACTCCGCGACGTTTTCCTCGCGTAATTCGGCGACACCCCGCGCATTCCACGATCGTCCAACTACTCCTCGGCACCTGTGGAAGCTTCAGAAACACCAGGGCGCGAGGCTGGGGCAAGAGGGAAGAGAGTGAGCTGGAAAGCTACCCTCGGGTGAGCCTTTAAGCTGCAGAACTGTCAGGTTGGCGTCAACCCCCATGCCGCTAACAAGCACCGCCAGTCTAAACGTCCACCACTACTGCCGCCAAGTTCAAGAAGTCAACGTCCATGAACCTGGACGCCAATAGTAAACGGCAACACCTGGCCGCCAACTCAGACAGAACAGCAGCAGGTCCTATTCTATTTCCGGACCAACCCTGCGCTGCACCTGCTCAAGCCACGCATGCACATTACACATACCACACAACTGACTCACACTGGCCTCACAACGGCCGCCACAACACAACACACACGATCCGCATGGATCGAAAAGCACGCGACGTTACAGTGGCCGTTTCTCGGACCACGTGGTAGTCGGGCCCACCCGAGTCGGCTCCAACCGGGCGGTAGCGCTGTTGACCGGTCAACCGGGGACAGCCGTACAGTGTTTCCGACACCCGTCGGTGGTGTTCTGAGGGTTGACCGACTGTCTCGGGTAGAAATATATATATATATTTGAGTCGTCATACCGCGTTCCTCGGTTTCTGGGCCTGCTTGGGTCGGCTCCGACCGGGTCGTGAGGGTCGTTTGAACGTTTGACCTGAACAGTCGTGTGGGGTTTCCGGCACCTGTGGGGTGAGTTCCGAGGGCCGACCGACTGTCCGAGTGGTATTATTAGCTTTTTTGTGGTTGACCGTCAATCAGGTACTTTTTCAGATCCGTTCCGCATCGAGTTTCCGTTCTGTACTCGTGACGCTTGTGCTGACTCCATAGCACTGCACTTACTAGTACTTCGCACGGTGTTGCGACACTTGAGGGCTGTCTCCCAGCGCACGGTGCGCGTTTGGGTTGTTACCGTTCCCCGGGACCCCCATCCTCGTGGCCCGTTGAGGGTGGTCTCCGAGCCACGAGTGCGTCCGTCGAGCGTTTCTCCGGACGAAGGGGAAAACGGTGTTGGACAGCGGCGTTGAGTCGTTGTTGAGCTCACTTAGTGGTCCAGGTCCCGAGGAGTTTGGAGTGTCGCGGTGCGGGCCAGCTAGTCCGTTCTCACTGCCTCGCCTTACACGGTTCCGGGAGCCGTGTCGGGAGGACAGGCGTGGGACCGTAGTCCGGCCAGACTACGGCTTGTGGTTGTGTTGTCCAAGCGTCTCACTCCGACGGGAGGGGAGACCTGGACTCGTGGTTGAGTGGTAAGACGCCGGTGGGCGCAGCTGACCACTGACTAGTAGAGGCTGGGTTGTGGCTAGTGTGTGTTGTCCAGACGAGGGTTTTGCCATCTGCTTGTGCTGGGTTGTGGCTAGTGCGTACCGTCTGTTTGTGCAGTTGTGTGGCGTGCCGGGCACGTTTACCGAGGTTGAGTCGGTATGATGTTGTGCCGTGTGGCGATACTTGTGTGGACCTGGTACTTTTCGTTATTTATTTCAGTACTTGCTCAGTTGTGTTATTATTTTATTATATCTCCTGCTAGTTAGTAATCTTGTTGCTTGAGTTACTGCCGCCCTTCCGCTTGGTGTAGTTAGCTTGTTCCTTTAGTAGCACTGTTCTTCTGCCTAGTTTAGTTGTGTTTTATTGTTCCACTGTCGAGAACCGGTGAGGGGTTGGGTTCCTGATGGGCTTCGTTCGCGAAGCTCATTCCCCCTTACTTCCTTCCAGGTTGAGCTCGAGGGAGCCGGTGCTCGTGTTCGGACGGTCTGCATAGTGCCGCTTGTGGTCAGCAGCGTTAGTTGTGGTTAGTACTTTCTTTATTTGCACTTGAATTATTATCTGGGACATTGTGTGTATTCTTTCTTCCGCTGTTGCATTTCTTTAATTGTTTAGCCATTGTAACTTGTTGTATATCTCACTAGACATATTTCTAACCCTTCCGGGTCTTCGGATCCGTGGGTGGCGGTCCAAGGGTCGGGTACTCGGAGGGTTCTGGGTATCGGATTCTTGGGTCGTTACAAATGTGGCTTGTGTTCGGTGTGCGCGTGCGTTTTTAGGGCTTACTGGGCCGATAATTGGGACCGTAGCACCCTGGATTCTCTGTCTGTGAACGTGACAGAGAGGGTCGTCGCATTCTAAAGGCGATAGTCCTACTCGTCACGTATGGCTGCCATCAGAGAACGGCGATCGTCTGCACGTGCGCCACGTGTCCGGCGCTCAGCGACTGGCAGACGTTAGCATTGGGAAGGCGACGGCTAGATCCGTCATGACAAGGTCGCGACGGAATGGTTTGTCACGTTTCTCAAACCGCTAGCAGGCTTTAAACCCGGCTGGCCAGAACAGAGCTGGGTATGCTCTGTTCGGCCAAGGGGGAGGTGCTGCGCGGGTTCCTGGGGATTTCGGCGTGGGAGCTTGTGGAATGGTGTGTTCTCGCCGCAGGGAGTTCGCGTGGGACGGGAGAAACGCCGTGGATTCGCTGTGTTGCATGTTCTTCGCGGAGGTAGGGTAATTCCTCCTGTTTGGGCTGTAGATTGCGGGTGACGATCGTTCGACTGTTATTCGCGTTACCAACAATAGGTACCATGACTAGGGACTCACAAAAGCATGAAAAATATGAATAATGGTTTGCATAGTATAGAATGGTAATCCGTAGAGAGGATCCCGGATTAGGGGTTCTGCCTGTGAAGGCGATGGAACCCCTGTCGCGATCTGGTCGCGACAGGTCGACCCATCGCATTCATGTGGGGAACGAGACATATAGGTGCGTCGCGTTTACATGGTGAACGCGCCATATCGGGCTGTCGCATTCTGAAGGTGACACATGCCCATGTCGCGACCACAGCCGAGTGGTCTTAATGTGCATGACTTAGGTGATATGATTATCTGACTGTTATTATTCGATGTATTTGGTACTATCGTGCGGTGCATTAGCACCAGTGGCGCTCAGGGAGCGCGTGTTACGAGGCAAGCATGTCGGTTACCTAGTTATGGTTTACATGTTGGTGTGATATGCACGCGAGACGCATGTGTTCAAGTGTTGTGACCAGTCGGTATTTGTGAATGTCGTGAGATTTCACGTGGTTTGTGCGGTGAGCACGTAGTTTGTGTGCGTGGCAGGTAGTACGACGCCTACGTGGTTACCTCTCCAGTTGGGTGCCCCAGGTTCTCTGTGAGCCAGACTGTTAGTTCGGGGCTTGTCCCGGTACTTGTGTTGTACCGTCGAGGTCTATGTCGTCTGTCCTGGACACCTCTCTCTTTGTTTGAGTTGTTCGTCCGGCTGAGGGAAATACGACAGTGGGACAGTTACTCTGAGTTTGTTTTTAGTCACTTATAGCGCGCTCTTAGTTGGGGGTACGGACACGGTGTGTAACGTCGCGCGGTTTTTCGGATCCTCGTGGATCCAGGTTTAGCGGGTTTGGTGGCCAGTGAGTGGCCCATTAGCTTGTGTTTTCAGGTGCCCGCGCGTGTTGTGAGGCTTGGTGGGCCGGTAGTTGGGCCCAAAGCGCTCACAGGTTTTATGCCTATGAATGCGACAGTGGCTTGGGTCGCGTTCTTAACGCGACAACCTTAGGGTCGCGTTCACGTTGTCGTTGTTAGGCAGTTCTCGTCTGTATGGCTGCCGCGTGTCGCGCTGGGCAGCCAGCTGACGTCAGCAATGGGATCACGATGGCCGCCTGGGTTGCGATCAAATCGCGACAGCTGTGTAGGTCGCGATCTGAACCGCTGTGCGTTTTTAAAGAGGTTTTCGCCGAACAGAGCAGGGGAAGCACTGCTCGACCTGGAGGAGCTACTGCGGAGCTCCCTCGGGTGATTTGTCTTGTGAGGTCGTGCTCGGTGTGTTCTCGCCGCGAGGACATCGTGCGGAGCGGGGGGGAAATGCCGGGAGTTCGTGTTCTTCGCGGAGGTAGGGAGATTCCACCATCATTTGATGCGTGGATTGTGTGTGCGATGCGTGTGATGCGTTTCCTGCTTTTAAAACTATAGATATCATGCTAGGATTTACACTAAAGCATGAAAAATGTGAATTAAACATGGTTTGTGTGATGTGGGGTGGTAATCTGGAGTGAGGATCCGGATTAAGGTTCCTGCCTGTGAAGGCGACGGAACCCACTGTCGCGACAAGGTCGCGACAGGAAGACCGTCGCGACAAGGATTTCTTATCGCGCCATATCGTAGCGTCGCGATAAGAAGGCGGTCTTGTCCAATGTCGCGATCTCAGCCGTGTGGTCTTTTGATGCATGTTTTTAAAGTACGTTTATCCGATTATTTATTAAGTGTTGTGCATGGCACCGGTTTGTGGTGCGTTGACACATGTAGTGCTCGTAGAGCACGGTGCTCACTAGCTGAGCATGTTTTACGTGGTTGGCATGTCACTTGTGTCATATATATAGAGTTTTCATGGTTTGGGTGTGTGCATGGCACATACATTATCGAGGTGTAAATCTTATGATTTATCGTAGTAGTTGGGCAGTGAGGTTCATGTGTGAGCCTAGCTGTGACTTTGTGGTGTTTACATGATTTGTGTGTCATGCAAGAGTGTGCATGGTTAGTGGTTTGACGTTAGGATTATTATAATATAGTTTGTGTAGTTACCTTGAGGTGTTTGGGCAGTGAAGGTCATGTGCGGACCTAGCCCTGGTCTGTTGTTGTCCTTTGAGGAATATTATTTTGATTTATGTGTTAAGTAATATGTGTTGCTATGGAGGTCACAGGTGACCGAGGATAAGCAAGTTAATGTTATATGATTGAGGTTTATATATGTGTTAGTGTAGGATAGCTTGAGGGTCACATGGTGATCGTGTTAAGCTAATCCTAACACAGGTACATCGTGGTTTATAAATATAGATTATATATGTATATATCGAAATTGTGCATTGCTGAGTTTGGTGGTCCGGCGCCTATTCCGGAATACCTCTCTAGTTGGGTACCCCAGGTTCTGTGTGAGCCAGGCACGTGTGTTTCTTGTGCTCGGAGTTTGTCCCGGTACTTGTGTACCGTCGAGGTCTGTGTCGTCTTCCTGGACACCCTCACTCCTGTGTTTGAGTTGTACGTCCGGCTGAGGGAAAGACGACAGTAGGGCAGTGGCTTGTGTTTGTGGGTGTGCAGTCGCTTGTAGCGCGCTCGTAGTTAGGGGTACGGACACCAGTAGTCGACACTGGTCCCCAGCTAGTCCTGTTTCCAGTGCCTCACTTTAGGGAGCTTAGGCCAGAGTCCCTAAAGGTGCAAAGGGGGCCTGCAGCTGTGTGGTCTGCGGGTGTGGTGTTAGTTTGTCTCCACAGTTGTTTGACTTGTTCTCGTGGAGCGGCAGTTGGACCTTTCGTCCGTGATTGAGACTGAGAGGTAGTTCTTGTGTTGTGTTGTCGGGTTGGATACTGGCGTCAAACCAGTAGTCCGTTCCTGTGTGGTGGCATCGTTCCTTTCCGACTCGTGCTTTGCCACTGGCTGTGGCTCGTGAGTTTGTGATCGTGGTCGAGGTTTGACCCATTCGAGGTGTGCCTTGGTGTTGGCACAATTGTGACTGCGGTTGTAGTTTGTGGTGTGCCCGAGTGGTGGCACAGTTTTGGTTATGGTTGGTGAGTGTTGACTCACTAAAAGTGGTTTAGCTCGCTATGGTGTGCCCTGTTACGACACTGGTTTACTTACGGTTTTCGTGCTGGTACCTTGTGGTAATAGGTACCTATACCCCGTATGGGTAATAGTTTGTGGTGGTACGTCGTATACCAGTCTTTTCTCGTGTTGACGTGGAACTATGTTCGTGGAGGTCGTGTGGTGTGACCTTCCACTCAATGTGCTTTACCCTCCTCGGGTAAGCTCCGTATATGGTTTTCGTGTGTGATGGATTGGCCGTTGTAGCCAGCCCTACCATTCTGTGTGTGGCTTCCGACATATTGTGGTTTGAGGTATAAAGGACCAGTTTGGTTAGCAGTCATGTTACCCACGTATTTGAGACTCCTATGAAGCTTATAGCCTAGGCAGTGGTTTGCTTGTGCGGCTTATAGCTTAAATGATTGGTTGTGACTGTGGTTTGCCTGTGAGGCTTGAGGCCTAGGCGTTACTGTTGTTGAGCGGACTAGTAGCGTTGTGCTAGCCATATGTGGTTCCTCTTTCTTTATGAGGAATATGCATTGTTTATCAATTACTGTTTAAGTTGTTATTTAATTATAAATGTTGTGAGCATGCCATGGTTTGGCTATTTGTGGGGCCAGTGAGACCTTTGAGGTTGAGGTCTCTTCTGTTAGTTACTGTGGTGGTTTTTGGATGGCCCCTACTGAGCCAGTGACTTGTTGAGACTCACTCCCTACAGTTCTTTTCAGGGCTTGCCGTTGTGTGGCTTGAGGAGGCGTTGTGACAGACTGTACCACAGCAATTGTGTTGTAGTAGTGTTGTGTGAGCTTGTGCTCCCTCGGGGTATGCCCCAGGTAGTTGTACTTTTTATTGGACATGTATAATGTAATGGGACAGTTGTAAATTGTATATGCAGATATGAGCACATATCTTTTCTTGTGTCTCTTACTGTGGTGGTTTGTCTTTATGTTCTTCTTGGACACGTGTTTGAGATATCCCTTGCGAGACTTTGGTCCGTTCGCGGGAGACGGATCTGGATATGGACCCTTATTGGGTATAAATATCCTGGCCGTTACACCGGTAGTCGACACTGGTCCCCAGCTAGTCCTTTCCAGTGCCTCACTCTAGAGTGCTCCGGCCAGAGACCCTAGAGGTGTCAGGCATGGACATGCGGTTGTGTTACCGCAGGGGTGGTGTTTAGTTGGTCCAACAGTTGTTTGACTTTTCCACGGGTAGAGCGGCAGCTGGACCTTTCGTCGGCTACGAGACTGAGAGGTAGACCTGTGTTTGTGTCCGAGACAGTTACTGGTGTCGCGAACCAGTCTACGTGGCTCGAGTGTGGCGGTCTCTACTTTAGCTCATACACGTGATTGAGTTTGCCGTTTATTTATTTACTGTTTAATATAGTCGGCAAATGGTAAGTATATTTACTACTTTGATATCCTGTGTGGTTGTGCTATAAATTGCTAGAGTAGTTTATGCTTCCGTACTTGTGTATGGTTTGCTCGAGTTGGTTGAGTTCCCTACTGAGCCAGTGACTAGTGAGCTCACCCTACTCCCCACAGGCGAGGGCGAGGAGGAGGTTTCGTTACCGTCTTCCATTCAGGGCCGCGCCGCAGCGATGTTGGGCCAGTGCCTCCAGCAGTGTAGCTTCTGTAGCAGTGTAGTTTCTTCCTCAATTGTACCAGGTTACTCGGGTATGCCCTAGGCTCCTGTACTTTCTTGCACTTTGTTGAAATTTGGCTATGTAAATCTTGTATATTATATATGAAATGATGAATCATATATGAGATCAAGTGTGTTCCTTTCTGTTTTCACGGACACGTGTGTAGTATCCCTTGCGAGGCTACAGCCGTTCGCAGGAGGCGGACTCGGATCAAGTTCGTTATTGGTTTAACGGGCTTGAACAAGACGTTCCGCCATAGATCAGCTACGCGATTATTCCATAGCTGAATCCGTAGCTAATTAGCTATGGATTAGGAATAAAATTATTCCGTCGCTAATTTGTAGCTAATGAGCTACGGATTTAGCTATGGAAAGTTTTCGTAGCTAATTAGACGATGTTGTGCTACAGTATAGTGGGGCCACACCATCATACTGTAGCACTTCTTAATAGATAGATATATATATTATCCTCCATTTTCTTTTTAGTTCTCCAACGCAGTGGTCAGGGATCTTATCTCTCATTTTTTATATAATTTATTTATCTCATTTATTTAATTATTTATCTTATTTAAAGAGATGGACTCTCTTGATCAAACATATGACTATATTTCCATCACCAAGTTTCAAAGGGAAAGAAAAAAAGGAAGCAGAATCCCAAGTCTTAAGGCATGGGTTTCACTGAAGCCATATATCAATTACATGCAAATCAGTAGCTTTTCAGTTTACGATAATTTTGAATTTAACTTGCAGCAATTGAATCCCACTTTTATTACTTTTTTTAAATAATTTACATTATCTTTATTATTTTCCTACTATACATTTCTCATTTTGAATTTAACTTTCAACACGTATTTTTTTTCTCCCGACAGTAAAAGCCCCACTAAAATTGCTAACGAATCTCCGTTTTCCTTTTAATTGACCCATTTTCATATTCTTTTATAGGATGTAGAATTCAGGAAAGAATTTTTCGATAACTCAACGGATAAGAAAAATGGATATTTAAATTCTTATAGGATAGAGAAGTAGAAACACTTAATTCTGCATCTATTTTTTCGTTTACGTATATAATATTTTTACAATAAAAAATTCTCAATCTCAAAACTTTAGCTCTTAAATTTTTAACTCACTATCCCCCACCTCTAATCTATACGTAAATGTCATCTATCATTATTCCAATTAATGATTAGTAGTCACTCTCTCATTCCATCGTATATAATATTTTTCTCTATATATATGTTGATTATCTATTACTCAACCATTATATATAATTATATGATATTAATATATTAATTTAATTTTGTCATACTTCATTTAGTAAGGATCATATCATGTACATAATAGAGAAGATATGGTATAAAATATATTTTTATTTATTATTGTTAGTTATATATATTAGAAAATAATAAATTTATATTAGAAATTATTTAATAATTTAATAATCAAAGTATTTATAAATTTATAAATATTATTACATCTGAAATTTTGCTCCAAAGAAAAAATAAACAAACAAAAACAACCAAACTCTTCTCATGGTAAATGGAGTTCCGTGACAAACCCGTACCGTCCATGCGCCGGCTCTTCTTTCTTACTAGATAATTGTCAGAATTTTATCATCAATAAAAATAGATAAATCTTATTAGATATGATAAAATTATCGACCCTAATAATTTTATTTGTCAAATCAAATACCTCATAAATTGAGATATATGGATGAGCATTTATTACCTCGCAAGAGCTACTTGATTACGACCAAGCCCTTTTTTTGTGCTACATGGAGTTTTGATGCGAGGGTTCACTTTGTTTCTATTGGAAGAACGATATAAGAACGTTTGAAAGAACAAACTCATCTAATCCACAGTATTAAGAGCCAACACAGTTCGTCAAACATGCCAAATCAATTAATAAGTGTCCACGATTGGACTTGGATCCTACTTGACCCCAGAAAGAAGAACCAAACTTGAGGCCACCAAGAAACCACATGCTCAAACCTGGCAGGGCTACTATTTTGTAAACCCACTTCTAACACAGCCCTAACATATATATACCAGGCTAACTTTCAGACTCAAGTCGAAATAGATGCGCAATCACTCAGAGAAGGTTGTATCATTTAGCTAATGATTACACTCTAATCTAGGTAATATTTTTCAACATGAAGCACATATATAAAATATAAGAATTAAACACTATCGACTAATCATTACAATGAACACATGTCTCCTCGAATTAATACATGACAGATCCATATAATAAAATTACATCGGAACATAAAGGTGATAGCTTTAGTGTCGGCTCATTAGAGGTGTAACGGCCTTGGATATTTATGCCCAATAAGACTAATATTCAGACCCATCTCCCGCGAACAGACCGAAGTCTCGAAAGGGATAACGCGCACAAGTGTCCAATAAGAATATAAAAGACAGCAACAACTGTATAAGACACAAGAAAGTACATGTGCTCATACATGTATACAATAATGTACAACTATCCCAATATATTATTACATGTCTAAAAGAAAAGTACAACTATCTAAGACATACTCGAGGGAGCACAACCTCACACAAACACAATTAACTTACTGCTGGTGGTACAAGTCTGCCACAACATCACAGCGAGTCAACACATGGCTAACACCTGAAAGAAACTGTAAGGGAGTGAGACTCAACAAGTCACTGGCTCAGTAGGGACCTCCCAAAAATAACACCTGAAACCGAAGAGACTTCAACTCCAAAGGGCCTCACTAGTAACACTGATAGCCAAACCATAGCATGCACCTATTAAACATAAATAAGCAACAATTAAATATAAACATACCAACTAACATAATCGTCGAAAAGTAAGAGGAAACAACAAGACTAGCGCAGCACCACTAGTTCGCCTAACAATTGAAATGCCTAGGTCACAGCCTCACAGGCAAACCACTGCCTAGGCTACAAGCTTCACAGGCAACCTACCCATGTAGGGTAACAGGACTGGCATCAGCAAGCCAATCCACCACACACTAAAACATATATTTGAAGTTTACCCAGAGAAGGGTAAGATACAACAACTGGAAGGTCACACCACACGACCTCCATGGAACACAAGTTCATTATAAATCTAGAAAGGCTGGTACGCGACATACCACAATAAACGGCTACCCACAAAGGGTACAAGTACCTACCACACGAAGTATCACCATGGAACCACAATCACAACTGTGCCACCACCAAGGCACGCCCTAACAGGTAAAACCTCAACCAACGAGTCACTACACACAAGTCACAATCAGTGGCAAAGCACGAGTCAGAAAGGAATGCCGCCACTACAAGGGAACGGACTACTGGTTCATGACGCCAGTATCCAACCCGAACACACAACACAAGAATCACATCTCAGTCTCGTAGCCACGAACACTCCAGTCTAGCTACCGCTCCACAAACACACAAAGTAAGCCAACCAATAGTGGAGACCAACCAATACCACACTTATAGACCACACAGCTGCAAGCCCATGCCTAGCACCTTCAGGGACTCCGGCCCGAGCTCCTTAAAGTGAGGCACTGGAAACACAGGACTAGCGGGGGACCAGGACGTCTATGGTGTATGTCCCCTAACCACGAGCACGCTACAAGAGACCAAAACACAAAGCCACACACAGGTCGCTGCCCCCTGTCGTCTTTCTCTCAGCCGGACATACAACTCATACACATGAGTGAGGGTGTCCAGAAAGACGACACAGACCTCTATGGTACACACTGTACCGGGACATGCCCCGAGCACAACGTGCCTGGCTCAACACAGAATCTGGGGTACTCGACTGAAGAGGCATTCCAGAATAGGCGTCGGACCACCAAACTCGGCAACACACAAACCACGATACATACTTATACAACCTTTATTTTATAAACCACAATACACCAACATCATAGTTAACTTGTCACTGGTCACCATGTGACCTCCAAGCCAACATATACCTACACATATATATAACCACATTATCGTATAATAACCTTGCCTGTCATTGGTCATCTCATGACCTCCATAGCAACATTAAACTACAATGAACATTAACCACTTAACTTAATACAATAACATAACCAACATAAATCACTAACTGGTCATACACTAACTCTTTAACCCTACACATGCTTTACTAATATTAAACAACTTTAACCACTTTAAATAACACCAAATAACCAAGGCTAGGTCCACACTGGAACCTCACTACCCAGCCACAACAAGCAGACCACAGAAGTTGAAACGTGACGGACACAGGCGTCGCCTTTCAAATCGCGACAACCCATCCGAACGCGACCATAACCAAAACGTGACAGGACCCAGTGTCGCGACTGTAACACCCGAAAATTTAGTGATTTAAAAATTTTACAAATAAAGGGGGATAAATAAAATAAACAGATTGGAGAGACTTCCAACACCATGTATTAATGATCCATTAACAAGATTTGGGCCAATGGAGCACAATTGACCCAAGGATGAAAACAAGGACAGGAAATTACCCAGTAATTCGTGTATGTAATTATGTCATAATTAGAGAGGGCAAGTTAGGTTAAAAATTAAGGTAATTAGTCATGCAAGGTAAGCCAAAACCGAACCCACCCCAATTGGTGGTTTCCTAAACGTTGCTACCTCCTTTGGAGGAAAGAGTCCCAGATTTCTTGGAGAGTAGGAAACAAAACTCGTAGCCCATTTCCTAGTCTCGTTAGGACTTGTAAATACAACCTAAATCTATAAGAACTCGTCCTTAAACTCTTGGGGAAGGTTTAACAACGAGTTGGGGTCGTTTGGAGGCAGCTAGAGCTTCTGAGGAGAAGGAGAAAGACTGGGAACTCAGAGCTTCATCCCCTTCATCCTCTGCTACGTCCAGAACGTCGACTGGTCTTAGATCTTCATAAAGGTAGGTGTTCTCGGACCAAGATTAAATAAAACCAACACCATCATGTAGATCGTTAAGTCTAGGTTCATTTGCACTTGATTTGCCCAATTTTCATGCAGTGTGCATGGAGTATTGGTCGTTTTCCCTAAGTCGTGCCCAGTTAGGGCTTTTCCCGTTCTTCTTCTTATGCACATGATTCAAGACCAAATTAGACTAAACTTCCTTCATGAAAGTTCTTCTACTTGAAGTCACGATCATCTTTTATGTTTGATGTTTTTCTCCAAAGTCTTTTGTTAGAGAGCTATGGCATGGAAGAGAGTCGCTACATGATACTGCGATTTCGGGCTACACTTGACTTTTTGTTCTCCATATGTTTTCTCAGGATTCGACTGAATTAGATCAAACCCCCAACATCAAAGTTCTTCTACTAGTTGTCCTCGTCATCTTTTGTGTTGAACGTTTTGTCTAAATGTCATCCGTTAGAGAGTTACAAGAGGGGAAAGTGAATCACTACATGAGATGTGTTTTCGGGTTACACTTGACCATATATTTTGTTCTGGAAGGGCCTCTAGTGTCGACACTAGTTGAGCTAGTGTCGACACACTGTCCCAAAACAGCCCAAAAGGTGTTCTGGGAAGGTCTCTAGTGTCGACACTACCTGATCTAGTGTCGACACACTGTCCCAGTTTGACCTAGAAAGTTTCTAGGAGCTGATCTAGTGTCGACACTACCTGATCTAGTGTCGACACAATGTCCCATATGGCCAGAAAGTTTTCTGGAAGCTGTCTCTAGTGTCGACACTACTTGATCTAGTGTCGACACTACTTGACCATTTTGCCTTGTATTTGACGCATCGTGTCGACACTACTGATCTAGTGTCGACACTACTTGACTAGTTTTGCATTATTTTGTCATTGTTTGAAGCATTGTGTCGACACCAGTCAGGGGTGTGTCGACACTACCCTTGCAAAAAAATTTGCATGTCTTAGGTCTGATCATTCCATGATGTCTACAAGCATGTGCATGATGTTATATAGTATGCATGGACCTAAAATAAATCAACCCATTGAAGAAAATGGTAATGATACGAATATGATTCTAATGTGTAATTGTGATTGTCCTTATGTTCATTGGATTATCTTGTGATCTTCCTTATTGTCAATTGATATGATAAGAGTATGATATGAATGTGGGAAGAATACATGTTAGTATAGACATGTAGTGAAGTTAATAATATTTTGATTTGCATATGAGTTTCAATAGTTACATGCTTTCCGTGTCAAATTAATTATCTGTCCATATGCATACATGTTAGGAAAGCGCATGTTCTATATAAGATCTGTCTATAGAAACATCCTCATGTCAAGACATTAATGAATTATGAAACTAAGATACGTTGTTATCCTGCCTTGTTCTTTTGAGCTGTTAGTCATTCCTTGACTCTATGAATGATCATGTTCCTTTTACTACGAGCTTGTTATTGAAACTCTGTGGCCATAATTGAATCTGTTTGTTCGGCACAACGTGGGACTCCGGTCCAAAATTTGATCTAATGCCTGTGCAATAGGGGCCTGGTCCGGTCCTGGGGAGGAGCGCCCCAATGTACTTATTAACCGAGGGAGTATGGACTTCTGGTGCTTGGCATAGCACAAACAAATAAGCAAGATTAGTGTGAATGTGCCTTTGTTTGATATGATAAGTCTGATTTGATCTGATATGATATGATTTGATATGATACGTCTGATCATGTAACACATGATACCTGTCTGAATATGGCCAATCTCATTTGATACGATTCTACTCTTGAAATATCTGTCCATTGTATATGCAACTCGACATTTGATCTAATATGATATCCGTTCTACTCTGCTATTCAACTTATTAGAAAAGCATGCATTGTCATCATATTCATGTGCATATCTGCCTATTTAAATGTTAATCATATATAGTGCCCGCACAATATTGAGATGTAAATCCTACTGAGCTAGTTCGCTCACCCCTATCATCCTGCCCTTTTCAGGTAGTGATGAGGAACCAGTGGAGTCAGATGGGACAGGGCAAGAGTGACGAGCACCTGTCATATGAATAGTTGTCAGCTTAGAAATAGAAATTTGAGTAGTCGATGTATTAGAGAAACGTTGTTTATGATTAATAACCCTTTTCAGTCGATTCTTCTTATGTGAGGTTGTATCTAGTTGAATGGAATGGAATAAAGTATACTTTTGGTGACCATATTATAGTCTCGAATGTGTTATTATATTCATTGTGACTCTGCGCTATTCAACTGTGATACGCCTGTTTGTATCATTCACGTCCCCCGGTATTTATTCCGCTGCTAAATATCGGGGCGTGATAGTTGGTATCAGAGCCCTAACTTAGGGTCCAAGGGATAGGAACATAGAATGAAACTAGATTACACGAGTCAAAATCTGTCGTACCTAATGTGAGCTTGGGTAAGCCATGGAATAGAAGTCACATGTGATATATTTAGATGACTGACTTATATTATTATCTTGAAGGTACTTATTACCTCAATGGCCGTTGAACGTGCCCAGGCTAGGGACATGCAACAACAATACAGAACTTGACTCAGGCTATCCTGCAAGCCACCCAGGGTGGAGGTAACCGTGGAGTCGGTGAACTCCATCGGAATTTTCGGAATATGGATCCGCCTAGGTTTGGAGGGAGTACTGACCCAGATGTGCTGAACACTGGGTTAAGGAAACTGAAAGGATATTCAGGGTCATGCAATGCACGGACCAGAACAAAGTACTACTGGCGACTTTCCAATTGGAAAAGGATGCCAGGGCATGGTGGGAGTCGGTAGAAGCAACACTGAATGGTCAGCAACTAACATGGGCTCAGTTCATTGAGCACTTTAACACCAAGTACTTCTCTGAGAGGGTCCAGGAGCGGAAAGCAGCCGAATTTACGGCTTTGAAGCAGAGAGGACTCAATGTGGCCGAGTATGAGGCCCAATTCTCTCGTCTGTCCCGATATGCTGTACACTTAATTGGGACAGAAAGGATGAAGGCAAAACGCTTTCTGAATGGCTTGAGGCCCAGTTCATCACACAACTGGCGCCAATGGACATTCAAACCTATGCTGACATGGTTAAGAAGGCTCAGTTACTGGAAGATGCCATGGAGACTGCTGAAAGAATTAAAGGAAAATCCGTGAAAAGGGAGAGCAAGTGTCTTCTACAGGAAGGTATCAGCCGACCATGGGAAGAAAAGGCCAGTGGTGGAGTAAATGAACCCGCTGATAAAAAGCCAAAGGAGTTAGGTAAGCAAATAGTGGTGACAACGGGAGAAAGGTGCAAACACTGTGAAAAGCTGGTCACCAGTCTGAACAATGCTGGAGAGCGCAAGGGAGATGCCTGCGCTGTGGTAGTCGTGACCATAGGATCTCAGACTGCCCAATACTGAAAGAACAAGCCCCTCAGGACAAGCGTCCGAATGGACAGAAGAGGCAAGGCCGCTTACAAGCTATACAGGAGCCTGAAGCTGCTGAAGAGGGTGTATCGTGGAAGGTACACTCACTATTCTTTCCCGACCCGCATATGTTATTTGATACGGGAGCTACGCATTCCTTTATATCAAACATTTGTTGATACCCTACCTGTGAAACCCGTCCCAATGAAACCCGGGATAGTTGTGTCAACCCCGATTGGTCCTGGCACCAATCTTACAAATCATATGCCATCTAGTGAAGTGTTGATTGAAACCCAAAACCTACCAGCAAATTTAATATGTATGGACATGGAGGGGTATGACGTGATACTGGGAGCAGACTGGTTGTCTGAACATGGGGCTAGTATCAACTGCAGGAGAAGTCGGGTAACCTTTAGCCATCACCCAAAACTAGTGTTCACCGGGGATAGAAACCGCAGGAGATTGTCACTTATCTCTGCACTACAAGCCAAAAGGATGATGAGGAAAGGTTGTATGGCCTTTCTTGCTGCTGTGGTCATCACAAAGAAGGAAGTCAAAGTGGAGGACATCCATGTTGTCAGTGAATACGCTGATGTTTTTCCGAAGACTTGCCAGGAATTCCTCCTGAGCGAGAGGTCGATTTTACCATCGAGTTGGTCCCTGGAGCAGCACCTGTATCTAGGGCACCATATAGAATGTCCCTGCAGACTGAAGGAATTAAAAGAGCAACTGATGGAATTGTTAGAGAAGGGTTTCATCCGACCAAGTACATCGCCATGGGATGCACCTGTCCTCTTCGTCAAGAAGAAAGATGGGTCGATGAGGCTATGTATAGATTACAGACAACTAAACCAGTTAACTATCAAAAAACAAATACCCTCTGCCAAGGATTGATGAGTTGTTTGATCAATTATCTGGAGCTAGATACTTCTCTAAAATAGATCTCAGATCCGGTTATCATCAATTGAGGATCAAAGGAGAAGACATTCACAAGACAGCCTTCCGAAGCAGGTATGGGCATTATGAATTCATTGTTATGCCTTTTGGACTAACAAATGCCCCTGCAGTTTTTATGCAGTTGATGAATAGTATTATCGCCCATATCTTGATAAATTTGTGGTGGTATCATCGATGACATATTAATCTATTCCAAGACAAGGGAAGAGCATGAGGAGCATTTGAGGATCTCATTACAGATTTTAAGGGAGAATAAATTATGCCAAGCTAAGTAAATGTGAATTTGGCTTGAGGAGGTATCCTTTTAGGACATGTGGTAACCAAGGATGGTATCGCTGTTGATCCATCGAAGGTTGAGGCTGTACTGAAATGGGAAAGACCGCAAGCGTCAGAGATCAGGAGCTTTCTAGGTCTAGCAGGATATTATCGAAGGTTTATAAAGGATTTCTCCAAGATTGCAGTGCCGTTAACCAAACTGACCCGGAAGGAAAATCTGTTTGTGGACGCGGACCGAGGAATGTGAAGAAAGTTTAACAACTTGAAGAAGTGTCTGACTACTGCTCCTGTCCTCGCCTTACCCACTGACGAGGGAGGATTTGAAATTTATTCAGATACTTCTAGAACAGGTCTGGGATGCGTCTTAATGCAACAAGGGAAGGTAATAGCATATGCCTCAAGACAGTTGAAGATCCACGAAGTGAACTATCCAGTTCATGACCTGGAGTTAGCAACCGTAGTATTCGCCTTGAAGATCTGGAGGCATTATATCTATGGTGAGCAATTTAAAGTCTTTTCTGACCACAAGAGTTTGAAATACTTGTTCTCACAGAAGGAGCTTAACACATGAGACAAAGAAGGTGGTTAGAGTACCTTAAGGACTTTGACTTTTCCATTCAATATCACCCTGGGAAGGCCAATGTAGTGGCTGACGCTCTAAGTAGACAACCAGGAGCTATGCTAGCTAATATGATGCTGGGCGAATGGAAGTTACTGGAGCAATTTGAGAGCTTGAACTTAGACATGGGAAAGAAGGAGAAACATGTAATGATTTCCAATCTCCAGATACGATCCGATCTACTGACCGAAATCAAGGAGAAACAGGGAGAGTATCCATTCTTAGTTGAGATTAGGGAGAAGCTAGAACAAAAACCTGACTTTACTCTATCAGCTGAAGGAAGATTACTATTCCGAGGTAGAACATGTGTCCCTGATCATGGAGAACTCAAGAAGAGGTTACTGAATGAAGCTCACCAGTCCAAATACACGATTCATCCAGGATCAACAAAAATGTACCAAGACTTAAAAAGGTCGTACTGGTGGCCAAACATGAAGAGGGATGTGGCCGATCATGTGTCATACTGTTTAACATGCATGAAAGTCAAGGCCGAGCATTTCGTGCAGCTGTGGATTGCTACCACTAGAAATCCGGAGTGCAAGTGGGATAGTATCGGTATGAACTTTATCATGGGATTGCCCAAGACTAGAGGTAGTATGGATGCAATTGGGTAATAGTTGATCGTTTGACTAAGTCGGCTCATTTCTTGCCGATTAAGAGTACCTGGTCAGTGGATGTATTGGCTACACTATATGTTAAGGAAGTAGTCAGATTGCATGGGGTTCCATCTAACATAATATCAGATCGGGACCCTAGATTTACTTCACACTTCTGGAAGGGTTTACAAGCAGCAATGGTACTAAGCTGAACTTTAGTACTGCTTTCCATCCTCAGACCGATGGACAAACTGAAAGGACCAATCAAATTGTGGAGGATATGCTTCGTGCTTTAGTGCTAGATTTTATAGGACGATGGGATGATCAGTTGTACCTGATGGAGTTTGCATATAACAACAGCTATCAGGCAAGTATCAAGATGGCTCCATTTGAAGCCTTATATGACAGGAGTTGTAGATCACCCTTTGTTGGGAAGAGGTTGGAGAGAACCAATGGGTTGGACCCAACTTAATTGGGGCGATGTCAGGAAGGTTCAAATTGTCAGGGAACGTCAGAAGATAGCACAATCCAGGCAGAAGAGTTATGCAGACAAGAGAAGGAGAGAACTAGAATTTCAGGTTGGCGAACATGTTTTCTTGAAGGTCTCACCTTCAAGGGGAATACAAAGATTTGGGATCAAAGGAAAACTAAGTCCCAGATTCATAGGGCCATTTGAAATTCTGGAAAGGATTGGTCAGGTGGCGTATAGACTTGCACTACCTCCACAGCTGGCGAACGTGCATAATGTGTTCCACATATCCATGCTGAGGAAGTACTTATTCAATGCCGACCATGTAATCAACCATGAGGACTTGGAGATTCGGGAGGACCTGACTTATGAAGAGAAGCCGATCAAACTGTTGGATCGGAAGATTCAACGACTCAGGAATGTACCATACCTATGGTGAAGGTCCAATGGAGTCGAGACGGAGTTACTAATGCTACCTGGGAAACGGAGGAAAGAATGAAGAAAAACCACCAGAACTATTCTCAGGAACGAACTACACCATTATGCGTAAATTTGGGGACCAAATTTCTTAAGGGGGAAGATGTAACACCCCAGAAATTTAGTGATTTAAAAATTTTAGAAATAAAGGGGATAAATTAAATAAACAGATTGGAGAGACTTCCAACACCATGTTTAATGATCCATTAACAAGATTGGGGCAATGGAGCACATTTGACCAAGGATGAAAACTAGGACAAGAAATTACCAGTAATTGTGTATGTAATTATGACTAATTAGAGAGGGCAAGTTAGGGTTAAAAATTAAGGTAATTAGTCATGCAAGGTAAGCCAAAACCGAATCCAACCCCAATTGGTGGTTCCTAAACCGTTGCTACCTCCTTTGGAGGAAAGAGTCCCAGATTTCTTGGAGAATAGGAAACAAAACTCGTAGCCCTTTCCTAGTCTCGTTAGGACTTGTAAATACAACATAAATCTATAAGAACTCGTCCTTAAACTCTGAGGAAGGTTTAACAACGAGTTGGGGTCATTGGAGGCAGGCTAGGCTTTGAGGAGAAGGAGAGAAAGGCTGGGAACCCGGAGCTTCATCCCCTTCATCCCGCTGCGTCCAGAACGTCGACTGGTCTTAGATCTTCATAAAGGTAGTGTTCTCGGGCAAGATTAAAGAAAACCAACACCATCATGTAGATCTTTGAGTCTAGGTTCATTTGCACTTGATTGCCCAATTTTCATGGAGTATGCATGGAGTATTGGTCGTTTTCCTAAGTCGTGCCCAGTTAGGGCTTTTCCTGTTCTTCTTCTTATGCACACGATTCAAGACCGAATTAGACCAAACTTCCTTCATGAAAGTTCTTCTAATTGAAGTCATGATCATCTTTATGTTGGACGTTTTGTCCAAAAGTCTTTCTTTAGAGAGTTATGGATGTGGGAGAGAGTCAGTGCATGATACTGCGATTTCGGGCTACACTTGACTTTTTGTTCTCCATATGTTTTCTTGAGATTCGAGACTGAATTAGATCAAACCCCCAACATCAAAGTTCTTCTACTAGTTGTCCTCGTCATCTTTCTTGTTGAATGTTTTGTCTAAATGTCATCCGTTAGAGAGTTACAAGAGGGGAAAGTGAATCACTACATGAGATGTGTTTTCGGGTTACACTTGACCATATGTTTTTGTTCTGGAAGGGCCTCTAGTGTCGACACTAGTTGAGCTAGTGTCGACACACTGTCCCAAAACAGCCCAAAAGGTGTTCTGGGAAGGTCTCTAATGTTGACACTACCTGATCTAGTGCCGACACACTGTCCCAGTTTGACCTAGAAAGTTTCTGGGAGCTGATCTAGTGTCGACACTACCTGATCTAGTGTCGACACACTGTCCCATATTGGCCAGAAGGTTTTCTGGAAGCTGTCTCTAGTGTCGACACTACTTGACCATTTTGCCTTGTATTTGACGCATCGTGTCGACACTACTTGATCTAGTGTCGACACTACTTGACTAGTTTTGCATTATTTTGCCATGTGTTTGAAGCATTGTGTCGACACCAGTCAGGGGTGTGTCGACACTACCCTTGCAAAACAATTTGCATGTCTTAGGTCTGATCATTCCATGATGTCTACAAACATGTGCATGATGTTATATAGTATGCATGGACCTAAAATAAATCAACCCATTGAAGAAAATGGTAATGATACGAATATGATTCTAATGTGTAATTGTGATTGTCCTTGTGTTCATTGGATTATCTTGTGATCTTCCTTATTGTCAATTGATATGATAAGAGTATGATATGAATGTGGGAAGGAATACATGTTAGTATAGACATGTAGTGAAGTTAAATATCTGATTTGCATATGAGTTTCAATAGTTACATGCTTTCCGGTGTCAAATTAATTATCTGTCCATATGCATACATGTTAGGAAAGCGCATGTTCTACATAAGATCTGTCTTAGAAAAATCCTCATGTCAAGACATTAATGAATTATGAAACATAAGATACGTCGTTATCTTGCCTTGTTCTTTTGAGCTGTTAGTCATTCTTAACTCTATGAATGATCATGTTCCTTTACTATGAGCTTGTTATTGAAACTCTGTGGCCATAATATGAATCTGTTTGTTCGGCACAACGTGGGACTCCGGTCCAAAATTTGATCTAATGCCTGTGCAATAGAGGCTGGTCCGGTCCGGGAGGAGCGCCCCAACGTACTTATTAACCGAGGGAGTATGGACTTCTGGTGCTTGGCATAGCAAACAAATAAGCAAGATTAGTGTGAATGTGCCTTTGTTTGATATGATAAGTCTGATTTGATCTGATCTGATATGATTTGATATGATACGTCTGATCATGTGAACACATGATACCTGTCTGAATATGGCCAATCTCATTTGATACGATTCTACTCTTGAAATATCTGTCCATTGTATATGCAACTCGACATTTGATCTGATATGATATCCGTTCTACTATGCTATTCAACTTATTAGAAAAGCATGCATTGTCATCATATTCATGTGCATATCTGCCTATTTAAAATGTTAATCATGTATATTAGTGGCCGCACAATATTGAGATGTAAATTCTACTGAGCTAGTTCGCTCACCCTTATCATCCTGCCCTTTTCAGGTAGTGATGAGGAACCAGTGGAGTCAGATGGGACAGGGCAAGAGTGACGAGCACCTGTCATATGAATAGTTGTCAGCTTAGAAATAGAAATTGAGTAGTCGATGTATTAGAGAAACGTTGTTATTTGATTAATAACCCTTTTCAGTCGATTCTTCTTATGTGAGGTTGTATCTAGTTGAATGGAATGGAATAAAGTATACTTTTGGTGACCATATTATAGTCTCGAATGTGTTATTATATTCAATTGTGACTGCACTATTCAACTGTGATACGCCTGTTTGTATCGTTCACGTCCCCATGTATTTATTCCGCTACTAAATATCGGGGCGTGACAGCGACAGAATCGCGACGGCCCGATACATCGCCTTTCAGGTCAAACCGACAGTCAAAGCAAGAATCGTGACGATGATATATGTCGCGACAAAGCCAACCGGTAACAACCGTCGATACTGGTCATGAACACGACGGATCCAACGCGTTCATGCCAACCGAAAACAACACTCCAATCAAAAACAGAAACGCGATGGCTCACTGCATCGCGTTCATACCATGAACATGACAGTGAACCCCGTCGCATTTCAAACGCGACAGTGGAGTTGGCTCAACGGCTGAACCCACCTTCTCCACCAGAAATCCCACTCGAATCCATTATATGGCCATTAAAACAGTAAATATGAAAGCTATACTATAGCACACACCACCCTAACATGGATTCATCCCCCTTAAACCATTTAAAATTAATTAAATAAAAGGGAAGTCTCCCTACCACTTAAACGAGCTCGAAGAATGTTAGAAACTCCACGTTGCGGCACGTCCACGCTCCGGACGCCATCCTTGCATGGAACCCGCACCGCACGAGCCACAAGGAAGCCGGATCGCTGGAAAATCCCCCACAGTAGCTCCCTCCTTCGCCGGACAGAGCTCCTCTGCTCTGTTTGGCCGAAATAGGGCAACATATGCACGGTCGAAATCGCGACGTATGTAGACGTCGTGTTTAAGAGTTAAACGCGACCACCTTAGTCTCCGTCGCATTCACAAACAGTAACCCTGTGGGCTAAATAGGCTGAGAGCTAAGGCCCACAACATCTACACAAGACATAGAAACCACGACCAAGGCCCAAGACCACCTCTTGGTCAAGAGCACCACACCAAAACCGCTAAAACACGGATTCGAAAAATCGAGCCGTTACAAGAGGTGACCCCCAACTGTGTCACCTTGGTAGAGGCAATAGCCACCCCCTATCACCTTCATACTATGAAGGCGACATGACTTCTTAACACAACACCATGCGCAATTGCTTTATCTGATAGAACCTAGAAACTCACATAAACATATCAGATTTGGTCATTTTGTCCCAAAGAGCACCCATCAGGTCTCAAGACAAGGAGAGGAAGAAAAGGAAGATGTTCCTTTCTCCTCAAACATCATAGAAACCTCATTAAATGCGATTTAACACAAAAAGAATGCCAGAAATGCCTCACACACTCATCACATGGATCTTTCTTCCTAAAAAGACAATAAATCACATGATCTTTGGCCTAAACATGCAAATATACTAAATATCACATGATAACCCATGATTAGGATAAGGTAGGGGCGACACCCTACCTTCAAAATGACGAAACAATCCATTGGAGATTTCTTGTAGGTTGGCCACCATCTCTTCACGATTTCTACCTCATGCCGATGTCACCAATTATTGTTGCCTCGTCCACCTCCGCATCGGCCGTTGGAGGAGAAGAAGAGGAAGGAGTTTTGGGGCTTGGGTGAGGAGAGGAAGAGCTCTTAGAGGATATAAATCCACACAAAACTGCCACTTAGAACATGACAACTCGACCAGTCACATTCACAGTGCGACAATTAACAATGTTGCATTAATCAATGATTATCCAAAAACACATGTCAAGCAACCATAATGGAAAATAAGTCAAAACATGAACACAACATCCTACCATGTCATCTTCAAAAGGTGACATCCAAGGCACTCGCCTTCATAAAACAAGAAGGCGACAACTAGACAACCACCTTCGGAAGGCAACAACCTCCCATATCACCTTCATAACTAGAAAGCATATTGGCTCAAAAATTTAAGGAAACACCCACGACAAGGTCCTAATACCAAGCACATGTTTTTTAAAAGTCAAATCAACCCCGAAACCTACTAATCAAGATCCAAGAATGCTAATACAATACAAAAACTATGAACATGATGAAATCTATCTTACTCTTTGCCCAAGGAGGGGTCAACCCGGCTTGCTCCCCTCGGTCAGCAACTGATGGGCCAACCACTCGCCATCTAGCAAATTCTGCATGGCGGGATCTAGTGGACCACCGAACTCGATAGCTATTAAGCGAGCCTTAGGGATTTTCTCAACCCATGCAGTTGAGAACGAGAACTCATTCCCAACCTTCGCTTAACAAAGAAGAATTGCCCCTTCCAACTATGGAGCGAGGAGGGGAGGCCGGTTACCAGAACCTGACCAGACCTCGTAGCAAGCTAGAGCCACTCCTTGTGCACCAGGCTGCACCAAAAGGAGTAGCAAGAGAGGAAATGCCTAACCTAAGGATTGGCCACCCTGACCCAATGGCATATGATGGCGAATGCGAGGATGACCTGCCAGTCATTTAGGATGAGCTGGGTGGGGGCTATGCCGATGTGGCAGAGAAGGTCGGGCACGAACAGTGACATTGGGAAAGCGAAAGCTGGCTCGAATGGCTTCCTCATACACACACACGCAACCCTTTCAACCCGTATGAGCATGCTCCCCAACCCAAAGAACTAGGAGCTCAAAGTCCTTTGAGACATGATACTCGTGTCATAGCACCCTAAGATCCTCCTTGGTGACACTTAAGGCGGCCTACCCAATGGGTTGTGCACCTTGATGAGAAGGCCTTGCCACCTCCGACAAACTTTCCTCCTCGCTGGGGGGGGGGGGGCTACTCTCGGAGAGAGGGACATGCCTCTTAGGACCCACTACCCTTCCTGTCGGCCTCAATTGAACAAGCACCCTCCAACCTAAAGCTAGATGACCTCAGTGTCGGGGAGGAAGACTTTGAGGACGAACACAAGGTGGATGACAAAGTGGCCAAGGAAAACGTGGTTGAGGCGAATGAGCTCGAGGCAGACTCTAAGGTTGACTGTCCAAGGTTACCTAAAGTTGGAAGAGCTCGTGCTCTCTCCCAACCCCCAAATCAAGGAACCAGACATTACAAAGAGGAAAATCAAGCTTACCAAATAGATGGCCTAACACAACAGCTCTTGAAGATGACCTAGCCTGATAGCTCCTAAAGATGACTTAGCCTGATAGTTCCCGAGAACAACCTTGGTCGAGGGATCCCGAGGTCAACCACTATGCAATCACAGACGTCTGAAGAGGCGAGTGCCCCCTTTTATATCCCCAGGGGGACTGGACTTCAAGTCCACACATGAAATAGCTGTCTCTTATCAACGAGCACTCTCCCTAAGGGAGTATGCAATATTGGCCGCCACATGACGTCGGTGCCAAGCATGACATCACAGACCCAATGCACAGCACCAAGTCCACCCTTGCGTACCTCACCAGCGGTGCAGTGTATCAACGATCTGAACCAAAGATTACTTTGAACCTAGATCTCAGTGCAGAGATCTGGCTCCAGAGTGCGGGACTCGTGGGCACTTATGGTAGGCCCAACCATCCCCCAAAGCTTGGTCCAACCAGACCCACAAAGGAGCAAGGTTGGGGAGTTCTGCTAAGGGGGGCAATCCCCATGGTTGGCTCGGTCAACCTCTATTGGTCTGGCCGATTGTATTTGACCTCAAAAGTCGGCCAGATTCTGCAAACCCAACGATCAGCCACACCAACCACCCAACGGCCATGTACGGAAGAGGGACCATGCGGTCGGGCCGGCCAAACCCCTAATAGTTGGCCTGACCTTACTCAAACTAGGAGATTGCAAGGATGACAGCCTGGCGGGCTCCATACATTGCCCTTCTAGCTCTGCAATGGTCAGATTGTCTCAGCTGTGGAGTTGGTTGACTTTTGTTGGTCCCAAATGATGGGTCAAAGCTCAATTGCTCATAGAGTGGGGGGCTCGTGATGGGCACTGTGGTCAGTCTGACCATCCCTCTGGCTCCAATCAACTAGGCCCACAAAGGAGCAAGGACGGGGAGTCTGTCGAGGGATGTAGTCCCTATGATTGGCTCAGCCATCCCTTGGTGGTCGGGCCTACCATACCCAACCCCAACAGTCACCCAGATTCTGCAAAGCTAGTTGATAGCTGGCCTTACCTACTACCCAACAGGCTATGCGCAAAAGAGGGACCATGAGGTCAAACCGACCAAACCTCTAGTGGTTAGCTCAACTTGGATAGCCTAGTGGGGTCATACTTTTTCCTTCCAGCTCCGCAACAATCAGATTGCCCCAGCCCTAGAGTCGGTCAACCTCTACAGGCCCCAAAATGACAGGCCAGAGCTCAATTGCCTTGTGGTTGGGCTCATGAAGAGGGACTCCAATTGGTAGCATGGGTTTTGCAAGGAATGATCTGTGTTTGATGGACATCTGCACATCAATGCCCTGCATGCGTCCTAAGACGAGGCAGTCTTACACGTGCCGCAAGCCATGCTTCCATACATAGTCAAGCAAGGTCAACACCCACTGACGTGCGCTCTAAGAGATGGTTTGCACACGTCGAGGTGGCGACCACACCCTATCTTAGCACGGTGAATCATGGCCAATGCCACCCAGTTCCAACTTAGGGAGCGGCCCTCACATGCAACAACGTGAGAGGATTAATGCCTCCACCTACCTCTCCTAGTCTATATAAATACAAAGTTAATGCCCCAAGTAAAGAGGATGGTTGTTTGGAGTCAGGAGCTCCTGCTTATAGTTCTCAGCTCTCCAATCCTCTTGCTCTCCCACTCTTCTACTCTCACACTTACTTCCCAACTCTCTTTGCTTACCTCCCCCTGCCAACACTAAACTTGGCATCGAAAGGTCAACCATGGGAGTACCTTCCTAAGACCAACTTCCTTGCAGGTCCTCTCAACACCGACCAAGTAGCAACTGCAGCTCAACCTCGTTCGCCATTTACATCTTCACCCCCAAATGTTCAACCTCCATAGGCCCGATTGGTCTTTTGCCAGCTTTGCGGACCGACTTCATCAAATACGGAGCTCGATAAGAACTTCACCAGATAAAATATTTTGATGCCAACTGAACATTAAAATAGAACAGCAAATCTTCGATTCTTGACAAATTTACATGTCGTACGCACGTTATGCCAACCACCAACATCATATCATGCCCGTATACATACCACTGCTAGCTGCCCAAGTCCGAAGAAGGAAGGAAAATACAAATTATATGGTCGATATTTTGGCTAAAATAAAGCTTTTGCAAGAACGAGTTGCTTCCTTACATCATCTCAGGGCCCAATACAAGCCGTACACTTGGGTTCTAATATGTCGAAATTCCAACAAGATCTTAAAAATTATGGGAACCCGATCTATGCCAATAAATTACTCACACTTCCGGTGGACCATCTAGATGACGCTGGCAGTCACCTTAGGTACAAGACACTGCCTCAGATGGTCACCAGAGGTATACAAGAAGTAGGGGTTGCTGCACAAAATGTGTAAAAGATGTAATCTTGACACTGAATTTATGCCACAAAAAATAAAAAAATCATTAGGAAAACAACCAATACAAAGAATATCTTGATCATGAGCCACCTGTTGGAGGATATACTGTTAAGATACTTCAGCAATGCCCCTTGAGCTCCCTCCACATTTGCCAGCGTGTCATCCATGTTCTCATCGATCCTGCCACATGGACCGTGGTCAATAGTGTCAGCCCAAGTGCCAACAGAGACCGCCAGTTGTAGTTACAAGGAAATTCACGATGGAAGCACAGATAAACCAAAATCCCTGGACACATGGTTATGTGACACCAAATTTGTTGCAATTTTTTTGTTCTTTCAAGTTGGAGATTAGATGCAGAAGAGCATTGAATTCTTAACTTTCACCTAACGTTAACTTGATATCATGCACATAATATAAATGTGTAGAGATGAGTCAGGAAGAGAACCTGATGGCAAGCTCCCCCTGCTGCGAAACCATGGTCGCCAGTTGTGTGAAGATGTTGCTTAGCTCATGAATGGTTGATTCAACATTTTGAAGTGCTTCTGCTCTGCTCTGCATATAGCTAT
Source organism: Colocasia esculenta (assembly GCA_014218235.1). Classification (NCBI taxonomy): domain Eukaryota; kingdom Viridiplantae; phylum Streptophyta; class Magnoliopsida; order Alismatales; family Araceae; genus Colocasia; species Colocasia esculenta. Next base: position 11,303,353 of record CM024754.1, on the reverse strand, counting down.
CCTGCAATGGGGCAAACTGTTGCTCTTGCTGGTGAGACTGTTGAACCAATGGCTGAGCTGATGATGCCTCGCCATTTGTCTGCCTCCTGTAAAAAATGAGTGATGTAAGAAATTCTTCTATAGCCTCAATCACAAGGAAGTTAGTTAGAGTTTATTTGCCTATTTCTTTTTTTTTTGGTTCCCAAGATGACAGATATGATGAAATTTGTCTTTCATCTGTTAGCCCATAGGATATAACAGGAAAAAATAGAACGAAGGAAGCAAAAGCCCAAGAATCCTCAGTGCCTAAATAAATATAGCTGACACCTTTCAAGTTTCCTGTAGAGCGCCCCATACATATCAAAGTAGCACAGAAAAAGAAGAAGATTTTCACAAATTTGCTGCACAATCTTTAAAAACCATAGCTATTTACCAGGGAAACAACTGCGAAGATGATGATGATGATGCACCATTAGTCCATGGAGATGGAGTAGCTGGATTGGAGGAAGGTCTTGATGCAAGAGGGCGTTGGCGAATGAAAGGATTAGAGGCATCCTTATTTGAGAATAATTGCTTTCTATTCTCATGGACCTTCATTTTCTACAAAAATCATAAAAGAAAAAAAAATCAAAATTTGTGAATACTTGGAACCATAAATGAAAACCCACACACAACTTGGGTGAGTCAGCATCAATAACCCTACCTCTGTTCGCAGGGTTAGAACTTCTTTAAACTCCTTTGTCGCACTCATCAGGCGGTTCTTCAGGTTATCGACAACTGTTGTTGAATGAGTAGTTGTGTCTCCAGAAATATTCCATTTTCATTCTGTGAGTTGCAGAGGAGTTGCAGATCCACTACTGCTGAGTTTAAAGCAGTAATATCCTGCTTAATTATAGCTGTCAACTCTTGTACTTCCATAGCTGGGTCATCATAAGTCCTGTCTTCTTGCGACTGTATTTGCACACATTTATGACAACATCAAGTAAGTTACTCAAGAAGATTAAACTTAGAAAAAGGTGTGTGCACTAACAACAGCTCCTTTATTTCAGATGCAAAAGGTAACAAATTACATATAGTGGAGAATGCTTACCATTTGTGAACCACAGTGCACAAGACAGCTAATGGAAACTAGATCAACCATATTAGAGTTGCAAAACATGACCATGCAATATGTTTATGTTTGGAAGGGAGAAAACATAGTTTCTGCATCATCATGCTTGACATGATTACCAAAACAGTGATCAAAATTAACCGAAGATGATAAAAGAAGTTCTATCCCACTCAGCTGTCAATTCTAATCATCCCTCACATGGTTACCAACATAAACTAATCAACAAGGATCTTCATGAGATTTAAATTTCTCAATCTTTATATAACTTCAAAGCTTGCAGATCAAACATCCTTTAATCAGCAGACAAGTTTCATATCTTTGTCTGTCATGTCCAGTACTAGACTAGGTAGAGGTTTCAGCTTTGGGTTATTGGTGTCATTAGCCAATATACATTGGTGGAATCTGCAAACTTAGCTAGTCTGACCAGTTTGCAGACAAAATTGAACAGACAACATGTCAATGGCAGCATCTGGGGAAAAAAAAAGTCCTATTACCTCATTGAAATCCTTCGGATGTTACTTTTCTTCAAGAAAATAAGTGGCATAACCGAACTGTCATGACAGTGAGGACAAGCTAAATACAAGTGAGATAACTGAACATTCTTACACCAACCTTTCACATATTGAAATTCAATATACTCCCATCACAACACTGAGCACTATTTGAGAAGACAGAAGTGTGCTTGAGCCTAGAGGGAAACATGAAGGACCCAAATAGGCCCAGTGAGATTTTTTGTCTTACAAATGCTGATTGTGAGAGAAAGCCCTAGATGACCCCGTGCAGAGAATCTGCAGTGAACGTAATCACCTTCCAATAACAGTGACATAGACAGCAGTCATCAGCAATGATGGTTGTGGGCAACATTAACTTGCTCAAGGATGGTGACACGGGCAGCAAATGTTGGCAACAATGGCACCAGGACACCTGCAGCAACAGAACCTACAGAGAACGAACCAGTGGCAACAATGGCAGCTAACGGAAACAAAGATCTTGGTTTCGCAGAGAAGAATCTAAAGCCTTCTTCAAATGTTGTCACAGAGAAGGACAAGGCACCACGGACAGAGAGGACCCTATTATCATGTTAGGATGAGAGAACAAATGAAGCTCTCCATTAGTATATTATTCCATTAGTATATTATGATGCAGAGAAAACTCTCTTTTGGCAATAACCTTACATATATAAACATTGTGCATTATTCCTGATACAAACATGTCTATAACTAGAGCACGAGGTCATAATATTTGCATTAGAAACTGTGCAACGTAAAGATACACATGGTCTCTGTGAAAGCATGCCCCACCCCCTACCTGCACTTCATGTGAGCTTTATTGCATCCAGGAAAGGTATCTATACAGATCCAGTGCTGTCCAAGGTGCTCACCTTTTTCAGTTCAATAAACCAACAAATCTCCAGAGTTTCACATATATGGTTTTTTACTCTTTCACATGACAAAGAACTAACTTCCCAAAGTAGTGTCAGGTAACAACTGGCCCATGCAGCATGAACACATTTAATGGACAGGCCAGAGGTATTTCTATGTAGGCATGCAAATCATATAGGCAAGCGAAGTAACAGTACACTGTTATTTTAGTTCGAAACGCTTCTCGGTAAGGAAAGAAGAACCAAACAAACATGATGTGGTATAGATTCATGAGTATAGCATTAAGGCTGCACCTCAAATTAGCAACCACTGGATAGGCATGATGAGGATGTCAACAAGAGGAATATTATCAGTCTCAATTAATGTGATGCGCGTCAACATGTTTATGATGCAGTTGATTAGATGCTAAGATAAGAAGACATGATAACATTATCCCAAGCTTCCTTTCATGCCTTTCCCTCCTCTCTTTTTCTTATGAATAATGATGTTTTTCTCCTCTTCTTTGTCAGATCCTGGCCATGCATTATGCAGACCTAAATACATACTTCATACCACACACAAAGCAACAGTTTTGGCCTCCCAACTCCAAAATGGCAGAATGTGCATATACCATTTAGGTGCCAAATTTGATCACACAAAGGACCTCATGCTTTTTGTGTGTTGTATGCCATTTCACAGTTGTATAAGCCAAGGTTCGCTGCATCGGGGAATCGGGGCAAATCGGGTTTTTCCTGATCCGCCACGATTCGCCAAAATCGGACCGATTCGCATGGGAATCGGATGTGAATTGGCGATTCGATGGAAATCGGGTGAATCGGGTTTCTCCTAATTCGATCCGATTCGGCCGAATCGGACCGATTCGATCCGAACCGGCAAACCATGGTATAAGCATCATCTGGCTGTTTTTCCTATCTGCCAAACATTTCATACATTAATCACGAGATGGCACTAATTTTACCTTCTATATAGTCACAAGTCATAACCATAATCCCATTTGCATGATTACATTGAGGACATAGTTGGTTCACTATTTAACGGAAATTCTGCAAATAACAACTGCAGTTAAACACGGATCTCTACAACTAGGAAGACTTTTAGCATCTGCAGATATTTAACAAGTCAATATCAACGTCACGTACAATGTACTTGCTGGTAGGGGGTTTCTAGGTGTATAAGTGCCTAGCCAGATTTGTCTCACGAACAGGGGCAGAAACCAGTAAGTTTCCGTGAAGAAGAGGCGTGATCGTGGTTCTTATCGTCTATATCCTGTGACACTTCAGCATTCAAGATAAAGGGAAGATACACTCAAAACGTTTGTTTATTTTGTAGCAAAATTGTGGTGTACGTCCCTGAGCTCCCATGTAAAAAAAGATGTAAACCCTCAGATGATATGAATAAACAGTAAAGAGAAAATGCCCGAAAATCACAGAGGGATGGGGGGGGGGGGGGTGGGGAAGCTTATTAACTCTTGAAAACAATATGTAATACAAGCAAAGTCGGTTGGCAAGTCTTTTCTTACGCATGGCGAGCTTCGAAAGTTTCTGAGACGTCTGATGTATCCCAAGCCCAATCTTCGAAGCTCGCTTGTTGAACTCCGACTGAACGGAGACTGCAGATCGAGATCCATCCAACTTCGTCCCGCTGCTGCTGGGTGCACTGTCCGGCGACGGGATGGACTTCTTCATCCTCTCGGCAATCGAGAGGAACTCTTGCGTCCGATCCCGAAATGAATATTCGGATTTCACAGGCATCTTGTGCAACGTTGGATGTCCCCCCGGCTGAAGTAAATCTCAAATGCAATAGAACCCCAGCAAAGCAGCACAAGATCACCGAAGACCAATTCGCCCGGGGTATCAAGTATCCAATCCCACAGATTGATTCCAAATCGCGATCAAGTCCACGAACGATCCCAGATCGGACAAACCAGTACTGCGGCCGCCAGGTCCCCTGTTAAATTCCCACAGAATATTGCAAACCTCGCAACTGGATCGATACATGGGCCACCAATGGGCAAAAAACTCCAGATCTTGCCCGGGATCCAGAAGAAAACCAGGATTACCGCATCGCGCGAGGAGATCAACGAACCCGGCGGAATGCCAAGGACTGCTGCGCCATGACCGGAAGACAAGCGTCGGCAGGAGCGCTGAGAAGAGGCGTCACCGGAATTGGGAGGATTCTGACGGAAGAAGCTGACAGCGACGACCGTTCCTGTAACAGAAGGGCGAATTCGGCCCGTTCCCCTCTTCTGATCTTTATATGTGGGAGCAGGGGGTGGGAGTTTGGGGTCCACCATGAAATGACCAACGTGTCCCTGTATACATCCCTCATTACAGGATTGGTGTGCTCTTCTAATCTGGCGCTGGACCTTCGTGAGCTGGTAATCATACATCAAGAGCAACAGATTTTTTCAAATCAGCAAATTTTTTTTTCTCAATCAAAATCAAATCCAAATAGACTCTCAGAATCAAATCGAATCATTCATTTTAAAATTAAATCAAATTAATTTAGTTTGATTCAGTTTTAAACTGAAATATGTCAAAATCTCTATTAACACATTTGGACCATTTGGTGCATGTTTTTCTCAATAGACACATGTTTGTTGTAATATTTATAAAAAAGTAAAAAATAACATGACATAATAATCAGTTTAACTAAGAAGGTTAAATTATCTTAATCTTATAATAATTTACTATTATATCAAAGAACAAATAAAAATTTATATAAATTTTATAGATATAATAATAATTCGATTTGTTCAAGTTGAATCAATTACTGAATTAGAAATTAAATCAAATTAAAATTATAAATTTCAAACCAAATCAAATTAAATTACAATAAAAAAATATCCAACCCAAATCAAATTAATCGATTCAATTTAAGTTTACAAGTTGAATTAAACTCTGAACACTCCTAATTATCTGCCCAAGGGATGCGGGGAGCCATCAGTCATCAGAACGATCCATGATACGTATCAAGACCTCGAGGGCGGAGCTAGGCTATTTCTAGTGGAGTCAAGTGACCCCACTGAATTTTCATAATTTTATTAAAGAGATTAATTTTTTCTATTAAATTTATTTTGATTAAATTTTTTTTTAAAGGGAGTGACCCTACTGAATTGTAAAAAAAGTCTATGGGTGCATCTTAATTTTTAAAGTGACCCTACTAAATAAAATTTTTAGATCCGCCACTATATCAAGATGTTTACAAGTTTTATAGAGTTTAAAACTAGTCACTATTCACCTTAAATTGGAATTTTTTTTCCATAATTTATGATTTTTGCACTTTCATCTATTAAAATAATTGTTCTAGATCCACAGATATCAACACAATGTCCATTATGAATGGAGATGTTAGTGCCAATATGCCAAGGTATTTTTGAAAGGATGGGGGATAAGTATATATGTTTTGAGGGCCACTTAATTAAGAACGCTCATGCTGATATTAAAGAGACTGGATTTTTTTTTTCTTGATTGGAGTAAAAAGAAAACGGGATAATGTGATGCTTTGAATCATTAAACGGACTGATCTTGAGATGGCAGTTCTTGAATAATGGAAGATGATACCATATGATGATATCCTATGATCGGGCCGACTAGACTTCAGAGGTCGAGTCGATCGGCTCAATCGATTAGTGGTCATTTCCACGTCAAGTTGCTTCCTCGATTTGACTATCATTGGACCAAAGATGGCGATCGAAAACCATAAGGTAAGATAAACTATGGCGAGATAACTTAACTGATCTCGGACTGAGATGGCTCAACCTTGAGTTGAGGACAAAGACCAACAAAAAGTGTCCACGAAGCAACAATTGAGAAAACACCCACGATCCCACACCACGAGGGTCAACTGTGACTCTGTGAGGTGCATGCTTGCAGTTCATAATAGCCGCACCTCCCCACCTCTTCATACTGATAGATCAAGGGCCACAACTCTTACTCATTCTCCTCTCTTGTCTCTGGTAACACTTGACTTGACCGTCGAAAGATTGACCTTAAAAATCACCTCCCAAGCTTGACTTATGTGTAGATTTGTTCGGGTGGCGATGATTTTATTCCCCCCAATCTCATTAGCACCCAAGCGTCAATCCTCCTCGAGTCCTTGGGCTATCTTGAATCGGCCTTTGTCGGCTCAAAAGAGACTTGGCTTCAACACCACAATAATGTGATTTCCACTGATCAAGTCATGGGGCGTTTGGTTATCCAATTTCCACATTGACGTGCTAATGCACGGCGTTGTATGAGAGGCATATTAAATTGAATCATAGGGTTAATATGCTCTTCATTTTGTAAGATGAATTGTATTTCAGTCTAATGTTAATTTCTTTCTGACAGATAATGAGCAGGCTAATCCAATGGAATTAGAATGATATGTTGAACAAAGAAAAGACGCGTGCCACAATCTTTGATAATGAGATAAGGGGACGGAAGATAGATTAGTCATATATATGTTATTCATATTTAGGGTTTTTTTTTGTTTGAGTTGGTTTAATGAAGGATAGTTATGAAGAGAGATAACTTTTAATGTGATGTGATACGATGATTTTCATACCTAATTTGACGCCATTTATCCATATACAAGGAGGGATACAAGATTTTTTAGAGTGAAACATCAATAATTAATAAATTATCCTCATGAATAACTTTTATTCTCCCCTCTATAAGAGAGATAAGTTATCACCCATTTATCTTCTATTTATCAAGCTTAATTTTTATCACTTCTGCTTATCTTATCTTAATTATCAAATTACATATTGACTAAAACGATGTTAAAAGAGGGATAAACTCCCTTATTTTATTATCAAACCCACCGAAATTTTATTACAAGCTTAAAATATGGAGAATTGAGAGAAGAAGTTCGTAGATGACACGACGCTTGCTGATTTGCAGCATCTCCTTGCTAGATGGTGTAGGTACAACTTTAAAGACAATCTACCAAGCAAATGGGTGCCCGATTTGACTTGCTTGGGCCTGACCATAATTGTGGTGAGAAAACCAACGGGCCAACACCTGCGACAGGCCCAACAGTCCTATCATAATTATATGGAGATGAAATTGGAGTTAACCAAGAGAACTTCGTATCCGTGCTCAAAAAGCCAAAAAAAAAAAAAAAAAAAAAAACAGAACTTAGTATGGAGGGAGGGACTTCAATCCCCGCAGGATGGTGTTTGAATCTAATGCACCCCTTACCAAATGATGGTGTTGGTAATGCCTAACCGGAGACTTTTTGTTTGTCACTCACTTTGTGAAAACATTGAAAGAGAACGATAAAATAAGGTTTAAATATAATATATATATATATATATATATATATATATATATATATATATAATATATATATATATATATATATATATATATATATTCCAATGCATATATTTAAATTTTGTATATCACATCCTATAATCTATATATATCCTTTTATGTCATCATGTATGCCCTCTCATTCGCTTCTATCTATTTAGCTCGATCACAATTGAATTATAAGGGCAATAAGATTAGCTTGCCCTCCATAAGCCCGAATCATACCATGTCTAGGAGAGTTCAGTTCTTAGGCATAGACAACACATATTGTTGTTTTATCTTTATTTCTTAGGGCGAACCATGTTAGCACGATACGATATTTCTGATATAATACCGTGCCATGAAAAAAGTTGCATGGCCAATATTTATGGTCCGAAGAACCTTGGTTTTGCAACACACACACCACACACACACACACTCCCCCCTCTTGAATAGGATATATTTTTAATAATTTCATCTCTTATTTAACGATCATGTTCACATGTTAATAAAATATTCATTCCATTTTGACAGATTGTTAATTGATGACTTTTTTATTAGGGAGGTACAAAGTATAATAATATGAAGATTTTAGGTTTATACATTCGAGTACAATAAATTTCAAAGGTATATATATATAATTTTCCCTTAATACAGTTTTCTTAAAGTTTAGATAAGTTTATTAATGGAATTGGACGGCTGACTCGTTGGCCCATTAACTCTTGGTGGTGATTAGATCCTTTAAAATTTGAAGGTTGCTTCATCTCTCGAGATCAGGAAAGGTGGCTATATTTTTAGGGACTTTTTAGTGTTTAGGGTGAGTGTCGCGAGATCTGCTTTCTACCCTTAGTCCTCTGATCTCTGCCCTTCTTCTTTTCTTCTTCCAAGAGAGGGGATTTTAAAGAGATATCTATTGCCTGTTTTGCGTGGGAGAAACACTTGGTGCTTGTGTCACGTTTTGAGAATACGCAGCGGATATTTGAGAATAAATAGTCGAGATGTGAATAGTCGGTAAATAAATTTTTAACTAGCGAGCATTACATTTCCAACACAACACATATGTGTCCACAAAATAACTAAGCTTTCATTCCATTAAACTTAATAATCATCCATTGCAACCTCACTGACTCCAGAATAACAATGACTCAAGAAAGAGAAAATTACATTAGATTGCACTACTTCACTACTTACTACATCAATCTAACTCTCAAATAAACTAATAGAAATACTATGGTTGAACCACACTCTTCACTCGGAAGCATTCCTATCACTAGTCTAGTTCGATCCTCTTCAACATTTGTGTTACCCAAAATGTTGAGAAAGCAACTTATAAGCACACTTGCGCAGTAAGATTTACATCTCAATGTGCAGGCAATGATATAAGTGATTAACGTCTTAAGAACTAGACAAGTACGAGTAGAACTAAAAGTACTGACTTGCATGATAAATTTAGTAAAACATAACTAGCGAGAGAGAGTCATGATAATAAGAGTATGATCAAGTAGTAAGAACACTCAAGAAATGTGGTCAAGCATGAGACACTAGCAAGTATGATCAAGCGAACATTAATTTACAAGAACGCAAAATGGTCATATCATGCAAGCAAGCAAGCACGTCACGAGCAAGAACTTTTAACATATAACAATAATCAATCAAGAGTCATAATGTACACTAAGTATCTATGCCACCTTGGAATGCACACCATGAACACGTGTAATGTGGTTATATGTCTAGAATTTACACATGCAAGTACTCTCAGCGCAGATGCAACACCAGTATCATTATACCCATGGTTAATAGTATATTTCCAGCTCTCTGCCGAGGGGACTAGATGATAGCCCTTGGACACTCGTCGTGTCCAATCCAGTATCTCAAGTAATTTTAAATGTAGATACCCATAGTCAAGCATGATCATTTTCATGAATTTCAAGAATGTCAATCGTACAATATCATGTCATGTGAGTGGATTTCAAGAGTAACAAGTCTAATGAACATGATGTCAAGAGAGAAATATGTCACTAGAGAAATTCAACAACATAATGGATCAATTTCATTTAGTTCAGTCTTTGCTTTAGTGACTTGGTTACATGTGCATAGGATTACGCTCCACGAGAAAGAAGATGAGAAAAGAAGTGCACGCTATCTCTAGGAAACTTCAATGGTACAACCAACTCGGTCTCTATGAGTAAATTCATATATAACAAAAAGGTCATTAGTCCACAAAAGGAATATCCGATTAGAGAAGTTCCAATTCATCAAGAAAGGCTGGCTATAGTGCAAGTGTATAAGTGAAAGACGTGCCTCACAATATCCCCAATAACCATTGGCTTAAAACATGACGGAAAGCATTAACATGATAGCATGTGGTAGAACATTAAGCATGATGATTATAACATGAGTTTGTACATATTAAAGACATGAGATTCTAGTTTAATAACAAGCTAGATCATCAAGATAGAAGTTAACAATCATGTGATGAAGAGATCAATCATGACAATTAAGAGTATTAGAATCATTTTCAACTCATTAAAGCTTGACATGAGTTGAATTCTTTTAGGCATTATGCTCACTGTGATAATCGCATCATGATTAGATGACGTGTTATCATGTGAATCATGTCCAGATTGTACGACGCGTTCTTGTGACTCTTTTCAAATCCGTTTAAAACAGCACGAAAATCAAGAGGTGGGAAAAGAAGTGAATCGTGTCAGGTATACAGATGCGTATCAACTCGACAATAAAAATAAGACGGCACATAGTTTGATGTGTACGGTGCGACAGGGCTCTATCTAAATCGCGTCAGGTTGTCGCAACATGTTTCAGGAGATTCACATCTGGTCAAGTGGACGCATTAAGTATGATCTAAATCGCGTCGACTAGTGTGGACGCGATTTCAAGAACCTTACGAAAAAACATCATATGATCATGATTTGACTTATACATGGGGTTCTAGGTGTTTTTAGATGAAACCTACAACATAAAAGTTGTTGGAAGCATGAAGTAGAACATCACTATGGCTTTGGTTTGGATCAAAAATGACCAAGGAATGCGTGATTTAAGAGATGAACTATGAAAATTCCTAAAGCTATGCGATGATTAGAATACACTTAATACATGCAACATGCTCCATGAAAATTGGGCAAATAGGTTTATATGAAAGTAGACTTCATGAACTACAAGATGGTATATGTATTGTTTACATTGAGCCTAAGATTATCTACCTTTGATTGCTTAGAACTTCCTGATTCCTAAAGGTCGATGCAGAGGCTTGGGGAAAAAACTCTTCACGGTTCCAAGCTCCAGGATCATCCTCCTTGCTCATGGGCGTTCCTCCCACGACCAACAACGAAGTATGGGTGTTTAGGGTCGGCCACAAAGGTCTTAAGATAGCTTTATAGAACTAGTGTTGTGAAGTTACGAGTTATAGGTTTCCTAATCTTATGCAAGAGTCCTTCCATGCATAGAACTCCCAATTAAGCTATTTCCTCATTAATATCCACTCCCATGGGAAGGTAATAGAGAGCAAATTCGTGCTCACACCATGGGCTTAAGGTTAGACATTTATTATGGGCCAAACCCTTCATGTTTGGACTTAAATGATTCAATTTACTATTGGGTATGGGGTTAACACAAATTTTCCAACATTATTTCTCTTTATTTGTGCTGCATTTGACCCAATAGCTCTAGTTAACCCATTGTTTAATAGTTTAACACATTGTTTTAAATTCTTGATATTTCATTTATATAGTTTTAAATTTTCAGGGTGCTACAGGTTGGTCGGCCGAAGTGCGTGGCTGCTTGTCCCTAGACACAAGCGGATGGATCCTATTGTCATATTAACAACAAAGTCCACATCTGCTTGTGTCAGTAAACGTAGACGACTAAACAATTCAACCGAATACTAAATGTTTTTTTTGCACGGATATCAAATCTTACACCTACTCTCACAAGAACAGATATAAACTCCACTATATGCATATCTAGCGAGGTTCTTTGTGAAGGCGAATACAACTTTTGATGCATGAGAAAGTGAGTACCAAATTACTCTCTTATGCAAATTGGATGGTGAAGTAAGGCATGATGATCAGTCTGTCCCCATGTAATTTTAATTAATTCATATGTATTTTGGTGATTAACAAAACTAAACTAGATTTTATCATAATATCTAATTAATATTTCATAAGTCTTAAGTACAGGAAAAATACCAAGGTCAAGTAAAGCCAATAAAGGTATGCATTACTTCTCTGAAGCTTAATCCTTTCAAAATAATATTTCTCTAAGTTCACATCGACTTCTTTTAAAAGTCATAACGATTTCTTTGTAAGACTGAAAAGTCATGTTATTTCAAACAAGTCGATCCCATAACGATTCTATAAGTCACCGTAACGATTTCTTTAGAACTCACAACAACTTGCTCGTCGTAACGATTTTGTAAGTTACCGTAACGATTTCTTTAGAACTTGTAACGACTTGCCTGTCAGAACGATTCTATAAGTCATCGCAACGATTTCTTTAGAACTCACAACGACTTGCTCGTAACGATTTCGTAAGTTACCGTAACGATTTCTTTAGAACTCGTAACGACTTGCCTGTCAGAACGATTTCTTAAGTTATCATAACGATTTCTTTAGAACTCGCAATGACTTGCTCGCCGTAACGATTTCATAAGTTATCACACGATTCTTTAGAACTCGCAGCGACTTTGTAATACCCCAGAAATTTCATTAATTAAAAAAATATTATAGATAAATGAAAATTTTGCCCATTAATAAAACAAACTAGTTAAAAGATACACATCATTATTGCATGAGTAGAAACTCATATAAAAATTCTATGAAAATAATAGTTATACCTTAGAATTATTATCTAATGAACCATTAAGAAATTTGGGCATATAAAAATAATTCGGACCATGATTTAGAATTTATGTGACTTATTATTGTAACTAAAGAATAAATTGGAAAATCCATTATTACAAGAGCCAAGTGGATTAACAATTGAAATAAAAATTATGGGTAGATTCCAAACAAATGTGGGGATAGTCCATAAAAGGATTGGATCAATGGACAACTTATGACCCATGAACAAATTCAAGTATGAAAATAGTAAATAAATAACTTACGTATTATCGAAATGATAGAACTTACGTACCACTATCGTACGTGAGAAAACACATTAGAAAATTCCGTAAAAATTATAAATCAACCTCAAACATTATTCTTAAGAGTTTCATGAAGAGATTCGAGCAACGAAAAATCTGATTGGCCAAGTGTACGTTACACATGACCAGGTTAACCGAATTAGGGAACTAAGTCGAAAATTGTTAACACGGAAAAATAACCCAACCATAAATTAAATAAATAGGTTGGATAGACTTATAACATTATGTATTAGTGACCCATTAATGAAAATGGGCCAATGGATCACTTTTAGCCTAATAATAAAATTGGAACTAAAATACTCAGAAATTTGCACCTGTAACTATGCAATAATTGTGAAGGGCACATTAGGGTTTAAATTAGGGTAATTAGTCATACAAGGTAAGTCAAAACCGGACCCAACTCTAAGAGGTGTTCCTAAACCTTTGCTATCTCCTTTGGTGAAAGAATCTCAGATTTTGGAAACTAGAATGCAGAAATTCGCAGCCCTCTTTCCTAGTCCCATTAGGACATGAAGTAGCACCCTAAAACTATAAGAACTCTTCACAAAACGTTTGGGAAGGTTTAGCATCAAGTTGGGGTCATGTGCAGCAAGTTTGGGGCGCTGGAGGAGAGGAGAAGGCTGGGGAAAAATGTGGTCTTCTACCACCATCGCCCTGTAGTGAACCAGGAACCTATAGGGAGTTCTTTGGATTCAAAGGTAGGCATTTTCGGGTCAATATTAAAGAAAAATAATACCATCTTGTAGAGCTTCGAGTCTAGATTCATTTTCTTCTGATTTTACTAATTTTCATCGAGTATACTTTGTGTATTAATCGTTTTCCCTAAGTCGCGCACAGTTAGGGATTTTACCGTTCTTCCTATTATGCATACGATTCAAGACCGAATTAGACTAAATAATCAACATCAAAGTTCTTCTAATTGTAGTCACAATCATCTTTCATGTAGAAAGTATTGCCTAAAAATCTTTAGATAGAGAGTTATAAGCGTGTTAATCGAGTCGCTGCATGATACTGCAATGTCGAGATGCAGTTAACTTAAGTTCTTCCTGTTTTGCACAAGATTAAAGGCCGAAGTAGGTCAAGCCTCCAACATAAAAGTTCTTTAACTATTATCATGGTCATATTTCATGTTAAGTGTTTTGTTTAAATAGCATTATTTAGAGAGTTATAAACTTAGTAATAGAGACATGCCGGATACTGCGTTTTCAGGTTGCATTTAACTTTCACTTCTTCATGTTTTTCACAAGGTTCAAGACAGAATTAGGTTAAACCCCAACAACAAAGTTCTTATACTAATTGTCCTTGTCATATTTTATGTTAGACATTTTGTCCAAATGTCAGTAGATCTCATGTATAAGTCTAACATGTAAGTCGCACGAAGTCATGCATGTTTAGGGCTTTCCCACGTTCTTCCTGCATTTCATGCAATTGGAGACCGATTCAGACCCAGCCACAGCACAAACGTTCTTCCAATAGATGTCCTCGACATTTTCTATGTTGCGAGTTTTGTCTAAATGTCAGTATATAGAGAGATATAGGCGTTTCATGAATATCACCCTGTGTCAAATCATGGTAGTCTGACCAAGAGCATGTCAGATCCCTGACGGACTCAGGCGCAGACCTGTGAATGCGACGACCGATATGTCGCATTCTGAGGTCGGGTCGTGACAGTACCTCTGTCGCGTTCTGGTCGCGACAGTACCCATGTCGCATTCTGCCTACCTGATCTAACGACCCGTCGCGATCCTTGCAAGACCACGTCGCGATCTCAGTTTTGGGCCTGAAAATCAGTCTTTTGTAAGTCTTGTTGTACCACCATAATTCCCATATCATGTTGACGATCTTAACTACATAAAAACAAAGTTGTAAGTATTGATTGTATTTTAATCTAATAAAAGTCAATCACTTGATCTTTCATATCCTTGATTTCATGACACATACACACACGTTGAACCATCCAAACATGGCTTAATTGTATGAATATGACACATAACATATCTCGTAATTATTGCAATTAATTACCTTACTTTACAAGTACTCGTTTACGATTCGTGCGATGTTTTAGAACCGATCTCGACGCTCCACTGTTTTAGAATTCCTCTAGAACGTCGAGCACTTGTTTCTATATTTACACACTTTCTTGACTTGGACGAACTCTCCATCGGATACTCCTTCTGCCGGACTAGTGAATCCTTGTGCAAGGCCTCCATAAGTCTCCTCTGATCATGGATTCTCACATGGTCGACGAGCCGGTTGTACCCTAACACCCATTACACCTTTAGGGATCGATATGATCCAAACGGCTATTAGAAGTTCGCTCTTACCTTGAATCAGCCCGACCTCTGGACTTGTGCATAACATGGCCAACGGGAAGATCGGGAGTTCCACCTGACTGCCAACACCAATGCGCGTGTTGTGCAACTGTTACTATCGCCTGTTTACTCGCACATTACGTGCAATGTCCACTAGCTCTCATCTATACTTTACTCGCTCATCTATTCACGTTCACTCTACTATCTCATCTATTCATCTAGTACTCTCATCTATTTCTTGGTACTCTACTTGGCCATTAATTGATTGTCTGCGATAAAAACATGACTATGCTAGGCAACATTATAAGGGCCCGGTCTGGTCCTTGGAGGAGCACCTGAAGAAAGCTATAACTCGCGAGGGTCTAATGATATGGGTGATGGCATACACCTAACGCATGACACGCAAGATTTGATCTATGGCAATCAATTATCAAACAGTCAATTATTGGTTTACTTGAATCTCGTGGTTGAAAGAATATCGACCAAACACTTGCTATCGTGACTTGTGCACTGTTGTGCAACTTTACTTGTTATCTTGTTATACGGCCAATCCGATATCAACACTTGTTGTGCTATACTCTCGTGCATTGTGCTATTGTTCCTCGTTATCGTGTACCAGTACTTGCTATACGTTTCTTTCTTATTCTCTCTAGTTATTCTGCTTTATAAGACATTAATCACTTAAAGCATGCTTGATCTGAGATTTAAGTCCTACTGGGCGTTATCGCTTGAACGCGCGACATTGTTGACTGTGCATCTTCGTTGTCCAGAGTTCTTCGCACCCGTCAAAATGCGCACTTCCTCTAAACTGTCTCATAGAATTAAAATAGTAAAAAGGACTAGTAGAATGGTGAGCACAGGTCATATCCACGGAGAGGCCGAATAGAATTTGATTTAGACTACTTAACTTGAAATCGTTGTACCCTCACAATGGATGGATCAAACAATCACCAGGAAAAGAAATATAAATTGCAATGACCAATCCAGATGAAAATAGAAAAGAAATGAAATGGAAATCTCAAGAACAGAAATTAGCAAAGAAATTCACACAGAAGAAAAAAATTCAAAACAAGAAATGAGAACTTAAACTAGATCGAAATCTCTCATAGCCCTCAAACTCTCACAGTAGAAGAACTCAGAAATGTCGAACAAGCTTTCACTGCCAAACATTAAACTAAGAAATGACAATTGCATTGGATCGTTCTCCCCTGAAACATAGAAGAAGTAGAAATGAATAGATGCACTGAATCGAACTATCCTGACATAGAAGAATTGAAAATGCAACACACTGATCATTCCTCTAAACACAGAAGAAAATGAACTTAAAACCCCAAAAAAAGTAGAAACAAAACCCTCACAGCAGCAGAACACTCCACTGCCCGACTGCCTCAAATGTCGAACCATCCATCACTCCTGCTTAAACATTAAACCAAGAACAGATGAACTGAACAAATGCACTGGATCAAAGTTTAAACACAGTAAAATAGAAATTAAATGCAGAAGAAACAGATAGAAAAGCTCCACTAAATCGAACCTTCAAATGCTCAAATTCCTCACAGATGAAAATGGAACAATAAAACTCAGAAAACCCCAACATCACAACCCGTCTACTTCACCTACTCTACTGCTCAAGGAAATTACCGAAGGAAATGGCAAAGAATTAACTCAGATCTGAACCAGAGAACTCCCCCCCAAATGCTAAACTCCCCAGATCTGAACTCGCCAACCTTGAAGAAACCACAAAGAACTCAACTCCCAGTAGCAAGACCAACAGAAAATAGAACAATCTACAATATTGAATTAATGCAAATACTGAACCAGAGAAGAATCCTCACAGCTCTGCTCACAGAAGAGGATTACATGAAATGGAAACTAAAAATAAAAGACAATCCCTACTTGTGAACCAGCCGAACCAGAGAAGAATCCCCCATGGCGAACTAGAGACCAAGAGAAAACCCCAACAATTATGAACCAAAAACCCTCACACCCCTCACAGCTATGAGGAAAGAAAAAATACAGAAAAATTGAAAGCTAAAAATCCTACAATTCCTACTTGCCAACCCCGGAGAAGAGACCTGAGTCCTTATATAGACACCCGGCATCTGCTTCCTGCCTCCTGATCACCAATTTTTGCAGCAGCACCAGGATCGCCAGCTCTGCAAGCCCGGATCGCCAGCATCGCACGGCCTCCAGCTCAGCATCTGCCTCTTCCATCACGCCATCGGCACACAGGGCCAGCACAGCACCTGGGCTTCAACCTCCAGTGCACACAGCAAGCTCCTCTCTGCTCACACACATCGCACCCATTTGACCCAGCCGCCTCTGCATCTGCTGCACATGGCCTCTATCCGCTTCCAACACAAGCCCTTCACGCAGCACACACATTTGACCCAGCCGATCTAGCCCAGCTCTGCACATCTGCAAACCGCCCCTTGTACACATCATCTCAGACTAGCCGCGCACGGGGGCTCCTCCAGCTGATGCACACCCGAGATCCGCCATGCTTCATCTCAGCATGCACAGTTGTGCTCTGCACCGAATCCGCCTCCCAGCTCAGCCGCCTCGCCTCCAGCTCAGCAGGACACACTCCGCTTCACACCGCATGGCGCCTGGCCCAGATCTGGCCGCGCTTCCATGGCTCCAGGCGCCCAACCACCGCACCATCGCCTGCAAACCCCATCCGCCAAACATGCACAGCACCGCCAAGCACCAGCCGCCTCCACCCCGCACCCAGCAGCTCTGCTGCTTCAAGAAGCTCTCTCCCCTTCTATATAAAATGAGAAAATGGTTAAAAAATGGTTAATGGTATGGGGGTTGTGGCATTATGTGATTAAAAAAAGGAGTGTTAAATTTTTTTATTTATTTAATGGGTTGTGGTATGTGGCAAGGTTGGATGAAGATTGTTGTAATGGATCAATGGTGATGAAGGGGTATGGTATTTAAGTAAATATTTTTTATTTATTTAACTAAGATTTAAAATTTGATTTATCTATGAACTAATATTTCAAAAGAGGACTTAAGAAAATGATTTATTTATATACAATGTAAATGAGAAAATATTTTTATTAATCAATATTTTAAAAGTATTTGACTTTATTAAATGAGATCTAACTATGTGATCTACCCAAAATCTAACTGAAATGCTCAAAATTTTATTTATGGATGAAATGACAATTAAAATAAATGAACATCATTTATAGACAATGGTTGTTTAAAATCAACTATATGTACGAAATTTAACGCTAAAAATTAAGTAATTATCACTCCCCCCCTACTTGAACATTGCTAGTCCCTTAGCAATGAAAATTACTCCAAATGGGACTAGAAGATACAATGTCTCATGCTAAACCACCATCATGTAAAAGATTAATGTAGAGATATGTCTTTCCTAATTGTAAGGGCTTATGGCGAGAAATTAGTGCACGAGTGATAGCACACTTAAGAGTTCACATCAGCCCTTCTGAAGCTCCTCTGCCTCAGCCAGTAATTGAGATTAGATTGATTTGAGGGAGAAGAAAAGAATTGTGGATAAGATCCTTGCTCAGTCAGATCTGGTTATTTCTCTCAGTTCCATTCTGCTCATCTTCCTTGAGGATTATTTCTCTGAGTTGAGGAGTTTTGTCCCTTTATTTGCACTTTGTGCACTCAAATTTCTTTATTTCTTTTTCATCCATGCTGCACAACCCATCACTTTTCAAGAGTAGCGAGTCCAACTTTACTCAGATCCGGGGCATTTTTCATGGATATATTTTTTCTTTTGCTTTTGCTTTTGATTTTCCTTTTTCCTCTTTACGGAAGGATGAACAGTCAGGTTCCTTGATCACATACCTTCACTTCGTTTGCAGTTCACTTAAGGGAGAGGGAGAAAAACCAATCGCCTCTCTCCTACTAGCCTTGACAAAATTGCTACATTCGGGTTCAGCTAGTCTAAGTGGCTGTGTAGTGTGTGTATGAAAACTTCTTGCCATAAATCCTTACATAAGGTAGACAAGAGGTACATGTAATCTTTTACTAGAGGCTATTAACATGGATGCTTGCAGGGAATGTGACAACTACAAAATTTTAATGGTTAAAGATCATACACATAGTCTGGGATGGCGCAATGCTACGCATTATTATTCAAAGATGAAACATTGTGAATTTTTTGTTTTTATTTGCATATGTACAAGTTAAAAAGAAAGAAATGAAGCATTGGTTAGGGGTGGGGACTATGCATGCTTTATTCTACCTCTCCCCCCTACTTATTTACAGGAAAAGAAAGTAAGATAGAGAATTACCTGATAAAAAAATCTGTACACTTGGGTTGCCTCCCAAGAAGCGCTAAGTTTATTTCGTCTTCAGCCAGACGCAATTAGGCTCCATTTGGCTCAGCTAGCTTGGTAGAATCAATTTTTACAGAAGATGGGCTTTCAAAGAAATGCTTTAACCTTTGCCCATTGACAGTGAATGAATATCCAGTTTTTTGATCAAGAATAATGACAGCACCATTATCACAAGCTTTGACAACAGTGTAAGGACCATCCCATCGGGACTTCAAATTTCCACGAAGCCTAGAATTAAATAGCCAGACCTTATCATGCACTTGAAAAAATTTTCTATGAATGTGTTTGTCATGGAATGCTTTGTCTTTGGCTTTATAGATTTTTGGCTTTGGCTTTGGATTATTCTCTTCCTTAAACCCTAGAGCACAGGGTTGGTCTACTGCTTCTTTCTCACAAGCTTCCTCCAAGGAGTCTACCACTAGACAACTCTCTCCTTCATCCTGATGCCCAGATGCCTTAAAAATGTTGATACTAACCCGCTCATCCCCAAATGATATATCCATCATCCCGGTAGCACAATTAATGTTGGCTCTAGCTGTGGCCAAAAGGGTCTACCCAAGATGACTGTGGACTGAGTTAAATCTTGAGGAGTGTTCATGTCCAGAATGATGAAATCGGCAGGGAAGTAACACACATTGATTTTTATGATAACGTCCTCAACTAAGCCTTTAGGAGTGGTGACAGAACGATCGGCTAGTTGAAGGACAACAGAAGTGGGTTTCAATTCTCCTAACTTGAATTTCTCAAAAATGGCATAAGGTAGGAGATTGACACTGGCTCCCAGATCCACAAGACTGCTCTCAAAAGTGACTCCACCGATGGTGCAAGGAATTAGTGGAGTGCCTGGATCCTTGAGCTTTTTAGGGAGTTTGTTCAAGATAATGGCACTCACAGTTTCTGGAAGAATGATTGTTTCAGTTTTATTTCTCATTTCACGTTTTGGAGTGCACATTTCTTTTAAGAATTTGGCATAAACAGGCACATGCTTAATGGCATCAAGAGAGGAATGTTGACATGAACTTGCTTAAACAATTCCAAGAGTTCTTCATCATACCAGTTTGTTTGTTTTTGGATTTTGGCTTTAATGCTTCAGGAAAAGGAACTCTTGGAATGTAGCAGCTTGTATCCTCATTGGCTTTGATTTTGTCTAGAGGTTCTTCAATCATTTTCTCTTTTCCCTTGGATTTTTCTTTTTCAATATTTTCTTCACTCTCTTCCTCAATCTCAATTTCATTTTCTTTATCCTCATTCAATGTTGACATGTTGGTGAGGATTTGTTCTGATTTTCCCACTTCTTAAGTTAACACAGCTTTCACATTTTCTACTTGGAGCCCCCAGCTTGGGTAGGAGGATGGTCCTCTTGTATAGGTTGATTTTGAAATTGTGGTGCTGGAATATTCTGGACAAAAGCTTGTTGTTGTTTTTGTGGTGGAGTACATTTGGTCTAACAAGTGGTGGTCTATACCCCTGAGCTTGATGGTATTGCTGGTTCTGATAGAATCCAGGAGGGTTGTTTCTTGGGTTTGCTACGTTTTGACTTGGTAACTGACCAGTCTCCCTCCTTTGACATACATCAGCAATTTGAGACTCTATCCTTGCCAAATTTTGTTGAAATTTTGAGTTTGAGTTTGATATTGAGTTTGTTGTTCTTGCACAGTTTGGCATAGAGTCGCCATCATGTTTTGGAGTTGGTTCATTTTATCATCCCAATTGGGTGGAGGAGGTGGTGGTTGATTCAATGAAGGTTGTTGGAAATTTGTGTGAGCAAATTGATTGGAATTTTGATTTCCTTGGTATTGTGGAGGTTTTGAGTTAGAAGATTGGCCAAATCCCGAATTCTGATTGGGATAGGATGACCGTACATGGTTTGCTTAAAGGCAGGTTGAGAAACTTGTTCAGATTGATTTTTCCATGAAAAATTTGGATGGTTTCTCCAACCCGGATTGTATGTGTTGGAATATGGATCATAGGAGGGTTTTTGAAAACCTTGTGCGCTTGCACTTGCACTTGTTCTTGAATGAAGGGGGTAATTGGGCAGTAGTTGGGACAAGCATTGTGGAGTGAGCTGGGCTAGCACACATAGCACAAGTTTCAGGTGTTTGAGAAAATTTGGGTGTGGCTTGCCCAGTCAAAGACAACAATTGATCGAATTTTTGTTCCCACTTCTGCTCCAACCTTTGATCAAGTTTAGCTATCAGATCTTCTACCCTGGAATCTGATTCCCTCTTTTCTTACTTCATACATCCCTGCCTTCTTCCAGGTCCTAACGCTCTCTCATAAGTAGAGTGAGGCATGATTGATAGAGTTCTCACTCAATGTTTCAAAAAGATTATATGCCTCATCCTCACTCTTAGTCATGAATGCTCCCCCACATGAAGCATCAACCATTTGCCTATTCGATTCAGTTAAACCTTCATAAAAAGCTTGCACTATTTGCCACCTCGACAAACCATGATGGGGCATTTTCTAAGCAACTCCTTTAGTCTTTCCCATGATTCATGCATTAATTCTCCCGGGTGTTGGGAAAACCAGTGATTGCTCTCCTCATGTGTTTGTTCGGCCAATCGGGTAAAATTTCTTTAAAAATTCCTGCTGCATTTCTGGCCATGTTGTGATAGTTCTCCCTATGGTTCCCAACCATGTTTAGCCTTGTCTTTTAAGGAGAATGGAAATAGGGTCAACCTTAAGGCATTTTCTGTGAAATTTGGATCCTTACAGTGGAACAGATCTCTATGAACTCATCTATATGCCTATAAGGATCTTCATTGGGATTGCCATAAAAAGATGGCAGCATCTGAATGGTTCCAGGTTGATCTCAAAATGATTTGCCGGAATTTCCGGCCTAATGCAAGTGGCAGGTTGATAGTCAGAAGGAATGAAGTATTCCTTCATCTGTCTGGGTGCAGCCTCTTCTAAGTTTCTAGCAACTTGGTTCTGTTTTTGGTTGGCCATCCTATGGAAAAATCTTTCAATCTCGTTATAGGTTGGGCCAAATCTAAATTCTGAGAACGTCTACCAAGCATGCAAGATGAAAAGCCTTCTATTTTGATTTTTGAATTTTTTAAGATTTTTATTGACTTTTGATGAATTTTTAAACAAACACAAACAAACAAACACTTTCAAATCAAATTAACCTACCACTAAGTGTTCCTTGGACTTATGTTATTTTTCTCAAAATCAGATTTATGCTTGCTTAAGTCCAATCCTACTCTTCTTGTACTGGCCAGGTAAGAGGTGGAGTAGAGGGAGGCCCCCCTTGCTTTCGCAAGGACCCAATTAAATAACCTCTACTCACTTAAGCGTAAGCTTTTTAACCTCTAATCCTAGACACCAGACTTAAAGAGAAGTCTTAGAATTAAGAAAGAACAAATCTAATTATGAACCCTAGGGCCAAGTCTACTGATTTTTTTATTGAAAGTTTGGGCAAATGCAAAGATGTGAAAATTTTTGTGATTTTTGGGCAAAGGAAAGGGTGATGAAATCCCTCACCTTATCTTTTTATCTAATGGGTTAAGCCCTTAAGCAGTCCCAATTACAATTATGAAATGCAACATATCAAGTTTGAAACAAGGTTTTCTAATGCTAAGTCTAATGCATGAAACAAGTGGTGGAAGTCTTACCTTTCCCCGCTCTCTTCAATGCAAGAAAAAATAAATGACAATTAAAATGATGAATGTCCTAAAACATGTTCTAATCTTGAGAGGATGAAAATTTTATTTACAAACAAACGGCTAACATGAAAGAGATTTGGAATTTTTTAGATTTTAGAATTTTTTTGATTAATGAAATGAAGCTAAGAAAATATAAAGTGGTACTATATAAACTAAATCCAAGCAAACCACCAGAGGCCATTATTACATGCCAACGAGAAGGACATCTCTGTACATGCACAGAGAGTACATGAAAGCCTCACTACAAAGTTCACCACACTCTTTCTATCTAAAATTTCGGAATTAAAGCAATAAAAAATTTTTCAGCAAGCTTCTCCTCCAATGGGCTTCAAATCTCCAAGCCCAAATCTCCAAGTCCCACTCCATGTGCAAATCTGAAATGAAAGCCCAATAACAAGTCAAATGAAATCTCAAGGTAAATGAAATCAATTAAAGCAATCTAAATCAAACTCTAATGCCTCCCCGGCAACGGCGCCAAGATGAACGCGCGACATTGTTGACTGTGCATCTTCGTTGTCCAGAGTTCTTCGCACCCGTCAAAATGCCACTTCCTCTAAACTGTCTCACAGAATTAAAATAGTAAAAGGAACTAGTAGAATGGTGAGCACAGGTCATATCCACGGAGAGCCGAATAGAATTTGATTTAGACTACTTTAACTTGAAATCGTTGTACCCTCACAATGGAGGGACACAATCACACAGGAAAAGAAATATAAATTGCAATATTGACCAATCCAGATGAAAATAGAAAAGAAATGAAATGGAAATCTCAAGAACAGAAATTAGCAAAAATTCACACAGAAGAAAAAAATTCAAACAACAGAAATGAGAACTTAAACTAGATCGAAATCTCTCATAGCCCTCAAACTCTCACAGTAGAAGAACTCAGAAATGTCGAACAAGCTTTCACTTCCAAACATTAAACTAAGAAATGAACAATTGCATTGGATCGTTCTCCCCTGAAACATAGAAGAAGTAGAAATGAATAGATGCACTGAATCGAACTATCCTGAACATAGAAGATTGAAAATTGCAACACACTGGATCGGATTCCTCTAAACACAGAAAGAATGGAACTTAAAACCCCAAAAAAAGTAGAAACAAAACCCTCACAGCAGCAGACACTCCACTGCCCGACTCCCTCAAATGTCGAACCATCCATCACTGCTTAAACATTAAACCAAGAACAGATGAACTGAACAAATGCACTGGATCAAAGTTTAACACAGTAGAAAATAGAAATTAAATGCAGAAGAAACAGATAGAAAAGCTCCACTAAATCGAACCTTCAAATGCTCAAATTCCTCACAGATGAAAATGGAACAATAAAACTCAGAAAACCCTAACATCACAACCCGTCTACTTCACCTACTCTACTGCTCAAAGGAAATTACCGAAGGAAATGGCAAAGAATTAAACTCAGATCTGAACCAGAGAACTCCCCCCCAAATGCTAAACTCCCCAGATCTGAACTCGCCAACCTTGAAGAAACCACAAAGAACTCAACTCCCAGTAGCAAGACCAGCAGAAGAATAGAACAATCTACAATATTGAATTAATGCAAATACTGAACCAGAGAAGAATCCTCACAGCTCTGCTCACAGAAGAGGATTACATGAAATGGAAACTAAAAATAAAAGACAATCCCTACTTGTGAACCAGCCGAACCAGAGAAGAATCCCCCATGGCGAACCAGAGACCAAGAGGAAAACCCCAACAATTATGAACCAAAAACCCTCACACCCCTCACAGCTATGAGGAAAGAAAAAAATATAGAAAAATTGAAAGCTAAAAATCCTACGAAATTCCTACTTGCCAACCCCGGAGAAGAGGACCTGAGGTCCTTATATAGACACCCGGGCATCTGCTTCCTGCCTCCTGGATCACCAATTTTTGCAGCAGCACCAGATCGCCAGCTCTGCAAGCCCGGATCGCCAGCATCGCACGGCCTCCAGCTCAGCATCTGCCTCTTCCATCACGCCATCGGCACACCAGGGCCAGCACACACCTGGGCTTCAACCTCCAGTCCACAGCAGAGCTCCTCTCTGCTTCACACACATCGCACCCATTTGACCCAGCCGCCTCTGCATCTGCTGCCCATGGCCTCTATCCGCTTCCAACACAAGCCCTTCACGCAGCACACACATTTGACCCAGCCGATCTAGCCCAGCTCTGCACATCTGCAAACCGCCCCTTGTACACACATCATCTCAGCCTAGCCGCGCACGGGGGCTC
Source organism: Colocasia esculenta (assembly GCA_014218235.1). Taxonomy (NCBI): domain Eukaryota; kingdom Viridiplantae; phylum Streptophyta; class Magnoliopsida; order Alismatales; family Araceae; genus Colocasia; species Colocasia esculenta. The sequence goes on along the minus strand of CM024754.1, from coordinate 11,277,901 downwards.
CTCCAGCTGATGCACACCCGAGATCCACCATGCTTCATCTCAGCATGCACAGTTGGTGCTCTGCACCGAATCCGCCTCCCAGCTCAGTCGCCTCGCCTCCAGCTCAGCAGGACACACTCCGCTTCACACCGCATGGTGCCTGGCCCAGATCTGGCCGCGCTTCCATGGCTCCAGGCGCCCAACCAGCCGCACCATCGCCTGCAAACCCATCCGCCAAACATGCACCGCACCGCCAAGCACCAGCCGCCCTCCCCCCGCACCCAGCAGCTCTGCTGCTTCAAGAAGCTTCTCCCCTTCTGTGGAAAAAGAGAAAAATGGTTAAAAAATGGTTAAATGGGTATGGGGGTTGTGGCATTATGTGATTAAAAAAAAGGAGTGTAAAAGTTTTTTTATTATTTAATGGGTTGTGGTATGTGGCAAGTTGGATGAGAGATTGGTGTAATGGATCAATGGTGATGAAGGGGTATGGTATTTAAGTAAATACTTTTTATTTATTTAACTAAGATTTGAAATTTGATTTATCTATGAACTAATATTTACAAAGAGGACTTAAGAAAATGATTTATTTATATACATGTAAATGAGAAAATATTTTTATTAATCAAACTATTTAAAAAGTATTTGACTTTTAAATGAAGATCTAACTATGTGATCTACCCAAAATCTTACTGAAATGCTCAAAATTTTATTTATGGATGGGAATCGCAACCCTCTCTCGGAAGAAAGCTATCCAGACTTTGTTAAAGCCTTTTATGTTTGTTTGAATCAGAGGCAGATGGATCCCTGACATCCTTTGTCAAGGGAATCGAAATCAGGATCGACCGTGATTTTTTGAAAAACCCTAGTTGTGTATGTACATTTGGTCAGAGTGGAATTCACTCAGTAGATATTCAAGCGAAGGGTCTAGGTCATGGTCCAGACTTCAGGCTGAAAGATGGAAAGCTAGACTCAATCACTAATGCCTTCAATAGGATTTTACATTTCATAGTGTGTCAGATTCTGGCTCCGAGGAGTGCCACCTTCTCATCTTGTACCAAGGCCGACTCAGACTTGATGTTTTGGGCCATCCAAAACAGGAAATCAATATGCTGAAGTTATGTTAGAAAGGATGAGTTCGCCAGAGATCAGATTTGGGATACCAAGAGCAAGCTAAATGTCTCTCTGCTTATGCTCACCTGCTCACCAAAGTATTCAAACACTTTGGTGTTGATCTATCAGGGGCAGTCACTGAGAAGATGGGCCAAGCAATTAGGTCCAGAAACCTGAAGAAAAGCGGTTTTTCATTTCAAAATGGTACCTGGTCCAAAGCTTCAGTAGCAGAGAGAGAGGCCATCATAGGTATTTTCAGGAAGAAGCAGCAGAATCAGCAGCAGAGCAGCCAGTAGCAGTCCAATCAGCAGCAGTAGAAGCTTCAGCAGCAATTGAGCCAGAGCACCGTCAGCTCCAGAATTAGCAGATCACCGTTGATCGAAGCACCAGCAGAAGAAGCAAGGCAAGTGCAGCAGATCCCTCACCCACCTCCATCGTTGCCTCTATCCTTAAAGAGGTATTGGATTCTATTCACTCCACTCCAGTCACCTCAGAGACTGGTGGATTTGCGAAGAAGTTGTGGCATCAGGCCCCATTGAGGAATCAGTGGCAGCAGTAGTTTCAAGAGGAGCAGTCCAGTGCTCCAACAAGTGTTGTTTTGGAAGATGCTCCTATTCAGGGGAGCAATTCAAGAAGGTCAAGAAGAGAAGCAGCTCACCATGAGGCCAATGGGTGATGTTCCAGTTAATGAAGATCTACCTCCTGTCCAGGATGATGTCAGAGATGGGGAACACAGCAAGCTCCTCGATTCTGATGATGATCGCCTCCTCCAGCTTCAGAGGCTAGGCAGAAAGGGAAAGAAGTGGAGCCCGAAGTACCTCTCTTATCAATTCTCCCCATGAAAGGCTATGAGGCAGAAGATAGTGATAATTTGAAGCCTGTGATTGAGAGACTTGATGCCCAAGGAACCATTCTTGTTCTCTTCATATGATGTATGCTCCATCTTCATGAGCCAAGCTTCAGCTTCAAGGAAATCTCCAACATAAGAAATGCCATGAAGTGGTTTAATCAGGAAATGGGCATCATGAAAAATTTGCTGGGAGACATTCTCAAGGTGGTTGGAGCTCAAATTCCTCCTCCACCTCCTGCCGCCAGGTTCCGGAGTCAGGGTCTTCAAGCCATCAACTCAAGAGGCAGGGCCAACAGGGCCAGAAGTAGCAGCAACACCAACAGAGGCAGCAGTAACATGTGCAAGGGCTCTGGGCCAGCTAATCAGGTTGAAGGCCTCCAGGGCCATCTGAGCAAGGGTCAGGCCATCAGGGCCGTGAAGTATGAATCAAAGCAGAAAGAGGCTGAAGAAGAGTCCTTGGCAACCAAGCCCCCAGCTCCCTCTTCTCCCTCTCACACACCTATTCTCCACCATCAGCTCCTACAACTCCTCCTGCTCCACAAACTTCAAGAAGCCTCAATCCAGACAATTCCCTCTCCCACTCATTTCCTCCTCATTCCACCTCATCTCCTTCCCTATTTTTGAGGCCCCTCCAACATCCTCAGCCTCCTCCTCCTCCTCCTCCTCTGGTCCCTCCCTTGGACCAGTTGATGACATTCCCCTACCTCTCATCTTTCTTCATCATTCTCCTCCACCCTCTTTCATCACTATAATCCCTGAGACAGCTCAAATTGACTCTCCCTTTATAGAAAAAATAAAGGATGAGTTTGAGGAAGGCATTCTCAGGTCTGTGCTGAAGGTTGGGAGCACATCCATAGGGCAGACTCTTCCAGTCCTGCACCTAAGAAGAGGAAATTTTCTTCTACCTCCTCCATTTCCTTTGACCTAAATACCCTCCTTTGTGGTTTCCCCTCACAATGGTCACAAAAATAAACCATTGTATAGAGAATATCTCTCAAAGGTTGTTCTTACCACCATCATTAACCTTCCATTCCTCAATCTAACAGAGCATTTACACACCATCCTACCTTCTCACCTCTCTTTCCAAATCTGAAAAATCCAAAGTCTTCTCTATTGCCCACTCCAAAACTGAAGAGCAGTGGGCAAAGGCCACAAGATCTCTTCGAAAGATACATTCTCGCCAAATCTGCCAGATTCCCTCCAAGGGACCACTCCCTGACCTTATCAGAATGGTTCAGGATTTATCATAGAGAACTTTGGCACCCTTCATTCAAAAGGAAATCAAAATGATCAGACATTTCATGCTATTCAACAATTACCGATGTCCATAGACTTCCAGAGGTTCAGCTTAGCCAATTTAGAAAGGCCATTTCAGCTCTGTCTCTGGATATCTCCCATCTTCAGATGTTCAGGTAGATTTTGCTACCCTCCAAGTACCTGAAGAGATAGCCCTTCCTCAATCCATTTTCTAGTTATGGAATCCTCTGTAGGATCCATCATCTTTGAGCGTTTTGCCAGAGTAATGAGCAGAATTAGAGTACAGAAAGGCTGCCTGGTTGCTTTTCCTAGATCCTATTAGGGAATATCACTAGGGGCATATAAGTGCTGAAGTTCTAGCCCCCATTCTGTCTGAATGTGAAAGGCTGACATCCTCCGAATGGTCCAAGTTCTACCCCTTGTCAGCTCAGCAGTTGTCTGCACTCAATGAAGCTCTGGCCAGGGAAGCAAACCAGCTATCTCTCCAGCACTACTTTCTTAGATAAATTCTAACATCTTGTTAATGACCCTTTCAAAGTCTGGGAAGAAGATACAAAGTATGTAGCTCTTCATAAAGCTCTCAGAGAAAATCACAATCACTATCCTGTGTCCATGGATCAATTTCTTACCTGTGCCAGCTTTGGGACTCGTCATTTCCTGAAGATGACTATGGATAAGGGAGGCTTATGCTGATCTTCTCTACAACCTAGATCTTCATCTCAAAAGGATGGCTTCCTCCATGGGACCATCCTACACTTTGTCTTTTTGGAGTCTTTAAAACTCATTTTGAAGAGCAGGAAGCACAGGCATGGGAAACTATCTCCCATTTTGCCTCTCTTTTGTCTCCTGCCTTCTATTTACCTGTACCTCCGCAAAGTTAATGAAATCTCCTACTTTGTGTACTCCTATTTTCTTTCTCTCTTCTTTCTTTATCTCAGATTGTCTTTTTGCTCAATGACAAAAAGGGGGGAAAATTAGCATGTCTGAAATACATTCCAATAATTTTTAAATCTTCAGATTGATTTTCATATATTTTCATCCATGCTTATTGTTCATTTTGTCATCACCAAAAGGGGAGATTGATGATCATCTGTCCCCATCTAATTTTAATTAATTTCATATATATTTTGGTGATTAACAAAACTAACTCTATTTTATCAATAATATCTAATTAATATTTCATAAGTCTTAAGTACAACAAAAATACCAAGGTCAAGCAAAGCCATAAAGGTATGCATTACTTCTCTAAAGCTTTAATCCTTTCAAAATATATTTCTCTAAGTTCACATCGACTTCTTTTAAAGTCATAACGATTTCTTTGTAAGACTGAAAAGTCATGTTTTTCAAACAAGTCGATCCCATAACGATTCTATAAGTCCTGTAATGATTTCTTTAGAACTCGCAACAACTTGCTCGTCGTAACGATTTCGTAGTAACCGTAACGATTGCTTAGAACTTGTAACGACTTGCCTGTCAGAACGATTCTATAAGTCATCGCAACGATTTCTTTAGATCGCAACGACTTGCTCGTAACGATTTCGTAAGTTACCGTAACGATTTCTTTAGAACTCGTAACGACTTGCCTGTCAGAACGATTTCGTAAGTTATCACAACGATTTCTTTAGAACTCGCAACGACTTGCTCGCCGTTAACGATTCATAAGTTATCACAACATTTCTTTAGAACTCGCAACGACTTGCTCGCCGTAACGATTTCGTAAGTTATCACAATGATTTCTTTAGAACTCTTCGCAACGATTTTGCTCGCTGAACGATTTTGTAAGTTATCACAACGATTTCTTTAGAACTCACAACGATTGCTTTATGCAACGATTTCTTAAGCGCTCATAACGATTTGCTTTACACAACGATTTCTTAAGCGCTCATAACGATTTGCCTTGAGCAACGATTACGTTAGAGCTCATAACGACTTGTTAAGTGTTCATAACGATTTCCCTGTTGAACACAATAAACTTGCTTTAAACGATTTGCCCTCTATAATGACTTGTTAGTATTCATAACGATTTCATAAGTCATATAGGCAACAACTTCGGGTTTATATCAACTTGACACTTATTTTATCTCTTGAAGCGTTGACTAGTCAAAGTCCACGTCTATATCTCTCTGCACTCCTGCATTATGAGATCTGAACGTACCTCTGCATGCATGCAGACGATATCATCCATTATAGTGCATCTTCTGTCAATCTTTTTAGAAGAAACTATTTTAGCATTGCTATTCTGGTGAACATTCTTATCACGTTTACTGACAACTAAAGACCAGCCTAGCTTCTACTGTTCTAGCATTTAATTTATGTAGGGTCCTAAGACGTTCTGTCATACAACGTTGGACCATACAGACGACATAAGACATTATCTCCTTGCGTGCTCAATGGATAAAAGATAGTTGAAGCTCCCAAATGTCAAACATCTACGTCTATCAATCCAAGAGACAACGTTACTTCAACGGCAATATTTCAAAAAGATGATATAAACTCAAAGACAGAAGTGAAGAAAACACCGAATGAGTAAGAACAAGTATCTGGTGTTCAAGCATTCAAATTCTTCTGCCAGAAGTCCAGAGCCAAGAATTTCATTCCTCATCACCATTAGCTCTCGTCCTCTCTGTGCTGTAAGAGATTTCCAAGAGAGCTCGTGGTAGTTCTGAGAGTGTGCCTTGTTTAGATCCTTGCTCTCAGTGCTAGTGGCTTCGGATCTTGCTTTTTAAAAGCTTGATCTAGGGGCTTTGAAATCATTTCTTTCTCTCTTGTGTTTGTTTCCCTTCGTTGTGATGGAAGACCCTAGTGGTATCCGGGTGCTGTTTCCCTTCATTTGTGAAGGAAGACCTGGTGAGGTATCCAGGGTGGGTGTTTTATTCCCGTCGGTGTGAAGGAAGACCAGCCGAGCTGGGTGCTGTAGCGTCCTTAGGGGACTGTACCCTATTAGTAAAAACCTGAGTGATTGCTCATGGACTGGACGTAGGACTCCTAAGGAGAGGAGGTCCGAACCAGGATAATCCTTGTGTTTGTGGGATTGTCTTCTTGTGTGTTTGATATTTAAACTAACAGTCACTACCCTCCTTCGAAGAACGTGTGTGAATTCATTTGTTACAGGTATCCTCTAGATTATTTTTTTAAAAGGACCCATACCCCCCCCCCCCCCTCTGGGCTCGTCAACTGGTAACAAGGCATTTACTCTTGGAAAACAAGGGTCTTCTTGTTTTTCTAGATATTTTATGGAGGGATAGCCTATTTTCTATAGGCTAACCATGAACTTAAATGATCTTACTTTAATACTTTTTTCTTATCCCTCTTTATCTGAGATTATATATTTCTTCCCCTTTATGGAGAGGGACAAAGCTATCACTCTTTACATGAATAACTTTAATTATCTCTAATTAACTTATTCAGTTTACCCCAAAAAAGGTCTTCTTGTTTTTTGGATATTTTATGGAGGGATAGCCTATTTTAAATAGGCTAACCATGAACTTAAACAATCTCATTTTAATTACTTTTCCCCTTATTCCTCTTTGTCTAAGATTATCTATTTATTCCCTTTATGGGGAGGGACAGAGAGCTATCACTCTTTATCCATGAAGAACTTTAATTATCTCTGATTAACCTATTCAGTTTACCAAAACAAAACAAAACAAAACGAAACAAAGTGGGGATCCCTCCGATGTCCACCCCCCCCCCCCCCCCCCCCCCCCCCCCCCCCCGAGTTCGTGGTTTCTGTCCTGGTGGTTCTGGTTCTGTCTTGGCGAAAGGCTTTAGGGCTGGGGCTTCTCCTTCCGCATGCGCGATCGTCTGCATCATTGCATACTTGATCTTTCAATAGTGGATCATCCACATGTCCCTCCGGCAATTGAACTTTATGGCTGGGGTTGAGGGGGGCCTTGCTCCCCCCTCTCATATCATTCATCTGAGGACCGATCATTCGCTAAAGTTATACAAGCATCTCTTGTGTTTAAGAAGGTACAAATCTCTATTCACTCACTAGCTTATACTGATAAAGGAGAATATGCATGCTATTTTTCAAAGGAAGAGGTTTATGCATCTCTTGCACCGGTGCAATATTCAGTTGTTGCAAAGACACCATATGGACGTCCACCGTTTCCTAAGATTAGAAGCCATATGTGATTTGAAGAATAGTTTTGTTATAATTGCCCTTTATTAGACGCATCTTTTGGAGCGACCCATACTGTAATCCCGATCCACGCCAAGCTCCTAGCTCCTTTCCCCTACAACTATAGGAAGAACTAGAATGGGAGATGCAAAAGACAAGGACGGATATGCTTCAGAGAGAGAGAGAGAGAGAGAGAGAGAGAGAGAGAGAGAGAGAGGAGAGAGAGAGAGGAGAGAGAGAGAGAGAGAGAGAGAGAGAGAGAGAGAGAGAGAGAGAGAGAGATTTCCAACAATTCGCCCTAAGCCCCAAATTGGCCAAACACTTTCTATTTATATCAATTGGTTTAACAACTTCTTGGAGCAATCGCCATAGATTGGCGCATCTCCAACTACCAAACAGTAACAAACACAACAACTTTAACCATCAACTAACTCTACCTGCTAACTAACCACCAACCTAAATCAGCCTTTTACAAAACCTGGTCTAACACAGCTCAACGAACTGTTGCAAATTCCTCCCCCCTTCAAAAGAGACCTTGTCCCCAAGGTCGAAATAAGGAAATCTCTGAACAAAGTCATATTACTCCTCCTAAGTAACTTCTTCAGGTTGGCAACCTTCCCATTGAATTAGTAGTTGGGACATTGATTTATTTTCTTTCTTGATTATTCTTCTCTCCAATGGACTCTGTCCATATTCTCAAAGCATTCTGGTAAGGGAAGAATTGAAACTTTGTCAGCATAAAACTTTTCCTTATGTTGGTAAACATGGAACACCGGATGAACCTTGGAAGTAGGGGGTAGCGCCAATTTACATGCCACTGAAACCAATGCGTTGAATTATTTAATATGGGTCATAATACTTAGCACTCAACTTGTGATTGACCCTAGTAACCACATAATGTTGTCTGTAGGGTTGGAGCTTCAAGTATACCCAGTCACCCACCTTATATTCCTTATCAGTTACATGCTTATCTGCCAACCTCTTCATGTGATTTTGTGCCTTCAATAAATGTTGTTGAAGCTCCTTATGAATTTGATCCTTGCCAAGTAAAGTCTGTTTCACATCCATAACTTTAGATGTTCCAGGAACATGAGATAGGAATGGTGGTGGTGGTACACCATAAACTGTCTCAAAAGGGGTAATGCCAATTGATGAATGATTCAAAGTGTTATACCAAAACGTAGGCCAATGCAACCATTTCATCCATGAGTGTTGTTGCTGGAAGCAGTAACATCTTAGATAAGACATTTATTAAGTACCTCGGCCTGACCATCAGACTGCAGATGATATGCACTACTCATGTGCAACTTAACCCTCTGCAACTTAAATAGTTCTGGCCAAAACTTGCTGGTAAAAACCACATCTATGTCAAAAACTACAACTTGTGATAAACCATGCAATTTGACAACTAACAATAAATTCTTGTGCAACTAAAGCAGCAGTGTATGTATGCTTAAGGAGAATGAAATGAGCATATTTAGAAAATCTATCTATGACCACCATTATAGTAGATTTATGCAGAGAAAAGGGAAATCCATATTAATATGTGTCCACACACACTCTGAAATAGACAAGGGTTGTAACAATCCAGTAGAATGTGATTGAATAGATTTACTTCTTTGATAGGTATCACAATTTTTAATATAATTCTGGAGTGATTGAGTCATACCTGGCCAGTAAAAACTCCTTTTGAGTCTGACTAGAGTCTTATGATACCTAGAATGCTCCCTTCAAGTGAATCATGGTTAACATGTAATAAAGCTAGAATAAGAGTCAAAGATTTATGCAAATAAGTCCTTCCCTTATAGTAAAGAATGCCACTCTTTAATGTAAATTGTTAACATCCACTCACCGGCCTGCCACTTCTGATGCAAAGATTGTAAAATGGAATCAGTAACATAAGCTTCTTGTAAGTCTTGAAACCAAGCACCAAGCGGGAATTGCTACCGAAATGCCAAAAAATGTCATGTCACCCTTAGTTTCAAATACTCTAGATAATGCATCAATTGCCTTATTTTGGTGCCCAAATTTGTACTCAAAGGAAAAATCATAACCCAGCAACTTGACTAGCCATCTCTATTGAGCTGGGGTGTAGACTTGCTAGTTCAAAAGAAATCTGAGACTTTGGTGGTCAGTTTTAATAGCCAACCTTCTACCCAACAAATAGGTTCTCTATTTTTGGACTACAAAAATAATGGCCTCCATTTCTTTCTCATAAGCAGAAAGACCCAACTTAGTTGCCGAAAAAGCCTTACTCAGATAAGCCACTGGTCTCCCCTATTGCATTAAGACAACACCCAACCCAACACCACTGGCGTTACATTCCATCACAAATTGGTCATGGAAATTTGGCAGTGATAAGACATGAGCAGAAGACATAATGTCTTTGAGTTGTTAAAGGCAACATTAGCACAATCATTCCAAGAGAATGCATCTCTTTCAACAAGTTTGTTAAAGGAGCTGCTATAGAACCATAATCTTTGATAAATTTTCTGTAATAACCTGTCAGCCCCAAAAATCCTTGTAAAGCTTTCAAAGACTGTGGAACAGAACATTCAATCAATAATACATTTGATTTTAATCTCTTATCCATAGCCACAGTGCCATTGGATATGACATGCCCTAGATATTCTATTTCAGTCACCCCAAATGAACATTTAGACAGCTTCACATATAGACTGTTATCAGACAGAATCTGTAAGGCTTGATGAACATGATCCAGATGTAATTCTCAAGTAGTGCTATAAATCAGAATATCATCAAAAAATACTAGCACAAACTGTCGCAAATGCTACTTAAAAATATCATTCATAAGGTTTTGAAAAGTGAAAGGTGCATTAGATAAGTCAAATGGCATAACAAAAAATTCATAATGCCCTTCTTGTGTTCGAAAAGAAGTCTTATGAATATCTTTTGGGCTCATTCTAATTTGGTGATAACCAAAGCAAATATCCAATTTTGAAACATATTTAGCACCATACAATTCATCCAATAGATCATCCAATAGTTGCTTGGAGGGGCCTTAGACACCAATTTGGAGTGATCCATACTGCAATCCCAATCCACGCCAAGCTCCTGGCTCCTTTTCCCTACAGCTATAGGAAGAACTAGAATGGGAGATGCAGAAGAAGAGGACTGATATGCTTCAGAGGAGCAAGAGAGAGTTGGAGAGAGCATCGATGTCGGTGTCGTCCGACACGTGTCGGTCTCGATCATAGTCGATCTGAAATCAGACCGGAATGTTGTTCTGGTTCGATAACTTTTAAAAAAAATCTTTTAATAGTTTCAGATGACATTACATGTAAATAAGAAAGTACCAACCATTTAAATCCAATAAAAATATTAAAAAAGTATATCTTTTATCAATAAAAAGTCAACTCTCTCATCTAAGAATAAAATTGTGATTTTGGTGATTCCATCAAAATAGCATCTTTTTAATCCATCATAATTTAACTTATTTAAAAATTTTATAATTCAAATAAACTTAATAAAATACTAAAAATAAAAAATCCGGTGAAAAAAACTCAAATGTGCATATGACTTCTCCAAGAGAGACACTCTCCTACTGACAGCAACTAAGTCCTAGTCAGTAGGAGAGTGACTCCTTTAGAAAAGTCATATGTAAGTTTAACTTATTTCACTGGACTTTCGATTTTTAGTATTCTATTGAGTTTATTTGAATTATAAAGTTTTTAGATAAGTCAAATTATGATGGATTAGAAAGATGTTATTCTGATGGAATCACTAAAATCACAATTTTTTCTTAGATGAGAGAGTTGACTTTTTATTGGTAAGAGATATGATTTTTTTTGATATTTTACTTAAATGATGTTCACGTAAATAACCATGCCTGCAATTTCTCATCAATATAATTTATTTACATTCAAATGCATGTCCATTGATTTTGATGATGTATTGATAATTTTTTTATAATTTTTATAATTTTTACTAATTTTGTTTCATATTTTTAATAAGTTTTTACATGTTTCGACTGATTTCGGCCGAAATCGAAACCGATTTCGGACCCAGCCGAAACCGATATGGAAATCAAAACCTCCATCCTTGGAGAGAGAGAGAGAGTGTGCGCGCTTTGCAACAATTCACCATAAGCCCCAAATTGGCTAGACACTTCTCTATTGATATAAACTATTTCAACAATTTCTTAGACCAATTGCCACAAACTGACGCGTGTCCAACTACCAAACAATAATAACACAACAATTTTAACCATCAACTAACGCAGCATTGGAGACGCTCCCGAAGAAATAAAAATCAGCTTGGCAGGGACACGCGTACGACGTCTGCTTCTAACTTCGTCAACCGTATATACTCACCTGCAAAAGCATAAAAAAAAAAAACAAAAACAAAACACAGCATTTTCTGACCAGACACAATGCACACATTTTTCAAAAGAAATTTCGAAGCGGCTTTCGAAGCCGCGAAAAAAGAGGAGGGAGAGGCGTCGTTGCGTCCGTCTCTCTCTTCCTCTAGAAATCGATAGAGTGCAACTTTCAAAATGGGTGAGAGATGTTTGAAAATATAGGTGATTTTATCAAAGTTTTTGAAATGGAATTTTTTTTTCATCGTAGTGTCGTAGTCTACTTTGGTTGAAGGTTAGACTACTCAGGGTAGTTTAACCCCAAAAATTACATATTTCACTTTAGTTACTACTTTTTGAGATGGAGATGGGTTAACTCTTTTTTTTTTTTTTTTTTTCTGTCAACTATCATCTTTGACTCCACTTATTTTCATGTGAAAAAATAAAAAATAAAAAATATCTAACAGAATAATATTTAAATTTTATGATACTTTTTTAACTTAAAAAAAATTACCCCCCTCCACCCCACCTTTTTAGGTGGGGTAGACTTACCCCAGGGTACCCTGGGTAACCCAGGGTCCTTCCCCGCTCCCCAAAGCTGGGGGAGGGGGTTAACCGGTGGTACCCCGAGGTACCCCCTTATCAAATTGGCAAGTGATAACGAGGAAGGCAGAAGGTCGAAAATTTCTACTTCTTGGGTCCCTTGTTGATAAAGAAAATAAAAAGGTTGCATGCGAATTGTGATATTGTCACAGACTCACAGCCAATCTTTTTCAGATATTCTAAAAAATCAAGATACATATGGCAATTTAGATGTTGGTCCAAATACATCAAATGCTCCTGTCGAGGTCACTGATACGCATGAAGATCTTATATATGTCCGAATGAGCAGCGATTACTACCCATGACAAGAGAGAGGTCCCCCCTTCATATAATTATTCGGGGCGTTAGAATTAATCTACAAATATCATGTGTTCGATCTTCTAACCCTTTGTGTCAGATGTCTCCTCCAGTTATTGTATCTACCCTAACTCCAGTTCCTCAAGATGATGTAACATTTAGACGAGACATACAATTTATTCGTGATGAGATAAGCTATAGTTCAGTTGTTGAACTCTCTAAATTTGAAAAAACTTCATGTTCGGAGTTGAGAAAAATTTTCAATCAAAGGTGTTACACCATAAAACTGAAGATGATGATGTTAAGCATTACCCCCGTCATCCGAGCCTATGATCTCGAGCTATTCTTCGGTGTACATATTCTTAAGATCAATTGTGATCTACGGAGTTTTAAGAGTCTCCTGGTCGATTCAGATATTAAAGTTTCTACCACTTTGTTTCTTATCTTAGATTTTTTTCTTTTGGTGTTGGTTCTCTTGCTTGGCCTATGCCACCCAATTTGTAAAAGATTTTTGCCCTTTGATTTCAACTTTCTTCATTAATAAATTGGCCCGGATTATACCTTTTTTATTAAAAAAAAATCATAAATTTATTCTCTCTTATCCCCTGCAAAAATCTTTCTGCTATGTGATCGCATGTTTGTAACGGGTACCGTGAAATCGTCAAAACTCTTAAAAGGGATAGTTACCGTCATCTATTAATGGAATTTATTATCTTCTTGTCGCCAATTTAATGAGGCGTGGCAACTAATTAGATTATTGTATCCAAATTAAAACTAAAAGATGGTGTACGTGCAGGTGCAACTTCCTTTTCAAAATGATTACGGTATTTTTACAAATAATATTTGTAAAATTATTTAACAAAAGCACCATTATTACACGAGACCCTGGTGAGTAACACAATGTTTGATAAAAACGTTTCCTAGATGACCCCTCATTTTTTAGTACGTTTTACGAGAAAATTCTCTTCGGAAAGAAGAAGCTGCATGGTTGAACACCCACCAAATATACTTGGTTTTGACAAGAAAGAAGAGTACATAATTGATGCCTAAACAATAGGAGTCTATATATTAGCCATCCCCCACTTCGTAACATGTTATTAGATTCCCATGAGTGCTATGCAGCGACGCCCATACACATCATGAGTTTGGCATTGCAGGTACGCCACTGAACACAAGTTTCGTATTCAAGAGGTTAACAAATTAGGGAAACAACACCGAGCAGCTTACAAATTCGCCAACTATGGAATCAAATATAATTAACAATACGTATAACAGCAAGTCTCCAAGTGAAATATGCACTCTCATTATCTCACATGATTAATTTACATGGCCAATAAAAGTTAGGGGGATCTCGTCATAAAAAACCCAACACCTGTCAGGCCCAATAAATATGGCTCAGTTGGAGAAGAAGAATCAGACAATAAATTTTGTAGCGGTTCTAGATATTTATGTTAAAAATTTTCATATCTAGATCCGTCTCTTACGAATGGATCGAAGTCTCGCAAGAGATATCTCAAATACGTGTCTAATAGGAATATAAAAGACAACCACAATTTATAAAAATACATAATAAAGTACATGATCTTATATACATTCATAAAATTATATTGTCTCACAATATTATTGTATGTCCAAAAGAAAAGTATAAAACTTGAGACATATCTCGATATGTGCAAAAAGAACCACAACTCACACAACTACTGGTGGTACATGTCCGTATTCACGAAACCACGCTCGCTAACACTTGAAAGGGGGTATAGGAGTGTGAGCTTCACAAAGTCACATGTTCAGCAAGAAAACTCCTCAAAACAACCACAACACATATAATCTACAAGTAACAAAAGGAAGTGCTAACTAACACAAGTCCTTCGGTCAACTCAACTGCAACAACTAAAAGGGAACACACCAGAAGCTGAAACCCTAGCATGCTTTCTAACAAACATAATTAAACAACTCATTGTCTGCAGATGAACAATTAATTAATCATAAAACCGTACAACTACTAGAAATGCTATAACATTACGATTAATTAGAAGCACACTGCTAACCAGAAACTACTGAACTAGACAAACCTAGAAGATAAACCGTTAGAAGAACATTAAAGAAACCGTAAGACCAACCATAGAACTAAGTGGTATTAAGCTAACTTTACCACACTCACAACAAAGTAAACCACAAGCGAAGTCGGAAGAAACGATGTTAGAACATAAGTCATAATTACCAGTTCATAATGTCAGTATTCGACCCGGACAAACCAATACATGAAACACCTCTCAGTCTTACAGTTGTAGACAAATGTCTAACTGTGGCTCCACCTCTACAAGTGCAAGAAACTGTGGAGACCAACTAACATCACATGAGGACACCAGTTGTAAACCCATGCCTGACACCACCAGGGATTTTGGAGTCCCTAAAGAGAGGCAGTGGAAAAATTGGACTAGTTGGGGATCAGTACATCTACTGGTGTCCGTCTTCCAACCACGAACGTGCTACGAGCGATTGCACTCTCATATCGCAAATCGCTGCCCTAAGTCATCTTTCCCTCAACCGGACGTACAACTCAACAAGCAAACGAGTGATGGTGTCTAAGAAGACGACACAGACCTCTACGGTACACACAGAACCGGGACAAACCATGAGCACACACGTGTCTGGCTCACAAAGAATCTAGGGTACTTGACCGGAGAGGTATTTTAGAGTAAGCACCGAATTACCAACTCGGAAAACCACCACGAGTCACAACTAGTCACATAATCACACCTTTAAATTGTTCGTTCATAAACCATGACAGCCCATAACTACTTAACATTGGTTAACACATAACCTTTAGCTCATATATTCACATCTGTAAACATTGCACTCGTAAGCCATATGCCTCTTACATGCTTAATAACTATCATGGTGAACAGGAATCACTAACTAATCATAAATTGAACCATTACCACTAATTCATGCTTTACTAACATTAACATGCTGTAAACAACTTAAACCGATATAAAAACCAAAACTAGGCCCACACAAGACCCACACTGCCAAACCCAGCACATTACACTTCAAGAAGCAAAACACGACAGGTTGGCTGTCGCGTTAAGAACGCGACGACTCGATAGGTAGCGTTAAGAAGAAGAAGGTGTCCATCCCGTCGGCCGCATTAAGAACACATCGGCCCGATGCATCGCGTTCCCAATGAGAACGTGTCAGAGTAGGACATCGCGACATGAATGCAACTGCCCGATCTGTCGCGTTCTCATCCAGAATGCCAAAGCCCTCGATTCAACACAAAAACCTCACAGAATTATCATTTACAATCATTCTAAGCTCATATCAATCGTCTATCACAACTAGAAATACCACACACACAACGTAATAAATGAGAAAGTCTCCCTACCAACACTAAGAACGTGAAGAACGATGTATCTGTGGTATTTCCATGCTCTGAACGTCCTCCTCGCGTGGAAACCACACTAAAACCGAAGCTCCCGAGCTAGAATCACTTAGACACCCGCAACAGCCCCTCCTTCGGCCAAATAGAGCAGGGTGCTCTGTTTGGCCGGCTAATCACACTTAAACCAATCGGAATCAAGAACACGTCCTAGGAGACCGCAGCGTTCATAACACATCGTACATGGAGGCCGCGTTCACAAACACCCTGCCACGCGTCAGCCAGACGTGCGCCATGCGTTGCACAAGCTGACAAAGCTCCGAAAGAGGCGGCAATGAGAATGCGTTGTAGTGGTCTGTCGCGTTAAGAACGCGTCGTCCACCCCCGTCACGTTCACAGACAGAGAACCATTAGGCTCTGTGGGCTCAAATCTCTAGCCCACAACACCTAGGGGTGTCAATGGGCTGGGTTAGTTTGAAGTCTAATGGGCAGTCCACTCCATACTCAATTTGGGTTGGACTCGGGTTAGCCCATGGATCTCTTTTGAAGCCCATTTGTCAAACCCATCACTTGATGGGTTGGACTCGGGTTAGCCCATTGGGCTAAGAGACATCAATAACCACCGTACTTATCAATAATCACCATACCTACACATGCATTAAAAACATGCTTAAATAAAAAAATCGGTTTCCACCACACCAATAATTCTCTCTAAATTAAAACATGCTTAAATTAAAATAGTGAATCTATTTATATATTAGTTTGATGGGCTGAAACGGGTCCCACTGGGCTAGCATGGGTTTGTTTTACTTTGATCCATTAAATTTGGGTTGGGCTTGGGTTGTGTTATTTTAGTGTTGGGTTGAACTGGGTTTGAATTGGGCCAGCCCAAGCCCACCCATTGACACCCCTAACAACACCCATGCAACACACAAGGCCCAATGGCCACACATTGACCCAATACACTACATTAAAACTATTAAAATTGGATACGAATGACCAGGACGCTACAAGCTTGGCCCATAAAGAATGCGTTACCGAGTCCCATGATGCCCATCTTGGGGAAGGCCACCCAAAGCTCAACAAAATGACTCCGAAAAAGTCACCCTAAGGTGTGCGAATAGTTCTTTGACAAAATATGTGGAAAGAATGGGAAGTTGGGATCCCACGAAGAGACTCAAATAGGACCATAGAGCCCATAGCCTAGAAAGTTGACCCCACTCGAGCAAATATAGCTCAGGCAGAGGAGACCCAACCCCTGTGAGCCCAAGCTCAATAAAGGTGAAGGTAGGGTAAGTCTCCACCAATCATGACATCAGCAAGAACCCCAAAAAGACAAAAGGACAAATGATGACAAAACTAGGCATACCCCTATGATTACCATCTCGTACAGGGGCAAATGTCATGCCTTGGGAACTTTCTCTAGAGGAGCATCATGGCCCTTCCATACCTAAGGCCTGACCCGAAAAGGGACACCATGTCAGAGGGAGCCATGTCACCAGCAACCCACTCCAAATCTTGACCAAGCCTGTCCACCTACTATGTGTAAACTAATGGAGAAATTGACTCCTATTTAATCGGTAACAGGGAGCACTCTCCAAACCTATGAATTTAGAAGAAGCTTCTCGTGATGGAGACGATTTTGAGTTCGGCTCCTCTTTCTTGTGATTTTGAGTTTGCCTCCTCTTTCTGGTTCTTGCCACCACCATTGACTTAAGCATCAGAAGATGATCTCCTGTAACGCATCCCTTCGCCCCCTTAATGTGTGGTCTTCTCTATGTAGATCACACCTAAATGCGCTCGTCACATTGTCGTCGTTCAAAATCATCCAACGATATAAAAAGACTCAAGATCTGCCCTCTATAAAAGCCAATATTCTTTTAAATGTTTTTGTTATCTCAAGTTGTATCATATTCGTGTGAATTAATTATATGAGAATACTTATCTATTACTCTCTCTCTCTCTCTCTCTCTCTCTCTCTATATATATATATATATATATATATTATATATATATATATATATATTATATATATATATATATATATAACGCAAACATCCAACACAACGGTAGAATTTGAGCAAACACATATTTGCACAGTGACATGGTAGTTTGTATGGTTTTAAGTTGAGCATCATGCGGGTTAACAGGCAACGATGAGTGACAAAATTATCGGTGATTGGCGATTGACGTAATCGGTGGTTGACATTGACCAGCAACAGTTGGTAACAAATGACGGCAACAAATAATGGTGGGTAAATATTCTTAATCTAAAGTCATTATTTTTTAATCTAAAATTATTATTATAAGCCGAAAATAATTATAAAAAGTCCAATTGATGGTTTTTAAACTCTAATGATAATATTTTAAGTCCAATTGTAGTATTATGAGTCAAAGATTTATTACTATAAAATCTAATCAATAATTTTTGAACCCTAAAAAATACATTTTTGAGTCCAACATGAACCTAAGTTACTATAAAAAAATAACCGTTATTTTTAAATTTTTAAATTTTAAATTCACTGCAATTTATCTACCACAATCTCTCATTATCACCATCCATAGTTCGCCAATATTGCCATCCGCCGTCGATCCCCACCGACTGCCGCACACATGCTGTCCATCCTACTTTGCAACTCGCATAACATGTTAAACATGCTAATGTGATGTTATATATATGTCATATCACTACATAAGTATTAGAACAAATATTACTCGTTTCCCGTGGAGGCCTGTATTAGAGGGAAGAGGGTGGGGAAGGTGTTCGTGTCCCTTCCAAGAGGAAGCTTCATAGGAAAGAAAGGCCCACTCGCTCTGCGAAGGGGGCACCCACAAGTCATCGGTCAGTGGACAAAACGAACACGATGCCCACCGTCGGCGGCGTTCCGGCAGTACAGCTACTGCGCGCGTGCGTTAATTTCGGTCAAATCTCCCGCGGTAATAACACGACGAAAGAAGAACGCAAAAAGACGGCTTGCCGGATGCCGGGGCATCCACCCCCGGGGCCCCACTTCACATGCGTACGTAGCATCTGCGACGTGCACATGTGGACAAAACCATAGCACGCGGGTGTGCTCCCCCCGCCCCACGCTTCTCCATCACACACTCGCCACCAAGCAATCCATCCTGTTCGTCACCATCATACAGTTCTAAAAGTCACCACTGTGACACCGGCCCAAATTGGCCAACCAAATCATACAGTTCTAAAAGCCTTTTTACATCGAGAGAATATTTATTATACTTTCACATTGTATTTTTAAGTGTAATGTGATTAGACAATAAATTATATGACATCTAATAATTAGATTGTCACTTTATCACTCCTCATATGAGGGGTGCCACATAAATTATTATCTAGTCACATTATATTAAAGTACAATGTACAAGTGCAATAAAACTTTCTCTTTTACATCACATCTCAAGAACATCGAAGTTTGAAAGAGATGACATGAACCCAAGTTAGTTTCGGGGAGAAACATTTGTTACCAATCCGGTTTAGCAATAAGTTCTTTTGAGTAAAATATTTGCCAAATAATTTTATTAATTAAGAGTCTTGTTTCTCTTTCTTCCTTAATTGATAGAATTATTTGACAAATAATTTACATGAGTTTTATTATTAGATCGGATTAGTAATAAATATTTCTCTAGAGAGTTCACCTGTTCTTAGTGGATTATGCACGGAGTAAACCCTAAACCTAGTTAGTTTGTAAGTGCGGAGTGGGTTAGTTGGAGATATACCTGTCAATGAATCGGATCTGGGTCGGATCCTTGACGATCCGAACCCGAATCCGAAAGGACATAATTCGGATATATTCCTATCTCATTTCCCTATGTACATACGAAGATTAATGAGCGCATTGAGAGAGCAGAAGGAAGAAAACGGGTCAAGACATTCCACAACAATCCCTGATCTTGTTCTGATCTTGCACTCACTTCTACACCTCCTCACCAATCGGAATAGCAGATGACAAATGAGAAGGTGATTTTCAGCTCATCAAATTTATAGACTCACTCAAGCACAATAGGTTTTTAGTTCGCTCTCTCATCTTTTACGTGTCCTTGGATATTTTTGGGAGACTTTGAACATATTCTTATTCGGACATTGCAGCCTGAATCTCTTCGACCTATTTTCAGCTACCGAGCTCCTACTAATCGAGCGCGTGTCAGATATAATCACGGGCGTTGTAACAACCATCATTACTCCAACAATTACAACCCCTCCCCCTAAGTGCGTAACTACTCGTAATCGAAATCTAGAGAAGTTATTCCCCACGATCCATGCGATTAAGAGATCGCGATCTCTTCGACGCCCTATTTTTATGGTTCTAATTATAATTCTTAACAGATAGTTGTCACCTAAATCACGACTATATAAAAAGATCAGAACCCTCGATACCAAGATAAGCAAATTTCGTCACTCTAAGTGTCCAACACTTTTCAGTTTAGACTCATTCTGATTTAGATATAGAAAAATTCTCCTAGTTCTTCAAATTGGGGTCTCTTGATGCCTATCTTCTCCCTTGCAGGACTTTTCATGTTTGCCGACTGTGTTCCTTCCCTCCTCAGACGTAGACGGAGGAGGTTGCTTCCGACCACTACAACAAGATCCAGCGGAGACCAGTTTGGAAGTTTGAGGCTGATAGAAGATTAATCATGCATCGACACATATGTTCCCCCCCTTCTCAATACGAAAAACTGGAACCTTTCATATATGTAATTAACGACGGCCAGTAACTCGAAAGGTTAATTACAGGTTAGAACGGCTGGAGCTCACAAGACGATCTATTCCTATCTCATTTCCCTATGTACATACGAAGACTAATGAGCTATTTCTTGCTTGCCGACGTCAAATTCCACACCGTAAAATTAGTCCACATATCGACAGAACTTCCCTGCGGACATGTCCGTCGACCGACCCACCTTCGATTGCCCGGCGAACTGTGGAATTACGCCGCGCAAGCTCGAACACACACAAAAAAAAGGGGCTTTCTCTGAAACCTTGGGTAATTGCAAGGAGGGGAGGGGAGGCACCGTTCAGTCCGACAAGGCGTGGGCGTGCCAGCAGAGGAGCATGGAGACGCAGCGGCCCAGTATGTAGAACCTCGTCTTCTGCTGCTTCACCATCGTCAGGCACTTCCTCCGGAGACCAGACCTCCGGCAAGCGCCGCTCCGGCGGTGGGCGCGGTCGTGGACGTCGGCGGCGTGGGAGAAGTAGGAGGAAGCAGAGGCGGCCATATGGGTCGGAGGGCTAGCGAGCTCGGAGAGGAGAAAAAGGGGAGCTTTTTTGTTCTTCTTCTTCTTCTTTGGCTCTTGAGGTCGCCGAGGAGTGGATGAGCTTAGGCGCTGAGTGAAACCCCGCGTTGGGCAGGGCCCTTAAATAGGCCGTCGGCGTCGGACAGGGTGGTCCCGGCGATGGCGACGGTTCGCGGAGCAAGGGGAAGGCTGTTCCCGGTGAATGCCGAGATTAGCCCCGTCGAAGACATAACGTGACAGATTGGAGTGGGAACTGGGAAATTTTATTTTATAAAACTTAGAAGAACAACGTAAAGAAGGCAAAAATGTGTGGGGAACAGAGCCGACATCCCGAGCCAAAGAGGATGGCCCTCGTATCCGATAAGGATCTCCCATTATTTTTCTTTGTTTTCTTTTATTTTAGTTATTTTTAGATTTTCTCATTTCTGGCTGTGGTTGGTTCACAGTTCCTGAGTAGAGGCTGCAGGCATGCAGCAGGGAGCCTACGAGAAATAGAGTCTAGACCCTGGGTGTTATGTCTCCATAGGATGACTAAATTAATAAGAACAATTGTGACGTTGGTTTTCTTGTTTTTTATTTAACAAATTTTGGCGGCCACTAGCTGTTTTTCAAATACTCCTTTTTAATCTTTATATTTCTTAATAGCACATTGTCATATGTTGAACGGTAAATTATTCGGGGCTAAAACTAACGTAATAAAAAAATGTCAACTTACTGTCTCTTATGAAAACCCTTCCCCTTTATTGAAATCTACCCCATGTCTCTTCTCTCTCTTCTCACGTCAAATTAATTGTGTGTGAGAGAGAGAGAATATATACTTCGGTGAGTCTCTTTTTCTCTCTTCCTCTCACTTATAATTGTACACACCCTCTTCTCTTCTCTATCTATTTCACCTCTCTCTCTCTCTCTCTCTCTCTCTCTCTCTTCTATTTCAAACCTCTCTCTCTCTCTCATAGGGAGAAAGAGGAAACAATCCAAGTGATGGTGTGTGGTGAATTTGGGGTTGACCATGGGGTTGGGGGTAGATGTCACATGCGACCTGAAAAAATTGTTGACGGGTAAATGAGACGACACCCGCAAAATCATAAACTCCTATTCAAGGGGAAGGAGAAGGAATGTGACTCTTTCCTTGACATCTCCAGCATCAAGGACTGCTTTAAGGTGGTGGTGCTCCTGGAGGACTCCACCTGTAGCATATTTGCCTTTGAAAGACTTGGATTTGTTATCCGAACTTTACCGTAAGTGTTTCCTAAGTTTCTGTGCATTTCTACCTTGAATTTATGAATGAGACATCCTCAATAGGCGCATGATGAATGTATCTATAAGGAAGGGTACATTCATGTTTTAGTTGTTTTCTTTCGCGGTTGGCTTGTATGACTAGGTGGTGTGGCACGTCCATGGTAAGTGCCATGTGTGTTAATTTCTTGAATACAACTAGGTTGGTGGGCGTGTTCTTACCATGGCATGGGTCACCGATGCGTTCTTGGTTTTGTCGCGGTTGGGTAGGTGACAACATCTTCGTCGTGATTAGTCAGACAATCGCGTCTTCGTTTGCGGTTCGTAACTTCTTATTCTCCCTGTGAGCTTTTTTCTCATCATTCTTTTCACTTCTCCATCTTTCTCCTTGACCCAAAGCTTCCTCTCTCTCCCTCTTTCCCTCCTCTGTTGATCAACGATAGGAGGTGGACGAGGCGGCGACGGCATGGCACTCAACATCACGCGCGTACATGGTGACAGTGTGAGGTGGAGAGCACGAGGACACATTGACCAACCTTCATAAAGGCCCTAACAGATTGTTTCATCACTCTTGAGGTTAGGTGACCATCATATCTTGTGCCGATCATAGTTTCTCGTGAGATTTCTATTAGATATACATGTTTAGGCCAAAGATCACAAAGTTTACAATCTTTCTAGGGAGGAAGCTTCATGTGAAAGGTGTGTGAGCTGTTTTGGACATTTCTATCATGTCAGATCACATTTAAGAAGGTCTTTGTGGTGTTTGAGATTTGAGGAACATCTTCCTCCTTTTGCTCTTTTTGTTTTGAGGCCTTCTAGGTCAATTTTAGGGCTAAGAAGGGCAAATATGATATGTTCCTGTGAAACCAGCAATCTGTATGTGAACACACCAAAGATAGTGGCTACATTTTGATGTGACATTACAATAAGACGAGTCATGATCTTTTAATGCGGTGAGGGTGCTAGTCGTGTCTTGAGTGCGATGCTATCAAAGGGCGCATTCAAATTTATTGAACTCGGCCTCACTGAGGACTATGTCTTGAGCACAGCCTCTCTAATGGCCGCATTTGGCCACATTTATGTCCAGTGGCCTATTTTTGCCTTGTTTGTATGTCATATATGTGCACTGTTTGGTCTCTATGTCAACTTAAGGTCTAGTCATGGAAGTCGAACTCCCTGTCTTGCCGCAATGTGAATTTGATTAGGCGTTGTGTGCTTCGATTTACGTGTTAATGTTCAATAGTGATTTAGTATGTTATTATGTCCTCAGCACTCGACTGAGTTGTTCTTAACATGGCGTTTAGATATATATGTTGCATTGGCAAGTAGTTCGAGATATTGGTTGATGATGCATGGTGTCTTGGTGGTCGTGTACGGCAATGGTATATGTGTGGTTTGCCAAGGAAAAGACACGGTTGTGGTCTTGGCGCATTTGTGATGCTTTTATGCTAGAGATGTGTTTGTGGTCCTACTAATTAATTCTTGAGGTACCATTTTTTGAGGCTGTGTGTTGCATTTTAGTTTTAGGTAGTTTTGTGTGTACCTTGTGTTAGCATTTATTGTACTACTATCCTTGCGTAGCACTCACTAATCGGGAACCCTAGCATTGTGTGTGTCTAGCACTATGTGTGCTACAATATGTTCACAAAAGGAGGTTTGGTGCTATTTCCTGGAACACCCTTTTAGAGCCTACATTGGGACAATGCCTTGTTGTTCGTCTTTATCACTTGAGTGAACTTATGGCTAGTGGTTTGGACACCTAATAGACGTGTATGTCTCTATCTAGTTCTGTGTTTTCACTTGCCTTACTCTGTGAGCCCTAGAACCCATAGAGGTGGTTAGACGTGGATTGCAGTTTGGCCTATGTACCTACAAGTACGTGTATTGAGTAGACTCCACTATCTCTCTAGTCAAAAGGTTGATTGGCGTGGGTGCGGTAGTCGGATATGTTCTGAATACTAATTGTTGCTATTTCTGATTTGTGCATGTGTAACACCAAATTGTCTGCCTTTACGATTTTTGCCTTTATGGCACATGTCTGGTGGTTTTTTCCATGTTGGAAGTTGGAGGCCAAGCATGGCAGCTTTAGTGCTTGATGTGTTTTGTTAGTTTAGGGTGACATGGTGTTTTCGGTACCCTCTTGGTTACTTTGTGTAGTAGTGTTACCTATGTGGTAACTGGTACCTTATTAGCTACTATGTGTAGCGCGTCACTAATAGTTTTTACTAGCCTTGTTTTCGTTCTTTATAGCACTTAATTTTATATATTTATATGGTGCTTGATTTGGTTTGGCTGAGCATAGGATCAAGAGATCCTTATTGATCTTGTGTCTTCGTAAGGCTTATCTCCTACTTTTTCAAGTGCAAGTTCGAGACAACATTAACCTTGACCCAATTAGCTGTCATGGATGGTGGTGTCTCGCATACTAGCAGTAGTTCATTACCTTGTACTACCTTGGGGTACGCCTCTTAAGGTGAAGTACTTCAATTTTGTACTCCTATGTAAATTAGGACAATGTATTATTGGTAATAAATATTTATTTCCTGTTACAAGTTATTATATTACTTGCTTATCCTTTTGAGTCATGGGCTCGTGGGAGGTGATACTAGATTCAACTCCTTTTTTATATATAGTTCCTAGAGATCGCCACACCACCAACCCAAGTGCAATAATTCCTGGATATGCAAAAGGCGACCCTCTCTCTCTCTCACACACATAGACAACTCCCTCACCCTCTCTCTCTCTCTTTTCTCTCACACACACATGTGCAGAGAGAGAGATGAGAGAAGAGAGATCGAGAGGAGAGAGAGAGCGAGAGAGAGAGAGAGAGAAAGAGTCATATTGTGATGAGAGAGAGGGGGGGAGGGAGGGAGGGCTGTTATAGGTAGAGGGTATTTTGGTCTCAAAATTTAGAGAAATACTTATTACACTCTAAAGAAGGCAATAAAAGTAATGCGGATTTCTCTCTAATCAATCTCATTCGTTCACACAAAGTTTAAACGGAGGAATCAGCTGATATTTTGTTATGGTAACTAACTCTAAGAGGTATTTATGAAACCAAGTATTACAAGGGTTATTAAGAAATATGAAGATATTTAATTATCGAAAGACTTTAGGGGGTGATTTGTAAATAATTCAAATAAAAAAGAGCTAAATATTTTAAGAGTATTTATTTATGTTGCAATATTGGTCATTGATGTAACAATTGCCTAGTTCTCGCAAAAATACATGGTTAACATGGATATGTCATTGGTTCAAGTCAATGAAGACAACCAAAAAAAACTACCCATGACTGACTAGAGTCTAACATCTGCATATAAGTACCTCACGATTTCACCCACAATAATCCCCCCTACCAGCATGACCGGACAGTTGCTGCAAGTGAGGGGGAGGGAGGGGTATGTGTGGAAACATCGGCATCATCTTCTCCTTCCTTGATTCATCCTGTTTTCTTGTTGAGGTTCTTGGAAAGGGGGTTGTGGACACCCCAAATTGTGTTAATGGGCCCTTCCATGACCGGCCCAACCTCCACATAACCCTTTTAAATGGACAAAATGCACCCAAATGACACATACAAGCTCCAAGAGGAAGGAGAAGGTCCATTAAACAGGCCCATATCACCCCCATGCTAGGAGGTGAGCTTAGGCTACCTCACCCTTCCCACTACACCAAAAGGACATCCCCAAAATGGTAAGGCAGCAGACCTGCACAGAAAGGCTGGCTGGCTCCTTTGGCAGTCCTTCCAGAAGCTGTGAAGAGGGGCCAAATAGGGTGAACAAGAGGGCATTGCGTGAAGAAGAGGAAGGGAAGAAGAAGGCTGGGGGTTGTCTTCTCCAACAAGCAACCAACAACAAAGAGGGAAGGAGGCCTGCGTTTCCAGCTCCAGGAAGCTCTCCCGTAAGAGCCTGCAAGAGAAAAGAGAGCAAATAGAAGAAGAAAAAGGTGAGAAGAGGAAGAGAAGAGAGAGAGAGAGTGAGAGAGAGGAAGCATCCCTCTTCTTCCCCATTCCCTTTTCCTTTGCTTTGTCTTGTCCATCAAAGGAAGGAAGAGAGAAGAGAGGAGGTGCCACGTTGGGTTTCTCCCCCCTGGCTTTCTTTGAAACCTTTGTAATGTTCTCTCTTTAGCAAGAGAATACCATCCCTTTTTTTATATGCTTCTCCCACCTCTTTTGATGTGATGGATCATCCATTTGCATTTAATGCATATCATGTTCTCCTTTGCATGTAAGTTTTTTTTATAAGCTTTCCTTCTTTGCATGGGTAGAGGACCACCGGGGATGAGGGGAGGTCACTTGTTACATGGTGTACCTCCCCATCTCAATAGGCCATATATGGAGTCTTTATGCCCTCCATACCTCAATAAATGAGGTCATGGGGGTATAGAACCCAATCTCTATTCAATGCATGCATACCATGCCCTTTCCTCCCTCCAATAGGCCACATTTTCCACTATTTTGACCTACAAAAGACATTTTATCACTGCCTAAACAGCCCCTTAAGAGTCTCCCTTGGTCGTGTCAAGTCCTAATAAAAAATCTATTTATCGGAATTGACAGGTAGTATAATATGGAAAAAAACTATGTCCATACATTCCTTAATAACCTCAAAGACGTTATTACATAGTTTTTCCTCATTAAAGTTCTCATGAGGAACAGACAAAATAAACCTATACTATTACATTTGTAATTCACAATAACACAGAGAGTAAACTAGACAGCTTCTGGTTGACATGTAGACCACTCAGCACACTTCCCCTTACTCATTCGTTCCACCCGGATTACCTGAAAAGGATAGGATTATGTGAGCTAACTAGCTCAGTAGGATTCAATTTCACAATCAGAAGGAACTAAGGTGTATAACATCAAAGTAGGATAACTTGATTATTGTCAACACTGAATGTCAAAACGAATAATAAACAGTATGCCAACTAAATAATACACGTAGAACAGAAATAATGTGAAAGCATGATCAAGAATTCAAGAGACACTTAGGTTCTGATTCCGATGTATAATCACACACACACATATATGTCATGATAACTAATCAAACACTTAATGATGCTATGCCAAACATCACACATCCTTTATCGTTCCGCGCGGCCACTTAAACGAATTTGGGTGCTCCTCCCAGGACTGGACCAGCCCTTATTTGCCAGGCATAATTCTTAATTGAGTCCGAGACTCTCAAATTGTCATCACCACACCCTTATCTTTTTAATGAATCAAGGAAATACAAGGATTTACTCATAGTTACTCATGGTTTACACACAGGATCAGGAACTCTGGTTCCTTCACACTGATTTCAGAATTTGATAGTCTCACAAGATCAGTTTCGTTCAGAACTTGAAGAAATAATTCAAGGTAAAAAGAGAGATACATTACTGATTTTAGTAGGTGTTTAGATGGTAAAAACCCAAATATAGGTAGACTATTAGTTGGAGCAATTGGGTAAGATTTGTACACAAGAAACGAAGCAATAAGTACTGGAAATGATCCCCTGTCAGTACCTGTCGACAGGCAGAGACTGGCTGTCGATAGGGACTGATTTCTTGAAACAGGATTTTAGGCCTATGTGGATCTATCGACAGCCAGTAAGGGGGCTGTCGACAGCTACACACAGGGAGAGTTTTCTTGTTTCTGGCTATGGGTTTATGTCGATAGCCAGCAGTTCATCTGTCGACAGATCTTGGGCAAACTTTCAGAAAGTCATTAAATTCAACTTCAAATGGTTCTACAAAGTTCCTCTATCATACCTAACATGATTAGGACCTTAAACAAGTATGATTTCAGATTTATAACTCAATGAACATGACAAAAAGATGACGGAAAGATCATAAACATAAATCACATGAAAGATTAACAAGAGTTGAACTCAAGGGAATTTAAGGAGAACACTTGTCTCAATTCTTTTCCTCTTCCCATTGATCATATAATAAATACATTCACTTGAGACTTTCTGGTATCTCAATGAATCCTTTCACTAAGGAGAAAGAACCGTTAGGTTTAGTCCACTTCATATAGTGAAATCAACATGATTTTTAGGTTCAGACAACTTGGACAGAGGAAGTAATATATAGTTACCTATGACTTGAAGATTAACTAAAACATGATGGAATGTTCAGTTCCTATCATGAACATACCCCCTAAGCCTTGAAAATAACATGACTTCTCAGATTTGAGGAATAGCATGTTAAAGATACCACATGCCATTAGCCAGTACTCAAAGAACAAGCGTAGGGACACAGGGAAAGATCAAGAAGAGAATCCTACCTGATGAAGTAGGGTGAGTTCCTTTACTTAGAAATCCACAGAATAGAGAAAGAAATGCAAGCTTGCACGTATGATAGCTTCAACAGATGCACTGGTGTACTGGTAGAGAATCCTTCTTCAAGCACTAACAGTAACAGTCCTTCCCAGTACAAAGGAGTAACAGGAACAGCTGTTGAGACTTCTCCCGATGAAGATATCAGCTTAACACAATGGCACAGAAGTGGTGTATCCTCTGCAACGACACACACACACCCCAGCAAAAGTGGAGAAAGGTGTATACGATGGTTGTGGGAGGGTTTTTATAGGCCCAACAGGTTCCTCATGCAACGGCACGTTGGCCCTTGAGGTGTCGTAGTAAAAACCATTTGGGTTTTTACCAAAACACGTAGCCCATGCAAAACTCCTCACGTTTACACGTTAGTAACAAACGTTTCATTGATCAGTTAGGTGTGTTGGCCTTTTTATTGCCTCACACGTGGGCATAACTATTAACCCGGGTAAATCCTTCCCGTAATTCTCCCATAATTCATCTGGCCACGTGTCCTTAGGTAAACCTATCCAAATAGTATCTGATTGTGTTGAAAATTTAACCATAAGCTAATAAAATGGTTTTGCTAATTGTGGTGATTTTTATTTAATTTTAGATTTTATTTTACATTAGGTGAAAAATCACCCGAAAAATGGTCGCGTCGACTGTACCTTGAAATCCGTACGTCGAAAAATTCAGATAATCCATTTCTGATTTCTCCACATTTTTTCTGGAAATTATAGTGTTCTCGGATTTTATTTCGATGTCGTTTTTCGGTGTCGTCCTGTGGAAGCGCGCACCCCTATGTACGACACTGGGGTAACGTTCGTTACCACTAACCATACCTAAACATTAATTATCTCAATTTAATACCAAGTCTAATATATAATAACCATATTATTTCTATTTTCTTAACACTTTGAATTTCTGGGGCGTTACAGGTCGATGCATGCCCATTGTGCTAGCCAAGAGGTTGAGCAAATAATGCTCATGCCTTCTTGCTTAGCCCCTTCATGTAAACAAGCCCAAAAGCCCCATCTCAAGCCCAGAAATCATCCACCGCCATGAGCATGACTACTCATATTGAGGCCTATCACTGCTTGAGCAGGAGTCCCTGTGCCAATTCGGCCAGCCCAGAACCGGCCCTGGCAGCTTGCAGGCCTGGAGAAGGCTGCGCCGATTCAGTGGCCAGTGACTCCCCTTGGTAGAGTCATATGAGCAAAGCCATTGCTCAATGTGGCACTAACCAAGCAAGAGCCAATAGATTAATATGAGACCCATCTGTACCCCCGCGTTGGACAATACAATGTCTATGTCCGGACGGATGAGTTCATATGTTGTTCATCCGCCCCGTGGGTTTACATGGTCATGATATCGTCTGGATCCCCGTTGGCGCGCCTTGGGGACGACGTCATGTGCCATTGGAGCTATGTCGTCCTTCGGCATACACTCCACCTTTTGGTGCCATCTCTGTGTACGGTGGATGCGTACCGCGCTTTCCCCTTATCGACCATGATAAGGGAAAATGCTGCCAAATTTTTCCCGTGGAGGTTGAGTTGGCGCGAGGTCCCCTGAAAGAGATCATCAATGGTCAATTGACTCAGTGGTGCTCCGCCGGTTCGACTCCGTTTCACTGGTTTGGCACTCTCTCGCCGATTCATTTCTATCCCCGCTGACTCAGTTTATGCTTTCAACAAGCCGCGCTGAATCAGATGAGCCCCACCGGATCGAGTGCGCCCTTGCTGCCAATTGGCCACTAAATGGCTGAGCAGCGCCAAATCGTGAATAGAACCCCATTTTAAATGCTTCAAAGAACTTAAGAATAAATTAAAACCTCTTCATGGTAAAAGAACAAGAGACCAAATTGAACCTTTTTTCTAAATGACAAAGATCATCTCATGTTTTACAAAAGGACAAGAGACCAAATTGAATCTTTTTTTTAAATGACAGAGATCATCTCATGTTTTACAAAAGGACAAGAGACCAAATTGAACCTTTTTTCTAAATGACAAAGATCATCTCATGTCTTACAAAAGAACAAAGAATCAAATTGACCCTTTTTTTTTAAATGACAAAAGACCATCTCACGTTTTGCAAAAGAATGAAAGACCAAATTAAACTTTTTTCCAAGTAAATAAAAGATCACCTCATGTTTTACAATAATAAAAAAAGGGACCAAATTGAAACTGTTTTCAACAAAAGACCAAATTGGGATTACTTTCAACAAATGATCAAATAGACCATGTCTTGACTTGTCTTTCTCAAATAGATCCAAAAGAGCCAAATTGAACTTTTTCATGATAAAAGAAGCAGATGAGTAAATAGGCAAAGAGATTCGGTTGTTGACTAAGTAAAAGATCAAATGAGTCCGAATAGACGTTCATTTTGCTTCAGCTTAAATTTAAATTACGTTTTGCACCTTTAATCGGATGTCTCTGCTCTAGGTCATAAGGCTTTCTAACTCTGGCGATTAATTAAGAGTTTTCCCTCTCAGAGGGATGTAATTAACGTCGTTGCGTTCAGGCAACGACGGAATTTTGGTCCAGGACCCGACACCTCAATTTCGTTTGACGAAGTCAAACGGTGCGCACAATAGACCCAAAGCCCTTTGACTCTCGGAGGCAAACCATTTGTTGTCACCTCTGTGACTGGCACGCCCGCGCTATGCAAATTGCCGATTCATCTCGCGTCACCATCGCTCACATAGCGTTTGACGAGATTTGGATTAGCAATATGCATTCATCCATGAGAACATGAGACAACATGATAAATAGAACTTTAAAATTTTTAAAATGATTTTCGGAAATTAATTTTCGATTTCCACAGGGGTATCCCCGAATTTCGAAATGCCTCTCATCCCATCTTCTCCTCCTCTTGGAAGGTTCTTTCTCCACTTTGTGGAAGAATTTTATACTAAAAACCCAAGTTATTCCCTCCCACGGGGAGAGGTTTTGCCCTTCAATTAGTTTGAAGGATCTTTCTCTTCTGGCTCGTTCGAAGGGTGGCGTTAGACGTATGTAGCCTCTCGTTGTTGAGGGTGTTTCTCTGTTTACCCTTATTTGGTACTCTTTATGTAGTTTTGGTTATAGTTGGCGGTGGACATACGCTTGCCACTTCTGTTAATTCCCAAGATCCGATGTTGTCTCAGGTTTATAGGCCCTATCAAGTTTTCCTTTATACTTTGTTGTTATTGTGATCCTCCTCCTTAGACCGGCTGTGTCAAGCTTCTCCATCGGCATTATTGATGTTTGTGGGCATGCTTCTTCTTGTCGAGCCCTCACTGGCATTCAACGGCGAAGCACCTCCTATAGCTCTTTGCAGTATTCGATCTTTTACAGGGAGGTCGTTTCTTCGGCACCTTTGTTCGCGTCCTTTGGCCTCATCTTCCTTGATTGGTCCAATCAAACTCCTCCTCGATGATCAAATTGTCGGTGGGTGTGATTCTCCATGTTGGCTAGTCGTCGGCAATGTCCGGTCTTGTTCCTCAATGTCCATTGTGGGCTCCTGGACCATGGTGTTCCGTGTGGTTTTTTTTTTCCTTTGGGTTCAATGTTATTTCATTGTGTAAGGACCTATGGTCCTTAGACTTCCTTGAATTTGTAGCTTTCTCCGGTGGCTTACGTGACCCATTTTTGGTGAACATCGCTTTACCCTCTTGTACCTATTTACGTAATGAATGAAAAGCTAACAATTTTCATGGTTAAAAAAAAAAAAAAACCACTCCATTCCATAAAGGAAAAGAAAAAAAATCTCTACATTTGTTTCTGTTAACCGATGAGAGGTTGTTGCCCACGTGGGGCCACCTGTGCGGTTGTCTTCTGAATCCCATGGACTCTTTAAAAATGCCCCTGGGTGAAACTCACGTATGAGAAGGCTTTTTTCTATTTTGGGAGTTGGTGCACGCTTGCACCCTCCGTAGTCTCTCTCTATCTCTCACTTAGCTCATGTTAAACTTCTCACAAGGGTTATCACCATCGGATCCCTAAGACATTTGGAGTGAGAAAACAATGAAGAAAACTCTAGTAGCCTTCTTCTCGATCCTACGAGTATCCACAAGGACGAGTTACACACCCTTATTTAAAATGAACATTGGTATCAGAGCCTCAACATTCCTCTCTCCACGATGTCGTTGGATGATCTCCATGTGCAAGAACTTGTTGCAATGAACGAAGACGATTTTGAACCGACGAAGATCTCCACGGATGATGATAGGAATAGTGTGGTTGGTAGCGACCCATCACCCATGCAAGAGTTTGTGGCACCAATTAGATTTTGGTGACTGGTGATTGCAAGGGATTACGTAGTAGCACTACACGCCTCTCCTTCGCCACGTCCGGGTGATGTTTCTTTGCCACACCCACACATGCAGACAAGCGATGGGACATCCCCGCCGCGCTCACGCATGCAGGCAGTCAGTCTGTGACTGTGCAGGCGACGCTATTCGCAAGCTTGCAGGCTTGGCAGTTCGCGAGGGCGAAGGTGGGGCGGTTCGCGGGCCTACACAACAGGCAGTTTGCGAGCCTGCAGGCTGCACAGGTGTGCGCAGGGGTGGTCCCACGCATGCAGGATGCACAGGTGTGCGCGGGGGGTGGTCCCACGCATGCAAGCCTTGGCAGGCATGGGCGCAGAGGTGTCCGTGGCCATGCAGGCCATCCACGCGGGCACAGAGGTGGTCGTTGCCATGCAGGCTGCGCTGCTGGGCGCGATGGTGGTCACAGGCATATAGGCCTTCTCGGGCATGCAGGCCGCACCGGCTGGCCTGCATGCGTGGCGGTTCGCGAGGGTGAAGACTTGGCTGGCCACGGACGCCCAGGCAGACGTGGCCGTCGGCACCCGAACGGATGCGGACGCGGGCGTCTAGGCGGGGTATTCCTACCTGGCCCGTGACCGATGTAGGCAGGGAACGCTAGTAAGGGGCCGATCCTGCATGAAGACCCACGTGATGACGTGGACTTTCTCCCTCGTTGGGAGGCTGCTGGGCGCATGGGTACTGGTCCTCCCATGCACGTCCTTCTTGCAGGCCAACTTCGTGATTTCCGACATAGTGTACATAAACATACTTTTCTGGTGGAACAGACCCACATACTAGCGTCGGCCCGTCGGCGTCGTGATCTTGACCGCCTTGCAAGACGTCACACTATTGTAATGTTGCCGAGTGGACCCCATGGTCGAGCTTGACTTATCCGCATTATTGGACATGGACTGACGGGGAATGGTATCTCAGTCTCTCGTCATCACAATAATGGCAATTTGGCGACATGACGAGTCCGACATCACATGCGGCATGTTCCCCGACGTCGTGTTATGACTTCGGCCTGCCTCCAATGATGGCTTTTTGATGTTATCACCATTTTAAACTTGATTTTATTGTTCCTTCGGATCATTATAAGCTTTATAATTATGAGATTGTCTTATTAAGTCTATGCAATAAACTATATTAATTTATTAGTTTGATCTTGTAAGTTTATTCATGCACTTTGCTAGACTCCTGGACGCACATGAAACAAATCCTCACTCACAATGAGAGTATTAAGACTTTTTATGACATCTCTCGCCATGTGGAGTTAGAGGCTGAGCATGAGGAAGCTATGCACGCCACTGTCCTTGTCGCCCAGGAGGCAGACAACATGGCAAGAAGGGTCCAAAGAAGAATTTCAAGAGGAAGAGACAAAATGTTGCATCCACTTCAAAGGAGGGGCAAACACCAAAACGCCAAAGAGGCAGCACGGTGGAAAGAGAGATAAGACGAAGGCCAAATGCTATAATTGTGGACAATTGTGACATTTTCAATCGTGAATGCACTGAGCCGAAAAAGGTATTCCAATTTCTTTGCTCTCCAATTGTGCATGTTTGTTCACATATTCTAGTTGCTCGAACAAATCCTGAATGGATAGTGGATTCAGGAGCGACCAAGCACATAACAAGGGATCGAGCAGGGTTCATGGATTATCGCCGAATCTTAGTGGGATCGCAAAGAGTATATATGGGAAATGGATCCAACGAAGAAGTCATTGGAGTTGGTGTGTATCAACTCAGGTTAAAGACTGGATGAGTCTTAACTCTCCATAAAGTGCTATGTGCTCCTAGAGTTCAGCATAATCTACTGTTGGTCTCATCATTATTAGCATTAGGCTTCTCTTTTCCCTTTTCTAGCAGCCAAGTTGACATTTGTTTGAACAATGTTATATATGGTCATGCTTTATTCATGGATGGTTTGTTTAAATTAGATTTGGATAAATTATTCATGGACTGAAACTTTTTCTTCTTTGCTAGTATTCTTTGTAGCTTTCTTGACAACATCGCTTCTTCGTCTTCGTCGTCTTCATTGCTATCATTGTTGTCTGAAAACTCCTCTGACAAGTCTTCTTCAGCTTTGAGAGCATTTGAGTGTTTCTTTCTGCTTGAAGACTCTCCCAGCCTCTCCATGTTGATTTCATGGGCCATAAGGGACCTGATGAGTTTCTCTAATGACATTCTCTTCAAGTCATTAGCTTCTTCTATAGCTGTACTTTGGGAGTCCATGATGTTGGTAGAGATCTCAGAATTTTCCTTACCATATCTTCCATTTCATAGCTTTTTCCTAGTCTAGCCAATCTGTTTGTGATGTCTGTAAATCTGCTGAACATCTGAGTTATTGACTCTCCCGGCTGCATCTGAAACCTCTCGTACTGTGTCACAAGAATGTCTATTCTGGTCTCTTTTACTTTATCTGTGCCTTCGTATGTAATTCTGAGCTTCTCCCACATTTCCATCGTCGATTTGCAGGCTGAAACTCTATTAAATTCTTTCTTGCTAAGTGCACAACATAATATGCTCTTAGCTTTGCAGTTGAGAGAGATTTTCTTTCTATCATCTTCTGTCCAATTTTCTCTGTTGTTTAGAACAACTAGATCGCCTTCTTCGATTATGGACCATATTTGAAAATCGAATCCTTGTAGAAAATACTCCATTCTTATTTTCCAATAGGTGTAGTCTTCTACATCGAATAGCGGTGGTCTGTTAACAGACAGACCTTCGGAGTGACCTTGGACTGCCATTTGATCTTTTCTCTTCAGATCGTTGGATCTTCTTCTTTGTCGAAGAGACTAGCTCTGATACCACTTGTTGCCCAGCTAGCAAGCCCAGAGGGGGGGGGGGTGAATGAGATTCTTAAAATTAATGATTACTTGAAACCTGTTCACAAAAATGTTTGCACAAAACACACTTCGATAGGTGTTAGTGTTGGTGAAAGGAAAACAACAAACGCAAAGCAATCACACAGAAGACACAAGAATTTATCCTGGTTCGGATCTCCTCTCCATAGGAGTCCTACGTCCAGTCCCTGAGAAATACCTCAGGATTTCACTACCAAGGGTACAGTCCCCCTTTATGGACACTTACACACTCAGCCGCAACTGGTCTTCTCTTCACAACCTGAAGAGGAACTACAACACCCTGGAACCTACGAGGTCTTCTTCTCTTTCCTGGGCAAGAAAGTAGCACACTTCTTTTACAGGCTCAGAAGCAAACCTCATGGTACAAACCCCAGTGCGGTTCTACACTCAACTTCCCAGCTGATCTTCCTTCTACACAAAGGGAACAAACCCAAAAGGAAAAGAATTCAGGGAATGCATGCCCCTAGATCAAGCTAATAGAATAGTGCTTGATCTGAAGCTAGGACTGAGAGAAAGAGAATTCTACAGGATGCACTCTCTCAGCACTAAAGAGCTCTCTCAAAGCTAGCACAATAGACACAGAGAGCTAAGAGCTAGAACAAATGGGAGTGAGGCTTCGCTCTTCAGAAAACTCACAGAAAGCTTGAAAAATCGTCGTGAGAAGTTCTCTAATTGTTCTTCTTAGATCATGTGTGCTTCTGCAGCTTCAGTCTTCTATTTATATCTTCAATTTGAAAAATGAACGTTGAAATATTCGTTGTCTCTAAGCTTTGGTTTACGTTAGACTGCATGGTTCTATAGAGCTTCTTGTTCAACGGTCTTTATCCTTTCATGCATGCAAAGAGAGAAGATCTTCTGCAATATCCTTTGACTTCTATTTTGTCCAACGTTGTATGACTAATGCTATCAAAGACCTGCACACATTACAAGGTTAAACAATAGACAACTAAGCTGTCTCTTGTGGTCAGTCAACGTTAGAACGAGAATTCATCAAAATAGTAATGCCAATTTGCTGTTCTAAAAGATGTTTACAGGATAAGCATGAGAGTAGAAGATATCATCTGCATGCATGCAGTGATACGTTCAGTCTTCATAAATGCACAGTTGTCAGAAAGATATATGTGAAGACTTTGACTTTTCAACATATTTAAAAATTAGCTTGAAAATCAAATCGTTATATTCTATGAAATCGTTATATGCATGACTTATGAAATCATTGTGCAAATGAGTAAATCGTTGTGCATTCATGAGCAAACAGATGCATACACAAATCGTTATACATTAATAACCAAATCGTTGTAGAGACAAATCGTTATGACTCTATAAGCAAATCGTTATGAATAAGTCGTTATAACCAAATCGTTATAAGCGAATCATTATGAGGAAATCATTATGAAATGTATCGAATCGTTACGGCGACCAAGTCGTTATGTAACTTAGTGAATCATTACAGAGACAGAGTCGTTGTGTAACTTATCGAATCGTTACAAGGATCAAATCATTATGAGAATTAACGAATCGTTGTGAGAGCAAATCGTTGTTCTCACTTAACAAATCGATGTGATGACCAAATCGTTATGAATCAAGTCGTCATGAGATCAAATCATTGTTCTCACAAGAAATCGATTTGAAAGCAAATCGATGCTGTCTCTTAGCGAATCGTTCTGAGGAAAGTTGATGCGATCTCTTAGCGAATCGTTCTGAGAGGCAAATCATTGCATTCTCTTAGCGAATCGTTCTGAGAGGCAAATCATTGCATTCTCTTAGCGAATCGTTCTGAGAGGCAAATCGTTGTATTCTCTTAGCGAATCGTTCTGAGAGGCAAATCGTTGCATTCTCTTAGCGAATCGTTCTGAGAGGCAAATCGATGCATTCTTTTAGCGAATCGTTCTGAGAGGAAAATCGTTGCAATCAGATACTTACAAAATTGTTATACTGACCAAATCAATAAGACACAGCATGAATCCTTATGAGAATGAAACCGTTATGATAGTTAGGAAATCGATGTGTACTTAGATAGGATTGATGCTATGAACTTACATTGCTATAGTGTAAAGAATACTTACTTGTTTGGCTTGTTTACCCTTGTTTTGTTTCCTGTGCTCAAATCTCATGGAAAATATGTTAGATTAAACTTTATCATGGTTTTGTTAATCACCAAAATAGAAATGTAATTAACTTAAATTACATGGGGATAGACTGATCGTCAGGAACTTTTTTAGATGGACGTTAAAACAACTAGACGAAGAAATTTATATGGTTCAACTAGAAGGTTTTGAGGCAAAGGGACAAGAGCACAAAGTTTGTCGTCTCAGATGTTCCATATATGGCCTTAAACAATCGTCTATACAGTGGTAATTTAGATTTTATAAAACAATTATCTCATTTGGTTTTGATTTGATTGAAGAAGACCATTATGTGTATGTTAAGCGTACGACAGAAAAGATCCTTATTTTGTCATTATATGTTGATGATATTTTATTGGCTGGAAATGACATGGAGTCTATCGAAGCCACTCGAGAATGGTTGTCTTCTATCTTTGAGATAAAGGATCACATGGGTGAAGCAAATTATGTGCTAGGAATAAAAATCATGAGAGATCGCTCGAATAAACTTCTGTGTTTGTCACAAGAGACTTACATAAATAAAATTCTTGAGTGATTCTGGATGCATTATTCTAAACTCATCGATACTCCAATTGATAAGAGTTAAGTATCAATCAATGTCCACAAACTGATAAGGAAAAGAATGAAATGTCTAAAGTGCCATATGTCTTGCAATAGGGAGCCTGATTGACGACCCTCATTATACCGGTACGGTTATACCAACCCACGTCGGTATAGCGAGCGGCTACAGTGGGACATTTACCCAACGATACGTACAGCTGAGATACACGCGAATATACAACAGAGTAGCGGAAGTAAAAGACAACAGTCTCCATTCATTCATCATCCACATTAAACATACATGATTCGCCATTAGCATAAAAGAACTAAAGTTCACATAATTAAATTGATGAAATGGAAATACAATTGTCCACACTTTTACATTCTTTTCATAGTACTCTAATACAATGTTCAATTACATACTTAGGAATACACAAATCTCAAGAAACTCCAAAGCTAGCTATCTCCGCGCTCGGAGTCCGTCTCCACCGTCTCCTCCAACGGTGCCGTGTCACCAACTATACCTGTACGCCGAAGCAAGGAGTGAGTCCAAGGACTCAGCAAGCAACACACTCACGATATACACGTACAAGTCCTAGTGGTTTCTACATGCACATTTACAATTTGCAACACATAGCATGCTAGTCATTCAAGTTTCAACCTATCATGAAAGTTTTACAATTTTATACATAATCATTTTTCAGATTTCTAAAAAATAAATTCACCTATCACATGCTCTCTACTCAATTTACTCATGAAACTTAAATCTTTAAGAGCTAAAACATGAGAGCTACCACATGAACATTTTACATACATGAAAGGGAACACAACTAGCATGGATTTCACATGTCCTTAAGTGCATACATAACTTTTCACATACTTTAGGTTGCTGATTTCACATGGTTTAATGGCTGTAAACCTATACATGAAAGCTACATTATGCATAAAACATATCATGTGTTCAAACAATCATGCTATCTTTTGTCCGTTTTCACCAATTATCTCTAACATGGATTCTAACATCTTTGCACATATACATGATGATAATAACATAAATTCACTGATTTCACATGATTTCAGATTTTTTTCACATGGTTTTCAATAACACATTTTCACATCTTGGTTTCACATTTTCTTTACACGAATTTCCTCTTTCACATGGTTCACTTTACACATACACATTCACATTGTCACTTACACATTTACACATGGACACATACACATTACACATTACACATTTCACATTACACATTTTTTTAGGTGCCGTGACACATAGTCCAAACCACCAAAGAAGGACATATACACATCACATTACACATAGACGCCATCTAGGCATTCCAATGGCGACTCTTGGACTGCGCAGACTGGGAGAACAAGTCTCCACCCTAACCAGTGGTACTTGTCCACCTCCAGGATTTCCCCCTAATACCCTTAGGGTCACTTACACATTGAACTTTCTCAGGGGGACTTTTCCTTGATACGGCTCCACTGCCCTCTACGGAAGCAGTGTCACATTGGCACAGTTACACATTTACACATTTACCGTTTTACACATGGTTTTACACATACCACTTCTTCATCTTCACTTTCTCACTCACATGTACATCTCTGTTTTTTTTTCTAACATGGAACTACAGATTTCAGGAGTTTAACACACAGTAAACACACTCATCATGTTGGTTTTAGGCAACATCTAATCACATTAGATAATATGCATAAATTATCACATTTCACATGAAAATACATAAATTTTTTATTTACTGATCCAAATGACCTGAAATTTTAACCACATGCTGTTTTCGGGTTCATGATCCACACTCAAATTTTTAGATTTTTCTGAGCTAAATATAATTTACAGAAAATCAAACACTTATTTGCATGACATTTACAATCTAAGTTACATGGAATTTAACATATCATGAAATTTGCCACTTACTGTTGAACAGGGTTTCTGTCACATACATGATCTGAGAATACATAGCCTACCCTAATTCATACATCTATAGATCGATCACCACAAACCATTCTTGCATTCTTTTATTTTATTCTACCGAATCAGATTTATTAGCAAGTTACACAAGCATGGATAATTCAACAAATTTGCAAACACATATACTGACCCACTAACCTTCATGATCAGACCAAAACCAGGCATTCATACTATTCCTAATCATGAAACATAATTTGCAAGAATCTCAATAAGTCATGCTCACAAGTTCAAGGGATACATATTTCACATCCACCATCACACCCCACATTCATTCACACACCACAATTAACAATATACATAGAGTATAAGGTTTACCATATATCCTCATCACGGAAACCATATCGAAATTAATGTAGAAGAAGGGCAGAACAGTTCACTGTTCTGTCCTGAAGAACTTGGCGGCGGTCTCTGGCCGCTGACTCAGGGTCAGCGACAGGGCGATGGACGCCAAGCATGATCTGGGCGTCCAGGGACCTTGCCGTCAAGCAGGTCTGTGCAGAAACACAGACCCGAGCTCTCAAACTTGGGTGAATGGGAGGGTCTAAGACTCGAGGAAAAATGCTCAAAATCATAAAACCGACCTAGACTCATAAGGGGACATCATGGGTAGGTCACTTGCCTTTTAAAAATTTCCCAAGGATCTAGGGCTCGGTGAAGACCTCCTTGGGCAGTCCCAAGAAAGTGCAGAAAAGCCTCCAAGATCACCTCTTCCTCCAGGCTCCTGGATGATCTCCACGCCAAGGGGATGTCGGGGAAGCCTTCCTTTTCGATCCAGCTACCTTCTTGAAGTAGTAGATCTCCAGATCAAGCTCCAGGGGTCGGATTTGTGGGTGCTAAGAGGGGGTTTTCTCACAGTTTTCCTCCTAGGGTTTTCCTCTCTCTTTTCTCCTCTTGCAAGGGTGAAGGAAAGTGGGGAGAGCCATTTCGGGTTCAGACCTAAGGAGAGTCTCTCTCCCACTCACCAGGCTGATTTGACCGCCTTCAGAGCCGTTGGGGTCACCCCCAATGGTTGGCTTGGCTTGTTTCAGAAGCTTGCAGCTCTGCTGCGCATGCAGGCCAGAGAGATTGGCGTCCACATCGCTGGACGCCAGGATTAGTGTCGGCGTCCATGTCTGGACGCTGACACCACCTAAACGGCCTGGGGTTGACGCCAAGATGGCCTTCGGCCAGAACCCTAAGTTATGCAGAAAACCATGCATACCATGCATATATACATGCAATATGTATACGGTATTATATCCATACTATCACCATGCAATACATGCATTATCTATATTTAATATAACACATGCACACGTAATTATACTAATTAATGCGTACGTAAATATGTACATACATACACAAGCACAAACATACACACATAAATACAAATAATGCGACGGAAATTAGAGGGCCTTACACCCTCTCCCCCTTAAAGAAACTTCGTCCTCGAAGTTAGAACGACACTACTCAAACAAAAGGGATACTTCTTCTTCATCGCATCCTCAAGCTCCCACGTAGCCTCCTCACGTGAGAAGTTCCGCCATAGAACTTTCACCGACGCAATACTCTTGTTCCGGAGGTGCTGAACCTTCCGGTCAGAATGGCTACTGGTTGCTCGACATACGAAAGATCTGGCTGGATCTCCACGGGCTCATGACTAATCACATGAGACGGATCTCGGACATACTTCCTGAGCATAGATACGTGGAATACCGGGTGAACGCTAGCCAAAGCTGGGGGTAAAGCTAGCTCGTACGCCACGCTGCCCAAACGTCTGAGAATCTCATATGGGCCAATGAACTAGGGCTTAGCTTGCTATGCCTGCCAAATTTGACAACACCTCGAGTAGGCGATATCTTCAAGAAGACATGATCGCCAACCTCGAACTCCAAATCCTTTCTCTCTGTTGTCGGCATAACTCTTCTGCCTATCCTGTGCCGCAACAAGCCTTTTCCTCCTGATAAGCTGAATCTTATCCGAAGTTTCCTGAAC
Source organism: Colocasia esculenta (assembly GCA_014218235.1). Lineage (NCBI taxonomy): Eukaryota > Viridiplantae > Streptophyta > Magnoliopsida > Alismatales > Araceae > Colocasia > Colocasia esculenta. Next base: position 11,235,413 of record CM024754.1, on the reverse strand, counting down.
TAACTCCGGTCCGATCAACTGCCTATCACCAGTCTCCTCCCAACATAAAGGAGATCTGCAGGGCCTACCATACAACGCCTCGAATGGAGCCATACCAATACTAGCATGAAAGCTGTTGTTGTATGCGAACTCCACAAGAGGTAAATGACGCTCCCAATCCCTTCCAATCCAGAACACACGCTCTCAACATATCCTCGAGCGTCTGGATAGTCCTCTCGGACTGTCCATCGGTCTGGGGATGAAACGCCGAACTGAGCTTAAGCTCCGAACCTAACGCATCCTGAAGACCTTCCACAATCTCGAAGTAAATCTCGGATCTCGATCCGAAATGATCGACTTCGGCACACCATGCAATCTAATGATACCGCTAACATACAATCTAGCTAAACTCTCTACTGACTGCTTCTTCTTCTAGGCAAGAAATGAGCAGTCTTCGAGAATCTATCTACAACTACCCAAATCGAGTCATTGCCCCTTCTAGATCGAGGCAAACCCGAAACGAAGTCCATAGTGACAGCTTCCCACTTCCATACGGGGATATCCATCCTCTGCATAAGGCCGGATGGTCGCTGCCGCTCGGCTTTCACTTGCTGACATACTAGACATCTAGACACATAATCCGCAACATCCTTCTTCATGCCGGACCACCAAAATGATCTCTTCAAGTCTTGATACATCTTAGTGTTACCCGGATGAATAGAGAATCGCGATCTATGAGCCTCCGCTAACACATGCTCACGGACATCTACCACATCGGGGACACAAACACGGTGCTGAAATCTAATCACACCGTCCTCATCACGAGCAATGCCCGCCTTACCCACTAACTCTAACAATCTAGGGTCGGCTTTCTGCTGCTCAATCACCTCATCCAAGACTGAGGATCTAAGGGATAGCTGAGCTACAAAAGCCTGACACAACGACGGCTCTAACTCGGTCATAGAGCACGCTGCATCCTCCAACATCTTCCAATCCTGCTGGAGCGAAGACCTCTTTCTACTAAGAGCATCTGCTACGACATTCGCCTTTCCAGGATGATACTGAAGGTCGAAGTCATAGTCCTTCAAGAACTCAATCCATCTCCTCTGCCTCAGGTTTAATTCCTTTTGGGAGAAAAGATACTTCAAGCTCTTGTGGTCGGTAACACCTCAAATCTGACACCATAAAGATAGTGCCTCCAGATCTTTAGTGCATGAACCACTGCTGCGAGCTCCAAATCATGAGTCGGATAGTTCCTCTCATGCTCCTTCAACTGACGAGAAGCATAAGCCACTACCCTCTCTTGCTGCATGAGTACACAGCCTAAACCAATCTGAGATGCATCCGTATAAATGGCAAACCTTCTAGACCACTAGGCAATACCAATACCGGAGCAGAAGTAAGCTTAGCCTTCAATAGCTGAAAGCTACGCTCACATGCCTCAGACCATACGAACTTCTCACCCTTTCTGGTCAGCTTTGTCAAAGGGACGGCGATGGATGAGAAACCCTCAATGAATCGCCGATAGTAACCAGCTAACCCAAGGAAACTACGAATCTCCGAAGGGTTCTGGGAATCTCCCAACCATAACTGCCTGGACTTTTGCTGGATCAACTGCAACACCAGCGCCGGAGATAACATGCCCGAGAAAATGAACCTCGCGCAACCAGAACTCGCACTTGCTGAACTTCGCATACAGCTTGTGCTCACGGAGAACCTCTAAGACTAACCTCAAATGCTGACGATGTGTGGCCTCATCCGGAGAATAGACCAACACGTCATCAATAACACAACAACAAGCTATCTAAATACGGACTAAACACCCGGTTCATGAGATCCATGAACGCTGCAGGGGCGTTAGTCAATCCGAAAGGAAGGACCAAAACTCATAATGTCCATAACGGTTCTAAATGCCGTCTTGGACACATCCTCACTCCGATTCTCAACTGATGATAACCAGATCGCAAGTCAATCTTGGAAAAGACTGATGCCTCTCGCAACTGGTCAAACAGATCATCAATCCGAGGTAAGGGATACCTGTTCTTCACAGTCACTTGGTTCAACTTCCTATAATCAATACACAACCTAAGTGACCCGTCTTTCTTCTTGACGAATAATACAGGTGCGCCCCAAGGGGAAACACTAGGGCGAATAAATCCCTTATCGAGCAATTCTTAATTGCTTCCTCAACTCGGCTAATTCTGCAGGGGCCATCCGATATGGGCCTTCGAGATAGGAGAGGTGCCTGGAAGCAACTCTATAGTGAACTCTATCTCCCTATCCGGTGGCAATCCAGACAAGTCATCGGGAAAGACATCTGGAAAGTCCTGCACCACATCGATCTCTGCAAGAGTCAGTGACGAACCAGCATCGGGTACTAGCATAACGCTGGCAAGAAATGCGTCACAACCCTTGTTCACCATGCGCATCGCCTTCATGGCAGAGATAACTAACTTTCCCGCTAAGTTCTTTGGCAAGGGATGAGAGAACTCGTCCTCACCAGGAATGCGGAAAACAATCTTCTTCCTACGACAATCCACTAACGCATAGTGCTCCTCTAGCCAATCCAGACCAAGGATACAATCATAGTCCTTCATCTTTAGCAAGAAGAAACACCCATCTAGGAATCTATCCTCAATGCACACGGGTAACGACGGAATGCACTTCCTAGTCGATACCGTACCCGCAGGGGTGTGCACAGACAAAGGAACCTCTAACTCCTCAGACTCTATGCCTGACTCTAGGGCTAACTGCCTAGCGAACCGCTCGGAAATGAACGAGTGAGTAGCACCCGTATCAAACAAAACCCGAGCGTGCACACCGAAAAGCAAAACCGTACCTTCGGTGACATGCTCCGCCTGCTCGGCGTCCTCGCGAGCTAAAGCAAACACTCGAGCTGGGGCTCGAGGCCTTCCTGGTCTTCCTGTAGCTGGCGCGGCTGCCGCTACTGCTGGTGCTGGCGCTCCACGCTGAGCTCCTTGCTGAAGTCTTGGGCAATCTTGATCTTGTGGTCGCTGCTTCCCCACTTTAAGCATCTACCCGCTACTAACCAGCACTCGAACCTCCATGGGTCTTCCCACAATGGGGACACTCTTTCTTCGCACCGGGGGAACGTACAGAAGGTACCTGAGAGTTGATGACTGCCACTGATTTCTGCGGTGTCTGGTACACCGTTTTCTTCTTATCCTGCCGCTGGAATGTCGCTGCCGTGCCGGCCTCTTCTGCGAAGCCTTCTTCTCCTCCAATATTGCTCCATTCTCCCCTCCTGTCTGCAGGCAGCGCTGAGGGCCTCGTCTAGCGTGCGGTGGTCGAACGCCACGAGCCTCGTCCTCAGTGATGGTTTGAGACCCATCACAACTTCTTGGTCTTCCTGCGCTCATCCTCTACTATATGCGGTGCATATTTAGAAAGTTCAGAAAACCTTGCCTCGTATTCCAGGACGGTCATTGATCCTTGCGTCAGGGAAAGGAATTCTTGCTCCATCTTGTCCTGGATATGCTCTAGGACGAACTTGGCTCGGAAGAGCCTCACGAACGCGTCCCACGCCACGTCTACTGCTCCGTCCTCAAAGCGTGTACGTAGTAGGGAGGACCACCATACATCAGCTCTCTCCTGCAATACACCTTCATAAGCACTAACTAACAAATTCTAACTTGACAAACAACATACAAGCATACCTGTAGCATGTAGGTGGCTAATGTCACCTTGTCCTCATCAGGACACCTGATAGGTCGGAAGATTTTCTCAGTCTCCCTCATCCAGCTTTCTGCCATTAGCGGATCACTCTCCCCCTTAAAAGAGGGTGGAGTCATCCTCTTGAATCGCTCCATGATGGAAGGTCCACCATGGTCCTGAGCTGGGGCCTGAGCCTGCTACATTAAACAATAACAATATACAATAAACACAATATCACACAATTTAAATAGCAAACTACTAGGTTGGTTCATTATTCTACCTGGGCCTCCAACTGGGCCTGGAGTGCTGCCTGGGTGTGGGCCTGCGTCTGCATGGCTTGCACCAGACCTTGCATGAATACTCCATAGTCCACTGGCGGTGGTGGGGGAAGCACAGGACCCTGTGGGGCCGGGGCCTGCTGCTCCGCCCGCTCCTCACGCCTCTATCGTCGTCGCGAGCTGGCACACCTCCACGTCGTCCACGGGAAGCCATGGCTGTAATAAAATTTCAGCCCTATTAGAGCTAGGTTACTAAGTTCTCTAACCATTTTCTTATCTATCTTTCACTCCTTATTAGTGTTTTCTACACATGTGGACATACTTAGCATGCAATGGGGATGATGACTTAGGTATATTCATGTGTAATCTCAACCGGTCGCTCTGATACCAATCTCTGTGACGGCCTCATTATACCGGTACGGTTATACCAACCCACGTCGGTATAGCGAGCGCTGCCACAGTGGGACATTTACCCAACGATACGTACAGCTGAGATACACGCGAATATACAACAGAGTAGCGGAAGTAAAAGACAACAGTCTCCATTCATTCATCATCCACATTAAACATACATGCAATTCGCAATTAGCATAAAAGGAACTAAAGTTCACATAATTAAATTGCTGAAATGAAAATACAATTGTCCACACTTTTACATTCTTTTCATAGTACTCTAATACAATGTTCGAATTACATACTTAGGAAATACACAAATCTCAAGAAACTCCAAAGCTAGCTAGTCTCCGCGCTCGGAGTCCGTCTCCACCGTCTCCTCCAACGGTGTCGTATCACAAACTATACCTGTACGCCGAAGCAAGGAGTGAGTCCAAGGACTCAGCAAGCAACACTACTCACGATATACACGTACAAGTCCAGTGGTTTCTACATGCACATTTACAATTTGCAACACATAGCATGCTAGTCAATTCAAGTTTCAACCTATCATGAAAGTTTTACAATTTTATACATGAATCATGTTTTCAGATTTCTAAAATTAAAATTCACCTATCACATGCTCTCTATTCAATTTACTCATGAAACTTAAATATTTAAAGAGCTAAAACATGAGAGCTACCACATGAACATTTTACATACATGAAAGGGAACACAACTAGCATGGATTTCACATGTCCTTAAGTGCATACATAACCTTTTCACATGCTTTAGGTTGCTGATTTCACATGGTTTAACGGCTGTAAACCTATACATGAAAGCTACATTATGCATAAAACATATCATGTGTTCAAACAATCATGCTATCTTTTGTCCGTTTTCACCAATTATCCTAACATGGATTCTAAACATCTTTGCACATAAAACATGATGATAATAACATAAATTCACTGATTTCACATGATTTCAGATTTGTTTCACATGGTTTTCAATAACACATTTTCACATCTTTGGTTTCACATTTTCTTTACACGAATTTCCTCTTTCACATGGTTCACTTTACACATACACATTCACATTGTCACTTACACATTTACACATGGACACATACACATTACACATTTCACATTCACATTTTTTAGGTGCCGTGACACATAGTCCAAACCACCAAAGAAGGACATATACACATCACATTACACATAGACGCCATCTAGGCATTCCAATGGCGACTCTTGGACTGCGCAGACCGGGAGAACAAGTCTCCACCCTAACCAGTGGTACTTGTCCACCTCCAGGATTTCCCCCTAATGCCCTTAGGGTCACTTACACATTGAACTTTCTCAGGGGGACTTTTCCCTGATACAGCTCCACTGCCCTCTACGGAAGCAGTGTCACATTGGCACAGTTACACATTTACACATTTACCGTTTTACACATGGTTTTACACATACACTTTCATCTCATTCACTTTCTCACTCACATTTACATCTCTGTTTTTTTTCTAACATGGAACTATAGATTTCAGGAGTTTAACACACAGTAAACACACTCATCATGTTGGTTTTAGGCAACATCTAATCACATTACGATATATGCATAAATTATCACATTTCACATGAAAATACATAACTTTTTATTTACTGATCCAAATGACCTGAATTTTAACCACATGCTGTTTTCGGGTTCATGATCATACACTCAAATTTTCAGATTTTTCTGAGCTAAATATATTTACAGAAAATCAAACACCTTATTTTGCATGATTTACAATCTAAGTTACATGGAATTTAACATATCTGAAATGTTGCCACTTACTATTGAACAGGGTTTCTGTCATACATGATCTGAGAATACATAGCCTACCCTAATTCATACATCTATAGATCGATCACCACAACCATTCTTGCATGCTTTTATTTTATTCTACCGAATCGGATTTATTAGCAAGTTACACAAGCATGGATAATTCACCAAATTGCAAACACATATACTGACCCACTAACCTTCATGATCAGACCAAAACCAAGGCATTCATACTAATTCTAATCATGAAACATAATTTGCAAGATCTCAATAAGTCATGCTCACAAGTTCAAGGGATACATATTTCACATCCACCATCACACCCCACATCATTTACACACCACAATTAACAATATACATAGAGTATAAGGTTTACCATATATCCTCATCACGGAAACCATATCGAAATTAATGTAGAATAGGGCAGAACAGTTCACTGTTCTGTCTTGAAACTTGGCGGCGGTCTCTGGCCGCTGACTCAGGGTCAGCGACATGGCCGATGGACGCCAAGCATGATCTGGCGTCCAGGGACCTTGCCGTCAAGCCAGGTCTATGCAGAAACACAGACCCGAGCTCTCAAACTTGGGTGAATGGGAGGGTCTAGGACTCGAGGAAAAATGCTCAAAAATCATAAAACCGACCTAGACTCATAAGGGGACATCATGGGTAGGTCACTTGCCTTTTAAAAAATTTCTCCAAGGGATCTAGGGCTCGGTGAAGACCTCCTTGGGCAGTCCCAAGAAAGTTGCAGAAAATCCTCCAAGATCACCTCTTCCTCCGGGCTCCTGGATGATCTCCACGCCAAGGGGATGTCGGGGAAGCCTTCCTTGTCGATCCAGCTACCTTCTTGAAGCAGTAGATCTCCAATCAAGCTCCAGGGGGTCGGATTTGTGGGTGCTAAGAGGGGGTTTTCTCACAGTTTTCCTCTAGGATTTCCTCTCTCTTTTCTCCTCTTGCAAGGTGAAGGGAAGAGTGGGGGAGCCATTTCGGGTTCAGACCTAAAGAGAGTCTCTCTCCCACTCACTAGCTGATTTGACCGCTTTCAGAGCCGTTGGGGTCACCCCCAATGGTTGGCTTGGCTTGTTTCAGAAGCTTGCAGCTCTGCTGCGCATGCAGGCCAGAGAGATGGGCGTCCACATCACTGGACGCCCGGATTAGTGTCGGCGTCCATGTCTGGACGCTGACACCAGATAAACGGCCTGGGGTTGACGCCAAGATGGCCTTCGGCCAGAACCCTAAGTTATGCAGAAAACCATGCATACCATGCATATATACATGCAATATGTATACGGTATTATATCCATACTATCACCATGCAATACATGCATTATCTATATTTAATATAAACCATGCACACGTAATTATACTAATTAATGCGTACGTAAACATGTACATACATACACAAGTACAAACACACACATAAATACAAATAATGCGACGGAAATTAGAGGGCTTACACTGATGTACGCCATTTTATGTACACTGTTAGACATTAGCTTTGCAGTGGGTCTTGTTAGTCGTTATCAAAGTAATCCCAGTCTCATTCACTAGAAAGCAGTCAAGAGAATTTTTTGATATCTCCGTAGTACTTCGGATCTTGTCTTATGTTACAAAGGAGGTGACTTAAGATTGAGAAGTTACAGCGATGCACATTGGACCAGTGATAAAGATGAGCGTAAATCCACCTCAGGCTATGTGTTTATGTTAGGTGGAGGGGTCATTTCTTGGTGTAGCAAGAAATAAACGTACATCACTTTATCAACCATGGAATCATAATATGTGGCTTGTTCTACTGCATGTCCAAGAGACTATTTGGTTGCAAAGTTTCCTGCAACGGTTGGCCGTGACACATTTATCTAAGGAGGCAATGGTGTTGTATGTTGATAGCACATCGGCTTTGGCCTAAGCTAAGGACCCAAAATACCATGGACGAACCAAGCAAATTGACATTCAGTATCACTACATTCAGGATTTAGTTGCAAAGAAGTTAATGGTTCTCCGACACATTTCAACAGGTCATATATTGGCAGATCCACTAACTAAACAAATTCTGAGGGAGACATTTGTAACCCATATTAGAATTTTAGGATTGTGTAAATTGTAATGTACACAATTTTTCATTGGCAATTAATTTTTTATGATTTTCTTTCTTATGTGTGTCTATGGTTGGAATACTTTACACATCAAGAAAAGTGTCACTAGACTCTGAATGGACCCCCTCACACAGGTCATTTGCCTTGGCGCTAAGAAAGCGAGCAAGATGAGACAATTTATATGTGACGGCTCTGGATATTTATGTCCAATAAGGCCTATATCCAAGTCTGCCTCCCACGAACGGATCGTAGTCTCGCAAGGGATATCACACAACTGTCCAGTAAGAATATAAAAGACAACAACTAAAGTATAAGACACAAGAAAGTACAGGTTCTCATATCTGCATAATCTAATTTACAACTGTCCCAATACATTATTACATGTCCAAATTAAAAGTACAACTACCTGGGGCATAACCCGATGGAACGCATGCTCACACAACACTACTAACACTACTGCTAGTGGTACAAGTCTGCCACAACATCTTTGCAAGCCAAACCAACGGTAGGCCCTGAAAAGAACTATAAGGGAGTGAGCCTCAGCAAGTCACCGGCTCAGTAGGGGCTACCCAAAAACAACACACACAACACTAAAGAGACCTCAACCCCAAAGGGTCTCACTGGTAACACCGGAAGCCAAACCATGTTATGCTCACATCAATTATATTAAACAATAGCTTAACCACAAACATATTCATGATTATTAAATCCTTAAAAGGAAAGAGAAGCAATAGGACTAGCATGGTACCACTAGTCTGCTCAACAACTGGAGTGCCTAGGCCACAAGCCTCACAGGCAAACCAACACAATTGCTAGTCGCCTAAGCTATAAGCCACACCGGCAAACCCACTACCTAGGCTATAAGTTGCACAGGCAAACCCCAAACACAAAGGGGAGTAGGACTGCTACCAAGAGCTAATCCACTGCACCCAAAACCACGGTACATCGGAAACCACACACAGGGTAACAAGATTGGCTACAACTAGCCATTCCATCATGTACTAAAAACCAGAAACAGAAGTTTATCTGAGAAAGGGGTAAAACATAACGGGCGGAAGGGCACACCACACAACCTCTACCTCAACACCTGAAAAGATTGGTACACAGTGTACCACCACAAAACACTACCCATTAAGGGTACAGGTACCTACTACCATGAGATACCACCACGGAAACCACAACCAAACCAGTGCCACCACATGGCACTCCACCACGGGTAAAACTGTAACACAATTGTGCCAACAACGGGGCACACCACACGAGTCAAACCACAATCTGTGGCAAAGCACGAGTCGGAAAGGAACGACGCCACCACACGGGAACGGACCACTGGTTCATGACGCCAGTATCCAACCCGGACAACACAACACAAGAACTACCTCTCAGTCTCGCAGCCAAGGACGAAAGGTCCAATTGCCGCTCCATGATAACAAGTCAAACAACTGTGGAGACCAACCAACACCACATCTGTAGACACACATCTGCAGGTCCATGCCTGGCACCTCCAGGGTCTCTGGCCGGAGCACCCTAAAGTGAGGCATGGAAAACAAGCTAGCTGGGGACCAGTGTCGACTACTGGTGTCCGTACCCCCAACTATGAGTGCGCTACAAGTGACTAGAAACAAACACAAGAGTTGTTGTCCCACTGTCGTCTTTCCCTCAACCGGACGTACAACTTAAACAAAGGAGTGAGGGTGTCCCGAACAGACGACACAGACCTCGACGGTACAACACAAGTATCGGGACAAGCCCCTAGCTAACAGCCTGGCCCACAGAGAACCTGGGGCACTCGACTAGAGAGGTATTCCGGAACAGGCGCCGGACCACCACACTCGGCAAGCTCAAACCACGATATATAACTTTCGATTACCAATTACGGTACATATGTTAGTTATAGCTTGTTCCCGTCATCCTGTGACTCACAAGCTAACCAACACAGTCACACACATAAACCATATTACTAATAACACCACGGCCTATCATCGGTTACTTTGTGACCTCCACTGCCACACTAAACACAGTACACGATAATCACATAATAATCATACTTATACTTTACTAATTATCCATCTAGGATAATCTATAAAAGATCCCAAAGGATCAAGGCTAGGCTCAAACACGAACCTCATCGCCACAATACCAAGGACTAATCACAATAATTAATATACAATAAACACGATGACGTACGATATGCCATACACACACAAACCACATGTACGACATCCAAACTACGTGGACAACACGTGTATAATACACCAACCAGGTGCACCACACGTCATTTATGTAAACCACATGTCCAACATATGGACTGCACGTTCCAAGAGCACTACGAGTGCCAACTCACCACACATAATATGTTAACACCAACCGATTACGTACATAACATATTAACCATGTAAAACATGCCCACCTCGTAAGCAATACGCTCCATGAGTGTAACAAGTGCACCGGCTTCACCTGTCATTGCCATGCATAAAAAACTACGTGAAAGGGCAATTATGCCAACATGCAAAGCAATAGGCCTCTCGAACCTGCTGACGCGACGGGCACGACGTCGCTATTAGATCGCGACGCCTCGACATGTCGCCACGGAAAACCATAATGTGATGCATCGGGCTGTCGCGTTAAGAATGCGACGCCCAAGGTGTCGCCTTAGTAGGCGAAAACCCTAATCTGGGAGGAACTCCACAGATCACCATTTCATACCGTTCAAACTACGATTAATTCCCATTTTGCATGCTTTAATGGTTACCTTAGCATGGTATCTACGGTTTAAAAGCCTTTAAACAAACCAAACAAGTGTCACATGCAATCTATACCACAGAACACGGTAGAACTCCCTACCTTCACGAAGAACAAGCAAACCACGCCCCGGCACGATGTCTCCCCCGCTCCACACGACGTCCTTGGGGCGAGAGCGCGTGGAAAACTCCACCAGAAGCTGAAATCACCCAGAAATCCCGCGCAACAGCTCCCCTGAACGAGCAGAGCTTCTGAAAGCTATGTTCGGCTGTGGTTCCTTAAAAACGCACAGTGGTTGGGAACGCGACGTAGCCCTACGTCGCAACCTGATCGCGACGTAGTAGGCCATCGCCTTCTTAAGGCCGACTGCCCGACGCGTGACACGTGGCAGCCATGCAAACGAAGACCGCCTGACAGCGGCAACAAGAATGCGACCTCAAGGGCCGTCGTGTTCAGATCGCGACACAAGCCTCCATCACGTTCACAGACACAAGACCTGTGAGCATTTTGGGCCCAACGGCCGGCCCACCAAGCCTCACAACACACGAAACACCTAAAACTCAAACTCATAGGCCACCAACCCGCTAAACACAGATCCACAAAGATCCAAAAAATGCGCGACGTTACATTACTATCACCTAAAAAGAATTGTCGTCCTCGACATGTAACACATACCATAATAAACCGAACTATCACCTAAAAAGAAACAAAGCCGTACACAGAACAATTAGGATACACTTCTTCCTCATCTGCCTCTCAACCCATTTATGCTGACTGACCCATCTATTTCTTTCCTACTTGTTCTGCTTTATCTTTTTTTTTTTATTTGACCACTGCTTTGGTCCGCGGGTTCCTTCTATTAGTCTTGCATTTCTGCCTTGCCAGTGGCGCTTTATCTCCCTAGACTCAACCTATTTCCATAATTTCCTGGGCAATTCTATCCTGCCGAAGGCACTTTATCCCCTTGGACTCGATCTGCTTCCACATTTTCTGGCCTGTGTTTACATTATTCCTTTCCCGGCCGTTTTTCCTACTCAAAATCTTCCACTTTATTCTGCTATTTCTAGGTGCTCTGCTATATTCTTCGGTACCATTCCATTATCGGCTTATCACTGCCATCCATCACTCTGCTTTATTTGTACTGACATTCTCAATTATTTAACCTGTGGTTATGGACCCACCACGCTTCCGCTGCGCCACTCTGATCAAAACGAACACTTGGCAAAGCCATGATTCTAACCGAATCACTTACTTAAATTCTGAATTCCGGCATACCATTGTCAAAATATTTTACTGTAAATTATATTCTCAAACTGACGTTGCACCTTTCTTATCTCCCGATCACATTGCTTAGCTAACTTTGTTCGAATTCTATTTTTAATTATTATTGTGCCACACTGAATTCTGAATCTTGCATTACTGCGGATGTACTTTACCTTTTATATGATTTCCTTACTTTAAACAATATTTCCAACTAATTCAACAAACCGGACCCATATCTCTTTATCATTTCCATTCTCGCTGTTGTGATGCTGTATTTCTTTATCAAGACACAAAACTTGCTTAACGATATCCAATTCAGAATTCTTTACTACTAAACTGATCATGCCTTTCTTTATCCTTTCTGTTTTGCTCTGATCTTCATATTAAATTCTTGAAACATTTTCACAATAGCACGTCTAAATTATTTTGCTACTTGCTATCACACAACTTCTTACTACACATTCCTTAATCAATCTGATTATCATTGTTCCATGATTTATCATAGATTGAAACTATTTGCTCCAAATATAATATCTAATTCTGCCCGACTTCTCTATTCTACATTGCTGATCTGCTACCGAATGCAAACAATTCCACTATTGCAGCTTACTCACAATATCCATTCACAATTTACCTTGCCTTGTTCTTAGTTTACCTCTAACACAAACTTTACTTTCCCATTCTCACAAATTATATATAAATGCTGACATGATTGCTCTCATCTTTAACACTAGAACCTTGTACCAGTCTTTCTATGAAATTCTTACCTACTGCCACTTTCTTTATAAAATTCTAAGAAAATCTGGCTACTTGCTATTCTTCCTTTATTCTTTCTTTACTCAGTTGGTCACCTCTGCACATACTTACTTGAATCTCTATACTACACTTTCCATTACTTTCATTATTCATGATGGCATTGTCCTGAAACTCTTTACTGTACTACACATTGTTGTGATTCTGTTTACTAGTACCACATCTCAAGCTAAATCGCTTTACCCAATCATCTGACATATCACTGATCTCAGCATTATCCAAACCATTTACTAAAGTTCTCAACCACTGTTCACACATTCAACAACTTTGATCATACCGTTCCATTCCTTATCATAACACTGTTTCCTCTACTATTCTATCATCTCATCACATCATTACTTCATACCTGTCTCTGCCAACTTTGGTCCTCACTAAAATACTTTCATTGATTTCCATAATTGAAGTCACTAATCCCTGTAATTTCTTTAACCAAAAACCTTTAAACAATTAAACTTTAACCATAACTGGCATTCTGAGGTGGCCATCCACACTATACCATTTCTAACAACTGCCAGTTTAACAAACAGAAACACGCAATCCTCATACCAAAACTCATGTGAAAACCATGCTAAAAAACACACAAAACTACAGACTTACTACCAGCAGTGGACATTAAACCATGTCTTGGGACATTGTAATTTCAATGTCTTTTCATATTCTAACTGTACCATGCTCTGATACCAACTGTGACGTCCCTGGATATTTATGCCCAATAAGGCCTATATCCAAGTCCGCCTCCCGCGAACGGACCGAAGTCTCGCAAGGGATATTACACACAACTGTCTAGTAAGAATATAAAAGACAACAACTACAGTATAAGACACAAGAAAGTACATGTGCTCATATCTGCATAATCTAATTTACAACTGTCCCAATACATTACTACATGTCCAAATTAAAAGTACAACTACTTGGGGCATACTCCGAGGGAGCGCAAGCTCACACAACACAACTAACACTACTGCTGGTGGTACAAGTCTGCCACAACGTCTTTGCAAGCCAAACCAATGGTAGGCCCTGAAAAGAACTATAAGGGAGTGAGCCTCAGCAAGTCACCGGCTCAGTAGGGGCTACCCAAAAACAACACACACAACACTAAAGAGACCTCAACCCCAAAGGGTCTCACTAGTAACACCGGAAGCCAAACCATGTTATGCTCACATCAATTATATTAAACAACAGCTTAACCACAAACATATCCATGATTATTAAATCCTTAAAAGGAAAGAGAAGCAATAGGACTAGCACGGTACCACTAGTCTACTCAACAATTGGAGTGGCTAGGCCACAAGCCTCACAGGCAAACCAACACAACTACTAGTCGCCTAAGCTATAAGCCACACCGACAAACCCACTGCCTAGGCTATAAGATGCCCAGGCAAACACAAAGGGGAGTAGGACTACTACCAAGAGCTAATCCACTGCACCCAAAACCATGGTACATCGGAAACCACACACAGGGTAACAAGATTGGCTACAACTAGCCATTCTATCATGTACTAAAAACCATAAACGGAAGTTTATCCGAGAAAGGGGTAAAACATAACGGGCGGAAGGGCACACCACACGACCTCTACCTCAACACCTAAAAAGATTGGTACGTAGTGTACCACCACAAAACACTACCCATTAAGGGTACATGTACCTACTACCATGAGGTACCACCACGGAAACCACAACCAAACCAGTGCCACCACATGGCACTCCACCACGGGTAAAACTGTATCACAATTGTGCCAACAACGGGGCACATCACATGAGTCAAACCACAATCTATCGCAAAGCACGAGTCGGAAAGGAACGACGCCACCACACGCGAACGGACCACTGGTTCATAATGCCAGTATCCAACCTGGACAACACAACACAAGAACTACCTTTCAGTCTCGCAGCCAAGGACGAAAGGTCCAACTGTCGCTCCACGAGAACAAGTCAAACAATTGTGGAGACCAACCAACACCACACCTGCAGACATACAGCTGCAAGTCCATACTTGGCACCTCCAGGGTCTCTGGCCAGAGCACCCTAAAGTGAGGCACTTGAAAACAAGACTAGCTGGGGACCAGTGTCGACTACTGGTGTCCGTACCCCCAACTACGAGCGCACTACAAGTGACTAGAAACAAACACAAGAGTCACTGTCCCATTGTCGTCTTTCCCTCAACCGGACAAACAACTCAAACAAAAGAGTGAGGTGTCCAGGAAAGACAACACAGACCTCGACGGCACAACACAAGTACCGGGACAAGCCCCGAGCTAACAGCCTGGATCACAGAGAACCTGGGGCACCCGACTAGAGAGGTATTCCGGAACAGGCGTCAGACCACCACACTCAGCAAGCTCAAACCACGATATATAACTTTCTATTACCAATTACGGTACATATGTTAGGAATAGCTTGTTCCCATCACCCTGTGACTCACAAGCTAACCTACACAGTCATACACATAAACCATATTACTAATAACACCACGGCCTGTCATCGGTTACTTTGTGACCTCCACTTTCACACTAAACACAGTACACGATAATCACGTAATAATCATACTTATACTTTACTAATTATCCATCTAAGATAATCTATAAAAGATCCAAAGGATCAAGGCTAGGCTTAAACATGAACCTCATCGCCACGATACCAAGGACTAATTACAATAATTAATATACAATAACACGATGACGTACGATATGCCATACACACACAAACCACATGTACGACATCCAAACCACGTAGACAACATGTGTATAATACACCAACTAGGTGCACCACACGTCATTAATGTAAACCACATGTCCAACATATGGACAACACATTCCAAGAGCACTACGAGTGCCAACGCACCACATATACTATGTAAACACCAAACTGATTACGTACATAACATACTAACCATGTAAAACATGCCCACCTCATGAGCAATATGCTCCATGAGCGTAACAGGTGCACCGACTTCGCCTGTCATTGCCATGCACAACAAACTACGTGAAACGGGCAATCATGCCAATATGCAAAGCAACAGGCCTCTCGGACCTGCTGACGCGACGGGCACGACGTCACTATTAGATCACGACGCCTCGACATGTCACCACGGAAAACCATAATGCGACGCATCGGGCTGTCGCGTTAAGAACGCGACGCCCAGGGTATCGCCTTAGCAGGCGAAAACCCTAATCCGGGAGGAACTCCACGGATCACCATTTCAGACCGTTCAAACCACGATTAATTTCCATTTTGTATGTTTTAATGATTACCTTAGCATGGTATCTACGGTTTAAAAGCCTTTAAACGAACCAAACAAGCGTCACATGCAATCCAAACCACAGAACAAGGTAGAACTCCCTACCTTCACGAATAACATGCAAACCACCCCCGATACGGCGTCTCCCCCGCTCCACACAACGTCCTCGCGGCGAGAGTGCGTCGAAAACTCCACCAGAAGCCGAAATCACCCAGAAATCCCCCGCAGCAGCTCCCCTGGCCGAGCAGAGCTTCTGAAATCTCTGTTTGGCTATGGTTCCTTAAAAATGCACAGTGGTTGGGAACGCGACGTAGCCCTACGTCGCGACCTGATCGCGACGTAGCCCTACGTTGCGACCTGATCGCGACGTAGTAGGCCGTCGCCTTCCTAAGGCCGACTGCCCGACGTGCAACACGCGGCAGCCATGCAAAGGAAGACCACCTGACAGCGGCAACAAGAACGCAACCTCAAGGGCCGTCGCGTTCAGATCGCGACACAATCCTCCGTCGCGTTCACATGCACAAGACCTGTGAGCACTTTGGGCCCAACGGCCGACCCACCAAGCCTCACAACGCATGAAACACCTAAAACTCAAACTCATAGGCCACACATCGGCCACTAAACCCGCTAAACACAGATCCACGAAGATCCGAAAAATGCGCGACATTACATTATATCTATGGCGCTATGAGAGCGAGCAAGATAATTTTCTTTTTATTATCGCCTATAAGACGTCTTGAGACTCGGGTTAGCCACAATGGGAGTGGAACATCGTAGCATGTGACATGTCCACAATGATGGAAGAACACCGTAGCATGTGTCCCATACCACATGTGCGTAAAACGACCGTTATAGAGAATGATGAATGGGATCTCTACTTCATCATTGTGTGAGCTCTTAGATCATAATTTATGGATCCATTTGTACCTTTAGAACTGAGATCTATGTCATGAATAGGAAGCTTGATGTCGCTACTTTAGCATTATCCTTATGGCTATAGTTGGTGGGACATGACTAGGAAAGCGGTCAAGACTACTTGAATTGACAAAAGAACTTAGGAAAGACATCTAAATATTGCACCATGTTTTGTAGCTCATACCTCGAGGGGCTCTGTCTACTTAGTGGTGATAAAGTCATGAGTACAAAACATTCAAGTTTTAACGTCGCTAGTTTTTTAAGAGATCTGGGATGTCAAAGTTGGTGAATATTGAAGATATCTAGGGTAGTCTTGTGATCTATTAGTTTTGGTGATAACTTAATAGGTCACTACTCTTCTGTAGCATTGACTCTCACAAGGTCTCTCACTCCATTCGCCATATGAAAGATTGTGAAGCAAGTCTCTAGAGATGAATTGCTCTTAGTGAGCAACTAACATTTTTATCATGTCCTCTGTGGACAAGTGGGAGATGTTAATCGATGGGAGGTTGTTGCCCACGTGGGGCACCAAAGGTTGCCTTGGCAGCCTTTGGAGGAAGACAACTGCCTATGCGGTTGTCTCCTGAATCCCATAGACTCTTAAAAAATATCCATGGGAGAAACTCACGTACGAGAATGCTTTTTCTCTGTTTTGAGAGTTGGTGCATGCTTGCACCCTGTGTAGTCTCTCTCTCTCTCTCTCTCTCTCTCTCTCATGTTAGACTTCTCACAAGGGCTATCACTATCGGATCCCTAAGATGTTTGGAGCGAGGAAACACAAATTAAGAAGACTTTAGTAATCTTCTCGATCCTATGAATATCCGCAACAACGAGATACACACCTCGATCTAAAACGAATAGTTTCCAAGACAATAAGTGTACGTCCCAGGTCTTATTGGACCCTTATCGGATCCTTACTGGGGTTGGTTATGGGTCTGTGCCTGTTGGCGTCTAGCTAGTTGGACATCAACAATGGGTTGGCGTCCATGGGGTCGACGCCGACTGTGTGTTGGAGGCAAGGGTGTTGTCGTTAGCATGTTCTTAGCGTCCATCGGTGTTGCCGTTTACTTGAGGTTCCAGGGTCTTCCAGAGTTGGAACTTGGCGGCAAGGAATGTGGACGTCTGAGTTGTGGCGGTTCGGTTGACGGCGGCAGAGGTGGACGTCAACTTGGTGCGCCTGTGTTTTTAGGGGCAACCCGAGCCCCATTCTTCCTCTCTTTCTCTCCTCTTCTTTCCCCCACTTTCACCCTTGCTCTTCTTCACTACTTCCGGCGGCCGACGGGAGCATGTGGGAAGGCCGTAGTGCGCGTGGTGGTGACAGATCGGATGGGAAATGACGGATTGGATGGCGGTGTTCGCGGGAAGCTCCTGGGGTTTTGGCACGATTCGAGGTTCTTTAAGGGTTTAATTGCGTTTCTGAGGTAGGGACATATACCCTTAGCTCCCTTGTGTGTTATTCCATGCATGTGTGTGTGTGATTTGCGTGGAATCGTGATTTTGGGGAGGTTTTCCTTTCTGCCGGGTTTTAGGGTGGTTTGACCGATCCATGCGTTGGATCGTGTTTTTCCGGCATTGTAGTAGAGTAGCGTGATGTGATGAAGAGTTTCTCTTCGTCACTCCATTGATTTGAGGGCTGGATTGCTCTCCCGGGATCGGCTTGTGGCTGTGTTCAGCTGCTGGAAGCTGAAGAAGTCAACGTCAAGGGTTGCTGACATTGAGCTATTCAGGGGAGAGATAAACGGCGGGATCGTTTGCCGTTAAACTCTTCAGGGAAGATCTGGACGGCGAGGTTGGTTGCCGTCAGGTTCTTCAGTTAGGATATAAACGGCAAGATCCATTGCCGCTGAGTTTTGGTAAACGGCTAACATGTGACCGTCTACTTCCTTTTAGACGTCCAGGGTGTTGACGTTTACCTTTTGTTAGCGACAGTTGATGTTGTCGTCTACTTTCTTCTTGACGACGATCGATGCTGCCATTTACTTCTTGGTTGGCGGTAGTCGATGCTGCCGTTTACCTGCATGTGAGTTCCCAGCAAGCTGTGTTTCCCTTTTCGTGGTTTAAGGTGTTGACATGCGGTGTCCGCCTGTTAGCACAGTCTGCCAGGTGTAGAGAGTGTCTCTGCCTGTGCTCGCGTTGTGTTTGACTGTGACGAGACGTTGACACGTGGTGCCCGTCTGTTGTACGGTGTTTCAGACGTTGAGCGTGTTTCCGTTCGTACGCGTGTAGCGTCACCGCATGCACATTTCTGTTGTGTTGTTCCCCGGACGTCGAGGTGATTTCTCCATCTGGAAGACTGGCGTTGAGCTGTGCTCCGCTAGTGAGCCGGGACGTTGAGTGCGACTCCGTTCTGTGAGTACCCCTTGTGGCAATTACGAGCCGATTTTCATAGGGCCCCTTCTCCACTACTTGAGTCTGGCATAGGGGAAAACCGGTCGAGGACCAGACGGATGGGAGTACGTCTGAGTGTGCACACATGGCTAGGTTAAGAGACTTTGTGGTGACGGGATGCCAAGCCGCAGACCCTAGGCCTCACTTTGGTAATGATTAACTCAAAGTTAACTCAGAGTTAACTCAAAGTTAACTCAAAATGGACTTTGGCAACCAAAAAAGGTTAACTCGGTTAGGTTTGAGTTAACTTTAAGTTAACTCAACTTTTTCTAACCTCTACACCCCCAGAACAGAGTTAACTCTACTTTTTTCTAACCCACTCACAAAGCAAAAATTGAGTTAACCTTGAATAACTTTAGCCATGGGTTGGAGTTAACTCAAACTCCAACCCATTACCAAAGTGAGGCTAGTTGTCCCCCTTGTGAGTGTTGTGTGAGCTCTTGCTTGTGAGCTTGTGTGTGTGTAGTACTTGTTGTGCTGTCGAGCCTGCGAGGTTCCAGTTTTCTCAGTGCGCTCCTGAGGGAGTTGCGCACTACGTCACCGGTTCCTGTGTGTTGTACAGAGTGTGCGTGTTTACTTACAATTGCTTTCCTTTTTGCACTGTTAGTAGCTCTGTTTACCGGTGGGGGTTAGTTGCCCTACTAGGTCTATTTCTTGAGACTCACTCCCTTCTCTTTCAGGTGGGTCCGTGGTCGGCTCTCGTGAGCAGAGGAGCCTTGTCACTCTGTGCTGATTCTGCTTGGCTGTTGTGAGTAGTACTTTGTTTTTGTACTCACTGTACTCTTACTTTTGAGTTGACTCTGAGTTATATTAGTTTGAAATGTTTTATTTTGTGGCGTGTACATTTACTTATATGTTCTCCTCAGGCACTCTTCTTTTACCCTTCCGAGCTTCATCTCGTGGGTTAGCGGGTCAGGATTCGGGTTACTGGTTAGTTACTGATAATGCGGATCTTGGGTCGTTACAATAAGTATTAGAACTTGTATTTTGATAAAGGTGACACATCGCATCCATAAAGCATTAAGTGTTGCACACATCATTATCCAAGTATTGAAGCAGTTCAATTAATGAAATGGAAAATCCAGTGCGAAAAAAGGAATGGAAAATCAATGCAAATAAGGATTAATCTCCTTGTTGACGAAGACTAGCTGGACGCCAGTGGCGACAAAATCTTACATGAATTACTATAACTTTTTTTACACTTATCTATAACATCTAAGATTAAATATTTAACTTTTTCCCGTATTGCAGCTAATTCTTAAATGATCATTCATAAAAAAAGAACATGTCAGTCAACATCAAGTTTTCATGTCACAAATTTTTTTTTTTACTTTGTGATGTCCATTTCTCACAAAGAATCACCTGAATTAGCTTAAAGTCGTTCTCTCACCATTCATTTGCACATGGGATTGTCCTGCCCAAGTTCGTAAAAACAAAAACAAACACAAAAAAAGAAGATTTGAGGGGGATAAAAAGAACTAGTCTTCGTTGATGAGATTTTCGAATTATGGAGAGGCCACCCAAGTGGGAAGAAATATAAGAAAAGGACTCTTTATACGTGTCATCGGGTCATACTAATATTCTTTGCATCATTCTAATTTTATCGAATATAACTTGATTAAAGTATCAAGTGTACATTTAGATCATATTTGATATCGTGATAAATTAAAAATAAATTGAGAATATTTTAAAAATTTTAAAAATAATTTTAATTTATTTTCATTTTATCTTAACACCAAACGGTTTTTTACTTTTTAGTACCCACAATTAGAGCACGAAAAACACAAAATACATGAACGAAAAATTCCAAAAGCAAATAAGAGCAGAATCATTTCCTAATATTTTTCAAAATATGTGGAATCACTGTTCTAGTGTTCTTCTTCCCAGATGCTTGTTTCGACGGTTCTCTTCACCAACTCTAGTACAATTTTCTATTCCGCTGAAATTATAGCACGTGAGGGTACCCAACCGGCGTGCGACTGGGAAGCACACGAGCGAACCACGACAAAACAAGCCACGCGTGCAAAGGATCTAGTGGGACTCTGTTCACACGGTCACCATGCTGCCTCCATGTGCACAACTGGCGTCAAAACCGGCCACGACCCCCCCTCGCCGCTGCTGGCAGCATGGCGTTGGCGGGACGCGGCCACGCTCGTGAGGGTAGCGAGGACCTTGCGATCCTACAGAGACAGGCAGGACTAGGAGGCGGGCGCGACTGGTCATGCACCATGTCAGTCAATGGTCGGCTCCCATTTGTGGCGCCCAGAACGACTCCTCGCCACGTGTCCACCTTATCCTCCCCTGCCCGCGTTTCCGACGCTGCGTCTTCTTCTCGCGGGCCTTCGAGAAGCGGTCCACCGGGCGCCGCCCACTGCGGTCCGCCAGCAAGTAGTCATCCCCTCCGACCTCCAGCCGGCAGAGAGCATCCGGCAGAGGCGGGGGCCACCGCGTCGGCCGTGTGAGAAGACGACGACCGGGCCGGGGATCTCATTGCTCCCCATACTACTGCTCACTTCCATTACCGCTCCTATATCCTCCTCGAAAGTGAGAGAGAAGGATGTGAAGTTGGGTTGTCGCCTCGGCTGCAGAGAAGACGCCGGAGGCGACGAGGAAGGTGGTGTCCCTTTGGGAGCGCCTTCGTGTTTTATATATGTGTATGCTGTGTTCCTATATGCGTCGCGCGCATGGGAGCTAGCTATGTAGTGAGAAGGGTCGCCGTCATCATACTGGTCCTTCTCTTTCCACTGTGTGGTGCTTCGGCTGGCTGTGGCGTAGTGTGGAGGGCAGTTAGTTGAAAAGAATGGTGTGGAGAAGAGGAGCCCGTAAGCCTGTAGTTTGTTTGCGTGGGCCGCTCAAAGGTGGAGATGCTTTGCGACGCAGTGAGGCTTGTGGGTTTGGCATGTTCTTTGTGTTGGGTTTTACTCAATATTAGTGGTCCACTTGTATTGGGTCGCACATCTTAAGACACATCATTAGGTCCAGTTAAAGGAACATGTTATTGGGCTTAACCCATTAAGTGCCCAATTGGATCCTGTTATGGGTGGGATCCTGCTCGGGCCTATTGGGACTGATCCCTCCTCTTTATAAATATGTGTGAGACTCCCCATGCATCAGGTCATACACACAACTACTACACATAGAGAGAGGAAACCAGACAGAGAGCGCAGTGGGTTACACGTCTCTCTTCCCGGCGTCCGTACGTTGTTCGTCTACCGGCGTCGTCTTCCTCCTCGCACGTGGGATGGCTTCCTCATCAGGTACACATCCCCAACATGTGGTATCAGAGCCCGTGTTTCGATTTGTCGGACTTTGTCTCTGCGTTTGGTTCGATCTTGTCGGCTGAGGATGGCTTGCCGGGCATAGCTGGGACTGTGCGCGGCATCGCCACCGCAGACTGGGTCTGTTGATCGCAGGGGCGGCAAAGCTCATGGCGGACAGGAATCGTGTGCGGCTATACCGTCCCCCCACCTCCATCCCCAGACCAACACCTACAGATTGCCACGTTAGGAGGTGCAGGTCGATGGGGATCGGCGACCCAGGATCGCCGGCGGCGCCAGAGGCGCCGTTTTTTGGTCGGAGATCGCAGGGGGGTCGCCGTTCCTCACACTGCGGTCGTGGGGGGGGGGGGGGGGGGTGCCGCGGCGGCGGCGCCGCAGGAGGAGGCTGTCACGGCGCCACAGGAGTGCGGCGGGGGAGGGGCGGCCGGCCGGCCGCCGCCGCGGCAGCCGCGGCGCAGGGTGCAGGCCGCCGGTGTCCATGTTTTCAAGATTAAAAAAAAAAAAAACACTTCTTGGCGGCACGGCGGCCCTGCCCTCGCCGGACGCGCCGCCGACGCCGCCCACGCCATACCCCGGCCGCGAGGGAGGCTGGGGGGCCGCCGGCCCCTCCCTGCCGAGTTGCCATGGCGGCGGCGCCCCCCCCCCCTTCCCATGCGGTTAGGGTTTGGGGTGGGGAAGAAGATGGGGGTTTTACCCTCTTACCCCCAGTTTTCCGTAATAGTTTTATACCCCTGTTCCTTAAGTATATACCCGATTTCTTTAAGTTGTGATCCAATAAGGTTTAATGGATCCGATTTTGGGTCTCTCTTATAGTTTGGGTATTGGACTTGGTTAACGGGTTTGGATATTGGATTCATTTCAGAACCATTAAGGATCCATATCCGATACCATTAAGAACCGAATTTTTTATTCTCATGATATCCATTAAGTATCCAGTATTGTTTTTATGTCCTTTTAGTTTGAACTGTTATGCAATAAAGTATTTCTGCAAAACAGTGGATATAGAAGCAATTCTGGGATATGTTTGCAATTCTTTGGTTATTTCTGCAAACAGAAGGGGTATTTATATAACAACATGCTTAAACTTATGTTTTTAACCCCTTTTAATTTAGTTTTAGAATGATTAAAACTTGTTTATGGACTGATAATTATTGCAATAATCATTAGAGATATTCTTTTGAGTTTTAACCTCATTACAGTTTTATTTATACATGAATATCTCTGTTTTCAAATTGCAATAATTATTGTATTTATGTCATTTTGCTCATATTAAGATTTACATTGATGCTATTATGAGTTTTGGTGAGATTTTTGATTTCTAAATGGTTAGTAGATCACCAAAGTGCACTAATCATGAAGAATGATAAATGTAAGCTCTCACCTTGCATTTTCTCCACACTTGCACAATCGGTACCTATTTCTTGCTTGGATGAACTCTCCGTCGGATATTCCTTCTGCCGGATTAGTGACTCCTTGTGCAAGACCTCTGTAAGTCTCCTCTGGCCATGGATTCCCACATGGCCGACGAGCAGGTTGTACCATGAAGTTCCCCAGTGTTAGTGTGCACTCATATTAAGTTTTGATAGTACCAATGATGAGCATTATATGTTGTTTTATTGTCATTTTAATTAGTGGGGAGGATATATCTGCATCCCGAATGTATAAGTAGATCACCAAAGTGGCCTTATGCATGAAGGATAATGAATTATTCTCATTAAGAAATTAAAATAACATCAAACTTTGTGTTCTTGGCTTGAATGTGAAATTGAACTCCCAAAAGAGTATTTTATTTTCATGCCATGAATAGGGTAGAATAGAATTTGTGTGCACGGAGACTTGAGAGTATGTACCCAAAGGTACTCTCTCTTTACATCAAAGTGTATATAATTTTAGTTCTATCACTTAAGTTATTTTCTTGGGAGGTTGTCCACTAGCATGTTGTAATTACCGCCCAAAGAAGGAATTATAATGATGCATCAGGACAACTAGTTAAAGTAATTCATTAAGTTGTTAGAATTACTTTATTTCAGTTCACTGTCTCAAAACTTGCTATTCAGTCATCATTTATGTGAGCATTTGGTTATTTTCAGGTTCTTCTCCGTTGTTTGCCCCTTTCACTGGTCAAGTACCGTATCTCAATGGGACAAATTTTACTGAATGGAAACAAAGGTAATGTTTGCATTAGGGTGCATGGACTTAGATTTAGCATTACGTGAGGATAAGCTGCTGCTATTATAGCTGCAAGCACTCAGGAACAAAGACTCATTTTGAAAAATGGGAAAGGTCCAACCGCTTATGCCTTCTGTTTCTTCAGGACATGTGGGGCAAAGCATTAAGGGATATATCCCAGATAAGACCATAGCAAGTGAATTTCTTAAGGCAATTGAGGAACAATTTAAAAGTTCATAAAGCTAAAGCCAGCACTCTGATGGCTAAGCTTTCCTCAATGAAATACACTGGCAGTGGTAGCATTAGGGAACATATCATGATGATGAGAGATATTGCAGCACAACTCAATGTCATGGAGGTTACCATTTTAGACACTTTCCTAGTCCATTTCATCTTAAACTCTCTGCCAAATGAATATGAGGCATTCAAGATCTCCTATAACACACATAAGGCTAAGTGGTCTGTCAATGAATTGATGACCATGTGTGTTCAGGAGGAGAGAGGTTAAGAGGAGAAAGGAACAATACAGTCATGTTTACTTCTCATAAAGCTTCTGGATTAGGAAAGAAGAAGGTGTCCAGAAGAAGGGCAGAAGAGAACAAGTCGAAAGGCAAAATTGGCAAGTGCTTCTTCTGTAAACAACCTGGACATGTTAAGAAAGACTGTCTGAAAAGGAAGGCATGGTTTGAAAAGAAAGGTAATTTCTCATCTTATGTTTGTTATGAGTCTAATTTAGTAAATGTTCCTAAAGATACATGGTGGATTGACTCAGGTTCTACTGTGCATGTTGCCACTTCTATGCAGAGATTTCTTTCCCAAAGGCCTCCGAATGAGGGAGCGAAACATCTTCTTAGGAAATAAGACGCGCTCACAAGTCAAGGCCATAGGGATTTATAGGATTATTTTAGGATCATGATTTGTTCTAGATTTGAAAGATACCTTTTATTTACCATGTTTTAGTAGAAATTTGGTTTCAGTATCAAAACTTGATTCAGAAGGTTTTCGTATATGTTTTGGAAACTCTTTATTTGAATTAATAAGGATTCTATTGTTATTGGTACTGGTTCTCTATCTGATGGTTTATATAAATTGTGTCTTAGCAATGTAAATGAACAATCTCATCATACCCTGCATATTTCAGTTGTTGGCAACAAGCGTGGTAGAGTTAATGAAAACTCATCTAAATTGTGGCATAGGAGATTGGGTCATATCTCCATTAAGAGGCTTAAGAGGTTAGTGGAGAAGGAGTACTTCCTACTCTAGATTTCACTGACTTTGAGATATGTGTTGATTGCATAAAAGTAAAGCAAACACACACGCCTAATAAGGATGCCACTAGGAGTTCTCAAGTGCTTGAAATAATCCATACTGATATATGTGGTCCCTTTCCACCCTGTTTGTCTGGAGAAAGTACTTTGCCACCTTTATAGATGACTATTCTAGATTCATGTATCTCTATTTCCTTCTTGAAATCCTTAAAGGCATTGAAGACATCTGCTTGCCAGTAGTGATCTTGGTTTATTACATGAAACAAAACTTTTCTTTCTGAAAACTTTGAGATGAAAGATTTAGGTGAAGCTCAATATGTGTTGGGCATTGAGATCACCAGGGATAGATCATCTGGCACTTTAGGTCTTTCCCAAAAGGCTTATATCTCAAAGGTCTTAGAAAGGTTTAACATGCAGTCCTGCGCACCCGATAAAGTACCCATTGTTAAAGGTGATAAATTTAGTAAATTACAGTGTCCCAAGAATGACTTAGAAATGAGGCAATGGATTATATGCTCACATATAGAAGGTTAGATCAGCTAGAGGTCATTGCATACTCTGATGCTGCATTTGGTGGCTGCCTTGACAAGAGAAAGTCCACGTCAGGCTATGTGTTCCTCTTGACAGGGGGAGCCATTACCAGATGCAGTGAAAAGTAGAGTGTTGCAGTGACTTCCATTATGGTAGTTGAGTTTAGTGTTTGTTTTGAGACTAGTGGTCAGGCCATTCAGTTGAGGAATTTGTTCACAGGTCTAGCATTTATGGATTTTATCTCATGGCCTATCAAGATTTACTGTGACAATTCTGCTGTAGTTTTATTCTCTAAGAACAATAAAGCATCCAAGTGTGGTAGAGCCTTGGATATAAAGTATTTTACTCTTAGAGACAGAGTGAGGAATCATGAAGTGTGTATAGAACATATTGGGACAGATCTTATGATTGCTGACCCTCTCAATAAAGGACTACTTGCTAGCATTTTTTGTAGTCATGTGGTTCGGATGGGTCTTGTAAGCTCTGTCAATATGTTATGACACTTTCAGTTGACATTATGTTGTTATTTGTGATCACATCAATGTCATGATTCTTCTATTGTTTTCTGCCTATTCCATTTACTTGTGTATACATGTTGGCTATGGTTTGGCAGAATACATGCTTAAGTGGTGACCAGCAGATAAACATTAAGTTTGAGTATATCTATGATTTCAGGTTTGATGTTCAATTGTAGTGAGTTGGTGGCATTGTGGTACATGGAAGGTGGTGTGTAATTTGAATACATTTACCGCCATGACCCATGTCATTTGATTTACTATAATTGAACTCTTCAGGTTCCATTAATTGGAGTGGTGTGTGGTTTTGGTTTTAATCATACGCGCATGTACCGTGTTTTTCCCTTCAGGTGCAGGCCCAAGATATCAAATCTTTAAGAGTCCTTTTAAACTATATCAGTCTATATTATATGTGTTTCAAAGGAAGATTTGATGTACTTGTGACAAGTTGGACCAAGTGGGAGAATGTTGGTTTTACTCAATTTAGTGGTCCACTTGTATTGGGCCGCACATCTTAAGACACACCATTAGGTCCATTAAAGGATATGTTTTGGGCTTAACCCATTAAGTGCCCAATTGGATCCTGTTATGGGTGGGATCCTGCTCAGGTCTATTGGGACTGGTCTCTCCTCTCTATAAATATGTGTGAGACTCCCCATCAGGTCATACACACAACTATAGACACATAGAGAGAGAAAATCAGACAGAGAGTGCAGCGAGTTACGCGTCTCTCTTCCGCGTCCGTACGTTGTTCGTCTACTGGCGTCGTCTTTCTCCTCGCACGTGGGATGACTTCCGCATCAGATACACATCCCCAACACTTTGGCCTTCAAAAAGATTGATTGGAGGGTTTTGAGCGGCAGCGTATGAGAGACACGGTATGACAGACGGGGCCCACCGTAGGAACCACGATCCCTATCCAACGGCCTGCCCGTGTCACCCTCTTCACCCCCGTCACCAGCAGCACCATAACCTCCTGAGAACTCGTTCAAGTTCTCATTCCCATAGTCCCTCCTGCCCTGGCCGGGGCCGCTGCAGCGGCCACCTCTACCACGCCCTGGTCCACCTCGGCCACCGCCAACACCGAACCCCACGTGCCGGTGCCGTTTGCTCATGGCATCCTTCACTGGAATAGCAAATGACACAAGAAAAAAAGACATTTAAAAACACATAAAATATCTTTTTTTTCCACGCATGTTGAATCCAACAGATCTCAATCGGTAGGAACAATAATAACCATCTGACTGGGGAAAATGCCCCTTTGCTACGTAGAAGCTCACACTGACACAGTCAACAAAGAGAATGCTTTACACGTTCATACGGTCAAATACGCCATGTTGGATTCGCGGGTGGCTTCTCATTCGCCCACGTTGCAAGGGAGCCACGTCATACGCCATTAATGCTCGTCGCCTGCGTTGCGGCTTCCCGAGACGTTTCATCATGAAACCGCCGGCGTCACGAAACCGCGATTACGCTTCCGAATTTTTTTAACCCAATTTTGCCCTTCCCGCCTTTTGTGTGAAAAATCTGAAAGAAGACTCTCCTCCATTGCAACATCCCCACGAAATTTACAACCTTCCTCTCCCACGAAACATCTACCATCCTCTCTGCAAATCCCGTGATCATCTCTCTGCAAATCCAGTGATCTTCCTCGTTCTGTCTTCTTCATCCATGACTACTAAGAAGAGTAACGCCATGCAGAAATCAGGTCAGTCCAGCTCTGGGGAGAATTTGAAGATGCAGTGTACTGTGCCGGCGGGAGTGATGCCACCACCATTTATGCCACCTTATCAGATAAGTAGGCCGGTAGGTATACCATTTATGCCACCTTATCAGATGAAATAGGCCATTGTTATACCCCTTCATGACGCCATACACTACGTCGTTCATGCATTACGTCCCGACGGCACATGGTCCACTGCATGCAAGTAACGATGACAAGAGAGCAGAAGTACTCTATCAGAGCCCAGAAGTACCTCCGGAAGAAAATGTAGAAGCACAACAAACTCTTGGAGGACCTTCTGAAGAACCAGTGAGATCTGTTATACATGACATTATTGACGATGTTAACGAAATAAAATCAGTGCCTGCAAGCCCTGATTTAGGGAACAATGATGTTGAACATGAGAGAAATGACGAAGTTAACGAACTAGTGCTGGGATGCCCAGATCTAGAGAATAAGGATGTTGCACATGTCTGCAATTGTAAGTGGATATGTATCTGTTTGTGACTGTCATTTGTACTTCTTCCATTATTTTTGAATGCTATGTACTCTTAGTTAATTGTCATTGGAAATTTATATTTTTTGTAAAATTCTTCTATTGTTTTTTGAAATATTTATATTTGTCACTGAAAGGAATGTATTTGTCACTGGTCTGTATGTATTTGTCAGTGGAATGTTTCTATTTGTCACTGCAATTCTTGAGTCTGCCACATGAATTTTTCTATTTGTCACTGGTCTGCATGTATTTGTCACTGGAATCTTCTATTTGTCACTGGTCTGGATATTTTGTCACTGGGAATCTTGTATTTGTCACTGGAAGGGACCTATGTCACTGGGAATCTTGTATTTGTCACTGGAAGGGACCTATTTGTCACTGGGAATCTTGTTTATCACTGGAAGGGACCTATTTGTCACTAGTTTTCTTCTATTTGTCACTATTTTTCGTTCATTTGTCAGTTGAGTTCATGTTTGTCACTGGGAATCTTATTTGTCACTAGAAGGACCTATTTGTCACTGGAATCTTGTATTTGTCACTGGAAGGACCTATTGTCCTAGTTTTCTTCTTTGTCACTAGTTTTCGTCCATTTGTCAGTTGAGTTCATGTCTTTTGTCACTGGGAATCTTGTATTTGTCACTGGAAGGGACCTATTTGTCACTGGGAATCTTGTATTTGTCACTGGAAGGGACCTATTTGTCACTAGTTTTCTTCTATTTGTCACTAGTTTTCGTCCATTTGTCAGTGAGTTCATGTCTTTTGTCACTGAGAATCTTGTATTTGTCACTGGAAGGGACCTATTTGTCACTGGGAATCTTGTATTTGTCACTGGAAGGGACCTATTGTCACTGGGATCTTGTATTTGTCACTGGAAGGGACCTATTTGTCACTAGTTTTCGTCCATTTGTCAGTTGAGTTCATGTCTTTTGTCACTGGGAATCTTGTATTTGTCAGTGGAATGGACCTATTTGTCACTGGTTTTCATATTTTTGTCACTAGTCTTCGTCCATTTGTCACTTGGAGTTCATGTGTCTTTTTGTCACTGGGAATCCTTCTCTTTGTCACTAGAATCTCTTATTTCTCACTGGAATCTTTCTATTTGTCACTGTTTTTCATCTATTTGTCATTGTTTTTCATCTATTTGTCACTGATCTGGATGTATTTGTCCTGGTCTGGTCCTAATTGTCACTGGTGTGGTCCTATTTGTCACTGCAATCTGTTTATTTGTCACTGGAATTCCCTCTCTTTGTCACTAGAATCTTTGTATTTGTCACTCAAAGTAATGTATTTGGCACTGGTTCCTTTCTCTGTGTCACTGAAAGGAATGTATTTGTCACTCAAAATCTTTCTATTTTGTCACTGATGTTAACCTATTGACACGGGAATAATTCTAAACTTGTTTTATTATTCTTTCAATGTATTTGGCAGCACCCGAAGTAGATGATGATTTGAATAATGATAAGGGAGAATCAGAAAATTTGGAACCTTTTGAGGGCATGATTTTCCAAACTATTTCAGATGCACAAAAATTCTACAATGCCTATGCAAAACGAGTAGGATTTGGCATGACAATCACTGACGGTAGAAGAAAGAATGATGTTTATTTACAAGAGGTTCAGTTGTCATCGTTGTGGTCAATCTAGAAGGGGCAAAGAAACGATAAGTCACAGAGATTCTTCTAAGATTGGATGTACGGCATCGGTGAGGGTTAGATATAACAAAGACACAAACACCTACATAATGTATGATGTAATTTTGGAGCATAATCACATTCTTCATCCTACAGCTGCTATGTATTTGAGATCACATCGTAAATTTGCACCCCGGAGAAAGCTGAGATTCTGAACATGCGTAGTGTTGGTATTTCCACATCCAATATTGTTTCAGCCATGGCAAAAAGAAAGGGGGGCATCCGACAGTTGGAGTGGACAGAGAAGGACTGTAGAAACTTTCTTGATAAAGAAAGGCAAACACAATTGAAGGAGGGTGATGCAAAGACAATGATAAATCATTTTCAGGCAATGCAAGTTAGGGATCCAACATTCTTTTACACTATAGCGGTTAATGACAATGGTACATTAAGGAATGTGTTTTGGATTGATGGTAGGTCTAGAACATCTTGTACATACTTTGCGGATGTCATCTGTTTCGATACAACATACTTGACAAACACATATCAAATGCCATTTGCACCATTTGTGGGAGTAAATCATCATGGTCAATCTATTCTTTTGGGATGTGCACTACTAAGCAATGAGAAATTGAAAGTTTTGTATGGCTCTTTAATTGTTGGCTAGAAGCAAATGGTGGCATTCACCCCAAGGCAATCATCACAGATCAAGACAAGGCTATGGAGGCTGCAGTAGCTCAAGTGTTTCCAACGGCACGACATCGTTTTTGTCTTTGGCATATAATGAAAAAGGTACCGGAAAAAATTGGCCATATATGCGTCTCCAATCCACACTTCATGAATGACTTCCAAAGTTGCATTTATGACACATCGTCCACCTTTGATTTTGAAGAAAAGTGGGATGAATTGATAACAAAGTATGAAATTGCCATGCAAAATGAATGGCTGAAAAGTTTGTATGAATGCCGTAGAAAGTGGGCACCTATTTTTTTGAAGGACACATTCTTTGCTGGTAAGTTATTATTCACTAGTATTGTCTATTTTTATTTGCTTTATCTGTTATATTTACATTGTTTTATGCTTGTAGGTATGTCTACCTCTCAACGAAGTGAGAGTATAAATCATTTTTTTGATGGATTTGTCACAGCAAAAACTACCTTATCTGAGTTCATTGTGAAATACACAGTGGCACTTGAAAGCAGGTTTGATGCAGAAAACAAAGCAGATTTGAAGTCCATGGATACAGAAGCATATCTGAAAACTTGTTCACCATTTGAGAAACAAGCAGCCGCAATATATACGAGGTCTATATTTCAGAAATTCCAGCAAGAATTGATAGAGGTCGCTGCTTGTCACCCACAGCGTATTTGTGAAGATGAAAGTAAGTTGACGTTGAGAGTAAAGTCATTTGAACGTGTTAAATTGAAAGGTATATGTATGGAAATGCAAAAAGAATACACAGTCAATTGCCAAAAACAGGAACAAGAAGTGGAATGCTCCTGTAAATCCTTTGAATTTAAGGGGTTCTTATGCCGACATGCCTTACTAGCATTGCAATATGTAGGAATTGACAGTATACCAAACAAGTACTTCTTGCAAAGATGGTGCAAAGATATGAGGTATAGACATGCATGTCAGTCATTTGATGTTCAAAAGGAAGAGAAGAAATGTTCATCCTCCCGGTACACCAACTTGATATTCAGATTTATGAAGGTGGCTGAAGCAGCTTCTTGCTCAGAGGAAGCTTATGATATTGCAGTAGCTGAAATCCCAAAATTCTAGGGAGAGTAATGGAGTCCATGAATGGGTGTCTTTGTCGAACAAAAGAATAGATTCTACATCGAATTGTCATGTACAAGATCCAAGAAGAGCATCAACAAAAGGAAGAAAACGTGAGAAACGGATACCATCTGCTCTTGAGAAAATCAGAAAACGAAGCAAAGCTTCCAAGAAGTGCATTCAAACACCCAATGCTGTAAACCATGACCAAGTTGGTGAAGTATCTTTCTTTGCAACACAATGACTTCTAAACTTCTTTTAAAGAACAATTCTCTTTTATGTACTGCATGTCAGTTGTCACTGTGATTATTATGCATGATACTATTTAAACCATCATGTGTTATACAAATCGTGCATTTGTCATTGTAATGCATGGTTAGATTTGAAATAACATCTGATTTAATTGCCTCTCGTAAAACTCTGCTAATTGTTATGTTACGAGTAGTCACTCTCACTCCCATCATCCCCATCCACAATGTTCAAATATGAAAATGCCTCTGGTAAAACCTTTACAACCATTTTACTTTTGTTTACAATGCAATTTAAATCCTTGCGATCATCCTCCAATCTGGCAACTCGATATTCTAGGGATTTCACGTTCTCATCTTTCCCGCAAGTTATTTGTGAATCCACAATTTTTGCACTTCATCACACCACATGAAAAATCACATTTCGCATCCTATAAAAGACCACAAGAAATATTATGTCATGTAATACCATGTCATGTTATACATTAAAATTCTTGAATCTCTTACCTTACATGTGTAGAATTTTCTGTTTGGATTTCTTTCTGTTTTGCTAGTTCTGACAGTGCAATAACCATGTCCTCTCAAACATCTCATTGCTGGAGGTGAAATTGCAGACTGGCTTGGAGAGCCCATTTTGCCAGAAGATTGCTCGCCAAATGCTCTGCAAATAAAATTGATACGACCCTTAAAAATGGCTTTTGTTAAAACACAAATAGCTACAGCATATCAAAAGTTCAAACATTTGCTGACCTGAATGTTACATTCTCCTTCGAGCAGGACACATTAACATCGATGTTAATCAATTTTTGTCCGAGGATTTCATGCATGTCAATTATTCTATCAATATCATCTCCACTTAACAATTTCATGAATGAGTTACTCATCTCCGGAATGTGGCATTTTAACTCCACTTCATCTCTCAAAAGTGTCCACCTTCTGCAAACATCATTAAATATGCTACAAAGTTCCATACCTCTATGCATAGGAATTACATACGCATCATTCTGGAATGTAAAAATTCCTGGAATACGATCCATATCTACCAGTCTACCCTGCCACCCACCACTGCAATAAAGGAAAAAAACTAACAAAATAGCTGACTCAGAGTGAGAAACATCCATCGCAGAAGCATAAGCATGCGCCACCAGGGGGGTCGCACGGGAGTGGGAACGGGCAGGGGGAAATGGGAGCAGAAGGATTACCTGAGCATGAAATCCTAAGGCGGTGCAGCAAAGGCTCCCAAGCCACCTGAGCAGGTTTCCTGGACAAGCTTCGTTGAAAACCTAGATGGTGAATGGGGCGAGCCTGACGGGGCGGATGATGTGTGAAACATAAAGGGGTGTTGCGGCTAAGGGTTTACGTGAGGGTAGAATGGGAGATTTTTGTGATATGATATAATAGATTAATTAATTTATAATTAATTTCTTCAAGTGACAAATGTATGTAAACTAATGACAAATAGAAGAAAAGAGTGACAAATACGAGATTCCAGTGACAAATAAGAGATTCCAGTGACAAATAGGCAATTCCCAGTGACAAATAGAAGACACTCCAAGTGACAAATGATGTAAACTAGTGACAAATAGAAGAAAAGAAGTGACAATACGACCCTTCCAGTGACAAATAAGAGATTCCAGTGACAAATACAATTCCCAGTGACAAATAGCTCTGAACTCTTAAGTGACAAATGGAGAAAACTAGTGACAAATAGAACAAAACCAGTGACAAATAGCCCCTTCCCAGTGACAAATAGGAGATTCCAGTGACAAATACAAGATTCCCGTGACAAATAGCTCTGAACTCTTAAGTGACAAATGGAAGAAAACTAGTGACAAATAGAACAAAACCAGTGACAAATAGGCCCTTCCAGTGACAAATGGAGATTCCAGTGACAATACATTTCCCATGACAAATAGCTCTGAACTCTTAAGTGACAAATGGAAGAAAACTAGTGACAATAGAACAAAACCAGTGACAAATAGGCCCTCCCAGTGACAAATAGGAGATTCCAGTGACAAATACAGATTCCCAGTGACAAATAGCTCTGACTCTTAAGTGACAAATGGAAGAAAACTAGTGACAAATAGAACAAAACCAGTGACAAATAGGCCCTTCCCAGTGACAAATAGGAGATTCCAGTGACAAATACAAGATTCCCAGTGACAAATAGCTCTGACTCTTAAGTGACAAATGGAAGAAAACTAGTGACAAATAGAACAAAACCAGTGACAAATAGGCCCCTTCCCAGTGACAAATACAGATTCCCAGTGACAAATACATCAGACCCGTGACAAATAGTCCCTTTCAGTGACAACTGAAACATTCCAGTGACAAATAGGTCCCTTTCAGTGACAACTAAAAGATTCCATTGACAAATACATACATTCCTCTGTGACAAAGACACAACTCCAGTGACAAATAGGTCCCTTTCAGTGACAACTAAAAGATTCCATTGACAAATACATACATTCCTCTGTGACAAAGACACAACTCCAGTGACAAATAGATGAAGCTCAGTGACAAATACATGAAGACTACTGATCATTAGCTATTAAAATGAACAAGACTTTACAAGAGTTTACACTGTACACATACTTTCGTTTGATAAGTACACCAGTCAAACATTGAAACATTAAACTGTACATTACATGTAGTTTACAAGCATTTCTCCTTAACAAATGCTTTCCATCACATAACAGGAAAAATGTACACTTTCTAAGACCGATTCTTTACTTGTAACAACATTGCTGCAAATCTGGCCCTGAATAGATTACAATCATCCTCATCAAAGGTCCATCCAGGAAATTTCATCCTAATCAAGGCTTCTATGTATTTCACCACATAAATCGCGCAATTCAGGCTTCCAGATGCTTGTTGAGGACATGTACTGTCAAACTGAAGTTCCCATTTAGCATCATCAGGAATGCCCTGTACTCTTTCAACATGCGCCTTACAGTTGTGGCCTGCAAAAAAAAATAAACAAATAATTGGACAGTATTTACATTGAAAGCAATTGATTTACAAACTTACCCATTTTCTTGCAGATGCCTTGTGGAAAGCCCCACTTTTCAAAGAATTGTATGATACCAATAGTTGATTCTCCGTGTCCACTGCAAATAAATGCCAGTGATTTCGTGAGTGTAACACGAAGAATAGCCACTTGTTTTGTTGGAGGGTTTCCAAATCCTTGTTCTCGTAGGCGCATTCCAACAACTTTGCTGCCTTCTCTTCCGTTGAGCATGACATTCCGTGGATATGATTTACCACAATAGTTGGAAAACAAACCCACTTGTGGAATGTATTTCCAGTCTTCATTTTAAGTAGGGAAATCAATCCATCAATAACCTGCAATATGTCCATACTCAGTACAATGAACCTGCCTTTAAAGGACTTTATCTATAACAACATAAGTGAAACACATACCGTGTCCTCTGTCATGCCTCCGGTAAGGAGGTTTAGAATGTGTGACTTCCGGATGACCAGGCCATTTGCGAAACCAAAAATTTCATAACTATAGAGGTTGAAAACATGCAAATAAGTTAAATCAGAAATAAATATGAAATCATACAAATTCAATCAACTTACTCAGGTTCACTGCCGACACTTCCACACGTTTGAAGGAAGCTTTCGACAATGGCATTGTGCTTCCCCTTCAACTGCCCCCTGCACACCCACTGTATAGTGGCTGGCTCCTCTGTTGCCTACGTATTGTGTTGACATTTCAGATCAATGCCATTTTCAGGTTATGCAGTAACATAATAGATTAGAGACTTACCACTGCTTTTTCTTTAGCAAGAATTGTTGTGGGTTTCTCCTCCCGTACATAAGGGGATTGATCATATACGCCAGGACGCCGGTCCTCACGCTCCTTGATGGCCCGAACCATTGAGGTAGGATGTTCGGGATCAACAGCAGTTGTTATATTCTCCTCAAAATGACCAATTGCTGGAGCATGCTCGTCATTCGTCATTGGAGGCTGGACATCGGGAAGATCGGGAATGTGTTGAGAATATGTAGGGGGCCAGCTGCCCATTCTTGTTGGGTCACCGGATCGTCATGCATCATTGGAGGCTGGGCATGGACATGTTCAGAAAATGTAGAGGTTGGCCCAGCTGCCCCTTCTTCACGACTTACCGGATCATCCCTTCTATGAATGTAATGCATGATTTCCTCAATTTGTCTCTTTTGATCATTGAGGTGAGTGTTAAACTGATCAAATTTCAATTCTTGAGACTTTATTGATGCTGCAATTTCATGTAGAAGAGTGAGGGAAGCAGCTGGACGAACCGTGGTGGTGTCCTCTGGGAGGGAAGCATTGTCCATTTCATCTCTCTCAACCGTCAAATTTTTAATAACCTGCAAAAGCAAATCAGATAGCAATAAACATCAAATTACACAGTTCATTACTCAATAATAATTTCATTTGTGAAAGGGAGTCCAAAAACCTGTTGGCCGGTGAGGGATGCTGTAGGAAATGTTGATGTTTTCCCGGCGATTGTTCCCCACCTGAAGAGGCGGGGATATGCCGTCCGATTCATTGGCTGCCTCACCCTCGTGTGCTCAAGAAACCAAACCTGTAATATGAAACATAACTACTTAAACCAACAACCCAAACTAGTATAGATGATATGTATACATAGAGATTGTTAACGGTACTTACAGCAAGGGAGGCAGCACAACCATAGATGAAATAATGAGCTTGGGATTGATTCCCACTTCGTCTCTTTGCGGGGCAAGTTGCCCCACTCCTTTGATTATTTACAAATGTAACTAAATTATCAAAATTATGCAGTGTTACTTCCTGCACTGCGGCTGCCCAATTATACTCTCTTATTCTTGGTATGTCATCCAAGCAGGAGAGCATCTGCTGTGGACAAGAATGCGCTGATCGCGGAGCAAGAAAGGTGCATAGAAGGAGCACAATCCACAGCCTTACTGTGTCCTGTACATCTGCTTCATCATCTGATTTTACTATTTCCTGGATGAGCGAATGCACCTTCTTCCGATCAAATTTTGTGGCCATCCCAAACCGCTCATGGAGCTTGGACATTTTCTTCGTGCTTCCATAATGGCGGACGGGATGTCCACAGCTGGGCAATCCCAAGATAATGCCCACATCATCAACGGTAAACAAGACCTCCTTCTTCCCTAGCAAGAAGATGTTCCCACCAACATGGGTGCTGATTATGTCCTCTAACATCCTCATGCTAAAGGAGCAACCAGAAGTATTGTCCACATAAGAAGAAAATGGGGTGCTCCTCATTATAATTTTATGGCATTCCCGGAATGCCATTTTATCTCTATCCTTTATATAAATGTCCATTGAAGAGCGGGCTTTCATGATTGGAGGATTAGCTACAATGAAATAGAAATATCAAAACAGAATAAGGAGACAACAATAAATTATTTCTCACTGCAAACCATTTGTCAACAGTAGAATGACACAACAAAAGAATGAGAGAACAAAACTATGTATAACTGGTGTTCATCTATTTGTCACTTGCATAGAAGAATTGTAATTGTCACTTGAATAGAAGAATGGTAATTATCACTACAAAAGGCTATTTGTCACTGGAAAGGGCCTTGTTTATCACTAACAAGGAGGTATTTGTCACCGGATCATCAGATTTCTAATTGTGACTGGCAGAGTTTCTATTTGTCACTACAAATGGGTATTTGTCACTGGGAATGGCCTATTTATCACTAACAAAGAGGTATTTGTCACTGGATTCTTTACTTGTATTTGTCACTAGCAGAGGTTGTGATTTCTCACTACAAATGGCTAATTGTCATCTACAAGGCCCTATGCATAACTGGTGTTCATCTATTTGTCACTTGCATAGAAGAATTGTAATTGTCACTTGAATAGAATAGTGGTAATTATCACTATAAAAGGCTATTTGTCACTGGAAAGGCCTTGTTTATCACTAACAAGGAGGTATTTGTCACTGGATCATCAGATTTCTAATTGTGACTGGCAGAGTTTCTATTTGTCACTACAAATGGGTATTTGTCACTGGGAATGGCCTATTTATCACTAACAAAGAGGTATTTGTCACTGGATTCTTTACTTGTATTTCACTAGCAGAGGTTGTGATTTCTCACTACAAATGGCTAATTGTCATCTACAAGGCCCTATGTATAACTGATGTTCATCTATTTGTCACTTGCATAGAAGAATTGTAATTGTCACTTGAATAGAAGAATGGTAATTATCACTACAAAAGGCTATTTTTTATCACTAACAAGGAGGTATTTGTCACCGTCATCAGATTTCTAATTGTGACTGGCAGAGTTTCTATTTGTCACTACAAATGGGTATTTGTCACTGGGAATTCCCTATTTATGACTGATAAGAAGCTATTTATCACTGGATCAGCAGATATTTGTCACTGGGAGAGTTTATATTTATGACTCAATAAGGTCCTATTTATCACTGGATCAGCTGATTTATATTTGTCACTGGGAGAGTTTATATTTATCACTACAAATGACTATTTCTCATCAAGGTCCTATTTATCACTGGTAAGGCATTACTCCTATTTGTCACTAGAAAAATTTTTGTTTGTCACTAAAAAAAGGTATTTGTCATCAGAAAAGGTCATATTTGTCACCCTAACAGATCTATTTGTCACTAGAAACACATTACAAGACTACGAAACATACCTCTCACTTGGGATGCCCCCCTAGGTCCTTTGTCTTTTGGTACTTCTGGTGCTGGAGATGAAGGATTTTGCAGGTCTGCTTCCAGGTGGAGCGTCGTCGGTTGCTCCTCCACGGTCTCTTCTGTATACTCAGTAATGCGGCGACGGAATCGCTCTAGCAGACTCTTCTTAGGCGCCATGGATGAGCAAGACAACACGATGAAGAAGGAAGAAGATGCTGGAATTGCAGAGAGCACCGCCGGGCAAGACAGCACGAGCAAGATGGTCACCTGCAAATTTTGTGCGGTGAGGGAATCGTGGGCTCTTCCTGTCAGATTAGTGTGGACAAGGGGGCGGGAAGGGCAAAGATGGGATTAAAAATTTCAGAAGCGAAATCGCGGTTTCGTGAGGCCGGCGGTGTCATCATGAGAACCTCGGGATAACACAACGAGAAGTGACGCGCTTTTAATGGCTGTTGACATGGAGGCTAAAGGTGAGATGGCAGCTTCACAACGTGGGCGCAACGTGGGCGAATGGGACGAACTCGGTCCTTCCACGTTGGCGTATTTGACCGTATGAACGTGTACAAAGCATTTCTCTCGTCACAATATATAACGGCTAGAGCACTCGAAGAGGTCCAGAAACCACCAGATCCCGTAAACAAAAGGGAATGGCCGCCAAAGGTGCGCTCACTAAAATCCACCTTGGCGGGAGGGGCGGGCTTCGAACGGAAGCTTCGCCGCCGCAGCAGCGCCGGCAGGAGCATGGCTGGTTTCTTGCGGCGCTCTCTGCTGCTGAGCCGCGATCAGCAGCGAAGGGTCTCGTTATCGTGGTCCCCGAGGAGATCGAAAGGGTTGGGCTTGGCCATCGCCGGGTTGGGGAGGGCGGAGGATTGTGGCGCTGGTGGAAGGGGCAGGCAAGCTTGGCCTTAGGCCGAGGTGTTCATGGCCATCGGTTGCTTTTCCGCTGTCACCCAGGTGGAGGTCGACCGTGCTTCCCGAGGGAACGCGCGAACGGGAATGCTGTGGACAGTGGACAGTAGCCGGAGCGGAGAGGAGGAAGACCCTAGCCGCCAGTTTCCCCTGCTTATATACGACGAGCAGGCGCCCTCATCCTTAGCTGATTGAGGTTTGCTATATAACCTTGAAGTTTTGATTTTTTTGCGTATCCATCTTGTCACTTCATCTATAACTAAATGATATTGTATATATACTTTTTTATCATATTTTATTAAGAATTATTTAGGTATAACTTGTGGGCTATTAGCAAGTAGGGCTGTCAATGGGCTAGGCAAGCCCGACAGGTCCACGGGTTTGGCCCGATTTGGGTCGAGCCATAAGACACTTTTTGTCTATGAATTTTAGTAGGACCTTCAGTCCGACTAGGCCCATGGACCGAACTTAGAATTTGAGTTCGGCCCGATAGACCAGCTCGACCCGTTCTCTTTTCACTTTTTCTTTTCAAATCTTAAATTTTACTTAGTAAAAATTATGTTATTTTACTTATTTAAAAGTTAAAAACTCTATTTTCAAAAAATTAAATATGTAACATCAAAACTCTACTTAATTGAGTAAGATTATAAATTTTATATTATCAAATACATTATTTTTATTATTAATTTAATTTTTATTTAAGTATTCAAATTGGGCCGGCATTGGTCGGGCTTTACAATTTTGTAAAAATATTGGGCCCGGCCGAGCCCAGCCCGATATTGCTCGGACTTGGGCCGGACTTAGACTTATATATTGATAAGTCGGGCCTGGGCCGGACTCATATAAGTCAAGCCCCGGCCCGACCTATAACAGCCCCTATTAGCAAGTTCGAATAAATAGGCAAACCAGGGCGTATTGGTTCTTTACTTGTACGGTACAAATCGGAGTGTAGTACATTAGATACTCTGATTCAATTAAGTTGACTTTTAAATTTAATAATAAAAAATTAACTTAAAAAATAAAATCATGGATACCAAATCGATCGTGTTTGGGAACCAAACTCTCCCAAGTACAATACAGTACCCCAACCTTGGCTATTGGGTTTTACTTTTTCGATTTTTTTATATCAGTCCCTATACTTATAGCTGATTCCAAAAAAAAGTCCCTATAATATTGATTGAACATATCCACTTATAATCATATTTATATGCTGTAAGTACTTATGATTATATCATATATTGATAGTCATATTTGTGTGATTGTAGTTATCTTTGAAAAAATTAAAATGTACTCGTGGATTACATCGTATTTCAAAGTTATACCCCCTAAAATCTCATATTAGATTTTATACCATTGAAATTGAAAAAGGTCATCAATTATATCTCTATGGTTGGTTAGCTATTAACATTCGAGGAAAAAAGAAGCTAATTGACTAAAATATCCTATTAAAAGTAAGGGAGAGACAATTAGAGAGAGAGAGAGAGAGAGAGGAGAGGGAGAGAGAGAGAGAGGAGAGAGAGGAGAGAGAGAGAGAGAGAGAGAGAGAGAGAGAGAGAGAGAGAGAGAGGAGAGAGAGAGGAGAGAGAGAGAGAGAGAGAGAGAATAGTGTGGGAGGGGTGTGGCGGGGGGCCTGGTGGCACCGGAGGGGGGTCTCCCACTCTGGTCCCAATGTGTGTGTGAGAGAGAGAGTGACAAAGAAAAAGAGGGAGACAGAGACAGAGACAGAATGGAGAGAGAATGTAGAGAGAGAGGGATGCGCCTGGCAAGGGGCCTTAGGGCGGAGGGGGTCTTCCCCTCTTATTTCGATGTGTGTGTGTGAGAGAGAGAGTGAGAGAGAGAGAGAGAGAGAGTGGGAGCAAGGAGCAGGAGGGGCTAGATAGAGGGTCTCCCGCTTCGATTTCCATGGGTGGGTGGGTGGATGTGCACACGTGAGAGAGAGATAGAACATAGAGAAGGCAGTGGGAGGGCTAGCGGGGGCTCTGGGGCATCAAAGGGTTGGGGG
Organism: Colocasia esculenta; assembly: GCA_014218235.1. Classification (NCBI taxonomy): domain Eukaryota; kingdom Viridiplantae; phylum Streptophyta; class Magnoliopsida; order Alismatales; family Araceae; genus Colocasia; species Colocasia esculenta. The sequence goes on along the minus strand of CM024754.1, from coordinate 11,192,618 downwards.
GGGTCTCGGGTTGGGGGTCAACTTGTGGGAGGATGAATAAGTGCTATTGGAGAGAGAAAAAGATAGACTAGTGTGGAAGGGGCCTTTGGGCATTAAAGAGGGCCTCCCCCTCCGATTCTGATGGGTGGGTGGGTGGGTGGGTGTGTGTGAGAGAGATAGAGAATGTACGCCACCTCCACCAACTCAGACGGCTGACTGGGGTGGATGGCCACGACCCACTAGAGGCATGTTGTGGGGTCAAGGCGGTGGACATGATGATGCAGTGAAGGAGGGGCTCGATGGTAAAGGCACGACATAGCAAATAAGGTAGGAGAGGAAGTGGCGCCTAGAAGGGTACATGGGGAAGTCATGTAGGAAGGGAATGTGGGGTAGCTCACAAAAGTCCTTAGGTAGGGTCAGCAAGAGTTGGCCGTAGGTGCTCCTACATTACAACTCTACAATGCCATCCAACCTCTCCAACACAACGCATGGCACCGCCGTGCTCCATAGCAACTCCACCACGACTAGCCCGAATGGACCCACCCCCACCATTATGGCTCTTGGTGTTGGCCCACTTAGTTAAGGTAGCAAGGATGTACCTAGAAGGGGGGGTGAATAGGTACTCACAAAAATCTGAAACTAAAATCAAACACTTGAAACTTTGGTTAGTGAATGTAAGCGTGTGTGCTAAAGAGTAGCAATGTGGAAGGCAAAACAGTGACACACATGAACACAAGGCATTTATCCCAGTTCGGTACTTCCCCAATGGAAGACCTATGTCTAGTCTCCAAGCAAATCTTGAGATTTCACTAACTAGGGTGCAATCCCCCCAAGGATATACAACCCTCAGCTCCCTGCTGGTTCTCTTCCTTTCTGAGTCGGAAGAAAACACACTTCTGTTACAGGTCAAGAAGCCACCCTCCTGGAACAAACCCTAGTGCAGTTCTGCTAGATTTAAACCCCCAGCTAGGTTCTGCTGACACCAACCCCATCTAGTTCTTCCCTCAAGCCAAGGGGAACACTGTGTACAGGCCCACAGTCGGACAGAATCCACCAGCACTTCGCTGGCCTTCTCTTCACACAAGAAGAGGAACACTATATACAATCCTACAATTGGACACAAGTCTTTCTTAGAAAATAAAGAATAGATTGAGAGCTATACAAGATGAACACTAAGGAACTCAAACTTTCAACTTACATACTCTCCCCCAAATTTACAATGATGCACAGAGAGAGTGAAGAGATAAAAGAAGCTTAAAGACTTTAGATGGTTAGTCGCGTCCCCTTCTCTGGGGACGTGACAGAGGTGGTATCAGAGCATCGTTAGGAGATCAATAATATTTATTAAAGATCCTGAGAATAACTTGTGAGAATGGGTAGAAACTATGGGTAGGCTAGGCCAGATTAGTCTGTTATAAGTTAGTTTGATAGGTTTGCTTGAAGAATTAACTATGATATTTTAAAATCGTTGACATATTTTTTTTTAAAAGAGAAACTGTTAATCATGGAAGATAGTATGGTAATTTTGATATGCTGGTAAAGTGTAATAATGATTATTATATTTGTCACTTTAGTTAGAAAACTCTACTCCTATACTACCTATGGTTGACCAATCTGACATTATGTGTCCCGCTAGCCCCAAGTTAACAAATGGAGGAAGAAACACAAAGGGGAGAGGTACAATTAGCAATAAATAGCTTTGCTCAATCCTTAGAGCAAGTCATTCAAGACAATAATCAAGGAAAAGTTGAGCTATGTGGAGATATTAGAGGTATAAATTCCCAGGAGACAATGGAAATTGTAGAAGGAGGGGTAGTCACTTCAATCAGTAAAAGAACATCAAGCAACAAGATGAAGGTGAAGAGCAACAAGAAGACCAAAAAGATCAAGAAGACTGTTAGGCAAGAAAATGATAAGGCACCACCAAAGACAGTCTGTGCATGTTGTCACAAACTTGGGCATAAAGTGAGTGAATGTTGGAAAAAAGACTGGTGCATGTTTAAAGTGTGGCAGCCAAGGTCATCGCATATCAAATTGTCCACAAATTCAAGATCAGCAAGCTCCGTTTCAAATTAATGACACGAAGATATGCAAACTGAAGAATCTGGAAGAAATGGACGAAGAAAAGGAAAACTACTAAATAGATTACTAGAGTAAGAGGTGTTAGGAACATCATATGTGAGAAGCCTTGAGTCTAAATGTTATAGTGTACCTATGTTTTGTAAGTTCTATGAACCAATATGGCTATACGAGTTTGCTTATAAAGTCATGAAATAAATACTATGTTGTCTATTGCTTATTAAATTTTAAATGACTCACTCTTCCTAAGGAATCCAACCACCATGACCAAAGAAAGTATATTCATATAACTCCTTAAAAGATTAAGGCTTTCTTAAGTGGGGGAGACCTAAGTATGGTAACCTATAGGAGATTAACTATAAATAGGCAATCTAGTGGAATTTACATTGAACCCAGGATCGCAACCTGGCTCCTAAGGATCTAAAACGTAGTATTAATATTTGGCTCTTCATCGACCAATGATGTCTTGACTATGAAATACTGGAAATGAATACTGTATGACTTGATAAGCCATGACAAAATTAGTAAGCTTAGTTAATGAATGTGGAGGACCACATTCTTCTTAAGTGGGGGAGGGTGTAATACCCTAGGGTATAAAATGATCAATAAGTGAGAAACGGTCGAGAAAACGTAATGCGGTTTGTACGCAGATGGATAGATTAAGCAAATCTGGATCTATCAGAGGTCTGACTGAAAATGTGCTAAAGGATACTATTATTGGTAAAGGATATTACTAATGATAAATATTAATAATATTGTTATAGGATACTACTAAAGGTGAATGGTAAGAGTAAAGGATATTACTAAAGGTAAGCATATTGGTAAAGGAAAAGGATATGGATATCTGTTCACACTGAGCCAGAATAAAATAAAGGAAAAGTATAAATATAAATGATAGAGGCATACCTACAATTATAAAAATATGAGGTTTTCATGCAAATGTTAATTTTTCTGGGGACCCTGGTGTAACATCTACTGACCCCCAGAGATAAAGTCAGATTCTCGATCGGAGCTCATTCGGAGCCTGAATGGCTGATCGGAGATTTGGGAGGGGCATATATCTAATTTCTAGAAGTCAAAGGTAAAAATGCTAAAGATAGAAAAGTTAGGGGGTTAAGTGAAATAAAATATAAAATCCTATAAAATCCTAGAAAAATCAAGAATTGCCTAGAATTCTCTAGAAAGGGACACTTGTCCCGTATCTAAGTAATGTTTATCTTCAAGGGACACATGTCCCGCATCTGAGCCGTCCAATGAATGGAGGGCCAGGATCTTGCCACCATAGGTGAACACTTGTCCACTATCTAGAGGACCCCATGGGCGCCCCCCCACCTCCTCCTTGGCCTATAAATAGCCCCTCCTCCTTCATTCCATCCCATTCCACCCACCTCCTCCAAGTAGAAGAGGGTGAGAAGAGAGAAGAGAAGGAGTGCCCGTCCCGGAGTTCTGCCGATAGATAGGTTCATTTAGGTAGTTATATATCCCTAGTGAGTGAAAGTGCTGCTTGTCATGTTCTTCTAAGCCTTCTCTACGTCAGAGTGCTATCAGTTTGTTTCCACGGAATCCTCCGCTACATCGAAGTACTGCCGGTTCGATTTCTCGGAATCTCTCTTTTACGTCGGAATGCTGCTGAGTCGGAGTCCCTCTATCCTGGAATTCCATCAGTATGTATTCTTGAGACCCTTTTCCATGCCCGAACTCTACCGGTATGTTTTCTCGAAACCCTTCTTCATATCGGCATCCTGTCCGATTGATTTCTTAGTATCTCCCGTTACGCCAGGACTCTGTCAGAGTGAAGTCTACTTCCTGTATCATTGAAGCTTCCACAGCCTTTAGCTCTTCAGGTAGGTTCCTTTTCTAAGTCATTGACTAGCGATTAATAATGTTAATGACCTTAGTTTAGATATAACCTTTGTGTGTCACTCCTTCTTTGTTCCTTGTTATGTTCCTATGCACTACTTTAATTATAACCTTTCGTTGGATCCTAGTTAATTGCTTGAATAATGGCATTAATGATCTTAGTGAATATAAGATTAATATAACATAGAGTTAATTTCTAATAAGATGTTCCTAAGATCCCTCTCTACGACGAACCCCAATCGGAAGTGCGGGAGCTAAGTGCCACACAGGGCAAAGTGCTATGCTATGGGAGCCACCTCTTGAGGCCATAATGGCGCAAAGTGCTAATGAGAAGGAGCCACCTCTTGAGCCTGTGGGGGCCACCTCTAGAGTCCTACCTACTTCATGTATACTATATATAAGCTTGTGCTTAATAGAGCCTTGGTTCAGAGTATCCTTGAATTTCCCATCTTCGTGTTAACCTTGTCTCCAACTTACATGTCCCTAATACTATCTCAACTTGGTCTCCTTTTCTGATCTAATTACTATTGTAATCTTATTTCTTTGAGATCCTTGTCTATACTCTGAACCAACCCTTGAAATTCTCGGCCACATAAGTGTGAACTGTCAGCAAGTGCTTAAGTGGGGTCATGGACCCAAAAGTGAAGTTTTATGCCGATTAGGGGGCTAGGTCTAGTCCCGGGAAGATCCCTAATACTCTTAGTTCCTAGAAGTACCGTATGGAGAGTGATGGCCAGGTGTTTGGCATGCACCACCAGTGAGTGTTATTGATTGATTTGCTTTACAAGTTCATTCTATCGTGAATCCAAGTGCGTGATAATCTTGAAGTGTTCTGTGGCCTATTCTTGAATGATCTAGTGTCTCTATCATGGCATTCCTGTACAATCTTGTTACATGAGTCATAAAGTGCTACTGATCGATCTCTTACCCTTTCCTCTCGTAAAATCTAGTGTTCACCACTCCAGTGATCGAATCGCATTATTGAACTCATACTTGTCTTTCAAGTAAATCTAGTAGTCACCATTCCAGTGATCATGTGCTCCTATAGATCAAACTCATACCCTTGCCACATCATTATGAATCTTTCCATGTACATTGATCAATCTCTCGTATTTGTTTACTCGATAAACTCATTCTCGTAACCTACGTACGTGCTATTCAGAGACAAACCTTTTGAGTTATCTAGTTCCACCCTAATTATTTGTGATGTTATGTCAATCTCAAAAGTTATATACATACAACTTCTTTACAAAGATTAGATACCATCTTCTAGTTAATCCACTCTGCTAGTTGTTATTATTATTTTAAGATCACTAGCGTATCTATCTATTAAGATCTCTAGTGTATCCTTACCAGTGATCTCTTCATCTACATTAATGAGCTATTGTTCCATTACCCCTAGATTTTCTTTAACCTTATTAACTGCTAGTTGTCTTTTGGAATTGATTAAGGGTAACCTACTGGGCATTTTGTGCTCATTATTTTGTTAACATTTTTCAGGTAATTATCTGAAGTAAGAACTAGCTGGGATGGGTTGAGAGATGAGTTGAAAGTAGCCCCTTTGTCAACAAGAGTTCAAGAATAATTTTGTAATAGTAGTTGGTTTCTACTCCTGATGTATTTATGTAAAGAACTCATAAAGTGATCAGTATGTATGAACTTTGTACAATAATCTAAGAATGGAATGTTATACTAAATTCTCTTTCTCCTGCGTAATCTGATAGTGTAGTCGCGCCCCTTCATCTGGGGGCGTGACATGGTTGCTTATGCGCACACTTCTTATTAGGCTCTAACTCTTTTTCTCTTGCTTTGAGTGTATATGGCGTTGAGGCTTCTCAATGAATGTACATTTTTTCAGAAGGATTTTCAGGAAGGCTCATGTTCTTCTGCTTCAAACACTTCATCCTTTATAGAATAGAAAGATAGATCCATTGGAACTCTTCTAGCCGTTGTTCATCTTCTTCTTCATTTGCTTTCCTTCTTCTTCTGTCTAACAGACATCTTCATATGTCTAACAGATGCTAATAACAGGTCCAAGATGTTTTGACTAGGAGTAGAATAGTTCTGTAGACATTTAATGCAAATAGGAACATGTTAGATAAGAGAAGTCTTCTGACAGATAACTCTTACCTCTTTTTTCTTTTTGTCTATATTTTCTGTTGACATCTAGACATATTAGGTAAGACCTTTTTTGTCTAGAAGGAAGGAAGGAGTCCTTTGGTCCTTATTTTATGTTGACTCATTTTCTTTCTTATGGATATCTTATGGATTTGAATACTTATTTGAATTTTCATTTAGTGCCACAGATGTTTGAAATCAAGTAAGCATCGATTGGTATATAAATAACATCAATCGAAATATTATATCACTAATTGAAATGAACGACAATCGATGTGATATATGTTATTCGTTCATCAATTATTATATTATAACAACAATCGATATGAGATTATATTTATAACACCAATCGGTAGAATAGAGAGGCAATCGATGTTGGCTTAAAGGCAATCAATGTTTTATAAAGGCAATCGATGTTTTAAAGACAATCAATATTTTAAGTGAAGAGCAATCGATGTTTTAAAGACAATTGATTTTTAAGTGAAGAGCAATCGATGTTTAAGAAGCAATCGATGTTTAAAAGGCAATCGATGTAGAGCTTCGACTGGTCAAGAAATATAACGCAGTTAGTTGAAATGAAGCTTCGGATATGACGAAATTAACTTCATATATGATGAAGAGAGACTTCACTGATCAAGACAAAAACAAGCATGATGAAGTGCCAGCTTAATTCGGATATGACGAAGTGAACTTCGGATATGACAAAGTTAACTTCGTATATGATGAAGTGAACTTCGGATATGACGAAGTGAGACTTCGACTGATCAAGACAAAAACAAGTATGACGAAGTGCCAGCTTCGGATATGACAAAGCTAGCTTTGTATATGACGAAGTAAGATTCGACTGATCATGATAAAAACTTGCATGATGAAGTTGAAACTTAGTGTAAATATGAAGTGATAATGCAAGAGTATATTGTATTCATGGGAGAAACATGATATAAAATATATTAATGATATTTTAAGTTAAACATGAGTTTTGTTATCACCAAAATAAAAGGATAAAATATAAGAGTGGTTCAACACTTTGTAGCATCACTGTCACCACACCACTCACCAAAACAATACTACTGGGCCTTCCTTGCTCCCACATGGCAATGTAGAACCCTAATCACCTCTCTCTCTATCTCTCTATAGACACATAGACAAGCACTTCCTTTTTCCTCTTTGGAGCACAGGGAGGTGACACTAACAAGCTCTTCCACACGGTCGTACATATGGAGGAGACCACAGGAGGCACTACAGCACAAGGGAGGGGGTTGTAAGTGTAGCAGTCCTCGCCGTCCGAACCGTTAACCTAATAACGAGCCTAATTTGACTCTGCCTCCTACAAGTAGGCTAAAGCCTCGCAAGCGATACCATTACAATTGTCCATGAGAACATAAAAGAAACAGCTAAACATACATAATATTGCATATAATTACACAACCTCACACATTTACATGAAGTTTACATGGTCATGTCTCAACTTAGGCCAACAGAAAGTAAAAGTACAGCATCCTGGGGTATACCCCGAGGTGAAGAACAAAAGAGGAATCACATTGTTGGTGGAATAGGCCCGCCTCTACTACAACATGGCTCAGAACTAGACGAGAACTCTCCTGCTCTTCTTCACTTGAAAGGGGGAAGTAGGGGTGTAATCCTTACAAGTCACTGGCACAAGTAGGAAACTCCCCCAAAATCACAGTAATAAAAGTAACAAGAGTAGCAAGAGTACACAACTAACAGGTAAACTAATAACAAAATTAAATGTACACGGAACTAAGCACTGTAATTAAAGTGCTGTAAATTAAAATGTTGAAACTACATAATTATAAAGTATTATTGATAAATAAATAAATGGCAAGTCATGCACATGTGCACGAGCTAACGGGGAATGGCACTACACTCGGGTCACGAAGCTTGATTCGCGACACTAGCAATCGACCTAGACAAGCACACAAAACTACCTCTCATTCTTGCAACCACGGATGAAAGGTCCAACTGTGGCTCCATCTCTACAAGTACAAGAAACTATGGACTTTAACCAGGACCACCTTCAGGCAACCAAGCTGCAGATCCACACCTTACATACCCCTAGGGGTTCCGGAGTCCCTAGAGTAAGGCTGTGGAACACGAGACTAGCTAGGAATTAATATGTCTATTGGTATCCATCCCCCAACCATGAGCACACTATAAGCGACCGAATAGAAATTCAACTACACCATAAGTCGCTGCCCTACTGCCATTTTTCCCTCAGCCGGATGTACAACTTGACAAATGAGTGAGCATATCCAGGAAGATGACACAAACCTCTATGGTACATACAATAATGGGACAAACCCTGAGCACTAGCGTGCCTAGTGTAGACACACAATTTGGCCCATCCTCGTGTTGGTCAATGGCCCAGTAAGACTTGTTTGACAATTTGTTGACTTACCTCAGATGCCATGTTGACAGCATGTTCGATTGTTGTCAACCACATTTTGACAGTAGTCTATGATGTTGTTAACCTTTCTTGGCGGCTGCATGGACCATCGTCTGCATGCACTTTTTGCCTCAATCTCCACCACTACAGCCTTCTCGCACCAGGTGTTGAACTACTCTTATATTTTATCCCTTTGTTTTGGTGATGACAAAAACTCATCTTTATCATAAATCTCATAAATATATTTAATAATATTTTTTCTCTCATAATTATCATGAAAATATTTATTGTCATAAAGATTTGGTCTTCATCTGATCACTAGTCAAAGTTAGACTTCGATTAGTGAGGTTTTTGTTCACAAGTTGAAGTTAGACTTCGATTGATGACGATTTTACTCTTCGATGTATTTTGGCAATCGAAGTGGTCACAAGTCGAAGTTAGACTTCAACTGGTGAAAGATTAGTAATACGTGTCAGGTTAAGTGTGATGACCAAACTTTCTCCATATAAATTAATTCACTTATTTATATATTAATTTTGATGATAACAAAACATTACTAATGAATTACTTGAGCCTTGAGGACAGGAAACAAAAGTAAAAGAAAGTTCAAGACAATCAGGTAAGACTCTCATTTCATAATTCTTCCCAAGTCATTGCATCGACTTCTTCATACTTCATATCGACTTCTATTGATAATCAGAACGATTCCTTTATAAGTTCATATCGATTTCAATAGAGTCATCATAACGATTTTTAAGTATTATGATCGATTTCCTTCTGACGAAAAGTCGTGATGTTTCAAACAAATCGATACCGTAACGATTTCTTAAAGATCTCATAACGATTCTATAAGAAATCGCAACGATTTCTTTAGAAAGCGTAACGATTGACCGTCGTAACGATTCTATAAGACATCGCAACGATTTCTTCAGTACTCGTAACGATTCTTTTGAACTCGTAACGACTTGTCTGTCGTAACGATTTCTTAAGTTCTCGTAACGATTTCTTTAGAATTCACAACGACTTTCTAGCCGTAACGATTTCTTTAGTTCTGTAACGATTTCTTAGAACTCACAACGACTTCTAGCCGTAACGATTCTTTAGTTCTCGTAACGATTTCTTTAGGCACGTAACGACTTGCTCGTTACATGACTCCATAAGTTATCATAACGATTCCTTTAGAGCCGGTAACGACTTGCTCGTCACAACGAATCCATAAGTTCTCGTAACGATTTCTTTAGAGCCGTAACGACTTGCTAGTCACAACGACTCCATAAGTTATCGTAACGATTCCTTTAGAGCCCGCAACGATTTGCATCTCATAACATATCGATTTCTTCAGAAACACAACATTTGCATCTCATAACGATTGTTAAGTGTGTCATATCGATTTCTTCAGAAACACAACGATTTGCATCTCATAACGATTTGTTAAGTGTTTCATATCGATTTCTTCAGAAATACAACAATGTGATCTCACAACGATTTCATAAATGCTTATACGATTCATTTTAATAACGATTGCCTATCAACTTATAACGATTTCATAAGTCATAAGGCATCGGCTTTGTTCATATCGATTTCATTATTATATCAACACTCTTTGATATACGTTGAATAGTCAAAGTCGTATCTCGTCTGTTTGACTGCTATGCATTCAATGCACTCTGAACGTATCTCTCATGCATGCAGACGATATCTTCCACCATTGTGCTATTCTGTCTACATCTTTATTTTGACAGAAAGGAGCTTTGCTAAAACTAGCAATATCTTTCCAAACTGTGACTAACGATCAACGACAGCCCTAGCTGTCTCCTATTTATTGTTGACATGCTTGCAGATACCTGACAAGATTTATCTGTACAACGTTGGACACAAGATACAAGATATTAAAATGTTTCTATGGCGTGTACTAAAGGATAAAAGACTGAAGATCAGAAGCTTCCTTGCAGACCAGTCTAACGTACACCAGGGAGAGACAACGGATCTTAACGTTCAAATTTCAAGTAGAAGCTTAAATACAAGACTCAAGACTGAGAAGGATAACACTTTTGAAGAATATTATTCTGAAAGAAAGCATCGCCAATCCTTCAAGTCTTCTGTGATTCAAACAAGAGCGAAGCACTCTATTCCAATCCACCTTTAGCTCTCAGTGTTCAAGAAGAAATTCCAGTGAGAGCCAGTGTAGTCTTTGGAGAGAAACCAGTGTTAAAATTCCTTCTCTCTCGAGGCTTGTTTGCTTAGATTGTAGCTGTTTGAGCTAGTTCCTGAAGCTTGTTCTTTACTTCTTTTTATTAGTTGTGTTCCTTCTGGGCGAAGGAAGACCTGGTGGTATCCAGGGTGGTTGTTTTCCTTCAGGTTGAAGGAAGACCAGTTGAGGCTGGGTGTAAGGATCCGTGAGGGGGATAGTACCCTTGATAGTGAAATCCTGAGGTATTGCTCAGGGACTGGACGTAGGTCTCCTGTGGAGAGGAGTTCGAACCAGGATAAAAATCCTTGTGTCTTGTGGTTGTGTTTTGTGTGTTTGCTGTCTCATTTCCTCTAACTCTAACCTTCGTTTAAGTTGTTGTGTAATCTTTTTAGTGAACAGGTATTAATCAAAGATCAAATTTAATAACCCATTCACCCCCCCTCTGGGCTAGCTAGCTGGGCAACAAGTGGTATCAGAGCGTGTCTCTTCGACAAAGAAGAAGATCCACGATCTGAAGAGAGTAAAGATCCATGGCAGCCCAAGGTAATTCGAAGGTCAGTCAGTCAACAGACCTCCTTTGTTTGATGGAGAAGATTATACCTATTGGAAAACAAGAATGGAGTACTTTCTACAAGGCCACGATTAATGATATGGTCATTGTAGAAGAAGGTGATATTCTAGTCACCAATGCAAAGGCTCAGTGGACAGATGAAGACAGAAGAAAAAATCTCCTTAAACTGCAAAGCCAAGAGCATCCTGTGCTGTGCCCTCAGCAAGAAAGAATTCAACAGAGTTTCAGCCTGCAAATCCGCAATGGAAATGTGGGAAAAGCTCAGGATTACCTATGAAGGGACAGATAAGGTAAAGGAGACAGAATCGACATTCTTGTGACTCAATATGAAAGATTCCAGATGCAGTCAGGTGAATCCATAACCAAATGTTTAGTAGATTCACAGATATCACAAATGGATTAGCTGGATTAGGAAAAATCTATGCTGTATCAGATATGGTCAGAAGATCCTCAGATCTCTGCCATCCTCATGGATTTCAAAGGTAACAGCCATTGAGGAAGCCAATGATCTAAAAACTAATGTCATGGAAAAGTTAATAGGATCCCTCATGGCCCATAAGATAAATATGGAGAGATTAGGAGAATCCTCGGCAGAAAGAAGAATCAAATGCTCTCAAGGCCAATGAAGACATATCAGAAGAATCACTGGACAACAGTGAAAGAAGTAAGGACAGTGATGATGAAGAAGCAATGTTGTCTCGAAGACTTCAAAGAATTCTAGCAAAGAAGAAGAAGTTCAGTCTGGGAGAAGATTTTTCAAGAAAAATAAAGACTTCAGAAAACCATAAGTAAAGGATTCGAAGAAAGGAGAAGTGATATGCTATGAATGCAAGAAGCCTGGACACATCAAGGCTGATTGTCCAATGCTTAAGAAGAATGATCACAAGAAGAAGGATAATTTCAGAAAATTCAAGAAGTATAAAAAGAAGGCAATGGCAGCTGCTTGGGAGAACAGCAGTGACTCAGACAGTGAGTCAAGCTCAAGCAGTGATGGAGAAGAAGCCAACCTGGCTCTCATGACCAACACCGAAGAAAAGGTAACTTCTGACTCTCTTTTGATTCCTGTAATGATTCAGATTCTGATAATTTAGAAAGTGCCTTAATGAACTTTATGATAAATATAAATAAGTATCCAAATTACTTAAAGTTAGTAGGAAAAATGTAATCTGTTTAGAAAACACTAATTCAGATCTAAAAACAGAAAATGAAGAATTAGAAAAACAAATAACTGAACTTAAAAGAAGAAATAAATTGTATGTGAAGACTAAAAGCTAAGAATGAACAAATAACAAAATTGGAAAAACAGGAAGCACAGATGAATTAAGGAAGAAGTTAAAAACTAAATGAAGAAAATAATAAACTATCAAGCACACTAGAGAAATTTACTATGGTAAAAACTCTCTAATATTAAAAGGTGCTAGAAGAGTAGGTAAGAAGAAAATGGGTTAGGATATACACCCCCAGATAATGAAGAAACCATAATCTACCTTAAACATATCCAACACCAAAGTTTATACCTGAACAAGATATAGCATATAAAGTTGAGTTCAAGTATATAGAAAAGGTAACAAAATTATCCTGCTGTGATCACTGCAACAAATTAGGACATATCGCAATAACATGTCCAACAAAACATAAAAAAGGATAATAAAAGGTAAAATTAATGATACTAACCATCAGGACCCAAAAAGAACTTGGGTACCTAAAACTTAATGTTAAATTTCAGGGAAACTCAAAAGCATCCAAATGGTACTTGGACAGTGGATGCTCAAGACACATGTCAGGAAACAGAAGTTCTTTGTCAATCTCCAAGCTGAAGAGGGAACAGTTACCTATGGAGATAATGGAAAAGTCACAGTGATAGGAAGTGGGTCCGTGAACATCAAAGGAAAATCAGTTATTGAAGATGTAATGGGTCAAAGGATTAAAGCACAATCTCATCAGCATCAGCCAGTTGTGTGACAAAGGCCATCAGATTCAGTTCAAGAATCAAAGTGCAGTATATAAAGGATGGAGCAGTCATATTTGAAGCATATAGAGAAAGAAATTTTATGTTCTCTATCTCCAGGAACTCAGGATCAAGATGTCTGTTTGGCAGCCAACAAAGATCAATCAACAGAGCTGTGACACAGAAGACTGGGCCACTGCAGCTTGGATGGATGAACAAGCTTAGAAAGAGAAATCTAGTGGAAGGATTGCCAAAGGTCAACTCAAAAATAGATAGCATCTGCAGACCTTGGCAAGAGGAAAGCACACCAAGAGCTCTTTCAAATCAAAGATAGTAGTGACCACCTCAAAGCCATTATAATTACTTCATATGGATCTATTTGGGCCAATGAGGACTACCAGTCTCGGAGGAAAGAATTTTGGATTTGTCATAGTTGATGATTACTCAAGATTTACTTGGGTATCCTTTCTAGAGCACAAAGATGACACCTTTGATAATTTGTCAGCTTCAGCAAGAAAGTTCAGAAAGATCAGAATTCATCCATTATCATGATCGATCATGGTGGTGAGTTTCAGAATGAAAAGTTTGCAAAGTTCTGTAATGATCAAGGAATTGAGCACAACTTCTCAGCACCAAGGACACCTCAACAGAATGGAATTGCTGAGAGGAAAAATAGAACTCTTTTGGATATGGCAAGAACAATGTTATCAGAATATGAATTGCCAAGATATTTTTGGGCCGAAGCCATCAACACTGCAAGCTACATCATAAATAGGGTAATGATAGGCCAATTCTGAAGAAGACTGCTTATGAACTCTACAAGGGAAAGAAACCAAAGATCAGTCACTTCAAAATATTTGGATGTCCTTGCTTCATCCATAACAATGGAAAAAAGGGATATTGGTAAGTTAGATGCCAAATCAGATGAATGCATCTTTATGGGGTACATCTAAACCCAAAGGTTATAGAGTTTTCAATAAACGCTCATTATTAATTGAACAATCTGTGCATGTTATTTTGATGAATCTAACTCCTCTTGAAAAAGGAAGAAATTAGTGACATTGATGATGCAGATGACTTGTCCGAAAATTAAAGAATACCTCAATTGAGGACAAGGAAGATCCACCTCTGGAAGAACTGCAGCAGACTGAAATTCAACATGAAAATCTTCCAAAGAATGGAGACATAAGAAAGATCACCCTCCTGAGAATATTATTGGTGATCCATCCGTAGGGGTAAGAACAAGAGGTAATGTAATCCCTTATGATTATTAGCCTTTGTTTCTCAAATAGAGCCTAAGACAGTCAATGAAGCTTTAACTAATGAATCATGGATAATAGCCATGCAAGATGAACTAAATCAGTTCAAGAGAAACCAAGTATGGTCACTTGTTCCTAGACCATCCAATCATTCAGTTATTGGCACCAAGTGGGTGTTCAGAAATAAACTGGATGAGTCTGGAGTAATCTTAAGGAACAAGGCCAGACTGGTAGCTCAAGGCTATTCCCAAGAGAAGGCTAGATTTCGATGAAACCTATGCACCTGTGGCTAGACTTGAGGCTATTAAGATTTTTACTTGCTTATGCATCTGCATTAGATTTAAAATTGTTTCAAATGGATGTCAAATCAGCCTTTTTAAATGGTTTATCAAAGAGGAAGTGTATGTTGAACAACCTCCAGGTTTTGATGACACTGAATTTCCAAATCATGTATTTAAACTCCATAAGGCTCTATATGGTTTAAAGCAAGCACCTAGAGCCTGGTATGAGAGGCTCAGTACTTTCTTATTAGATCATGGTTTCACTAGAGGTCAAGTAGATAGTACATTATTTATAAAATCTAAAGTCAAACATATTTCTTGTGCAAATATATGTAGATGATATTATTTTGGATCTACTGATGAATCTCTCTGCAAGTACTTTGAAAAGCTTATGCAGGGAGAATTTGAAATGAGTAGATGGGAGAGCTAAACTACTTCCTTGGATTACAAATCAAGCAAGGGAAGGAAGGCACCCACATCTGTCAAGCCAAGTACACCAAAGAGTTATTAAAGAAATTTGGTTTTGAAGGTGCTAAGCCACTGTCAACGCCAATGAGCACATCAACCAGAATGGACAGTGATCAAAATGGTTAAAAAGGTAGATCAAAAGAACTATAGAGGTATGATAGGGTCATTACTTTACTTGACTGCAAGTAGACCAGACATTTTATTTAGTGTATGCATGTGTGCTAGATATCAAGCAGACCCTAGAGAGTCTCATTTAATTCTGTGAAAAAGATATTTAGGTATTAACTAGAACTCATGATTTAGGTCTTTGGTATCCAAAATCTTGTGAAATAAAATTAGTAGGATATTCTGATGCTGATTATGCTAGTTGCAAAGTAGATAGAAAGAGCACCAGTGGTTGTTGTCAGTTTCTTGCAGGATGTCTGATATCTTGGTCCTCCAAGAAACAAATTCAGTAGCTCTATCAACAGCTGAGGCAGAATGTTGCTGGGAAGTTGCTGTACAAACTCCTATGGATAAAGCAACAACTTGAGGATTTCGGCATTCATATCAAGTCAATTCACTACTGTGTGATAATACAAGTGCCATCAACCTCACCAAGAATCCAGTGCAACACTCAAGGACTAAACATATGAGGTTAGATATCACTTCATTCGAGATCATGTAGCTAGTGGTAACTTAGAAATTTCTTTTATAGATACAAATGGTCAACTAGCAGATATCTTCACAAAAGCCCTACCTGAAGAGAGATTTACATCTCTTAGAAGGGAATTAGGGATGTGCAATTTGTGAAAAGATTTCTGTATTTAAATTGGCATATAAATTTTTTAGATTAAATGAAATTTTCTCTCTGACTTTAAGCAAAACTCAGCTTATTACTCTTCCTGACGCTGTTGTGTTAAAAGCAGTTCGACTCGTCAAAACCTTTTGTCGCCTTCTGCCGTTACCGCCTTTTGGCGCTTCCTGTTTTCGATAAAGTAATTTAATAGTCAAATCGTTTGGGAACGACTCATCTTCCACCTTTACCCTTCTCTTTTATCTGTTCGCCCAAAGCCGATGCCCTAACGGTTCCGGCATCGACTCTCTACAAGATTTGAAGCTTTCTCTTCTTCCTGCGAAGAATCCCTCGAGAGCTTCCATCTCTTCCATCGTCTCCCTTCTCCAGAACCGTTTTCTTCTCTCTACCCATGGGCTCCGATGATCTCCGGAAGTGTAGGGGGCTACAGTGCCGAGTACCTATCCGCAGAGCCAGCAGGAAAGATTCACCTTCGTGAAGACGAAGATTTGCGGAAACAAGGCAGTGGATGTTCAGAATCTAGAGAAGAATGGCATGAGCAGTTTAGTAGAAGCTTTGAGAAGGATGCAGTGGATGGATGTTGCCACTTTCACCGAGGTAAGCTATCCCGACCTGGTGAAAGCCTTTTTCGTTTGTCTGAAGTCAGAGGCGGATGGGTCCCTTGTCTCCTCTGTTAAGGGTATCCAAATTAAGGAAGACCATGAACTCCTGCACATGTTGTTTGGAGTGAAGACATCTGGACATAGTGGGGTTCACACCGTGAACGATGAAGTAAAGGGTCTTGGCATTATAGGTCCAGGTTTCAGGCTGAAAGATAGAAAATTAGATATCAATCAAATGTCTGCATTCAACCGTCTACTCCATTTCATTATCTGCCAATTATGGTTCCCGGAGTGCTACTTTCTCATCTTGCACTAGGGCAGATTCGGATATGATGTTCTGGGTAATCCAGAATAAGGAGATTAACTTGGCCGCAGTCATTTGGAGAGAATGAAGTTGCTAGTGCTCAAATCTGGGATACAAAGAGCAAAATGAATGTATCCTTGCCCTACGCTCATCTCCTAACCCGATTTTCAAGCATTTTGGAGTTGATTTATCTGGAGCTGTTGTGGAAAAGATGGGCCAGTCTATAAGGTCCAGGAACCTTAAGAAAAGTGGTTTTCAGTGCAGAATGGGATATGGACCAAGACCTCTGTGGCAGAGGGAGAGGCCATCATCGGAGATGTCCCAGAGATTCAAGAAGAAGCAGCAGATCCCCCAGCAGTTTTAGATGTAAGATCAGCAGCAGTAGAGAGAGCAGCAGCAGTACCTTCAGTGGAACTCCAAGCAGAGATTTCAGGATCACCTATTATAGAAATTGAATCTCATCCTCCAGAAGTTCAAATGGAAGAAGCTGTAGCAGGTGTGGCAGACCTTGCCCACCTCAATAGTTGCCTCTATTTTAAGAGATGTTTGGACTCTCTTCCCTCCACCTCAGTTACTTCAGAAACAGGTGGACTTGAAAAGAAGAAGCTATGGCACCAGGCCATACAGAAAATTTGACTGAATCAGTTGTCAAGGTGAGGTGCAAGCAGCTACTCAACAAGAAGTGATTTTGGAAGATGTTCCCAGCCAGGGGAACATGCTAGTGAATCAAACTTGTCAGAATCCGTGGCAGAAGGCCACTCTGAGAAAATATTTGGAGGAAGCTCCTGCCAGGGGGAGCTAGAAAATGTTGATCTCCATGATCCTATTCAGGGGGAGCAAACTGGCAATGAGGAACCATTGATAGAAAATGCTCCTGAGTCAGATGCACCATCTCAAAAAAATCTCCTCCTGCCAGCGCTCCTGTAAGTGAAGAACCAAGTGCAAGCCATGTACATATTGAGGAGCTTGTCACTCAGCAGAGCAAACAAAAGAGAGTGGTTCACAGAAGGTCAAGAAAGAGCCACAGAAAAGTAAATCTGAAGCCAGTTATGGAATTGTTGAAGGCTCAAGGAGATATTTTATCATCAATTCAGACCAGTGTGCAAGGCATTCTGACCAGTCAAGCTTCACCACCTGAGCTATCTTCAGTCCGAAATGCTATGAAGTGGTTCAACAAAGAAATGTCTGATATGAAGTCCATGCTTGCATTCTTTCAAGGTCAAGTGGTTTTCTCCTGCAGCTACTCAGAGCATATCAGCAGCTGTTCCTCGGCCACCAGGCCTCCAGCTCAAGAGTCTCGGCCAGTAGGGCCTTCAGCTCAAGCATCAGGGCCACCAGGGCCATCAGTGCCAGCATCAGGGCCATCTGGGCGTCTGCAGTTGTCAGAGAGGGTCATGCAAAGGGAAAGAGCCCATTGAAGCTACCAAGGCCCCGACACTTCTACTCTTGCAACTCCAACCCTCTCCTCACCTTCATCTCCTTCTACAGCCCCTCCAGCACACCAACTCTCAAACACCCTATGCCTCGCACCCAACCTTCTTCCTCCTCAGTCATCTCAACCTTCTTTCTCTCCCACTCTTCTCACACCTCAGCTCCATCATCATTCTCACCTTCTTCACCTCTCACTCAAACCACTCCAGTTCACTCGTCTACATCCTTCAATCCCAAACACCTCTTTTATCCTCCTACTCCTCCTTCCTCTGTCACCTTCATTCCGAAAAACCTCAACTCTTGGTGTCTTGACACTAATATTTCGGATGATTTGAGAGAAATACCCTCCTCACCATTCTCTCCACTGCCACTCATATCCACAGGACTGATCCTCCCAGTCCTGCCAAGAAAAGAGAGGAAACATTCATCCTCTGTCAGCATCCCCTCCTCACCATATTTCCTCCCTTTGGTACTCTTTACCCTCGAACCTCAGAGAAGACCTATCTATAGGGAATACCTTAAAAAATGCATCCTCTCCACCGTCTATGGTATTCCTTTCCTCAACCTCTCTGAGCATCTAAACACTGTTCTTCCTTTTACCAGCTGTCCCACCCTCAAAAATCCAAAATCTTTGAGGGCACTGAGTTCAAGACTGAAGATCAGTGGGCAATGTCAAGGGCAACAAAAGCAGTACACCAAATACTTGACTGCCAGGGCAGAATCCCTTACCCATAGAGCTCACCCACTCACTCTTTCTGAGTGGTTTACTCTCAGCATAAAAACTCTTGGGGACCGTTTATTTTGAAAGAGATCAGAATTGCCAAGAACTTCCGCTGTACAGTGATTTCTGCTACTTGAACAAGCTGCCTGAAGTCCAGTTCTACCAATTTCATTCAGCCTTTGATGCTGCGATCAGAACATCCAATAAATCTTCCCCTCACAGTGGATTTTGCCGTCCTCAAAGGTGACTCTCCAGTTCTTCTGCCGAAGCTACCTCCTTAGTTTGACTCAGATGCAGGCTCCATGCCTTGATGTGTGCTAAGCAGATGGGCAGAATGTCAGCTAAGCAGGGTAGAATGCCTTCCTTTTTGCGGTTTATCTTCAGAGAATACCACTCTGGCCGCATTTCCTCTCAAGTTTTGGCTCCACTCATCTCTGAGTGTGAGAGGCTTTCTCCCCATATAGGGAGACGCTCTACAAGGAACCCCATCTTCAGTTGCAAGCCATCAACAGTTCCTTGATCCATCAAGCTAAGCCTATTCTATCAGCCGAAGCCTTCATGGATCTCAACTCCATAAATCCCATTCAAGAGATCTATGTTCAGTGGGCAGCCAGATATACTGCCTTCTATGCCCTAAAGAAGGATCTCTTGATCATAAGATTTTCTATCCCATCTCTCTGGACAGATTTCTCCATCGTGCCAGTTTTGGAAAGAGCCTACTTCAGATTCATACTGGACAAAGATCAGTATGAAGAATTCCTGGAAGAGCAGCGGCAGCTTTACCTTTAGAGGATCTCTCCAGCCATGGGTTCTTCCTTCTCAGTTGCTCCTGGTCTTTTCTGCCAGACTTTTGAAGATATGGAGATCAAGGCATGGACTGTTATTTCCCAGCATGCCTCCCTTTTGTCTCCTTGTATATCTTACTCCTAATAATACAAAAGCTTCTCTTTCTTTGTCTCATAGACTATCTTTTGTTATTGACAAAAAGGGGAGGAAAACTAATGCAACTCTAAAAAAACATGTTGTTTTCTTATGTTGTTTAGTATATTTTGTCATCATCAAAAGGGGGAGATTGATGACCAAACTTTCTCCATATAAATTAATTCACTTATTATATATTAATTTTGATGATTAACAAAACATTACTAATGAATTACTTGAGCCTTGAGGACAGGAAACAAAGTAAAAGAAAGTTCAAGACAATCAGGTAAGACTCTCATTTCATAATTTTTCCCAAGTCATTGCATCGACTTCTCATACTTCATATCGACTTCTATTGATAATCAGAACGATTCCTTTATAAGTTCATATCGATTTCAATAGAGTCATCATAACGATTTCATAAGTATTATGATCGATTTCCTTTCTGACCGAAAAGTCGTGATGTTTCAAACAAATCGATACCGTAACAATTCTTAAGATCTCATAACGATTCTATAGACATCGCAACGATTTCTTTAGAAAGCGTAACGACTTGACCGTCGTAACGATTCTATAAGACATCACACGATTTCTTCAGTACTCGTAATGATTTCTTTTGACTCGAACGATGTCTGTCGTAACGATTTCTTAAGTTCTCGTAACGATTTCTTTAGAATTCACAACGACTTTCTAGCCGTAACGATTTCTTAAGTTCTCGTACGTTTCCTTAGAACTCACACACGACTTTCTAGCCGAACGATTTTCTTTAGTCTCGTAACGATTCCTTTAGAGCCCGTAACGACTTGCTCGCACAACGACTCCATAATAAGTTATCATAACGATTCCTTTAGAGCCCGTAACGACTTGCTCGTCACAACGACTCCATAAGTATCGTAACGATTCCTTTAGAGCCCGTAACGACTTGCTCGTCACAACGACTCCATAAGTTATCGTAACGATTCCTTTAGAGCCCGCAACGATTGCATCTCATAAAAATTTGTTAAGGTTTCATATCGATTTCTCAGAAACACAACATTTGCATCTCATAACGATTGTTAAGTGTTTCATATCGATTTCTTCAGAAACACAACGATTTGCATCTCATAACGATTGTTAAGTGTTTCATATCGATTTCTTCAGAAATACAACGATTTGTATCTCACAATGATTTCATAAATGCTTATAACGATTTCATTATTATAATAACGATTTGCCTATCAACTTATAACGATTTCATAAGTCATAAAGGCATCGGCTTTGTTCATATCGATTTCATTATTATGTCAACACTCCTTGATATACGTTGAATAGTCAAAGTCGTATCTCGTCTGTTTGACTGCTATGCATTCAATGCACTCTGAACGTATCTCTCATGCATGCAGACGATATCTTCCACCATTATGCTATTCTGTCTACATCTTTATTTTGACAGAAAGGAGCTTTGCTAAAACTAGATATCTTTTCCAAACTGTGACTAACGATCAACGACAGCCCTAGCTGTCTCCTATTTATTGTTGACATGCTTGCAGATACCTGACAAGATTTATCTGTACAACGTTGGACACAAGATACAAGATATTAAAATGTTTCTCTGGCGTGTACTAAAGGATAAAGACTGAAGATCAGAAGCTTCCTTGCAGACCAGTCTAACGTACACCAGGATGAGAGACAACGGATCTTTAACGTTCAAATTTCAAGTAGAAGCTTAAATACAAGACTCAAGACTGAGAAGGATAACACTTTTGAAGAATATTATTCTGAAAGAAAGCATCGCCAATCCTTCAAGTCTTCTGTGATTCAAACTAGAGCGAAGCACTCTATTCCAATCCACCTTTAGCTCTCAGTGTTCAAGAAGAAATTCCAGTGAGAGCCAGTGTAGTCTTTGGAGAGAAACCAGTGTTAAAATTCCTTCTCTCTCGAGGCTTGTTTGCTTCAGATTGTAGCTGTTGAGCTAGTTCCTGAAGCTTGTTCTTGTACTTCTTTTTATTAGTTGTGTTCCCTTCTGGGTGAAGGAAGACCTGGTGGTATCCAGGGTGGTTGTTTTCCCTTCAGGTTGAAGGAAGACCAATTGAGGCTGGGTGTAAGGATCCATGAGGGGGATAGTACCCTTGATAGTGAAATCCTGAGGTATTGCTCAGGGACTGGACGTAGGTCTCCTGTGGAGAGGAGTTCCGAACCAGGATAAAAATCTTGTGTCTTGTGGTTGTGTTGTGTGTTTGCTGTCTCATTTCCTCTAACTCTAACCTTCGTTAAGTTGTTGTGTAATCTTTTAGTGAACATTTATTAATCAAAGATCAATTTTAATAACCCATTCACCCCCCCCCCTCTGGGCTAGCTAGCTGGGCAAAAGTGGACGTGTTTCCTCTTTGGATTGATGTGTTCCGATTGCTGAAGGAAATCGTGGCAGGTTTAGGCGACATGTTATTGCCTATCGATTAATGTTTAAAGATTCTATCGATTGATGTTATTTCATATCAATGTTATAATGTTTTGATTGGTGTTATATATACTATGTCACATCGATTAATGAACAAATTACATAGATTGATGACCAAGAGACTTAACTCATATCGATTGATGTTGTTTTCTTATCGATTGATGAACAAATAACAAGTATCATATCAATTGGTGATATAATGTTTTGATTGATGACTATTTATACTATATCATATTGATTGATGTTATAAATATTTTGATTAGTGTTTTAAATGTTATATTCTATCAATTGGTGACCAAATGACTTTAATATGATTCGGATTGATGTTGTTTACATACCGATTGGTGTTTACATTGTTTCAAACACATCAATTGATGAACAAATGTCTATGGCGCCAATGAAAATTCAAAGACTCTTCAAATCTTTATAGTATTCTTGCTATGTGTTGTCTATTCTTTCATGGTAGGTAAGAAAGGTGCCAGCAAAAATGGAGGACTAAAAGGACACCTTATTTTCTTCTAGAATTAAAAGCTTCTACCTATTATAGTAGGACTATCAGTTGGAGATATAGACTTCTGCAGCAGAGGTATGGTTGTTGACTGACACCCACCCTCTTTTGTCTAACATTTTCTTCCATGCATTAAATGCCTACAGCTGTATGGTTCTCACATGAGGCATTTGTTAGACAAAAAGAGAGCAATAGCAGTAGAAGAAGAACAATGGCTAGAAGGATCTCCAACATATCTCCTCAATGATTTTCTTCCAAGTCTTTATAAAAGGATGGAGGCTATGAAGAACAAAAGATAGAGCATTCTTAAAGATCTGTCTGAAAGAGTGTTCATCTAGTGAGGAGCCTAAACGACACACACTCAAGAAAGAGAGAAAGAGCTCGAGCCTATTCAAAGCAAAAGATTGCGCCCAAGCAGAAATCATCTGAAGCTCTCAAGCATTTCTACTTTCTCTCCTTCTGTCTCTCTTCGTGTACTTGAAAATCTAATAGAGATAATTTCTTCCTGAGAGTCTGAGTGTCCTTCTCATCCTCTTAGCTCTCAAGTTACTGTTAGAGATTAAGAAGCCAAGTTCTTCTTTCCAGAACTTGATCTCTACAGCTTGCTCTTTCTTATCTAAAGAAGAGCTGGGTTGTTCCTCTTCCTATGTGAAGAGAGGACTAGTAGGTTTGCTAGGGGGTTGTGACCAGTTACAGTCTGTACCAGTGTTCCCCTTATGTTAAGGGAAGAACCGTACTGGGAAGCATGATAAATCTTTGTGTTCTTGTGTGTGTTTGCTTCCGCGCCTTTAATTTCTATTGTACATGATTTTGTTTCACTAACCAAAGTTCAAAGTAGTGATTTATATTTTCATATTTTACCTACTCTAGGTGATTCCTTGCTACCAAATGTGGGCCAACAAGTGGTATCAAAGCCAAGCTCTTAAATCATTTGATACCAACAAGTGGTATCAGAGCCATGGTCTTTGAGAATCAAAGAAGATCCAACGATCTTAAGAGCAAAGATCCATGGTAGCCCAAGGGTACACAGAAGGCTAGTCTGTCAACAGACCACCCTTGTTCGATGGCGAAGATTACAACTATTGGAAGACAAGAATGGATTTCTTCCTCCAGGGTTATGACTATCAGCTACAGACTATCATTGAAGAAGAAGATATGATATTCTCAACCCAAGATAAGAGTGGACATACAACGATAGAAATATGCTTTTGTAGAATAGTAAAGCATAAAGAGACTCCAAGCCAAGGAGAACCTTCATTTCAAGCTATTCAAGCATCCAGTCCTTGGAGTTCGGAGCTTCCATTGGCTCATGTGCATCAGAGCGAGGCGGGATGAGTTTCTCTTCTTCCACTCCGGCCATTCCAACAGTGGCTACACATCGCCATTCTTCTCCCCTTCTTTTCATTTTATTTTTATTTCATCATTTAGCATTCATTCATCACATCATATCACAACACACACACACTTCATTTTTCTCCACACCTACACTTTTAGGGGTTTAACACCACCCCACGAGGTGTGTTCATAGTCATGTCATTGCTATTTTTCTTACATTTCCTCGAACTTCATACTTCACTTCATAGTCTATGTAGTGGCCCCAGATATTTATGCCTAATAAGGCTCCATATCTAGGTCCGCCTCCCGCGATCGGACCAAAGTCTCGCAAGGGATAACTCGCACAAGTGTCCAGTAAGAATATAAAAGACAACAACCATAGTATATGACACAAGAAAGTACATGTGCTCATACCTGTAAATAACAATCTACAATTGTCCCAATACATTATTACATGTCCAAGAGAAAAGTATAACTACTTGAGGCATACCCCGAGGGAGCACAAGCTCACACAACACCACTAACTCTATTGCTGGTGGTACAGTCTGTCGCAACGCCACTGCAAGCTCAACACAAACGGCAAGCCCTGAAAAGAACTATAGGGAAGTGAGCCTCAACAAGTCACATACTCAATAGGGATCACCCAAAAATCACAAACGAAACTAAAGAGACCTCAACCCTAGAGGGTATCACTAGCAACGCCAATAGTCAAATCATAGCATGCTCACAACATTCATAAGTATTCAACAACTAAAACATAAACATCACACAAACATATAATCCTCGAAAGGAGAGAAGCAATAGGACTAGCACAACACCACTAGTCCGCCCAACAGCTGAAATACCTAGGCCACAAGCCTCACAGGCAAACCGTTACAATAACTGGTCGCCTAAGCTACAAGCCACACAGACAAACCACTGCCTAAGCTACAAGCTTCACCGGACTACTGGTTCATAACGCTAGTATCCAACCTAGACAAGTCAACACAAGAACCACCTCTCAGTCTCGCAGTCACAGACGAAAGGTCCAACTGCCGCTCCACAAGCACACGCCAAAGAACAATGGAGACCAACCAACACCACACCTGCAGGTCACACACCCTACAGGTCCAAGCCTGGCACCTTAAGGGACTCCGACCCGAGGTCCTTAAAGTGAGGCACTAGAAACACAGGACTAGCTGGGGACCAGTACGTCTACTGGTGTCTGCACCCCCAACCACGAGCGCGCTATAAGCAACTAAACACAAACTCTAACAAGTCGCTGCCCTCCTATCTTTCCCTAAGCTGGATATACAACTCAAACACAGGAGTGAGAGTGTCCAAGAAGACGACATAGACCTCGACGGTACACACAGTACTGGGATAAACCCCGAACACTAACGTGCCTGGCTCACACAAAACATGGGGTACCCAACTGGAGAGGCATTCTAGAATAGGCGTCGAACCACCAAACTCGACAACGCACAAACCACGATGTATACTTATATAATCCTTATTACAAACCAAGGTACAAATGTTAGGAGTAGCTTGTCCCGGTCACTCTATGACCACAAGCTAGCCTACAAAGACACTACATGAACTACATTAACTAATAATAACTTGGCCTGCCATTGGCCATCTCATGAACCTCCATTGCCACATTAAACTCAATACTCAGCAACTAATAACCATACACTACCACTTACCCTAAACACGCTTTACTAATCAAAGCATCTTAAATAACTTATAAAAGATATCAAAGGACCGTAGCTAGTCACGCTGGAACCTCACTGCCCAACCACCACAAACTAACTATAGAAGTTAAACCATGATAGAGTAGTCGCCATGCACACACTAATCACATGCACACCACTCAAACCACGTAAACACATCGTCAACCACGTAAACAATACGCTCAAGGAGCGCTACAGGTGCCAATGCACCGCTTACCATTGCCATGCACATAAATTAACAATAATCGGATAACTTCGCCATAAAACATGCACAACAGGTTCTCGAAACTGAGGTCGCGGCATAGGCTACTGTCACCTTCTGAACGTGACACCCCGATAGGTCGCATTTAGAACAAGAACGCGACGGGTTGGCTTGTCGCTTCAGAACGCGACAGGGGGGTCCTCGCCTTCATAGCAGGAACCCTAATCCAGGGCACTCTCCCTGATCCCCCCACAAACCACTCAAAACCATGTTTAAATCCACTTTTCATGCACCATTCAATGCCCTATCATGGTATCTAACATATATAAGCGAATAACAGTCTAAACATGCATCACATGCAATCCACAACGCAAAATAGGGCGGAATCTTCCTACCTTCGCGAAGAATGCGAAAAACCAACCACGGCACGACATCTCCCCTGCTCCGTGCGACATCCTCGCGGTGAGACCACGTCGAAAACGACTCCAAATGCCAAATCGCTCGAGAACCAGTTCCTCCCCCTGGCCAAACAGAGCTTGCAAGCTCTGTCTGGCCGCTAGGGTTAAGAACTGCTCACTTTTAAGAATGCGACATAGCTTCCGTCGCGACATGAACGTGACAGAGTAGGATGTCGCCTTCTTAAGGTCGACATCAGCATGCTGCCAGCGCGTGACACACCGCGCACATGTAGATGAGGACCGCTCCTCGGCGGCAACCAGAATGCGACCACCAGCGCCATCGCGTTCAGAATGCTACGCACAACCCTGTCGCATTCACAGAAAGAAAACTGTGAGCGCTTTGAGCCCAATCTGCCAGCCCACCAAGCCTCATAACCTACGTACACACCTGAAACACAAACTAATGGGCCACACACACTGGCCACCAAACCCGCTAAGCAAGGATCAGCGAAGATCCGAAATGTGTGATGCTACATTACTATCACCTAAAGAGGAATGTCATCCTCGACATTCAAAACGAACCACGTAAGCCGAACTATCACCTAAAAAGGAACAAAGCCATATACAAAACAAGTAGGATACACTTCCTCTACATGTGCCTTTCAAACCATCTTTGCTGACTGATTCATCTGTTCATTTCCTCGCTTGTTCTGCTTTCCCTTCTCTTTAATTCATTTCATAACTGCTCTACTCCATTAATTCAATCTGTCGTTCCTTACCTTTTGACTGTAGGTGATTCTACCTTGCGGTGGCGCTTTATCTTCTCGGACTCGACCTGCTTCCATATTTTTCCTGGCTGTGCTTGCAACACTATCTTTCTTTCTGGCCGCTTTTCTTGCTCAAAACCTTTTACTTTACTCTACTACCTTGGGGTGCTCTGCCATACTAAACCCTACTTAAATTCTCGGATTCCTCGGTGCATTCTATTATCTGCTTATCACTGCCAGCCGTTACTCTACTTTATCTGTATTCACATTCTCAACTGTTTACTTCCTGAAAGATTTGCATTATTGTTTTTTTTTTAATTTCCTGCCTCTTTTGGCCATTCTGTACAAGCTGCCTTAACTCAACATCTTAACTATATAACTAGAACCTGCCTCTCTGCTCGACTGCACAACCTAAACTCTTTTTTTAATTTCTGGTAACCTGCGATCTATATCTTTTTTTTTTACTTTCCATGCTTCCGCTGCGCTACTCTGATCACACTAGAAATTTGGCAAAACACTCTTATAAACTCTAGTCTCTTCATTGCTTTCAATCATTTTATTCCCCCTTGCACTACTACGCTAACTCCAGCTGAACTCAATTCTAACTTTACTGGCTTTTCAAATCATCTTATTTATTCACTTAACCTAGAAGAAAACACTGGTATTGTTCGATATGCTTTTCTCAAGATTTCTATTCTGGTCATACCACTTAAATTCTGAATTCTGCCATACCACTTGTAACATATCTTGCTTTAAGTCATATTCTCTGGCTAACATTGCACTTCTCTTATCACATAATAACACTGCTTAACTGACTCTACTCATATTCTGTTTTCAACTATATCTATACCACACTGAATTCTGAATCTTGCCATATTACTATTGACATACTTTACCCTTAATATACTTCTCTCACTTCAGCCATTATTCTCTGACTAACTCAACAAACCAAACTCATAGCTCTTCAGAATTTTCCATTCTCATTCCTGTGACACTGTACTTTCTTGTCGGGAAACAAAACTTACTCAATTAACTCTACACTGCACATACTCTAGTGTTTGCCTTCACCTCTACCAAAGTCTTTCTCAATTATATGACATCTAATTAAAAAAAAATTACTGCTAAACTGATCATACGTTTTCTTACTCTTTCTGTTCTATTTTGCCATACTTTAATATGCTCACTATTCTTAATTGATCTATTGTGACTATTACTTCAAACTCTGGAATATCCTTATAACAAAACTCATCTATTCACCTGGATCACTTTACCATTTATTATTACACAAATTCTTACTGCACATTTCTTGAACCATCCGACTATCGTTGCTATATAATCTGCCACATCCTTTTCTTCATCTAGTTAATAATACTGACTTTAATTTTACTGCCAACAACATAATACCATTTTTGCAAAATATTTTCTTATTATTCCGCTAACTGACTAATCCCACTGAACCACTTATACTGCAATCCTTCTTATTATACAATTATCTTTCTTTAAAATACAGCCTTAGCCATAAACTGGAACTATTTCCTTTAAACACATTAACTTATTCTGCCTGATTCCTTTATTCCGCATTACTGATTTACTGCCAAATACAAACAATTTCACTGTTACGACTCATTCACAAATATTCATTCACAATCTACCTTACTGTTCCCCTCAACTTGATATCCTTTTAACTGCTTCTCAACTGATTCATCTTTTTCTATTCTGACTTTCATAGCTCTAACTTATTCTAATTACTCAACCTTAACCTCAATCTTTTTCTAACACAAGCTTTACCTCTCTTTTCCCACAAACTACACACAATTGCTAGCATCACTGCTCTTATCTTTAACACTGTAATTCTTTACAAGTCATTCTGTAAAATCTTCACAAATTGCCAGTTACTAAGCGAATATCTTTCTTATGAAATTCTTAGAAAAGTCTGACTACGCACTGTTCTTCCTTTACTCTTTCTTTACCCATCTGGTCACCTCTGCACATGCTTACATAGATCTCTATATCAAATTTTCCATTATCATCATTATTCATAACATCACTATTCCCAAGCTCTTTACTGCAACCATCTCTAATCACAAATACACTTAATCTGACTACCACACATTGCTGCTCCTCTGTTTATCATTACCTCATCTCAAACTAAACTACCTCATACAGTGATTCCAAATCTTTCATAACGTCAATCTTATTATTATCCACACTGTTTCTTAACACTGATTAACAGAGATCTCAAATACTACAATTACTTCTGCTAATGTTCTCGACTACAATTCACATACTTATCAATCCTCATCACTCACTAGTCTATTCCTCATTAATAACACTGTTCCACTGCTTCTTTACTATATCATTACCCTATACCTATCTCTGCCAACTCTGTATCTTACCAAAATACCTCAGACATACCTTCTCTAAAATACCACTCTCCCCTTTTTTATTATCATAACCAAGTTCATTAATCCTTTTCAATTCTTGTAACTAAAAATCTTTAAACGACCACATTTTAACTGTAGACTGGCACACTGATTTAGCCACTCAACAATACTGCTTTCTACACCATTTCTCTGCCATCACTAACAACTACTACGCTGACCGACTATACATACAATTCACATATCAAAAACTTACGTGAAATCCGTACTAAAAATCACACAAAACCACAGACTAACTACTAGCAGTGGACATTAAACCATTTCTTGGGACATTGTAACCTCAATGTCTTTTCATATTCTGACTGGATCATGCTCTAATACCAACTGTAGCGGCCCCGAATATTTATGACCAATAAGGCTCCATATCCAGGTCCGCCTCCCGCGATCAGACCGAAGTCTCGCAAGGGATAGCTCGCACAAGTGTCCAGTAAGAATATAAAAGGCAACAATCACAGTATATGACACAAGAAAGTACATGTGCTCATACCTGTAAACAACAATTTACAATTGTCCCAATACATTATTACATGTCCAAGATAAAAGTACAACTACTTGAGGCATACCCCGAGGGCGCACAAGCTCACACAACACCACTAACTCTACTGCTGGTGGTACACGTCTGTCGCAATGCCACTGCAAGCTCAACATAAATGGCAAGCCCTGAAAAGAACTGTAGGGAAGTGAGCCTCAACAAGTCACAGGCTCAGTAGGATCACCCAAAAACCACACACGAAATTAAAGAGACCTCAACCGCAGAGGGTCTTACTAGCAACACCGATAGTCAAACCATAGCATGCTCACAACATTCATAAGTATTCAACAACTAAAACATAAACATCACAACAAACATATAATCCTCGAAAGAAAGAGAAGCAATAGGACTATCATAGCACCACTAGTCCGCCGAACAAATGAAATGCCTAGGCCATAAGCCTCACATGCAAACCGTTACAGCAACTAGTCACCTAAGCTACAAGCCACACAGACAAACCACTGCATAAGCTACAAGCTTCACCGGCAACCCATCCACGAAAGGCAGTAGGACTGGCATCAGCAAGCCAATCCAACACACACTAAAACCATGAACGGAAGCTACCTGAAGAAAGGTAAAACACAATGGGTGGAAAGTCTCACCACACAACCTCCACAGAGCACAGCTCCACCTCAACACCTAAAAAGATTGGTACATAATGTACCATAAGAAACAGATACCCACGATGGGTACATGTACCTACCACCACAAGGTACCACCACAGAAACACAATCACAACCGTGCCAACACCAGGGCACACCTCAACGGGTAAAACCTCAACCAATGAGTCAATACACACAAGCTACAACCAGTGGCAAAGCACGAGTTGAAAAGAACGACGCCACCACATGGGAACGGATTACTGGTTCATGACGCCAGTATCCAACCTAGACAACTCAACACAAGAACCACCTTTCTTTAGTAGCTTTCGTTCATGGTTTTAGTGTGTGTTGGATTGGCTTGCTGATGCCAGTCCTACTGCCTTTCGTGGATGGGTTGCCGTGAAGCTTGTAGCTTATGCAGTGGTTTGTCTGTGTGGCTTGTAGCTTAGGCGATCAGTTGTTGTAACGGTTTTCCTGTGAGGCTTGTGGCCTAAGCATTTCATTTGTTGGGCGGACTAGTGGTGCTGTGCTAGTCCTATTGCTTCTCTTTCTTTCAAGGATTATATGTTTTTTGTGATGTTTATGTTTTAGTTGTTGAATACTTATGAATGTTGTGAGCATGCTATGGTTTGACTATCGGCGTTGCTAGTGAGACCCTCTGGGGTTGAGGTCTCTTTAGTTTCGTGTGTCATTTTTGGGTGGTCCCTACTGAGCTTGTGACTTGTTGATGCTCACTTCCCTACAGTTCTTTTCAGGACTTGTCATTTGTGTTGAGCTTGCAGTGGCGTTGCGACAGACTTGTACCACCAGAAGTAGGGTTAGTGGTGTTGTGTGAGCCTGTGCTCCCTCGAGGTATGCCCCATGTAGTTGTACTTTTCTCTTGGACATGTAATAATGTATTGGGACAATTGTAAATTGTTGTTTACAGGTATGTGCACATGTACTTTCTTGTGTCTTGTACTGTTGTTTGTTGTCTTTTATATTCTTACTGGGCACTTGTGCGAGCTATCCCTTGCGAGACTTCGGTCCGATCGCGGGAGGCGAACTTGGATATGGAGCCTTATTGGGTATAAATATCTAGGGCCGCTGCAGTTGGTATCAGAGCATGATCCACTTAGAATATGAAAAGACATTGAGGTTGCAATGTCCCAAGACATGGTTTAATGTCCACTGCTGGTAGTAAGTCTGTGATTTTGTGTGACTTTTAGTATGGTTTTCACGAGAGTTTCTGATATGTGAATTGTGTGTATGGCCAGTCAGTATAGCAGTAGTTAGTGATGGCAGAGAAATGGTGTGGTTAGCGGTATTGTTGAGTGGCTAAATCAGTGTGCCAGTCTGTAGTTAAAATGTAGTCATTTAAAGATTTTCAGTTACAGGAATTGAAGAAAATTAGTGAGCTTGGTTATATATGATAATCAAAAAGGGGAGAGTAGTAATTTAGAAAAAAAATATGTCTGAGGTATTTTGGTAAGATACAGAGTTGGCAGAGACAGGTATAGGGTAATGATATACTAAAGAAGTAGTGAAACAATGTTATTAATGAAGAATAGAACAGTGAGTGATGAGGATTGTTAAGCATGTGAAATGTAGTCGAGAATATTAGCAGAAGTAATTGTAGTATTTGAGATTTCTGTTAATCAGTGTTAAGAAACAATGTGAATAATAATATGATTGCTGTTATGGAAGATTTGGAATCACTCTATGAAGCAGTTCAGTTTGAGATGAGGTAATGATAAACATAGGAACAACAATGTGTGGCAGTCAGATTAAGTGTATTTGTAAGACCCGGCCCTCTTGGGCCTTTGGCCGGTCGCGACAGTCTTGGTGACACCTTACACCCGGTCGTCGCGTTCTTGTCGCGACGGGGGTGGCCGTCGCGACCTTGTCGCGGCGTCTAAAGGCATCGCGACTACTTTTCTGACAGACGTGACCACTGTCCTTTTTGTCAGAACGGCTTTGTCGGGTGTCAGGTGCGTACTGTGTTGTCGCGACCTGGTAAGCCGTTGCGTTTGCTCTTCCAGTCTTCAAGATTTGACCGCCTTTTTGGGGTCACGCCAGGGGTGGCCATCGCGACATGGCCCTAGGCGTCGGGACATGGTGCTTGTCGTGCCGGACCGACCCGTCGCGTTCTGGGGGTCATTAATTTTAAACCGAGGGTGCGCCCCATTCTTCCCCCTTGCCCTCTCGTTTCTCCTTCTTCCCTCTTCCCCCCCTCTTGAGCTCCCTTGTGTTTTCTTGGTGGTTTGTGGTGCTCGTGCTGAGGTGGTGTCGCCCTGTTCGTGCAGGGGACGTGGTCGTGCTACTTGGAGGGAGGAGGAGGTGGCCATTCCGACGTGAAGGCCCCAACTGGTCGGCTCTACACATGGAGGTAGGGACCCTTGGTCCTCTTGCCCCAAGCATGCTCTCCTCCCTCTTGAGATCGTGTTTTCCTCGTGGTTTGGGGCGTGGGAGTGTGAGGAATCTATGCTCGTGTTTGAGTGAGGCTCCATCGAGCGTAGATTTGTGTAAATCCATGTTGTGTGGTTTTCAAGGTGGTTTGCATATTCTATTAGATTTCTTACATGTTCTTCATGCTCCCCTCCCCCTATGGAATGTTTGTATCGCATTTTTTAGGTGGTCTTCGGGATGACTGCACGGGAACCCCCCTCGGCTAAAGACGCGACTGCTATAGAGGTCGTGATCTTGTCACGACGGCTTTGCCGGTCACGACATGATCGCGACGCTCTTGGGTGTCGTGACTAGGCTTGGGCCGCCGCGATAGTGTCATGATAGGGCGGTGCGTCGCGACAAGGTCGTGACTGCCCGATGGGTCGCGACCTCAGCCGAGAGACAGGTAAGGTCTTGCGAAGCATGGTTTCTCGTACAATCTTCGTTGTTTCCGCTTCTCGCTGTACCTGTGGCACCTCTGCTAGTCTCCCTAGTACGGTCCTACACTAGTCATTCTCCCGGTGCTCGACACTTGAGGGCTTGTCCCGTGAGAGAGGTTGTTACCATTGCCTGGGACCCCTGTCCCCACATGCCTATTGAGGGAGTACTCCGGGTGGTGGGCATGCTCGAGTCATGGACTTTGGAGTAAAGGGGAAAATGATGGTTAGGACAGTAGCGTTGAGTCATTTGCAGAGCTCTCATGATTGGTCTGGGACACCGAGGACGGTTTAGGAGTTCTACCCGGTGTAGGCCAGTCAGTCCTCTTTCTCACTGCCTCGCTCCTTGTGGCCCCGGAACCACTTGGAGAGGCCAGGCGTGGGAGCATAGTCCAGCCAGACTACATCGGTTACTGTTGTGTACTTTGTGTCCTACCTCACTCTTACGAGGTGTCGGGGTTAGGACCTGGGTTGAGGGTAAGACGTCAGTAGCCGCGCTTGACCTGTGACTAGTAGTAGTGTTTTTCCATAGCTAGTGTTTCTTGTCCAGGTAGAGTTCCCTTTGTCTGCGTTACTAGCTGTGTGGTGGTCACGACGAGTAGTCGTACGGAGTTTCCGACCGTGTTGTACTTTCCGTACCATTGCTAGTTAGTAGTCTTGCTTCCACACGTTCTTTCGTAGGTAGAAGATATAACTACTGTTATTTAAATTGTTTATATATATTCTTCTGCCTATTAGAGCCAGTAGGAGATTGGTAGTCCCTACTGAGCTTCTATTGTAAAGCTCATCTCTCCTTTTCCCTAGGTGAGACTTCTCAGCAGCGGTCGGGCACCGACCGGGCGGAGGAGACGGTGCGGTAGTCGTGGGCCCCGTAGCTAGCAGTGCTTGTAACACCCCAGAATTTTTATTTGTAGAAAAACATGAATAATAAAGGTATTAGACTTAAGCATTCATCTTAAATTGTAATAATTGATATTTGGGAATGATTAGTATTAACTAACGTTACCCCAGTGTCGTACTCGGACGTGCGCGCTCCCATAGGGCGACACTGAAAAATGGTAACGAAAATGAAATTTGAGAACACCATAATTCCCAGAAAAATGTGGAGATATCAGAAATGCAATTATCTGAATTTTTCGACGTGCGGATTTCGAGATTAAGTCGACGCGACTATTTTTCGGGTGATTTTTCACCTACTATAAAAT
The DNA here is from genome assembly GCA_014218235.1 of Colocasia esculenta. NCBI lineage: Eukaryota > Viridiplantae > Streptophyta > Magnoliopsida > Alismatales > Araceae > Colocasia > Colocasia esculenta. Next base: position 11,157,679 of record CM024754.1, on the reverse strand, counting down.
AAATTCTAAAAATTAAAATAAAATCACCGTAATTTTTAAAACCATCACATTAGCCTATGGTTAAAATTTTAGGACAAACGGACGTCGTTTGAATACATTTACATAAAGATTATTGGGACAGTTGAATTATGGCTTAATTACGGGATGAATTTTTTGGGAAATTCTAGTGGGGTACATGTAAGGCTCCTAAAGAGCCATTACATCAGGGATAGGCCATCATTACGGTTACTTGTGTGTAACCAAAGGGTAAGCTGCATGTGATACGTGTTAAGGTAAGAATCAAAGGATTCTTACCATGACACATGGGCAACCAACGTGCCCTCTGCATGAGAAGGTGATGAGGGCTATAAAAGCCACTTCCCTTCCATCGCACACACTTTTCTCCAGCCTTTGTTCCTTTCCCTGTTCCTGTCCTCCCTACTTCTTGCTACTAGAAGTGTTGTGGAGAAGCTCCTTGAACTATTGCTGGGGAGTTGTCGGAGTTGCTAGCTCCGTTGCACTGCAACTGCTCTCACTTTTACTTCTATGTGCCACTGTAGCTGTTGTACTTTGGTGTTAACAGATCTGTCACGCCATCAACTGTGAGGAGAAGCTCTTCTCCTACTGGCTTAGGTTCTCTGGTTTGGAAAGTTTAAAGGTTACCCGTCTGACAAGGTAGGATTCATCTCTCTATGGTTCAATTCGGTTTTTCATATGTCACAAGGAATTCGTAATGAACGAATAAGTGACTATACTTGTGATTCTCTATTTTCCCTTTTCGGTCATGGTAGAATTACTCTTTTTGGGGAAGGAACAACTTGATTCTATTTAGAAATCAATTCTTATTCTACGTTTGATCTTTGTTCATGATCTGGAGTCATGTAGAAGTTCTAATATCTATACTATGAGAGAACTTTTACTTAACTGTTAGGTATCTCAAGCCTTGATTTAGATCCATGAAACACTTGGATTTTAGTGTTTATCTTGTAGGAATCTTCCCAATAAACCATTGCTATCAAGGTTCTACTTCTAGTACTAAACTATGTTTACTTTCAAGCAAGTCAAGTTTTAATTGCAAACCCCTTCTTTCATCTTGTTTGTTCGGTTTATAAACCACTATGAGAACTATAATTAGACTCTTCTATTTGATACAAAACATGCCTTGGTTCATAGGTTCAAAAATTAGGGTGTTTAGGATAGATTTGAAGTCATTTTTGGAAGTTCTGCAGCTACCTGTCGACAGCCAGCCCAAAGCTGTCGACAGGCGCATGCTTTCCAGACTTCCAGAGTTCTGGACTGTAGCTAGCTGTCGAAAGATGCCCTTCAGCTGTCGACAGATAACTACAGAGCCAGAAAACCTGAGCTCTGTCTGCTTCCATCTGTCGACAGCCCCTTCCTGGCTGTCGACAGGTACAATGCTGATTCGGATTTCTGCACTCTTTCATGTCCCAATCCATGCTAAAACTTCATCCTAAAAGCCAAGAAAGTTACCCTCTCATTTACCTTGATATTTACTGTCACACTACTGCAAAGTTCACCCACTTTGGGTACCTTAACTTCCCTTGAATTATTTCTAAAGTTGTCAATTACGAATAGCACTCCGATTGAGTCTATTCTTCGGTACTCGGTAATTGAGTCTACAAAATCTGAACACATGAGTTCATATGCTTGAACACCTTATGAGATATGAATAATTGATGATGACATTATTGGGTCTTTGTACCCCCTATGATTTATATGCCTGTGTAAATAGGGCTGGTCCAGTCCTGGGAGGAGCACTCGAATTCATTTTCGGACCACGTGGAATGATAAAGGGCATCTGGATGTCTGGCATTGCCTCAACCATTTTCTGAATATGGTCATCATAATCCCTGTACTGTGTAGCTGATATGTGAATCAATTCTTGAGCTATATATTTGAGTATGATCTGAGCTTTACTGTCATTGCGTCAAGTTTACTGTTCTGAAATCTGGTGTGTCTCTTTGATATTCCGTTCTATCCTTGTCTTGGTCACCATGTATACACTCTTGAACTATGAATTGAACTATGGAATTTGAATTCTATTGGGCTAGTTAGCTCATTATTTCCTACCATTTTCAGGTGATACAGCGGGGGATGATGTTTAAGGGTTTGAGTGCTGAGTGGACCGACCGTGACGAGCAAGCCAATCGATTTCTATTTCTGTTTTGTAGTTTGAAATGAGGTGTATAACTTAAGTTGTTTTGATCTACTCTTCTCATAGTTATTATGAGAAGTAGCTGTGTAATAAAACTTCCGCTTATGACATTATGAATAGATAAAGAAGTATTACATTTCGTGCCTGTTTTTCTGTCACTTCTGATAAATAGCTTTTTATTAGGACGTGACAGTGCTTCCCCCTTTTTCAGTTGTACGTTACCCTCGGGGTATGCCCTTAAGGGATTTGTTATCCCCAGCTCTTTACTTGTACTAGTTGTGTGTGTGTGTGTTGGGACTGTGCCTAGAGCGATACACAGCGGACTCGTTCTTCTTTGTGCTTCCGTACGTGTGTGCTCCTAGTTGTAGTTGATGTTTACTTCTTTTACATGTTTTGTTAGACTCGTGTTATAGCCCTTCCGGGTCCCCAGATCCATAGGTAGCGACCGCAAAAATTGGGTCCTCGATGTGGGTCGAGGGTCGGGTTTTTGGGTCATTACAGTTGGTATCAGAGAGAGAGTCTGACAGGACTTGTAGTGGAATTAAACTGCAACAGGAAGTCCCAACAATAATACAAGTACACTGCTAGCCGGCCGAGTGGTATTGTTAACCTTTACTGGTTGTATGTCGTGTAGGACATGGCTCCGTGCAGGCGTAGGCAGGCCAGAGAGCTGATTGAGCAACATGACGAGTCGGATATACCCACGCAGGGGCAGGTCCAAGAGGATGTGTCAGCAGAGGAGTCAGTGGCACAGCCTCAGGGTGCAGCGGCAGCAGCGGCAGTCGGTGGGCAGCAACAGCAGGAGTACTAGCCTCAGCCACAGCAGTACGCAGACTGGTTTCCTTTGGTAGAGCAGTTCTTCAGGAACTTGTACCAGGGAGGGTGGCATCCTCTGCAAGCGGTAGTATGTGGTTAGCCTCCAGTACCTTCCTCAATCATATCGGAGCAGTAGACAGATCCAGTGAAGGAACAACTAGCAGTTTGGTAGGCGTCGGGCACTGGGAGTAGCCAGGCCGACTGGAGGAGGATGGCCGTCACTGAGGATAGGACCGCTCTTCTTGAGAAGTTCCTACGTCTCTGACCGCCGATGTTCTTTGGAGAGTATGATCCAGACAAGGCAGAGAGCTGGACGCATGAGTTGGAGCACAGGTTCAAGACTATGGAGTATGCCGAGGAGGACTAGGTCATACTAGCGGTGTACCAGCTCAAGGGAGCAGCCTATGAGTGGTGGAGAGTTCAATGGCAGACTCACGTTCAGGGGCAGCATTTGGATCGGATCATATGACAGCGATTTTTGGAGATCTTTCACAGCGAGTACTTCCCTGACTACGCTCAGCGTAAGAGACGAGACCAGTTCCATGAGTTGGTGCAGGGCGATCTCTTAGTCGCTCTATATCATCAGAAGTTCATCTGGTTGTTGAGGCATGTTCCTTATGTTGCAGGCAGCGAGCAGGGTAGTGCAGAGAGGTTCTGTCACGCCCCGACACGAAATATCGCAACGCGAGGCAGTTGCAAGTAAAGGGTATAGAGTGAATACTAGACATTAAACCATTGCACAATGAATAATACTAAAGCAAATCTTTCTTATTAATAACTTTCCAAATGTCTAATTATAGAAACAAGTGCTCGACGTTCTAGAGGAATTCTAGAACAGTGGAGCGTCGAGATCGTTGTTCCAAAACATCGCACGAAATGTAAACAAGTTCATTTAAGAATTTGGCAATTTAATTACATAAATTACCGGATCTATTTAATAACATGTTAATGCCAATTAAGCCATATTTGGATGGTTCAAAGTGTGTGCATGTGTCATGAAATCATAGATGGAAATTTGTCATGTGTATGTATTTTAAATCACATATAAATGTTCAATTTATATTAAGTGAGATTACTGCAGATATAACTAGAATTAAAGGATATAAGCACAATAGGAAATTAGAGCATTACAAATCAGGGTTTTCTGCAAAAGTCCTGTGAACGCGACGGGTTCAGAGCAGATCGCGACATGGTCATTTAAGGGTCGCGACGGGTGTTCGGACCAGGCAGTCATATCGCGATAGGGTCCAGTAGGGAACACGACAGGCTAGTCGGGTTAGGCACAGGGATCGCGACGGCGCTGCCTATCGCGTTCATATCGCGATGGAAAGACTATCGCAACTAGACCACATAACGTGGCCTATCGGACCGTCGCGTTCTGGTGGTATGTTCCTGAGTCCGACAGGAATCAGACATGTCTTGGATTGCGGTCCAAGACTTTCCCTTAATTATATAGGGGAATTCAAAAATATAGAATTAAGTGTACAAGCGATGAAAAATCATGAAACAAGTTGCATATTGATCTAGACATGCATGAGAACGTACAGTAAATAGGAATTTGAAAACAGATATGGTTTAGACAGGTTTCAATCAAGTCAAACATGGAGTACAAAAAACTGCGAACAGTGGAGATGAAAGAATTTATTCACAAGATAAAGTAGATGAAAATTAGGGCTTTTAGGGGCAAAAGATCCTAACAGCCGTCAATATCTCCAGTAAAATTTTCATGGTAAGATATCAAGTGTACATGGAGAACAAGAATTTTGAAGAGAGCTCGGGGTCATGCAAATTGCAGAACTTCGAAAATCCATAACAAAAGATTTTGTTAAAGGAAAATTACGAAATTGTAGGGCTTTGTTCATGATGATGGGAAGAACCTACAGTTAAATTTTCATAGTTTATGCTCGTGAGAATGCCTACCTTTCACGTTTTTCCTCTTCTAGGGTTTGAAGATGAAGAGCTCAGGAAGAAGCTTTGATGGATCTTCCTCTCCACGTTTTCTCCTTCTCTTGGCCTCTCCTTCTGGTCCAAAAACCTCTTGGCACGAGCTAGGGCCGGCCATGAGGGTTTAAGAGAAGTATTTATGCTTTTCTTCTTTCCCTTTCATAGTTTAAGTCTAATTCCTATTTAATTCCGAATTTCCTATTTAATTTCCACCCTTCCATGCTTACCACCTTCCAAATGGGCTAGGGAGAGAGGTAATTTCGTGGCCAAGCAACTAGGGTAGGTTTAGGAGTCCAACTATAACTCAAACTAACTATTTAATGCATTACATATCCTTTTTCTATTTATGTAATATTATAGTTATGAATTTAAGATATTTTTCTATTATTTCCCTTTTAAAAATCTCTATTTTGGCCCACTAATTTCTAATGGGTCTATTTAAACAAGTCCATTACTTCTTTTCATTTAACGAGTTTTATTTTATTCCCTTTCCATTGATTTTCTAATTAATTGATTTTCTTCAATTTGATTTTCTAATAAATCACAATTGTTAATATTATGTAAATTTTTATTTTTCAAAACATTCAGGTTGCTACAGGTTCATAGCAGGCTAAGGCCAGACTTGAGATAGAGTGTGACAGCTCACATGTGTACCACCTTAGGAGAGGTCCTGGCTAAGGCCACTACCTTGGAGAGAGAGACAAGGCAGCCCCAACAGCAGCAGCAAGGAGGAGCCTCTTCCAAGTCCTCGCCGTACCAGCGTCTCGTAGGTAGTCGTAGTAGCGCAGCTTCTTCTTCTTTGGGCTCGGGTAGTTCAGGCAGTTCAGGAGTTCGCTTGAAGTTCAGGCAGTTGTCTACTCGCGGGGGTGGGCGGAGCCAACAGCAGAGGCGTCAGTCCAGGTTTGCGGGGCAGTCAGTCCAGCAGGGAGCCGAGCAAGGCAGTCAGGAGGCACTCTGTTACACTTGTAGGTTGCCGGGCCACTTCAGGAGGGATTGCCTAATGGGGCAAGTCCAGCAGCATCGACTGCCAATACAGTATGCACAACAGCTACCATAGTACTAGTACCCTCCCCAACAGTAGGCACCCCCGTCAGCAGCAGCAGAGGTAGTACCAGTAGCAGGCTCAGTAGTTTTCACAGTTTCAGCAGGCACAATAGTACTAGTCATACCAACAGCAGCAGTTCCCTCAGCACCAGTAGTCGCTGCAGCAGCAGCAGCCCTAGCAGGCACCGCAGCGTGGGCGTGGACGTGGTCATGTGATGGCGCTTACCAGGGAGCAGGCCGAGGCGTCAAACCTGGTTATCGGTACTCTGCCTATCCTTGGTAGAGCTGCTCGTGTTTTGGTTGACCTCGGTGCTTCTTTGTGTTTTGCTTCTGAGAAGTTTTACGAGTCTCTGGCTCATCACACCCTCGAGAGGCAGTGTGATGTGATGGTCAATCTCCCGTCCGATGATTACATGCGTTTTTTCAGTTACCTGGAGGGCGTCACAGTTGAGGTCGAAGGACACCAGTTGCCGGAAAGGTTGTATGCATTGCAGCTTTGTGACTTTGACGTCATCCTGGGCATGCACTGGTTGGAGGCTCACTCGGCTATGGTTGATTGTTAGTGAAAGGCCATTTGGTTTGAGATACCTGGAGCGCCCGTTCTCTGCTTCCGATGTATCTAATCTACTCGTCGACTCTTTGTTTTCTTCTGTAGAGCTCATCGTTTGATCTGTGATGTTTGCGTTGCATACCTTGCTTCTATTTGTTCTGTGGAGCCTAGAGGATCGTCTATTTTTGATGTGCCTATTGTTTGTGAGTTCTCTGATGTGTTTCTGAAGGATCTACCTATGTTGCCGCCTGAGCGGGAGGTAGAGTTCTCCATCGAGCTTTTGCCTAGTACGATGCCTTTGTCTAAGGCACCTTACCGGATGGCTCCGGCAGAGTTGCGCGAGTTGAAGCGCCAGTTGCAGGAGTTGCTTGAGCTGGGCTTCATTCATCCGAGTCATTCACTGTGGGGAGCGCCAGTCCTGTTCGTGAGGAAGAAGGATGGTAGTATGAGGTTGTGCATCGATTACCGATAGCTGAACCAGGTTATAGTGAAGAACAAGTATCCATTGCCGAGGATTGATGATTTGTTCGACCAATTGCAGTCAGTCAGGGTGTTCTCGAAGATCGACTTGAGGTCCGGTAACTACCAATTGAGGATCCGAGAGTCTGATATCGGCATGATGACTTTCCGTTCTAGGTATGGTCACTATGAGTCCGTCGTGATGCCATTTGGGTTGACGAACGCACCCGCAACTTTCATGGATCTGATGCATAGGGTGTTCAGTGAGTACTTGGACCAGTTCATGGTCATCTTTGTGGATGACATCTTGGTCTACTCGGCTTCTGAGGAGGAGCACAAGGAGCATGTAAGGATCGTGCTAGAGACCCTGCGGAGTCACTGACTGTGTGCCAAGTTCGACAAGTGTGAGTTTTGGCTGCAGGAGGTGCACTTTCTCGGGCACGTGATCACAAGTTCTGGTGTGGCAATAGACCCTGCTAAGGTGGAGGCAGTATTTTCGTGGGAGCAGCCCATATCAGTGTTAGAGGTTCGTAGCTTTCTGGGTTTGGTAGGCTACTACCGGAGGTTCATCCAGGATTTTGCCAGGATTACAGAGCCGTTGACCAGACTAACCAGGCAGGAGACCAGATTTGTGTGGGCAGAGGACTGCGAGCAGAGCTTCCAGGAGCTGAAGATGAGGTTGACTTCAATGCTAGTGTTGGTCTTGCCGTCCGGTAGCAGAGGTTTTGTGGTCTAGACCGACGCGTCGAGGACCGGTTTGGGTGCAGTGCTGATGCATTATGGTGGGGTCGTTGCCTATGCTTCTCGACAGCTCAAGAAGCATGAGGAGAACTACCCTACCTACGACTTGTTGTTTGGGGCGTGGGAGTGTGAGGAATCCATGCTCGTGTTTGAGTGAGGCTCCATTGAGCGTAGATTCGTGTAAATCCATGTTGTGGGGTTTTCAGGGTGGTTTGCATGCTCTATTAGATTTCTTACATGTTCTCCATGCTCCCCTCCCCCTGTGGAATGTTTGTATCTCGTTTTTAGGGTGGTCGCCGGGAGGACTACATCAGAACCCCCCTCAGCTAAAGACGTGACCGCTATAGAGGTCGCGATCTTGTCGCGACGACCTTGCTGGTTGCAACATGATCGTGATGCTCTTGGGTGTCGCGACCAAGCTATAGGATCAGATATGTGGATGGACCAGATCTAGAAGGGGAGGTTGAATAGATCTGATACCAATTATTGCGGAAGCTTAAGCAAATTGAAATTTACTTCAAATCAGAGATCAAAAGACACAATCAATTTCCTAATCTGAAGAGTGAATGTGTGTAGATGATGTGTGAATCTATTCAATTAGTAGAGGATCGAAATCCTAGGCAAGCATCTAGCGAAGACAAACAGATCAAACCACTGCACAAAGGATTTTTAGGTGGTTCGAAAATCACACTAGTGATTCCTACATCCACCCCCCACACAGTGAGGCTCCACTACTCAAACGAGTACAACACACACTAGAGCTTAACAACTCCAACACACTTGAGTTAGACAACTCACACACCAACTCTAGAGCATAACCGCTCCAGAAACTGAGCACAATTGCTCAAACACACACACTGAGAGCTCAACTCAACACAACTGAGCACAATAGCTCACAAAACAAGCTAAATCAAGATCAATACAAATCAGATTCTCTAGCAATGATCTGATTCAGGTTGGATTCATTCACAGAAGCTTGTGCAACACTTTATGCACAATTCTCATGGATGAATTAGAAGAACACTCTAAGAGTTAAGAGAATTAGGTACAGATTATGTTCTTCAATGGAAATCCCTTGCAGAAAGTGGAATCGAGGAAATCCTTTGATGCTTTGAATCCCTGGACGGTGCTCTGCTTCAATTGCTTCTGAGTCACCCTCGAATTCTCCTCGAATCCTTTCTTCTGCTGGATCTGATCCCTTGAGAAGTGTATCAACCTCTTTTGCAGAGATCTTGTTCACCTCCTTGTGCTTTCCAAGGTTGTAGACGAATCACCATAGCACCAAGAGGAGCAGGAGTGAGAGAATCCTCGTTTTGCTGCTAAGAACATTTTGCTGGAATATGCTGGAGGTCTCCAAGTTTCTTGGGGGCCAATTGATGGGGTATTTATAGCCCCTCATGACCAATGTACCCTTGGAGTGCGTGGGCACATAATCCAAGAAGGATTCCATTGAACCCTAGGCAGCCACGTGTCCAGATGATTCATTAGTTGAGATTTCAGTCAGAGTGTGTCGACATTACCACTGAGTGTGTCGACACATTGACCTATTTGCGCAAAAAAGGTGTTATGGAAGCTGGGTCTAGTGTCGACACTACCAGTGAGTGTGTCGACACACTTTCCCATACAGGCAAACAGATCTTCTGGGAATTGGGTCTAGTGTCGACACTACCAGTGAGTGTGTCGACACAGCCTGACCCTGTCTTCAATTGTGGCTTCTGGGACAATGGTCTAGTGTCGACACCACCAATGGGTGTGTCGACACTGGCAGGATAAAACCTGTATATCCCTGAGAATTTAACACATAAGACATTAGTGCAAGGTATTATCATCAAAGTATGAAGTATAAAGTGTTTGAAACATGCTTTTTTAGCATCGTTATTACATAGATGATGTATGTAACATGTTTCACCCATTAAGCATTAAAATCACAAAATGTCATCATCAAAACTATGAGGAGAAATACATCAAAAACACACTCAACCCAACATTCTCCCCCTTTTTGATGATGGCAATATTAAGTCAACATGAAAGTTTGATTTTCTTAAAAATGTGATTTTAAGCCATTCATTCATACAATATTCAAGCACACACACTGAATGACAATGAATTTCAATAACTTCATTAACTTCATCAAATGACATTGAAAAAGATTTAGTAACATGTGACAATTTTCACAATCAAAACACAATGTTACTAACAACCAAGTCTTTTCAAAAATAACCAAAAGAACCATACAAGATGTGACATTTACATCCAAAAAGTGTTTGCAAACAAGCATCCATTCACAATAAAGAACACTCCTTCTCCCCCTTTGACATCATCAAAATACAATATCCATCAAGAGGATGGAGGTGGAGGAGGAATAGGAAGTAAAATAGACTCTATAGACTTTAGTCTTGTCTCCATAGTAGATAAGTTTGATCTCAGCTAAGTTTGCATAGTTTCCAAACGAGTATGCAACAGTTCTTCCAATCTTTGAGAATTGTCATACATGTTGGATTGAAAGGAACTAAGATCAGCTGACATAGGTTGGGAGGCTGAAGAGGAGCTAGCAAAACCACCATGTATGTTAAGAGTGCGAAACTCAGTCTTGAGAGCAGCCATTTCTTGATCAATATGAGCTGACAAATTCTTCATACCTTCCATATCATCCACCATGTGAGCAAAAGAAAGTCTGGTCTTTGATATTTGAGTAACAGCTTCCTGATTGTTGAAGAGATTTTTCTGAGTGTTACCTAAAATTCCTTGAAGAACTTTTTCAAGCTTGTCTTGATGTTCTTTCAATTGAACAAAAGCATCACCTAAGGTGCCAATGATCCTGTTGAATCTATGGGTTGCATGTTCAGCTGCCTCCTTTTGCTTGATGAACTGACCATTCACTGAGTTTTCCAATCTCTGAATGCGAAGTTCAAAATTTTCTGACATTTGTTGTAGAGAAGAGGTGATAATTGCAAACTTATCTTCAAAGAATGTGTACAACTCTGGTGGAACAGAAGGTCCACCAGTAGAGGTAGAGGCTGAACCAGGGAATTGGGGAATGAAGGATGGAGGATCCACATCAGGAGGTAAAGGTGAAGAACTATGTAGAATAGGTTAGTGGGGTGTATCCTCAGTAACAAGGACTTCAACCTCAGATGGGGGCTGAGCCTCTTGATCAAGATGTGGAGACTGAGCAGCAGGAGAAGGATCCTCTCCTTCAAGTGGAACAGCAGGTGTCTCACTAAATGGACCTCTTCTAACTTGATCACCCTCGATCCGAAAACCCATAAAATTTTGCAAGTGTTTCAGAAAGTAAATGTTGGATTTTGGAATTGACTGAACTTTCTCATTTGCAAAGGAAATACCAAAATGTTCAAACACAGCAGTCAAGTGAGCAGCATAGGGCAATGATCTATGAAGATCATTCCTTGTAGTTTCAGCCATAATTTGATACATGATCACATGCAAATTGACTTTTATATCCTTCTTCATGCAATAGATGATAAACCTCTGAATATCTGTCAATCTGTCCCTTCCACCACCTTGTGGTGTGATTATGGTTGTGAGAATGTGATGAATTAGCCTTAAAATAGGTGGGAAGGTGTTAGTGTTGAACCTAGTGACATAGGTTTGTCTGGAGTCTGATTCATCAGAAGGGAGACCAGTGAGTAGAGAATATGCTTCATGCAAATCAAATTCAAAGTCATGATAATCTTCACCTTCATCTAGAATTTTGAACAATGTAGAGACTAGCTCAGTAGATAGCAAAATAGAGACTCCTTTAACTTCAGACTGAAAACCTGGCAGTACAGTCAAATTCATGTAGAACTCTTGCACCAGTCTAGGCTAAAAGGTGCGAAATTCAGAAATGAAAGGTAGCCAGCCTTGAAACTTGAAGAAACGAGAGACATCAGTAAATGCACTGGCAAAGTTGTCATCAGTCAAATCAACAGCCCTGGGTTTGAGAATAGATTTCCCTTCAGTGGCTAACTTAGATGGTGTAGCCTCAGAGGGATTAGAAGAACTAGATGAAATGGAGGAAGATTCCTTTGAAATCTCGGGAGAGGAATACACAATCTTCTTCCTAGGATGACGAGTCACCCTTTGAGATGGTCCACGGCTAGAGGAAGGAGTTCTACCTCGCTTGGAGGGAGTAGGAGAAGGGGAAGACAAACCCTGGTGCTCAGCCGGATCATGGCAGCGCTTACTCCTTCTCTCAGTGGGAGGTTCTTCAACAGCAGCCGCACGGGCAGTAGCCCTAGACCGAGCGCCTCGACGAGGGGTCTGCTTGGGGGGCATCGTGCAGGCAGAGGTGGAAGGAAGAGGATGAGAGGAAGAAGAGGGAAGCAGAAGAGTAGGATGGTGGGAACAAAAGAAATCAGGTGGCCGTGTTGATGGAAAGACGGCGTAGGGTCGACCTGAAGAAGAAAAGGGCATGATAGAGTAAGATGTACCCCGGTGCATCTAGCCCTAAACTAAGCGGAAATGGAATCTGCCAGGAAGAGGAGCTGTAGTGTCGACACAGGATAGGACTATGTCGACCTGGTCAGGAACTGTGTCGACACATGAAGGGAACTGTGTCGACCTGGCCTGAAGAAACATTGATGATATGTAGATAAAGACGAAATGTAAAATGAAATGAAATCTTTATAAAGATGAAGGATGGATAGAATCAACTTGGCAAGGATTTTTAAGATGCCAAAGAAGTCATTTGTCATTTTTCAACAAAATTCCATGATTAATCCAAGTGTTAAACAACAACCTACAAGATATGTTCATTAATTAAGATGAAACACTGAAATGACAAATTGAATGATATAGGACATGCGACACAATCAATGACAAACTTTGATACTCTTCAAATCCAAAGTAAAGAAAATTTCTTTTAGACTGAAGACAGTTGTGATGAAAGTAGACAGTCGTAAACAAACTGAAGAGGGGCAAGGTTGATTATTTGATTTATCCTCCTTGGATATTTATGTATTTTTTTATTTTAATCAAACTATCAAATGTAGGAGATCTAGTTCACACAAGAACTAATACTTTTTACACACCATAGTTCCTGGCTACTAAAGATTTGCTCATTATCCAGCTTCAAGAGGTAAATGATGACCTTTTGACATGAAAATATACGTTTATCAGACGCTAATATTTCCAGTTACTCAGTCATCATTAATATTGACAGAGAATTTGTTGTTTTATTGTTGTGATTATGTCTAACCCCTTTGAACAGAGATAGCAAGAACACTTCATGACATGCATGGCACTTCATTCTATGTGAAGGTTTGCAGTTTCTCAGTATTTATGCCATTGCTCTGTTGAATAATGGATTTAAGGAGAATATTATGAAACTGAGAGCAACATTTTTCCACATCAGTTGTAAAAGAGATGTCCAAATTCAATGCACATATGATCTTCAAGTCTTGAAAGAGATTCAAATTACTGTAGAATTGTAGAATATAGTTGAGAATTAACTGTAAAGATGTAGTAGATCAGTCAAAAAGACACTCTGGAGTTTCTTTGAGAAATGTAATGAGCATATCATGAATGGGAGTTGTGAGAACTCAAGGATTAATCTTGAATTAATGTGACAAATGAGTTATGAATTCTTTAACTCCCCCTGAGTTGGTGATTCCAGAAATCATTCATCAAGATAAAGAGAATCAAGTTTATGAAGGAAAACTGAAATGATCTTTTGAAAAACAAAGACTCCCCCTCAACAATTGTATATTCGATTCTTGATACTTGGCGGAGACATATACTCACGTATAGTGAAAGTGTCCAGACAAGCCTAACTTGTCCTTCTTCAAATCACCATTTGATATACCAAGAGTTTCAATACAATGTGAGAGTGAGGAATTTATTAGCAAGAAGAAAAGTGTTTTATTTGAAGAGATAGATAAAAGAGTGGAAAGAGACATGAGGCAAAAACACTCCCCCTCAGAATGTGCCCTAACAAGGACACACAACACTCAACCCAAAGATAGAGAGGTCAAGAAGAATGAGGACATTTGCATAACCCAAGCTCTATTCTGAGGGATGAAAATTTGTTGTCAGGAAGAGGTTTAGTGAAAATGTCAGCAATTTGTTTTTCAGTTTCAATGATAAGAAGTTCAAAAGATTTCTTAGCCACCTCATCCCTCAAGAAATGATGCCTTATTTCAATATGGTTTGTGCGTGAGTGCTGAATTGGGTTTTTAGACAAGTTGATAGCACTAGTGTTATCACATAAAATGAGAATACATCCTAACTCATGATTATAGTGTAGGAGCTAATGTTTCACCTAAAGAATTTGGGTGCCACAACGACCAGCTGCAACATACTCAGCCTCTGCAGTGGATAGAGCAACTGAGTGTTACTTTTTGGAAGCCCAAGAGATTAGGCATCCACCTAGATATAAACACAAGCCACTAGTACTTTTTCTATCAAGCTTACAACCAGCATAGTCAACATCATAATAGGCAATCAAATCTAATTTACAACTAGCAGGATACCAAATATCAAGTTCACATGTTCCAACAAGATATTTGAAAATTCTTTTAACAACTAGCATGCGACTTTCTTTAGGATTAGCTTGAAACCTTGCACACAAGCATACACTAAATTGAATATCAGGTTTAGAAATAGTGAGATAGAGTAGAGATCCAATCATACCTCTGTATGTTGATAATTACTAAATTTTCAGTGTTAAATTTCATACATTTAGTTAATTTAGACATCGGTTGTCTATAAATAACGTACCTTTTGACTTTAATTTTCATTCTACGCATGTTTAAGTTTTTGAACATATTAGTTGATAATGTGTTAGACTACATATGTTAGATTTTTTAACTAAGTCATCTCTCTTAGATTGACTAATTAGGCTCACTTCGAGAAATAAAAGATGCTTTGTAATATATATATATATATATATATATATATATATATATATATATATATATATATATATATATATATATTGTATATAAATAATTTTATCGTAATAACATTTTTGTAAATAACTTTTAGTAGTAAATAAGTATGACTACGTAAATAAATAAAATTTTAAAATAATAATAATAAATAAATAAATAAATCTTTTATCCTACCTAAATCCATCATACCCTTAATATCCACGCACTCCACTCAAAACTTTTTACCCAATCCTTCTTCCCATCAGGTTGCTCTGGCGAGCTGGGGTGATGGAGATGGGGGCGGCCTGAGAGGCTGGAGCTGCTGTGACTCGTGCGATGGAGGAGCTCATGCCGCTGGGGTCTGGCGTGCGCAGCAGAGGGAAGCGGCGGCCACGCTGGATCTTGGCGGTGCGGCGCGATGATGTGCGTGGCAATCAGGTATGAAGCAGCTAGTTCAGGGCTGGGTGCCGTGCGAAGCAGCAGGAGTGCAGCAGCTGCTGCGTCTGGCTGTGCAGATCTTGGCGGTGCGACGTGATGGCGATTTGCTGTGCGAAGCAGCTGACGCAGGCGATGAAGGCAGGGGCCGGATCTGCTGCGCAGAGGCAGAGATGAGGCAGCCTGCTGAGCCCGGTATGCGTGCGAAGCATCTGGGAGCTGCGTGCGTGTGAGCAAGCCGTGTAGAGCTGAGATGGCCCTGCTGAGCTGGAGATCCTGGTGTAGGTGCAGAGCTGGCGATCCTGATCTAGGAGGCGGGAAGCAGAGGCCCTGAGGCCTATAAAAGGACCCCAAGGTCCTCTTCACCGCGGAGTTCGATTTTTTTTGGAATTTCTAGCTTTTATTTTTTCTGTTCTTCTTCTATTTAGTTCTTCCGAACTTCTTAGGGGAGGGCTGGAGTTCGCATTTTTGGGTTTTTCATCTTTTATTTCTTCATGTATTCAGCATTTGGGGGGGGCGGGGAATTCGAGTCTTGTTATTTTTTGTTGTTTTCTTTCTTATGTAAGCAGTGGTGATTGAGACTGCGGGGGTGAGATTTTGGAGTTTATTATTCCAGGAGCTTGGCCAGTTCAATATTTTGGCGATTATTTCTTCCATTCTTCTTCTTTAATTTTCCTTCAGCAGCGTTCTTTCTTCTGGTTCAGTATTGTTAGGTTCAGCATTTCTTCGGTTCAGATGTTTGGGAGTTCTTCTCCATCTCTTCTGCTGTAGGGGAATTGCTCTTCCAGAGGGGAATTGGCTGCCTGGAGGGTGATCCAGGGGCAATTGCTTCGTTTTTTCTTATGTGCTAATTTCATTCCTTCTGTGTTTAGAGATCAATCCGAAGTGTTTCTTTCATTTCTTCTGCTGTGAGAGATCAGGTGTTCTGTATTTTTGCTGTGGATGATTGAACTGGAAGGAGATTTCGACATCAAAGGGTTGGGAAACTAGTTTAACTGCTCTTGATATTCTTCTGTATTGGAGAGATTAGCTTTCTTCTGTACTCGGTATTCTGAGCTGGTTTGAGTTGTTTGGATTTTGGTTCTTTTTTCTTTCTTCTCGGGTTCAGATATTTGAGCAGTGGAGTGCAATTTTCTTCAGATCTGTGAGAGGTAGACAGTTCAGAATTCTAGTCAAATTTTAGTTCAGTTTTGTTGGAGGGATTCGGCAGTGAAGTGAGGAAGTTCTTTCTTATTTCTTCTGTGAGCAATGGAGTGTTCTTGCTGTTGTAGAGAGTTGAGAATGTTGATTGATCATCCCCTAAGCTATAGGGGTACATTGCTTTGATAATTTCCTTTGAGATTTCTGTTCTGTCATCTTTTTACTTACTTGAATTTTAGATCATTACAGAATTAGAGTTACATCTTTGTGAAATCTTTGTTTAATTTCTATGTCAGATTTCTGTCCGCTTGTTTGATCCCTCAATTGAGAGGGTACAGTGATACCAACTCTTGGTTCTCAATTCTACTTGTTCTTTCATTAAGTTTAATTTGTCAAGTGTGGGGGATTTGATTGGTGTTGTTTGCACAGTTGAATTTAATGCAATATTATTTTGGTAAAAATGTGTCCGTTAGAATGGTGTCAAGTCAAAGTAGTTTAATTCAAATTCTATTAAGCCTCTATGTGGATATGACCTGTTCTTACCACTATATTAGTTCATCTTGGTGATTTTAAATTGTGAGACAGTTTAGAGAAAGTGAGCATATTGGTTCGTGTGCGGAACTCTCGACAACGGAAGTGCACAATCAACAAAGCCGCGCTTCATCTTGGGCCATTGTCGGGGAGGCATTAGAGTTTGATTTAATTCTGCTTTGATTTGATTTCATTTGCATTGGGCCTTTTATTGACTTGTTATTGGGCTTTCATTCAGATTGCACATAAGTGGAGTGGAACATGGAGATTGGGCTTGACCTTTGAAGCCCATTGGAGAGGAGCTTGCTGATTTCTTTTCCCATTTGCTTTTAATTCAGTATTTTAGATAGAAGAGAGGAGTGAAGCTTATAGTGTGGAATTCATGTACTCTCTGTGCATGTACAGAGATTTCTTTCTAGTTAGCATGTAATAATTGGCCTTTTGGTGGTTTGAATTGTTTGGATTTAGTTTATATAGTACCACTTTATATTTTCTTAGCTTCATTTCATTTAGTTCAAAAACCAAAAAAATTAAAAAAATTAAATCTAAAAAAATTTCCAAATCGCTCTTCATGTTAGTCGTTTGTTTATAAATAAAATTTCATCTTCTTAAGATTAGAATAACTTGTTTAGGACATTCATCATTTAATTGTCATTTGACTTCTACTTCTTTTCTTGCATTGAAGAGTGCGGGGGAAAGGTAAGACTTCCAACGCTTGTTTCATGCATTAGACTTATCACTAGAAAATCCTTGTTTGGACTTATTTTGTCGCATTTCACATTTGTAAAAAGGACTACTTAAGGGCATCACCTCTTTAGAAAATAAAAAGATAAGGTGAGGGATTTCATCACCCTTTCCTTTGCCCAAAAATCACAAAAATTTTCACATTCTTGCATTATCCTAAACTTTCAATAAAATCAGTAGACTTGGCCCTAGGGTTCATAATTAGATTTATCCTTTCTTGAATTCAAAACCTCTCTTTAAGTGTGGTGTCTAGGATTAGAGGTTAAAAAGCTTACACTTAAGTGAGTTAGAGGTTATTTAATTGGGTGCTTGTGAAAGCAAGGGGGGCCTCCCTCTACTCCACCTCTTACCTGGTCGGTACAAGAAGAGTTAGGATTGGACTTAAGCAAGCATAAATCTGATTTTGAGAAAAATAACATAAGTCCAAGGAATACTTAGAGTTTAGGATAATTTGTTTTGAAAGTGTTTGATTGTTGTGTTTGTCATAAAAATTCAAAAAACATAAAGAGAAGGCTTTTCAACTGTACATGCTTGGTAGATGTTCTCTAGACTTAGATTTGGCTCAACATATAGACGAGATAGAAAGATTCTTTCATAGGATGGCCAACCAAGATCAAAATCAAGTTGCTAGAAATATGGAGGAGGTTGCACCCAGACAGAAGAGGACTTTATTCCTTCTAATTATCAACTTGCCACTTGCATCAGGCCAGAAATTCTGGCAAATCATTTGAGATCAAGCCAGGAACCATTCAGATGTTGCCATCTTTTTATGGCAATCCTAATGAAGACCCTTATAGGCATATAGATGAGTTCCTAGAGATTTGTTCCACTGTGAGGATCCAAAATTTCACTGAAAATGCCTGAGACTGACCCTATTTCCATTCTCTTTGAAGGATAAGGCCAAACCAAATTGGTTAGGAACCATAGGGAGAACTATCACAACATGGCCAGAGTTTTTGAAGAAGTTCTACCCCATTGGCCGCACCAATACAATGAGAAGAGCAATCACTGGATTCTCCCAACACCCGGGAGAATTAATGCATGAATCATGGGAGAGATTGAAGGAGTTGCTTAGAAAATGTCTCCATCATGGTCTGTCGATGTGGCAAATTGTCCAAGCTTTTTATGAAGGACTGACTGAATCAAATAGGCAGATGGTTGATGCCTCATGTGGAGGAGCATTCATGACTAAGAGCGAGGATGAGGCATATGATCTGTTTGAAACATTGAGTGAGAACTCTATCAATCATGCCTCACTCCACTCTTATGAGAGAGCACTAGGACCTATAAAGAAGGCAGGGTTGTATGAACTAAGGGAGAGAGGAGAATCAGACTCTAAGGTAGAAGACCTATTAGCTAGACTTGACCAAAGATTGGAGCAGAAGTTGGAACAAAAATTTGATCAATTACTATCTTTGACTGGGCAAGCCACACCTAAGTTTTCTCAACCACCTGAAACTTGCGCTCTGTGTGCTAGCCCAGCTCACTCTACCAATGCATGTCCCACTACTGCCCAATTACCTCATTTCATTCAAGAACAAGTCCAAGATGCACAAGGTTTCTACAAACCCTCCCATGATCCATATTCTAACACATACAACCCTGGTTGGAGAAACCACCAGAACTTTTCTTGGAAAAATCAATCTGAACTAGTTTCTCAACCTGCCTTAAAGCAATCCATGTATGGTCAATCCTATCCCAATCAGAATCCGGGATTTGACCAATCTTCTTACTCCAAACCTCCACAAGTCCAAGGATATCAAAACTCCAATCAATTTGCTTGCACCAATTTCCAGCAACCTTCATATCAACCACCACCTCCTCAGACCAATTGGGATGATAAAATAAATCAACTCCAAAACATGATGGCGACTCCATGCCAAAATGTGCAACAAAATAAAAACTCAAAACCAAAATTTTCAACAAATTGGCAAGGATAGAGTCTCAGATTGCTGATGTATGTCATAGGAGGGAGTCTGGTCAGCTGCCAAGTCAAGCTGTAACAAAACCAAGGAACAACCCTCCCGAATTTTATCAGAACTAGCAATACCATCAGGCTCAGGGGTACAGACGACCTGTTAGACCAAATGCCCCTCCACCACAAAACCCACAACAAGCTTTTGTCCAAAACATTCCAGCACCACAAAATCAAAATCAACCTATACAACAGGACCATCCTCCTGTCCAAGCTAGGGGCCCTCAAGTAGATAATGCAAAAAATGTGTCTACCTTAAGAAGTGGAAAAATCAGAACAAATCATCACCAACACATGTCAACATTGCATGAGGATACAAAAAATGAAATTGAAATTGAAGAAGAGATCAAAAAAATGTTGAAAAAGAAAAATCAAGGGAAAAGAGAAAATGATTGAAGAACCTCTGGACAAAATCAAAATAAATGAAGACCCAAGTTGTTACATTCCAGAGTCCCTTTCCTGAAGCTTTAAAGCCAAAATCCAAAAACAAACCAACTGGTAATGAAAAACTCTTGGAACTGTTTAAACAAGTTCACATCAACATTCCTCTCCTTGATGCCATCAAGCATGTGCCTGCCTATGCCAAATTCCTAAAAGAAATGTGCACTCCAAAATGTGAAATGAGAAATAAAACTGAAACAATCATTCTTCCAGAAACTGTAAGTGCCATTATCTTGAACCAACTCCCTAAAAAGCTCAAAGATCCAGGCACTCCACTAATTCCTTGCACCATCGGTGGAGTCACTTTTGAGAGCAGCCTTGTGGATTTGGGAGCCAGTGTCAATCTCCTACCTTCTGCTATTTTCGAGAAATTCAATTAGGAGAATTGAAACCCACTTTCTGTTGTCCTTCAACTAGCCGATCGTTCTGTCACCACTCCTAAAGGCTTAGTTAAGGATGCTATTGTGAAAATCAATGATTGTTACTTCCCTGCTGATTTCATCATTCTGAACATGAACACTCCTCAAGATTTAACTCAGTCCACCATCATCTTGGTAGACCCTTTTTGGCCACAGCTAGAGCTAACATTGATTGTGTACCAGGATGATGATATATCATTTGGGGATAGGCGGGTTAGTATCAATATTTTTAAGGCATCTGGGCACCATGACGAAGGAGAGAGTTGTCTAGTGGTAGGCTCTTTGGAGGAATCTTGTAGGAAGAAACAATAGACCAACACTGTGCTCTAGGGTTTGAGGGAGAGGAAGGACAATTTAGTTCTATGTTTCAGAATAATGATCCATCAATTCCATTAGAGTGTCCTCCTAAGGTTGAGCTAAAACCACTCCCTGCTAGTTCAAATAACATCTTTTCAGGAGAGAATGAGGCCTATGAAAGTTCCAAGATCCATAAAGCCAAGGCCAAAGCATTCCATGATAAACACATTCATAGAAAAACTTTTCAAGTGCATGATAAGGTCTGGTTATTTAATTCTAGGCTTCGTCTATTTCCGAGAAAATTGAAGTCCCGATGGGATGGTCCTTATACTGTTGTCAAAGCTTGTGACAATGGTGTTGTCATTATTCTTGACCCAAAAACTAGACAATCATTCATTGTTATGGGCAGAGGTTAAAGCATTTATTTGAAAGGTCACCTTCCTTAAAATTTGATTCTACCAAGTTAGCTGAGCCAAATGGAGACTAATTACGTCCGACTGAGATGGTAAACTTAGCGCTTCTTGGGAGGCAACCCAAGTGTATAGATTTCTTTATCAGGTAATTCTCTGTCTTACTTTTCTTTTCCTGTAAATAAGTAGGGGGGAGAGGTAGAATAAGCATGCATTCATAGTCTCCATCCTAAATAATGTTTTGTTTTCTTTCTTTTGAGCATGTGTAAATAAAAAGAAAATTCTTAATGTTTCATCTTTGAATAAAAATGCATGGCATTTCGCAACCCAGACTATGTGTCAGATCTTAACCATTAAAAATTTTGTAGTTGTCCACATTCCCTTGCAAACATCCATGTTAGTTAGCCTCTAGTAAAGGATTATGTACTTCTTGTCTACCTTATGTAAGGATTTATGACAAGAGGTTTTCATACACACACTACACAGCCACTTAGACTAGCTGAACCTGAATGTAGCAAATCTGTTAAAGCTAGTAGGAGAGAGGTGACTGGTTTTCTCCCTTCCCCTTAACTGATTTGCGAAGGAAGTGAAGGCATGTGATCGAGGAACCTGACTGTCCATCCTTCCTTTAAGAGGAAAAGCAAAAGCAAAAGTAAAAGTAAAAGTAAAAGAAAGAAATATATATGCATCCATGAAAAATGCCCCGGATCTGGGTAAAGTTGGACTCTCTACTCTTGAAAAGTGATGGGTTGTGCAACATTGTGGATGAAAAAGAAAGAAAAAAAATCTTAGTGCACAAAGTGCAAATAAAGGGGCAAAGTCCCAACTCAGAGAAATAATCCTCAAGGAAGTTGGGCAAGAATGGAACTGAGAGAAACAACCCAATCTGACTGAGCAAGGATCTTATTCACAACTCTTTTCTTCTCCCTCGAATTAATCTAATCTCAATTACTAGTTGAGGCAGAGAGCCCCATGAGGGCTGATGTGAACTCTTAAGTGAGGTACCTTCATGCACTAATTTCTTGCCATAAGCCCTTATAATTAGGAAAGACATATCTCTACATTATCTTTTACATGATGGTTGTTTAGCATGAGACATTACATCATCTAATCTTACATTTGGAGTAATTTTTATTGCTAAGGGACTAGCAATGTTCAAGTAGGGGGAGTGATAATACTAAATTTTCAGTGTTAAATTTCATACATTTAGTTAATTTAGACATCAGTTGTCTATAATAACATACCTTTTGACTTTATTTTCATTCTATGCATGTTTAGGTTTTTGAACATATTAGTTGATAATGTGTTAGACTACACATGTTAGATTTTCATTAACTAAGTCATCTCTCTTAGATTGACTAATTAGGTTCACTTTGAGAAATAAACGATGTTGTGTAAAAAAAAATGTATATATTGTATATAAATAATTTTATCGTAATAACATTTTTTGTAAATAACTTTAGTAGTAAATAAGTATGATTACATAATAATAAAAATTTTAAAATAATAATAACAATAAATAAATAAATCTTTTATCCTACCTAAATCCATCATACCCTTAATATCCACGCACTCCACTTCAAACTTTTTACCTAATCCTTCTTCCCATCAGGTCGCCTAGAAGACTCCAAAAGGCGCTGGCGAGCTAGGGTGATGGAGATGGGGGCGGCCTGAGAGGCTGGAGCTGCTGTGACTCGTGCGATGGAGGAGCTCATGCAGCTGGGGTCTGGCGTGCGCAACAGAGGGAAGCGACGGCCACGGTGGATCTTGGCGGTGCGGCACGATGATGTGCGTGGCAATCAGGTATGAAGCAGCTGGTTCAGGGCTGGGCGCCGTGAGAAGCAGCAGGAGTGCAGCTGCTGCTGCGTCTGGCTGTGCGGATCTTGGCGGTGCGGTGCGATGGCGATTTGCTGTGCGAAGCAGCTGACGCAGGCGATGGAGGTAGGGGTCGGATCTGCTACGCAGAGGCAGAGATGAGGCAGCCTGCTGAGCCCGGTATGCATGCGAAGCATCTGGGAGCTGCGTGCGTGTGAGCGAGTCGTGTAGAGTTGAGATGGCCCTGTTGAGCTGGAGATCCTGGTGTTGGAGCAGAGCTAGCGATCCTGATCCAGGAGGCGGGAAGCAGAGGCCCTGAGGCCTATAAAAGGACCCCAGGGTCCTCTTCACCGCGGAGTTCAATTTTTTTGGAATTTCTAGCTTTTATTTTTTCTGTTCCTCTTCTATTCAGTTCTTCAGAGTTCTTAGGGCAGGGTTGAGTTCGCATTTTTGGTTTTTCATCTTTTTTTCTTCATGTATTCAGCATTTGGGGGGGGGGGGGGGGGGGGGGAATTCGAGTCTTGTTATTTTTTTATTGTTTTCTTTCTTATGTAAGCAGTGGTGATTGAGGCTGCGGGGGGGTGAGATTTTTGGAGTTTGTTATTCCAGGAGCTTGGCCATTCAATATTTGGCGATTATTTCTTCCATTCTTCTTCTTTAATTTTTCCTTCAACAGTTATTCTTCTGGTTCAGTATTGTCAGGTTCAGCATTTCTTCGGTTCATATGTTTGGGAGTTCTTCTCCATCTCTTCTGCTGTAGGGGAATTGCTATTCCATATGGATTTGGCTGCCTGGAGGGTGATCCAGGGGCAATTGCTTCGTTCTTTTCTTATGTGCTAATTTCATTCCTTCCGTGTTTAGAGATCAATCCGAAGTGTTTCTTTCATTTCTTCCTGCTGTGAGAGATCATGTGTTCTGTATTTTTGCTGTGGATGATTGAGCTGGGAGGAGATTTCGGCATCAAAGGGTTGGGAACTAGTTTAACTGCTCTTGATATTTCTTCTGTATTGGAGAGATTAGCTTTCTTCTGTACTCAATATTCTGGGCTGGTTTGAGTTGTTTGGATTTTTTGTTCTTTTCTTTCTTCCCGAGTTTAGATATTTGAGCAGTGGAGTACAATTTTCCTTTAGATCTGTGAGAGGTAGACAGTTCAGAATTCTAGTCAAATTTTAGTTCAATTTTGTTAGAGGGATTCGACAGTGAAGTGAGGAAGTTCTTTCTTATTTCTTCTCTGTGAGCAGTGGAGTGTTCTTGCTGTTGTGGAGAGTTGAGAATGTTGATTGATCATCCCCTGAGCTATAGGGGTACATTGCTTTGATAATTTCCTCTTGAGATTTCTATTCTGTCATCTTTTTACTTCCTTAAATTTTAGATCATTACAGAATTAGAGTACATCTTTGTGAATCTTTGTTTAATTTCTATGTCAGATTCTGTCCGCTTGTTTGATCCCTCAATTGAGAGGGTATAATGATACCAACTCTTTGGTTCTCAATTCTACTTGTTCTTTCATTAAGTTTAATCTGTCAAGTGTGGGGGATTTGATTGGTGTTGTTTACACAATTGAATTTAATGCAATATTATTTTGGTAAAAATGTGTCCGTTAGAATGGTGTCAAGTCAAAGTATTTTAATTCAAATTCTATTAAGCCTCTCTGTGGATATGACCGGTTCTTACCACTATATTTGTTCATCTTGGTGATTTTAAATTTGTGCGACAGTTTAGAGAAAGTGAGCACATTGGTTCGTGTACATAACTCTCGACAACGGAAGTGCACAATCAACAAAGCCACGCTTCATGTCTTTGGGTCTACTGACTTACCAAGTGAATCTTCTTCTAGTTTTACATTAACTGCAATGGTGTGCTTGAGTGCTTGAGGTTTTGGAAGTCAAACCTTTTCAAAAGTTCTTTGACATACTTTGTTTGGCTTATGAAGATCCTTCACTGGTTTGGTTAACCTGCAATCCCAAGAAGAATTGTAAGTCACCCATCAAGCTCATTTCAAATTCAGTTTTCATTTCATTAGCAAATTCAGTGCACAAACTTTTATTTGTGGATCCAAAAATTATGTCATCAACATAAATTTGAATAACAATTATTTGTTTATTTATAGTTTTTTGAACAAGGTTGATCACATTACCTCGAATGTATCCTTTGTCCAATAAAAATGAACTCAATCGGTCATACCAAGCTCTTGGAGCTTGCTTAAGACCATAAAGAGCCTTATGAAGTTTGAAAACATGATCATGAAATTTTTCATTTTCAAAGCCTGGAGGTTGTTCTACAAAAATATTTTCTTTAATGTATCCATTTAAAAATACACTTTTGACATCCATTTGGAAAACTTTAAATTTCAGATGATGCAAAAGCAAAAAATATCCTCACAGCTTCTAGTCTAGCTACAGGGGCATAAGACTCTTCAAAATCAATTCCAAACTCTTGATTGTACCCCTTGGCAACTAGTCTAGCTTTATTCCTCACAACCTGACCATTTTTATTCAGTTTATTTCTAAATACCCATCTAGTGCCAAAACAGATTGGTCACTAGGTCTAGGTACTAATTCCCACACTTGATTTCTGTCAAATTGATGATGTTCATCATACATTGTATGATCCAATCTGCACTCATTAGAGCTTCATCAATTGATTTGGGTTCAATTTGGGAATTAGTGCTAGTGGGTCTTCATGGATTACATTAAAAAGGATGATCTTGTTCTAACTCTATCATGCACATTGCCAACTACATTCTCAATTGGTGATCTCTTAAAAATCTGTTTTCAGGAATTACCTCTTGAGATGTATTCATGTTTGGAACAATATTACCTGATCCACTTGTGGTAGGTGAGTGATTGTTCAGAATTTCACATAACTCTTCATTTTCCTCAACAGTTAGTGAAGATCAACAATGAAGTCGTCCTCTTCATTATCCTGAGGTCCCTGCAAGATGTAGAATAGTGAGTTAAAAATGATTTTCATCAAAGACTATATGTGGAGATTCTTCCACAGTTTTATTTGTGAGAGTGTAAACTCTAAAAGCTCTAGAAATTTCAGAATAACCAAGAAAGATGACTTCATGACTTTTGACATCAAATTTGTCAAGATTTTCTTTGTTGTTATTATGTACAAAACATTTGCACCCAAAGACTTTGAAGTAAGACAAAGTTGGCTTTTTATTTTTCAACAGTTCATAAGGGGTTTTTCTGATTTTTGGTCTGAACAATGCTCTATTGAGAATGTGATTTGTTGTATTTACAGCTTCAACCCAGAAGGATTTGGGCAATTTACTTTCCAAGAGCATGGATCTAGCCATTTCCACAAGTGTTCTATTCTTACTTTCCACAACTCCATTTTGTTCTGGAGTTCTTGGAGAAGAAAACTTGTGAAAGATGTGTAGTTCAGCACACAAATCAGAAAAAGATTTGTTTTCAAATTCACCCTCATGATCAGTTAAAATGGATTTGATCTTATGAGAAAAACCAGTTAAGGCAGAGGTACAGAAATTCCTGAATTCTAGACAAGCATCACTCTTGTGGGATAGAAAGATAACCTATGTAAATCTAGTAAAATCATCAATAATGACAAAACCATATCTTTTGCCACTTAGACTAAGAATCCTTATTGGCCCAAAAAGGTCCATATGAAGTAATTCTAGTGGCTTAGATGTGAGTACATCATTGAAGGTTTTAAAAGATTTTCTGATTTGCTTACCCTGACACATATCCCACAAAGTTGATTCTCTATGTTTGGAAAAGATTCAGGAAGTCTTTAACCAGATTTAGCCTTAACAGTTTGTTTATTGTGTTGAAACTGCATGACCAAGTCTTTTGTGCCATGTTCATACAATTTCATCTTTATTTACAACTAAACAAATGTTTTCAGCAAAGTTCTTATCAAGATTAATAATGTAAACATTATTCTCTCTCTTTCAAAGAATTTTATCTTGTCAGTTGAGGAATCAATTATTTTGCAAAAATTTGATTCAAATACAACTTTGTGACCTTTGTCACACAATTGGCTAATACTCAACAAGCTATAATTCAGACCATCAACTAACAAGACATTCTCAATTGAGTTTGAGGAGGAGTTACCAACCTTTCCAGATCCAATAATTTTCCCTTTATTTTTACCTCCAAATGTGACAGATCCTCCCTCCTTTTCAATCAGAATGAGAACTTTGTTCTGTCTCTTGTCATGTGTCGTGAACATCCACTATCAAGAAACCAAACATTGGAGTTGGGTGCACGACCTTCCTGCAAAATTTAAATCAGACAAGAGAAGATTTTGGTACCCAAACATTGTTGGGACCATCAGTTTGTTTGAACATAGACAATAAATCTTTTCTAATCCAAATTTGAGTTATTTTTTGCATTTGTTTTGTTTCAGAGGTGATTTTTGTCTTTTTCAATTTAGCATTTCCTTTTGGAATGAAAACACCTATGTTCTTTCTTTCATGAGCATGGAGGTTATACATTTGGACATGATCATTCATGTGTGGAGATCCAGACCAAGGTTCTGTTGGTATATTGGGAATTTTGGATAAAAGAATTTGAATAATACCAAAAAGGATTATGATATCATTGGTTCCAAGAATTGATCCAATCAGTTTGAGTGTTGTCTTGGATGTCCAAAATCTATCATGAAAGTTTCCTTTTGTGTTTTTGTTATTTTTTAAGTTTTTATTTGATTTTTTGTTTGATTGATTGTTGGTTTTCAAACTTGGGCAGGTCGACCTGTGTTTGACTGGTGTCGACTCAGCAGCCACAGTTTTCATCTTTTGGTTGACTGGTGTCGACTTATCAGTCATGTGTGTCGACCTATTTGATTTCTTTTTGTTCTAACTGTTGAACCACTCATATATTTTACCCATTTATTTGGTGATAACAAAATTTATGTTTAATTAATTATTATTAAAAATATTTAATATCATGTTTTCTTAATAAATATAATTTTATGTGATTAATTGAATATTAAATATATTTGATACCATGATTTTCTAATAATAATTGAAATATCATGTTTTTCTAATAAATATAATTTTATGACATTATTGTTGTGTGATTTGCACTAAAAAGATAAATCGATGTTCATTTAACATACATCGATTTCAGTTTACAAAGTGCCATAACGATTTGTTCTCATAAGGATTCACTGCTATAAGGATTTGCTCTCATAAGGATTCACTCTCACATCGATTTGGTCCCATAACGATTTGATAAGTGACTCTCACATCGATTTGCTCTCATAAGGATTCGCTCTCATAAGGATTTGATAAGTGAAACATGGATTCCTTTGTAAAAACATGGATTCCTTTGTAAAACATGGATTCCTTTGTAAAAACATGGATTTGATCTCTCAAACATCGATTTCCTTTATATTCCAAATTGTTTTGGCATCTAGTGAAAAAGTCAAATATTCTTGATTTGCGTAATCCTTTATCTTTCTGACAGGAGATCTTTTTTGCTTATCTCTCTAGATCTTTTTCTTTCCTGCCAACAAAAAGGGGATTACTTACTACTTCTGGGTGGCAATAGGAAATATAGAGGCATGAGCCTTTTTAACAGAAACACTCTTTTAACTAAACACTTTCTTCTATGCTTGCAGACCTCGTAGACCACAAAATATCAGAAGAAAGAGAAGATGAGCAACGACTAGAACTCCAACGGATTTATTCAAATTGCTTATATAAAAGATGAAGAATGGATGAAGAACGAGTAGAGAACTTTTCTTGAAGATCTTTGAAGGAGTGTACAACCTGTGAGGAACCTGAACTCCACATACAGTCAAAGGAAAGGGGAGAAAAGAGCCCGAGCCCAAGAAGAAGTGTTCAAGCATCTGAAGCCTCAAGCTTCAAGCTCTTTCTCCTGTCTTCACTCTCTCTCTCTGTGCATCTTGTAATCGGGGGGAGAGAGTCTTTCAGTTGAGAGTTTCTTTTAGTTGGTTTTCATCTGTTCCAACTCTCAGTCGTGTTCTTTCTTTTCTAAGAAAGATCTTTGTCCAGCTGTAGGACTGTATACAGTGTAGAACCTAGCTAGGGGTTTGTGTCTAGCAGAACCGCACTGGGGTTTGTACCAGGAGGTTGGCTTCTTGACCTGTAAAAGAAGTGGGCTGCCTTCTTGCCCGGGAAAGAGAAGAAGACCAGCTGGGGTGCTGGGTGTTGTAGTGTCCTTAAGGGGGACTGTACCCTTGGTTAGTGAAATCCCAAGAGGTTGCTTGGGGACTGGACGTAGGACTTCCATGTGGGAAGGGCCGAACCAGGATAAATCCCTTGTGTTATTTGTGTGATTATTTATTTGCTTCCGCAGTGCTACTCTTCATCACACTAAACTAACCAAACTTTCAAGTGATATTTTTCTGTGTTTAAGTTTCTATTTCAGATTTCAGAAAAACCTATTCACCCCCCCTCTAGGTTAGCTTGCTGCCGTACCAAAAGGGCCAACAAGTGGTATCAGAGCGAGGTTCTCTGATCAATCAAGAAGATCTAACGATCTTAGAGAAGATCCATGGCAACTCAAGGATATGCTGAAGGTCAATCAGTCACCAGACCTCCATTCTTTGATGGAGAGGACTACCAATACTGGAAGATGAGAATGGAATGCTTCATTCGAGGCACAGACTTTGATCTGTGGCAAGTAATAGAGGTAGGTGATTTTGTTGTTGTTCCTGCTGAAGGTACTACTACCATTACAGCAGCTGATAAGAATAAATTATCTCTAAAATTTAAAGCTAAAAACTATTTATGTTGTGCTTTATCCAAAAGGAATTTAGTAGAGTTTCTGCATGCAAATCTGCAAAAGAAATGTTGGATAAATTGCAAATAACTATGAAGGAACAAATAAAGTAAAACAAACTAGGATAGACATTCTTGTCTCTCAATATGAGCAGTTTAAAATGCTTCCACATGAAAATATCACTCAGATGTATAATAGATTTTCAAGTATAGTAGTTGGCTTAAGCTCTCTTGGTAAAAACCTATCTGATGAAGAAAATGTTAGCAAGATACTTAGGTTTTTAACTATCTCATGGACACCTAAATTAACTGCTATTGAAGAGGCCCATGATCTAACCAATTATCTATTGATAACTTAATAGGTTCCCTCATGGCACATGAAATTAATATGGAGCGTCTATCTGAAGCTCATCAAAGAAAAATGTACTAATGCTCTTAAAGTTGTAGCTACTCCTTCTACTACTTCTTCTTCTTCAAGTTCCAAAAATGCAGATACTGAAGACAGTGACGTAGATGAAGTTCTGTCCAAGCTTCAGAAAATTTTTAAGAAGAAGAAAAATGGATCGAGAAGAATTCAAAAGAAAGAAAGAAAAGTCATAGTAGCTACTTGGAAAAATGATGAGGCCACAAGCTCAGAAACATCAAGCTCAGAATCAGAGAAAGAGCAGGTAACCTAGCCCTCATGGTAGGACTAGATGAGGTACATTCTGACTCATTTTTCAATTCTTGCACAGATTCAGGATTAGAATCTGAAGATTTAGAACAAGTTTTTAATGAACTTTATGATAAACCAAGGTTGTTGTAAAAGAATTGAAAAATATCAAGAACAACCTTACTTGTTTGGAAAATAATAATTCTGATCTTAAATCAGAAATGGAACAATTAGAAGAACAATTGAAAGAATGTAAAGATAATAATTCTCTTTTGAATGAAATTTAAGGAGTAAGAATAATGAGAAGTTAGAGTTAGAAGAAAAATTAAAAAATCTAACTAAAGAAAATATGTATTTAAAAGAATCAGTTAGAAAAATAATTAAAGGAAAAACATCTTTAGGCATATGCTTAAAAGGATCAAAATCTGGAAATAACAAACAAGGGCTTGGATACAAACCTTCTGACAAGGGAAAACAAGTTATAACCTCTGAACAGTATCCATTACCAAAATTTGTACAAGCAACCAAAATGACTCAAAAAAGGCCCCTGTAAAAGAAAAAGGTTACAGAAATCATGTTTTAAAAACTCAGCACAAAGAAAATAAGAACAGCAAAACAATCTATATTTATTGTTGTTCTCATTGCAATAAACTAAGACACACTGTAAACACCTGCACAACAAGGCACTTAGTTTGGATCCTTAAAGGATATTCTCATGCATCTAACCATCAAGGACCCAAAAGGATTTGGGTACCTACCTTTGAGTAATTTATTTGCAGGTTAGCCTTGGAGCATCAAAAACCAAGGATGCTCAAGGCAGGAGTGACTACAGACTCTTCATTCAAATCACATCTGAAGAAAGAGTAGTCACAAAAATTGAATTGGTCTTTATTACTAAGAATTATTTGCAAGTTTCATTCAGGTGGAGTCTCTCATTCAGGGGGAGCACAGACTAAGGGGGAGTTATTCATTTATGTCAATCATTGTTCAACCCCTCAATGGTAAGAGTTTCTTTCACAAAGGGGAGAGAATGCAATGGTAAGAAGCTTCCTTTTGGTTTGTGACAAAAAGGGGGAGAGTATGCATGGTATGCATTATCTGTGAATTTTCTGTATTTTCTATGCTTTACGTATTTTTGTCAGAAAATTCTCATAAATTTTGTCATCACCAAAAAGGGGGAGATTGTTGAACCACTCATATATTTTACCTTTTTATTTTGGTGATAACAAAATTTATGTTTAATTAATTATTATTAAAAATATTTAATATCATATTTTCTTAATAAATAATTTTATGTGATTAATTGAATATTAAATATATTGATACCATGATTTTCTAATAATAATTGAAATATCATGTTTTTCTAATAAATATAATTTTATGACATTATTGCTGTGTGATTTGCACTAAAAAGATAAATCGATGTTCATTCAACATACATCGATTTCAGTTTACAAAGTGTCATAACGATTTGCTCTCATAAGGATTCACTGCCATAAGGATTCACTCTCACATCGATTTGGTCCCATAACGATTTGATAAGTGACTCTCACATCGATTTGCTCTCATAAGGATTCGCTCTCACAAAGATTTGATAAGTGAAACATGGATTCCTTTGTAAAAACATGGATTCCTTTGTAAAAACATGGATTCCTTTGTAAAAACATGGATTCCTTTGTAGAAACATAGATTTGATCTCTCAAACATCGATTTCCTTTATATTCCAAATTGTTTTGGCATCTAGTGAAAAAGTCAAATATTCTTGATTTGCGTAATCCTTTATCTTTCTGACAGGAGATCTTTTTTGCTTATCTCTCTAGATCTTTTTCTTTCCTGCCAACAAAAAGGGGATTACTTACTACTTCTAGGTGGCAATAGGAAATATAGAGGTATGAGCCTTTTTGACAGAAACATTCTTTTAACTAAACACTTTCTTCTATGCTTGCAGACCTCGTAGACCACAAAATATCAGAAGAAAGAGAAGATGAGCAATGGCTAGAACTCCAACGGATTTATTCAAATTGCTTATATAAAAGATGAAGAATGGCTGAAGAACGAGTAGAGAGCTTTTCCTGAAGATCTTTGAAGGAGTGTACAACGTGTGAGGAACCTGAACTCCACACACGCTCAAAAGAAAGGGGAGAAAAGAGCCCAAGCCCAGAAGAAGTGTTCAAGCATCTGAAGCCCTCATGCTTCAAGCTCTTTCTCCTGTCTTCACTCTCTCTCTGTATGCATCTTGTAATCTGGGGGAGAGAGTCTTTCAGCTGAGAGTTTCTTTTAGTTGGTTTTCATCTGTTCCAACTCTCAGTCGTGTTCTTTCTTTTCTAAGAAAGATCTTTGTCCAGCTGTAGGACTGTATACAGTGTAGAACCTAGCTAGGGGTTTGTATCTAGCAGAACCGCACTGGGGTTTGTACCAGGAGGTTGGCTTCTTGACCTGTAAAAGAAGTGAGCTGCCTTCTTGCCCGGGAAAGAGAAGAAGACCAGCTGGGGTGCTGGGTGTTGTAGTGTCCTTAAGGGGGACTGTTCCCTTGGTTAGTAAAATCCCAAGAGGTTGCTTGGGGACTGGACGTAGGACTTCCATGTGGGAAGGGCCGAACCAGGATAAATCCCTTGTGTTATTTGTGTGATTATTTATTTGCTTCCGCAGTGCTACTCTTCATCACACTAAACTAACCAAACTTTCAAGTGATATTTTTATGTGTTTAAGTTTCTATTTCAGAAAAACTATTCACCCCCCTCTAGGTTAGCTTGCTGCCGTACCAAAAGGGCCAACACTAACTCTTCAAGGATTTAGATGTGTTGCTTGACACTTGCTTGTTGTTGTTTTCAGGACTAGGACTTTTAACAAATTTTATTAAGGAGCTTTTGAGGGTTTTTCCTTCATTTCACCAGATTTGTTTTTCAAGGATTTTTGTGTGGTGAATCCTAGTCCATGTTTCACAGATCTCATTCTTGCTCCTAGCAAGGCATCAAGATTGTTTTTTCCTTTTGTGAAAGTTTCAATAACTTGTTCTTTTTCTTCCAGCAATTTCTTTAGATTCTGAATTTCATCAACATCTTGTTGTTTTTCCCTTTGTTGCAATTCCAATCTTTCGGAAAGTTTTTCAAACTCATTACTGGCCTTTTGAGATGCCAGTTTGAGTTCATCAATTTCATTCAGAAATTTTTCTTTTTCTTCATTGAGTTCATTAGTCTCATTTTCATGTTCAGAAACTCTTCTATTCAATGAAGTATCATGCATAGCATTTTCAAATTTCTTCTTCTGATATTTGTTTTCTTTTCTTATTCAAAACATTTTTCACCAGTTCAGCATATGCATCTTGCCAATCATCAATGGTATATTCTTCAAAAGAAGTACCTACCTTTCCATCAGTGCTATTAGCCATAAAGCATATCTCCTCATTTCCACAACTTGAGGTCTTTTCATCTTCATCATCACTTGGATCATCATCTGACCAAGTTGCTACCATTGCTTTGGGCTTCTTCATTTTGTTGATCTTTTTTTCCTTGTCCTTTTTATTCTCAGGCATTCCCCTTTCATATGTCCTGCTTTGTTGCACCTGTAGAAAATAATGACTTCATTAGTTTTTTATTTCTATTTGAATTAACATTTGAAAAAGAAGTATTTCTTTTTCCAGAAGAAAATTTCTTCTTCCCAGTGAATCTTCCTTTTCTTGATTTTAGAAATTTTCTGAATTGCCTAATCATGAGGGCAAGTTCATCCTCATTAGACTCAGACTCTTCAGAACTTGATTTCTCTTGAGTTTTCTCTTTGTTACTTGATGAGGTTTTAAGTGCTACTGGTTTGGTCATAAGTATATGCTATTCATTTCTTTTTAAGTTTATTTCATATGTCATTAAAGATCCTATGAGTTCATCCAAAGAGATTTTGGGTAGATCCTTAGAATCTTCAATAACAGTGGCCTTAGTGTGCCAAATAGATGAAAGAGAGCGCAAGATCTTTCTTACCAAATCAGCATCAATGTACTCTTTACCTAGAGCCTTCAGTCCATTGACAATTATCATAAACCTGGCAAACATTTCAGAAATTGATTCGTCAGATTTCATCATAAACAACTCATATTCAGAAACAAGTATGTTTGCTTTGGTTTCCCTAACTTGAGATGTTCCCTCATACATTAATTCAAGTTTATCCCACATCTCTTTAGTAGATTTACACATGGATATTCTTGAATATTCTTTAGGATGGACTGCATATTGAAGCATGTTCATAGCACTATAGTTAAGGGTGGCCCTCCTAATCTGTTCTCTAGTCCAGGTTTCCTCTTCTCCTTGATTTTCATAAGGACCTACCTCAACCATCCTCCAGATTTCATAATTCTGAGCCCTAGAAAGAATTGCATGCGATTTTTCCAATAAGAGTATCAGACCCATTGAAAATGGTGCTATTGATGGAATGGCCTTCAGCAAGAAATCCTCGAGAATCCATTAAGCAAGATGAAGTACAGTGATTGAAACACTCAAACAATTCAAGCAAGTGAGACATAAAAGTCAGACAAAAACACTCAAATCAGATCAGACACAGATATGAACCCGCTCTGATACCAATTGTAGGATCGGATATGTGGATGGACCAGATCTAGAGGGGGGGGGGTTGAATAGATCTGATACCAATTACTGCGGAAGCTTAAGCAAATTAAAAGTTACTTCAAATCAGAGATCAAAGACA
Source organism: Colocasia esculenta (assembly GCA_014218235.1). Classification (NCBI taxonomy): domain Eukaryota; kingdom Viridiplantae; phylum Streptophyta; class Magnoliopsida; order Alismatales; family Araceae; genus Colocasia; species Colocasia esculenta. The sequence continues at coordinate 11,122,823 of CM024754.1, read as the reverse complement.
CAATCAATTTCCTGATCTGAAGAGTGAATGTGTGTAGATGATGTGGAATCTATTCAATTAGTAGAGGATCGAAATCCTAGGCAAGCATCTAGCGAAGACAAATAGATCAAACCACTGCACAAAGGATTTTTAGGTGGTTCGGAAATCACACCAGTGATTCCTACATCCACCCCTCACACAGTGAGGCTCCACTACTCAAACGAGTACAACACACACACTAGAGCTTGACAACTCCAACACACTTGAGTTAGACAACTCACACACCAACTCTAGAGCACAACCGCTCCAGAAATGAGCACAATTGCTCAAACACCACACATGAGAGTTCAACTCGACACAACTGAGCACAATAGCTCACAAAAACAAGCTAGATCAAGATCATACAAATCAGATCCTCTAGCAATGATCTGTTCAGGATGGATTCATTCACAGAAGCTTGTGCAACACTTCGGAACAATTCCCATGGATGAATAGAAGAAAACACTTAAGAGTTAAGAGAATTAGTTACATTAGTTCTTCAAGGAAATCCCTTGCAGAAAGTGGAATCGAGGAAACCTTGATGCTTTGAATCCCTGGACAGTGCTATGTTCATTGCTTCTGAGTCACCCTCGAAATTATCCCGAATCCTTTCTTCTGTAGATCTGAATCCCTTGAGAAGTGTATCTGTGACGGAACGCCTCGGCCAAGCCCGTTAAAACGATAACGTACTTGATCCGAGTCCGCCTCCCGCGAACGGGCCGAAGCCTCGCAAGGGATACCAAACCACAGTCCGTGTAAACACAAAGAACACACCACATTATATATATATTCACAAGTTACATAGCCAAATTTCCACAAAACTGAAAAAAGTACAAGAGCCTGGGGCATACCCCGGTACAACTGAAGAAAATAAACAACTATACTACACACACTACACTGCTGGAGCTGCTACTACCAGCTGGAGGTACCGACCCTGCACCGCTACGGCGCGGCTCTGAACTGGACGACGGTCGTGAAACGTCCTCCTCGCTCTCACCTGTGGGGGTAGGGGTGAGCCTCGCTAGTCACTGGCTCAGTAGGGAACTCCCCAAACCGAGCAAACCAAAACCACAGGTACGAAAGCAGTAAACAGTACCAACAATTTATAGAACAGCTAAGCAGGATATTAAAGCTGTAAAAGTACTCACCGTCTGCCGACTACGAAAACAACTTTAATAATTAAACGGCAAACCAGTACAGGTGTACAAGCTAAAGTAGAGACAGCCAAACACGAGCACGTGAACTGGTTCGCGACACCAGAGACTGACTCGGACAAGCTAACACAGGTCTACCTCTCAGTCTCGCAGCCACGGACGAAAGGTCCAGCTGCCGCTCCACGTGAAAAGGTCAAGCAACTGTGGAGACCAACTAAACACCACCACCTGCGAACCACACGGTCACAGGCCCATGCCTGACACCTCCAGAGACCCTGGCCTGGGCTCTCTAGAGTGAGGCACTGGAAAAGGACTAGCTGGGGACCAGTGTCGACTACTGGTGTCCGTACCCCCAACTACGAGCGCGCTACAAGTGACTAAAGACAAACACAAGTGTCACTGTCCCACTGTCGTCTTTCCCTCAGCCGGACGTACAACTCAAACACAGGAGTGAGGGTGTCCAGGTCAGACGACACAGACCTCGACGGTACAACACAAGTACCGGGACAAAGCCCCGAGCTAACAGCCTGGCTCACAAAGAACCTGGGGCACCCAACTGGAGAGGTAACCACGGCAGGCGTCATACTACTCGCCACGTATACAAAACCACGTGCACGTCACACACAAACCACGTGAACCTCACGTAAACCTCAAGTAACGGCAGTCCACCACACATGAACCCAACTGGACTCGCGTGAACAACACACAGCAGCTCGAAAGAAAGTAACTAACTGCATACCTTGTATGCTAAACACAGAAACCATGTGCACTCAGTGCACCACAGGTGCCAACGCACCTCTCATTATCGATAAATACCATAAATAGTCATTTCTGTTTATACACAGTTGGCGGCAACATCGACTGCCGCTTATAAGAAGTAAACGGCAATAATCTAGCCGTTTATCCTGGCTGATGAACCTGGCGACAATCGATGTTGACGCCAAGATCTTCAGCCTCATTCCTGCAGAAACCCTAACCGATTCTACAGGTTCTACAATCATTAAAACAACGGAAAAAATGCAGAACAGTTCCTCTAACATCCATGCACTATAATTAAACCACAACACATGTTTTATTATTAAATTCATCAAACCACCTTATCCCCCGCATGGATACCATGACCCGAAATCACCATTTTCATGCAGATTCATGTTATCTAATTACATTATCACGACCTACAGGAACTACAAGGGTCATTCCCTACCTCAGAACACGCTAAACCTCTCGCAATCTCCCGTTCACACCGAACCCTCCGCGAGCTCCCACGGGAATTGCACCACGCCACGGCGTTTCCTCGCGCAATTCGCAACGCCACACGTCCCACGATCCTCCAACCACCTTCAGTACCTGTTGGAAGCTTAGAAACATGGACGTGAAGCTGGGAAGAGGGAGAGAGAACAGGGGAAGAACTGCCCTCGGGTGAACCTATACCCAACTGCAGAATCTCAGGTTGGCGTCAACCCCTCTGCCGCCAATGGCAACCACACCTAAACGTCCCATCTGTGCCGCCAAGTTCATGCAGTCAACGACACCTACCTGGACGCCAACAAGTCAACGACCACCCCTGGCCGCCAACTCCAACTCAACTGCAGCAGGTCCTATTTCATTTCAGGACCAAACCTGCACTTTTCCTGAACAAACCACACATTCCACACAACCAACTCACACTGGCCTCACAACGGCCAACACAACCACAACACACATGATCCAAAAAGGATCCGAAAAAACGCGACGTTACATTACTATCATCTAAAAAGAAAATTTCGACCTCGAAATTCATAACACAACTCAAACAAAACAACTTAAACATACACATTTTACAAGCACTATCATCTAAAAAGAAATACAAAAGCTTATTCAAACAGATAGGGATACCCTTTAGCCATTTCCTCGGCTAACTCCCAGGTATCCTCACCACCCAACTATTTTCCCATCTCACTTTAACTAGCTCAATTTCTTTATTTCTCAACTTCTTTATCTTTCGATCTGTGATCTGTACCGGATACTCTGGCATAGTCATATCCGGCCTCAGGTCACCACCTTGATATCTGATTATTTGAGCTGGATCTTCAATACACTTTCTTAACATAGAAACATGAAATATATCATGAACATCCGCAAAATCTGCTGGCAAATCCAGCCTATAAGCTGTTTCCCCAATTCTTTCTAACACTGAAAGGTCCCACATACCTTGGACTCAACTTCCAGTCTTACCAAACCTCATAATACCTTTACTCGGGGAAACTCTCAAGAAAACAAAATCTCCCACCTCAAACTGAAGTGGTCTCCTCCGGATATCTGCATAACTCTTTTGCCTGCTTTGAGCTGCCTGCAATTTTTCTTTAATAAGCTTCACTACTTCTGTGGTTTGCTGAATCAATTCAGGACCCACTAATTGCCTTTCTCCCACTTCATGCCAGTTCAATGGGGTTCTACATGGCCTTCCATATAAAGCTTCATACGGTGCCATCCCAAGACTGGTATGATAACTATTATTATAGGCAAACTCAACCATTCCCAAATGATGCTCCCAGCTACCTCCCCAACTAAACAACAAGCTCGCAACATATCTTCAATCGTCTGGATAGTCCTCTCTGTCTGACCATCTGTCGGGATGATAAGCGGAGCTATATCTCAGCTCAGTACCAATTACTCTGCAGACTTCTCCAAAAACCAGAAGTAAATCTTGGATCTCTATCAGACACAATAGTCTTCGGAATACCATGCAAGAACAATTCTTTCAACATAAACATTTGCTAATCTGTCCACTGTCCAAGACATACTTACTGCCACTAATCTGCACACCTTGGTTAATCTGTCAACAAATACCCATATTCCATTATGCCCGGAACTCGATCTTGGTAAACCTGCCACAAAGTCCATAGCAATATCATCCCATTTCCACTGTGGAATGGGCAACGGTTGCAACAAACCTCCAGGCTTCTGATGCTCTGCTTTAATTGTTGACAGATAGCACACCTTGCAACAAACTCTGCTATTTCCTTTTTCATATGAGGCCACCAAAAATGCTTTCTCAAATCATGGTACATTTTAGTACTACCCGGATGGATAGTGTACCTAGATTTATGAGCCTCTTCCAACACTCGCTGCTTTCCTCTCTTTCTGCTGGAACAAACAACCTGCCTCTGAGCCTAACCACACAATTATCATCAATGGTAACTCCTTCCATTTTCACAATTTCAGCTAAACTTACATCTGCTCTCTGAGCTTCAATAATCTGCCAATACAAAGACGGCTCTACAGCACTAGCAGCTAGTACTGCCCGTCGCTGACTACTGGGCACATACAAGGAGTTCTCCACTACCTCTTCATACAACTTCCATTCTTTAATCATCATCAAACTTACATATGCTTTCTGCTCAAGGCATCTGCTACAACATTGGCCTTACCCGGATGGTAAGCCAAACTGAAATCATAATCCTTTAAATATTCAATCCATCTGCGCTGACGAAGATTTAAATCTTTCTGCGAGAAGATATACTTCAAGCTTTTATGATCTGTAAAGATCTCAAATCTCTCGCCATACAGATAATGCCTCCACATTTTCAAAGCAAACACAACTGCTGCCAATTCCAAATCATGAGTGGGGTAATTCTCCTCTGCCGGCTTCAATTGCCTGACGCATAAGCTATCACCTTGCCATGCTGCATAAGCACTGCGCCAAGTCCTCTCCTTGAAGCATCAGTATACAACACAAAACCACCACTCCTGCCGGTAATGTCAATATAGGTGCTGATGTAAGTCTTTTCTTCAATTCCATAAAACTTTTCTGACATTCACCGGACCACACAAAAGGCACATTTCTGGTCAATTTGTCATAGGTGCTGCAATCTTAGAAAAATCTTGAATAAAGCGCCTATAATAACCTGCTAATCCCAGAAAACTTCTAATCTCAGTTATTGTCTTAGGCACTTCCCATCTCATCACTGCTTCCACTTTACTTGGGTCCACTGCTACTCCTTTAGCTGAGAGAACATGACCCAGAAACTGAATTTCTTTAACCAAAATTCACACTTATTGAATTTGGCAAACAACTGGTTATCTCTTAACAACTGCAGAGTAAACCTCAAATGAGCTGCATGCTCCTCTTCAGATGCTGAATAAATTAGAATATCATCATAAAGACCACAATGAATTGGTCTAAATACGGATGAAAAATTCTATTCATCAGATCCATAAAACCTGCAGGAGCATTGGTCAACCCAAATGGCATAACCACAACTCAAAGTGACCATATCTGGTTCTGAAAGCTGTCTTATCTATATCCTCCTCTTTAATTCTCAACTGATGGTACCCGGACCTCAAATCAATTTTAGAAAATACTTTTGCTGATTGCAACTGATCAAACAGATCATCTATCCTCGGCAACGGGTACTTATTCTTAATGGTCACATCATTCAACTTTCTATAATCAATACACATTCGAAAACTTCCATCTTTCTTTTTCACAAATAAAACCGGCGCTCCCCACGGGAATGACTCGGTCTAATAAACCCTTTCTGCAAAACTCTTCTAACTGCTTTTTCAATTCTTTAAGTTCTGCTGGTGCCATCCGATATGGAGCTTTAGAAATCGGCATGGTACCTGGCAGCAACTCAATAGTAAAGTCCACCTCTCTATGTGGAGCTAAACCAGGCAAATCCTCAGGAAAACATCAGCAAATTCCCTAACCACGGGAACTGCTTCCACTGGCTGACTAGCTTCTACCAGACTTACCGAGGCTAAATAAGCCACACATCCAGCATTTATCAACTTTCTAGCTTTAATTGCAGAAATTAGAAACTTAGAGGTATAAAAAGGCATACCTTGATATTCAAATACTGCACCATTAGGATGACAAAATGATCCTTTTCTTTCTGCAATCTAACATTGCTCCATAAGTCTCAAGCCAATCCATACCCAAAATAATATCATAATCTGACAACTGCAGGGCATACAACCGACCCGGCATCTGGTCCCTTCAATCATAACAGGAGCTTCATCTACATAGCTCGAAGTGAGCAAGAACTCACCGAAGGAACCTCCACTACTAACTCACAAGACTTCTCCTCTAAAGGATGAGCTATACAATCCAGAAATTCTTCGGAAATGAAAGAATGAGAGGCACCCGAATCAAATAAAACTCTTGCTGAATAATCATAAAGAGGTAAAGTACCTTCTATCATATTCGATGCCTCCGCCTGGGCTCGGGTGATAGCCATAACCCGGCCTCTTCCTCGCTGCTGCGGTGCTCCTCTGCCACGACCTGCCTGTGGCTGCTGAAACTGCTGAGGCTGCTGTGCTGCTGCACACCTCTTCCATATCCATATTCTCTCGGATAGGGACAATTGCGGATCAAATGCCCGGCTGATTACAATTATAACATCTATCCTGGTGGAGTAATAGGCTGCCTGGCAGTACTCTGCTGCGACTCCTCCACCTCAGGCCTACCTCGGCCTTGCTGAAACTGCTGACGACCTCCCCATCCTCTTCCTTTGCCTTTAAATGCTTGCTTCAATTTCTGGCCCCATTTACCAAAGCCTGATGAAGAAGGTCTGCTGTGGTGCTTTACCCTTACTTGCACCCACTGACTGCTGCGGTAGCCGAAAACTACCTGAACCTGACTCGCCCACCTGACGAGTCCGAATAGACCTCTCCAATGTAGCTGCTCTCTGGGCTGCTTCTTCCACTGTCTTACACATGAGAGGTACTATTGCATCCTGCAATTCCACTCTCAAACCTCTAATAAAATACTCAACCATCATATTATTATCTGATACTACATAAGGCGCATAACGCTAAGAGCCATAAACCTCATCTGGTACTCTAAAACTGAAGAGTTACCTTGCTGGAGCGTCCGAAACTGCTCTCTTTTCACTTGCTGCACTTGAATCGGAAAGAATGTATCGTTAAATACATCAAGAAATTCCGACCAAGTAATAGCCTCTTCTGTCCTGCCTGCAAAGGTGGTCTGCATCTTCAGTCGCCACCATTAATGCAAAACCTCTCAACTGATAAGCAGCTAACACAACTTTATCTGCTGCCGGACACCCATAGTTGCAAAAACTCTCTCAATTTCATGAACCCAGTGCTCCGCTCTGTATCTGGATTCGGCCCTCCTGAATAAGTAGGTGGCTGCAATCTCAGAAACTTTCACCTGCATCACTGGTTCCTCTGCTAATAACATGGTGGTGGCACAGGTGCTACAAAAGGCACCTCCACTCTTGGCGGGACTGGAGCACAGGTACAGCCTCTCCATCCCCAGGTGGCACTGCAACTGGTGGTACGGCGCCTGCTGATCCATCCTTGCCCGAATATCCGTGAGGCTTTCCCAGATTCTTTCTATCATACGCTGGGTACTTTCCTGGATCATCTCCTCCACCACCCCATCTCTTCTATCAGCCATTCTAGAAATTTCTACATAAACAAAACACCAAGCAAAAATCAAAACAACAAATTATCAAAAACCAGGGTCCCTACCAGCAGTGTACAAAGACCGAAATAAGGCTATGTATCTTTCTAGTTTCCTTATATTAACACGGACCTTGCTCTGATACCAACTGTGACGGAACGCCTCGGCCAAGCCCGTTAAACCGATAACGTACTTGATCCGAGTCCGCCTCCCGCGAACGGGCCGAAGCCTCGCAAGGGATACCAAACCACAGTCCGTGTAAACACAAAGAAACACACCACTTTTATATATATATCACAAGTTACATAGCCAAATTTCCACAAAACTGAAAAGAGTACAAGAGCCTGGGGCATACCCCGAGGTACAACTGAAGAAAATAAACAACAACTACTACACAACACTACACTGCTGGAGCTGCTACTACACAGCTGGAGGTACCGACCCTGCACCGCTACGGCGCGGCTCTGAACTGGACGACGGTCGTGAAACGTCCTCCTCGCTCTCACCTGTGGGGGTAGGGGTGAGCCTCGCTAGTCACTGGCTCAGTAGGGAACTCCCCCAACACCGAGCAAAACAAAAACCACAGGTACGAAAGCAGAAAAATATACCAACAATTTATAGAACAGCTAAACAGGATATTAAAGCTGTAAAAGTACTCACCGTCTGCCGACTACGAAAAACAACTGTAATAATTAAACGGCAAACCAGTACAGGTGTACAAGCTAAAGTAGAGACAGCCAAACACGAGCCACGTGAACTGGTTCGCGACACCAGAAACTGACTCGGACAAGCTAACACAGGTCTACCTCTCAGTCTCGCAGCCACGGACGAAAGGTCCAGCTGCCGCTCCACGTGAAAAGGTCAAGCAACTGTGGAGACCAACTAAACACCACCACCTGCGGACCACACGGTCACAGGCCCATGCCTGACACCTCCAGAGACCCTGGCCTGGGCTCGCTAGAGTGAGGCACTGGAAAAGGACTAGCTGGGGACCAGTGTCGACTACTGGTGTCCGTACCCCCAACTACGAGCGCGCTACAAGTGACTAAAGACAAACACAAGTGTCACTGTCCCACTGTCGTTTCCCTCAGCCGGACGTACAACTCAAACACAGGAGTGAGGGTGTCCAGGTCAGACGACACAGACCTCGACGGTACAACACAAGTACCGGGACAAAGCCCCGAGCTAACAGCCTGGCTCACAAAGAACCTGGGGCACCCAACTGGAGAGGTAACCACGGTAGGCGTCGTACTACTCACCACGTACACAAAACCACGTGAAGACTCACGTAAACTCAAGTAACAACGGTCCACCACACGTGAACCCAACTGGACTCGCGTGAACAACATGCAGTCGCGAAAGAAGTAACTCATGCATACCTTGTATGCTAAATACAGAAACCTTGTGCACTCAGTGCACCACAGGTGCCAACGCACCTCTCATTATCGATAAATACCAAATAGTCATTTCTGTTTATACAAGTTGGCGGCAACATCGACTGCCGCTTATAAGAAGTAAACGGCAAGGATCTGGCCGTTTATATCCGGCTGAGAACTTGGCGTCAATCGATGTTGACGCCAAGATCTTCAGCCTCAGACCTGCAGAAACCCTAATCGATTCTACAGGCTTTACAATCATTAAAACAACGGAAAGACATGCAGATTTAGTTCTTCTAACATCCATGCACTATAATTAAACCACAACCACATGTTTTACTATTGAATTCATCAAACCACCCTTATCCCCCGCATGGATACCCTGACCCGAAATCACATTTTCATGTAGATTCATGTTATCTATTACATTATCACGACCTACGGAACTACAAGGGTCATTCCCTACCTCAGAACACGCTAAAACCTCCCGCAATCTCCCGGTTCACACCGAACCCTCCGCGAGCTCCACGGGAATTGCACCACGCCACGGCGTTTCCTCGCGTATTCAGCAACGCCACACGTCCCACGGTCCTCCAAGCACCTTCAGTACCTGTTGGAAGCTCTAGAACACTGGAACGTAAAGCTGGGGCAAGAGGGAGAGAGAACCAGGGGAAGAACCTTCCCTGGTGACCCTATAACTGCAGAATTCTCAGGTTGGCGTCAACCCCTCTGCCGCCAATGGCAACCGCCATCCTAAACGTCCACATCCTGTGCCGCCAAGTTCATGCAGTCAACGACAACCTATCTGGACGCCAACAAGTCAACGACCACCCCTGGCCAACTCCAACTCAACTGCAGCAGGTCCTATTTCATTTCGGGACCAAACCTGCACTTTTCCTGAACAAACCACACATTCCGCACAACCAACTCACACTGGCCTCACAACGGCCAACACAACCACAACACACACGATCCAAAAAGGATCCGAAAATGCACGATGTTACAGTATCAACCTCTTTTGCAGAGATCTTGTTCACCTCCTTATGCTTTCCAAGGTTGTAGACGAATCACCATAGCACCAAGAGGAGCAGGAGTGAGAGAATCCTCATTTTGCCACCAAGAACATTTTGCTGGAATATGCTGGAGGTCTCCACATTTCTTGGGGGCCAATTGATGGGGTATTTATAGCCCCTCATGACCAATGTACCCTTGGAGTGCGTGGGCACATGATCCAAGAAGGATTCCATTGACCCTAGAAGCCACGTGTCCAGATGTCTAGTTGAGATTTCAGCCGGAGTGTGTCGACACTACCACTGAGTGTGTCGACACATTGACCCATTTGCGTAAAAAGGTGTTATGGAAGCTGGGTCTAGTGTCGACACTACCAGTGAGTGTGTCGACACACTCTCCAATCAGGCAAACAGATCTTCCAGGAAAGGGGGTCTAGTGTCGACACTACCAGTGAGTGTGTCGACACAGCCTGACCCTGTCTTCAATTGTGGCTTCTAGGATAGTGGTCTAGTGTCGACACCACCGATGGGTGTGTCGACACTGGCTGGGTAAAACCTGTATATCTTTCAGAATTTAACACATAAGACATTAGTGCAAGGTATTATCATCAAGTATGAAGTATAAAGTGTTTGAAACATACTTTTTGAGCATCGTTATTACATAGATGATGTATGTAACATGTTTTACCCATTAAGCATTAAAATCACAAAATGTCATCATCAAAACTATGAGGAGAAATACATCAAAAACACACTCAACCCAACACAAGCCGCCGCGACAGTGTCATGACAGGGCTGTGCGTCGCGACAAGGTCGCGACTGTCCGATGGGTCGCGACCTCAGCCGAGAGACAGGTAAGATGTTGCGAAGCATGGTTTCTCGTACAATCTTCGTTGTTTCCGCTTCTCGCTGTAGCCATGGCACCTGTGCTAGTCTTCCTAGTATGGTCCTACACTAGTCGTTCGCCCTGTGCTCGGCACTTGAGGGCTTGTCCCGTAAGAGAGGTTGTTACCATTGCCTGGGACCCCCGTCCCCCCTCGCCTGTTGAGGGAGTGCTCTCTGCAGTGGGCATGCTCGAGTCATGGACTCTGGAGCAGAGGGAAAAATGGTGGTTAGGACGCTGGCGTTGAGTCGTTTGTAGAGCTCTCGTGATTGGTTTGGGACGTCGAGGACGGTTTAGGAGTTCTACTCAGCACAGGCCAGTCAATCCGTTTTCTCACTACCTCACTCTTTGGGCCCCAGAACCACTTGGAGAGGCCAGGCCTGGGACCGTAGTCCGGCCAGACTACAGAGGTTACTGTTGTGTACTTTGTGTCCTACCTCGCTCTGATGAGACGTGGGGGTTAGGACCTAGGTCGAGGGTAAGACGTCGGTGGGCGCACCTGACCTTTGACTAGTGGTAGTGTTTTTCCGTAGCTATTGTTTCTTGTCCAGGCGGAGTTCCCTCCATCTGCGTTACTAGCTATGTGGTGATCACAACGAGCAGTCATATGGAGTTTCTGACTGTGTTGTACTTTCCGTACCGTTGCTAGTTAGTAGTCTTGCTTCCGCACGTTCTTTCGTAGGTAGAAGATATAACTACTGTTATTTAATGTTTATATATATTCTTCTGCCTGTTAGAGCCAATAGGAGATTGGTTGTCCCTACTGAGCTTCTGTTGTGAACACATCCCTCCTTTTTTCGCGATGAGACTTCTCAGTAGTGGCCGGGCACGCGCCGGGCAGAGGAGACGGGGCGTGGTCGTGGTCCCCGTAGCTAGTAGTTCTTCCCTCTTTTTTAGTCGTACGTCACCCTCGGGGTATGCCCCTAAGGTTTTTTTATCCCCTTCTCTTTACTTGTAGTTGTGTGTGTGTGTTGTTGGGACTTGTCTAGAGCGATACACAGCGGACTCGTTCTTCTCTCTGCTTCCGTACGTGTGTGCTCCTAGTTGTAGTTGACGTTTACTTCCTTTACATATTCTTTTAGACTCGTGCTATAGCCCTTCCAGGTCCCCAGATCTGTGGGCAGCGACTGCAAAAATCGGGTCCTCGACGTGGGCCGAGGGTCGGGCTTTTGGGTCGTTACAATATTTGTGATTAAAGATGGTTGCAGTAAAGAGCTTAGGAATATTATTGTCATGAATAATGATGATAATGGAAAATTTGATATGGAGATCCATGTAAGCATGTGCAGAGGTGACCAGCTGGGTAAAGAAAGAGTAAAGGAAGAACAGTGTGTAGTCAGACTTTTCCGAGAATTTTACAAGAAAGATATTCGCTTAGTAAGTGGCATTTGTGAAGATTTCGTAGAATGACTTGTAAAGGATTACAGTGTTAGAGATAAGAGCAATGATGATAGCATTCGTGTGTAGTTTGTGGGAAAAGAGAGATAAAGTTTTTGTTAGAAAAAGATTGAGATTAAGTTAAGAGTAATTGGAATAAGTTAGAGTTATGCAAGTCAGAATAGAAAAGAGATGAATCAGTCAGAAGTAGTTAAAGGGATATCAAGTTGAAGGGAACAACAAGGTAGATTGTAAATCGATATTTGTGATGAGCTGCAATAGTGAAATTGTTTGTATTTGGCAGTAAATCAGTAATGCAGAATAAAGGAATCAGGCAGAATAACTTACAGTGTCTAAGGGAAATTGTTTCAGTTTATGGCTATGATAGTTGTGGGGGCCACTTCTGCCACCTAGGTCCTCCGGGCCCATTATAGTCCATAGCAGGATAGCAGATAGACGATGCTTTCTCCTAAGGCTCCGCATATCCTCGAAGGTTCTCTTCTAACATCTCCAAGGATGCTTTCTCTGTGCAAACCATCCCCGGACGCCCTCTGGTCTGCTCGATCTAGGCTTCCCCTATCGACCAGACCCCCGCGTAGAGCGCACTTCAGCACTGGAAGCATAGGCAGTGTCCGAGCACTCAACATGGTTACCGAACAGGGGGTCCAGCCTTCCTACAGGCTGCCTGCTCGGTAACCCCAGCCAAGGGTGTTCGAGCAGGCTTCTTCACGTCCTCATGACGGTTATAACGGCTGCAGGCTACGCGCCCCACATTCAAGAGGTGCGTTAACTGCAGGATCCCTCAACGAGCATCTACGTGCGTAACTCCCCGCTGGACGCGCCAACCGGTGCGTCCCTTCGGGCGTGGTCGAAGGATGTTCTGTCGCCCCCTCTGCCTATAAAAGGCGCATGTACATCACCATGCAGAGGTAACACATCTTCACTCACACAAGCCCTCGCGCTACACACACACGAGAACCCCCTTCCTCTCAAGTCTTCTGCTGACTTAGGCATCAGAGGGTTCTCCCGGTTCTTCAACCGGGCCCCCCTGATCCTGTTCTGGTCTTTCAGGCACTCGTTCGCCTCTGGCGATCGTCTCTCGTCTCTTCCAAGTTGCCGTTGGATCCAGCCCAAACAAGAAATACCTCCACAACAGTATTTTAATAAGAAGGGGTGCAGTGTAAATGGCGCGAGTGAGATTAGTCAGTTAGCAGAATAATTAAGAAAAATAATTTGCAGAAATGATATATGGTGTGGCAGTAAGTTCAAGTCAGTATTATAACCAGATGAAGAAAGAATGTGGCATATTATAGAACAACGACAATCAAATGGTTCAAGAAATGTGTAGTAAGAATTTGTGTAATAGTATGCAGTAAAGTGATCCAGATGAATAAATAAATTTTGTTTCAAGGATATTTTCAGAATTTGAAGTAAAAATCACAGCATATCAGTTAAATAATAGCGAACAGATTAAAGTGTGGCAAAATAGAACAGAAAGAATAAGGAAAAGTATGATCAGTTTAGCAGTAAGAGAATTTGAATTAGACATCATATAATTGAAAAGACTTTGGTAAGGTGAAGGCAAACATTAGATATGCTATTAGTATAGAGTTAATTGAGTAAGTTTTTCTTTCTCGATAAGAAAGTGTAGTGTCACAGCAATAAGAATGGAAATTGTGAGGAGCTATGAGTTGGTTTGTTGAGCTAGTCAGAGAACATTGTTTGAAGTAAGTAAAGTATATAAAGAGTAAAGTATATCAGTAATAATATAACAAGATCAGAATTTGGTGTGAAAATAGATTATGAGCAGAGTCAGTTAAGCAGTTTTATTATGTGACAAGTGAAGTGTAATGTCAGCTAGAAAATATGATTTAAAGTAAGATATGTTAATAGTGTATGGCAGAATTCAGAATTTAAGTAAGTGGTATGACCAGAGTAGAAATATCAAGAAAAATAGATCAGAAATACTAGCATTTTCTTTCAGTGTTAAGTGAATAAATAAGATGATTTGTGAAGCCAGTAAAGTTAGGTGAGTTCAGCGGGGTCAGGTCAGGTAATAGTGCAAGTGAGAAAAAAAAATAATTGAAAGCAAAAAAAAAGAGACCAAAGTTTATGAAGTACTTTGCCAAATGTTGGTATGATCAGAGTAGCACAACGGAAGCGTGGAGGTTTGATAATCACAGGTTATCCGAGGTCTAAATGATTAAAAGAAAGTCTAAGGTTTGTGCACATTTGGATAAAGAGGCAAAGATTCTTAGTCAGATATGAGTTAAGGCAGTTTATGCAAAATGGCTAGAAGAGGCAGAAAATTCAAAGATGATAATGCAAATATTTCAAGAAGGAAACAATTGAGAATGTGAATACAGATAAAGTAGAGTAACGGCTGGCGGTGATAAGCAGATAATGGAATGGCACTGTGAAATCCAAGAATTTAAGTAGGGGGTTTAGCATGACAGAGCACCCAAAGGTAACATAAAGTGAAAGGTTTTGAGCAAGAAAAGCGGCCCAGAAAGAAATGTTGCAAACACTGCCAGGAAAATGTGGAAATAGGTCGAGTCCAAGAAGATAAAGCACCACTGGCAAGGTAGAATCGCCTACAGTCGAAAGGTAAAAATGACAGATTGAATCAATAGAGTAAAGCAATTATGAAATGAATTAAAGAGAAGGGAAGGCAAAACAAGCGTGGAAATGAATAGATGAATCAGTTAGCATAAATTGTTTGAAAGGCAAGCATAGAGAAAGTGTATCATACTTGTTCTGTATATGACTTTATTTCTTTTTAGGTAATAATCCGGCTTACTGTGGTTCATTGTGAATGTCGAGGACGACATTTCTTCTTAGTAATAGTAATGTACATCGCGCATTTTTCGGATCCTTGTGGATCCTTTGTCTTATGGTTGTGGCGGTCAGTGTGTGTGGCCGATGTGGATGTTGCAGGTATGTTCGTAGGTTGTGAGGCTTTGTGGCTGGCAGATTGGGCCTAAAGCACTCACAGGTTTTCTGCCTGTGAATGTGCGTCATGTTCTGAATGCGACGCCCTGGTGGTCGCGTTCCCGTTGCCGCTGAGGTGCGGTCCTCGTCTGCATGTGCGCCGTGTGTCGTGCGCTGGGCGGCATGTTGATGTCAACCTTGAGAAGGCGACGCTCTACTCCATCGCATTCAGGTCGTGACGGAGGGGTACGTCGCATTCCCAACCACAAACAATTCATAACCTAGGTTGGCCAGACAGAGATGAGCACGCCCTGTTTGGCCAAAGAGTGGGGAGGGGACTGCTGCGAGGCTCTCGGCGAGTTGGCATTTATGAGTCATTTTCAGCGTGGTCTCACCGCGAGGACGTCGCACGGAGCGCGGGAGACACCTTGTCATGGTTGGTTTGTGCGTTCTTCACGAAGGTAGGGAGGTTTCGCCCTATTTTGCACTGTGGATTGTGTGTGATGCAAGTTTAGACTGTTATTCCGCTTTATACATGTTAGATACCATGATAGGGCATTGAATGGTGCATGAAAAATGTATTTAAACATGGTTTTGCATGGTTTGTGGGGGTGATCCGGGGAGAGTGTCCCATATTAGGTTCTTGCCTATGAAGGCGACGGAACCCCCTGTCGCGTTCTGAACGCGACAGGCCGACCCGTCATGTTCTTGTTCGGAACGCGACTTATTGGAGTGTTGCGGTCAGAAGGTGACAATAGCCTATGTTGCGACCTTAATTCCGAGAACCTGTTGTGCATGCTTCATGGCAAGGTTATTCGATTATCGTTATTTTATGTGCATGGCGATGGTAAGCGGTGCATCGGCACCTGTAGCGCTCCTCGAGCATGTGTTTTACGTAGTTAGCATATTGTTCATGTAGTTTGAGCGGTGTGCTTGTAGTTTGAGGTGGTTGGGCAGTGAGGTTCCAGCGTGAACCTAGCTGCGTCCTTTGATGTCTTTTATAGATTATTTAAGATGGTTTAATTGTAAAGCGCGTGTTGGGTTATGTGTAGTTAATGGTTATCGGTTGCTAAGTATTGAGTTTAATGTGGCAATGCAGGTCATGAGATGAACAATGATAGGTCAGGTTATTATTGGCTAATGTAGTTCATGTATGTGTCTGTGTAGGCTTGCTTGTAGGTCACAAAGGGATCGGGACAAGCTACTCTTAACTTTTGTACCGTGGTTTATAATAAGATTATAAAAGTATATATCGTGGTTTGTGTGTTGCCGAGTTTGGTGGTCCGACGCCTATTCCGGAATGCCTCTTCAGTTGGGTACCCCAGGTTTTGTGTCAGCCAAGCATGTTAGTGCTCGGGGTTTGTCCCAGTACTATGTGTACCGTCGAGATCTCTGTCGTCTTCCTAGACACCCTCACTCCTGTGTTTGAGTTGTACGTCTAGCTGAGGAAAGACGGCAGAGGGGTAGCGACTTGTGAGAGCTGTGTTTAGTCGCTTGTAGTGCGCTCGTGGTTGGGGGTATGGACACCAGTAGACGTACTGGTCCGCAGCTAGTCCTGTGATTCCAGTGCCTCCACTTTAGGGAGCTCGGGCCGGAGTCCCTAAAGGTGTTAGGCATGGACTTGTAGGGTGTGTAACCTGCAAGTGTGGTGTTGATTGGTCTCCACTATTCTTTGGCTTGTGCTTATGGAGCAGCAGTTGGACCTTTCGTCTGTGACTGCGAGACTAAGAGGTAGTTCTTATGTTGTGTTGTCCAAGTTGGATACTGGCATCATGAACCAGTAGTCCATTCCCGTGCGGTGGCGTCGTTCCTTCCAACTCGTGCTTTGCCACTGGTTGTAGCTTAGCTTGTGTGTAGTGTCTCATTGGTTGAGGTTTTACCCGTTAAGGTGTGCCCTGGTGTAGGCACAGTTGTGATTGTGGTTAGACTTGCTGTGGTGTGCCATATTTTGGCACTAGTTTGGTCGTGGTTTCTGTGGTGGTACCTCATGGTAGTAGGTATCTGTAACCCGTGTGGGTAGTGGTTTGTGGTGGTACGTTGTGTACCAGTCTTTTCAGGTGTCGAGGTGGAGCGGTGCTCCTTGGAGGTCGTTTTGTAGGACCTTCCACTTTCTATGTTGTACCCTTTTGAGGGTAGCTTTTGTTGGATTGTGTTTTAGGGTATAATGGACTAGCTCTTGGCTAGCAGTCCTGTTACCCATGTGTTTGGGGTTGCCTGTGAAGCTTGTAGCTTAGGCAGTGGTTTGCCTGTGAGGCTTGTGGCTAGGCATTTCAGTTGTTGGGTGGACTAGTGGTGTTGTGCTAGTATTTGCTTCTCCTTTCTTCTGAGGACTTTATATTGGCAGATCTGTTTTTGTTTAAGTTGTTGTTTAACATGAATGTTGTGAGCATGCTATGGTTTGGCTATCGGTGTTGCTAGTGAGACCCTTTGGGGTTAAGGTCTCTTTAATTTCGTATGTGATTTTTAGGTGGTCCCTACTGAGCCTGTGATTTGTTGAGGCTCACTTCCCTACAGTTCTTTTCAGGACTTGCCGTTTGTGTTGAGCTTGCAGTGGCGTTGAGATAGACTTGTACCACCAGCAGTATGGTTAGTGGTGTTGTGTGAGCCTGTGCTCTCTTGTGGTATGCCCCAAGTAGTTGTACTATTCTCTTGGACATATAATAATGTATTGGGACAATTTTAAATTGTTGTTTACAGGTATGAGCACATGTACTTTCTTGTGTCTTGTACTATTATTGTTGTCTTTTATATTCTTACTGGACACTTATGCAAGCTATCCCTTGTGAGACTTTGGTCCGATCGCGGGAGGCGGACTTGGATATGGAGCCTTATTGGGTATAAATATCTAGGGCCATATAGTCTGGGTGAGACCTAGTGGTGGCAGTGGATGTCGTTTTTGTGTGTTGAGGTTTCTCCGCGTGCGTTTAATGTCCTTGTCAAACCATGAGGAAGGTCTGAGTGGGACCTAGTGGTCATTGTGGATGTCATTCTGTGTGTTGAGGATTCTCTGCGAGCGCGATGTTGCTCTGGTTGTTGTCGCTCACATGGCTTCTCGGTTGGGCTAGTGATCGATGTTATATGCTGCTAGTAGCGTGAGGCTGTTCTCCTGAGTGTTGTGCTTGGCTCTCAGGCATTTTTCTGTGTTGCTGTGGGCAAGTGTGTACTCTGTCAGATTTCACTGGCGATGAAGTGGGTTGCTGACCGACGTTTCTCATGTTGCTATCGGCAATTGCACCCTCTATCGAGTTTTAATGAAGACAGAGTGGGTTGCTGGTCGGTCGGTCCCAACAGTGGGGTCTGTTGGTGGCCACAGCCGTGTGGTTTTCGGTTGGCATTTTCTGCTGTTCAGGTCGGTTTTGGCATTGCTCAGCACCCGTGGGGTTGTCGTTCCATTTGGACACCTCACGTGTGGCTGGAATATGCCGTTGGATTTTCAGTTGCGTGCTCCCCATGTGTTTAGGGCTCGTTGTGTGAGCCATTGGTTTTCCGACTTCGTGTGCACCGTGTACGTTTGGCGGAGCAGTTGTTGCCACGAGGAGGTCTTGGTGAGACTTAGTGGCTCTTCGCACCAGTGCTTTGTGTGCTACGCACGTGTTTGGCTATGTGGTTGTTGCCACGAGGAGGTCATGGTGAGACTTAGTGGCTTCTCTCCGCCCCTGCGCTTGCGTTGGCACGCATGTTCGGTTTCATCCCTTAGAATCTCTTGGGTTTTTTTCGAATTTCGAGGATGAAATTATTTTAATGGGGGTAGAATGTAATACTGGCTTCCCGACTTTCCATTTGGTGCCTTAGATGACTAGCCACTAACGCGTCCAGGCTGGGCGATGTGTTAGTGTTGTGTCATCGATGTCTGACACGACAATCATCCTTGTCTAGACCAGCTTGTGTGTCGCATTCTTGTCGTGCCTGTTGGATCGAAATGGCAAGTAAAACAGTCCTAGAGGGGGGTGAATAGGACTTTTGACCTTTTCAAATTACTTCTGAAAATCACAGCACTAAATAAACAAGTTAGTACTCAAGTGATGTGTGTGATTCAAGTGTAAACTAGGAGGAAACAATCACACAGAAATTGGACACAGATTTTATCCTGGTTCGGCCCTTCCCACATGGAAGTCCTACATACAGTCCTCAAGCCAACCACTTGAGATTTCACTAATCTGCCAATGAATTTGGCCTTCTCTCACCCTTGAGAGGAAATACAAACACACTTGCTTCCAAGCAAGTCTTCCCTATACAGGGGTACAGCACTGCCTTTTCACCAAGGCCTTCCCTACACAAGAGGGGCAAAAGTGCAGAGACAGATTTCTGCACAAATACAAGGAAATATGACATAGATTTTGCCTCAAAATTGAGCACAAAAAACACAGACTTCAGATGGATACAAATAGATATAGATTTCCTCTAGATCCTATCTGAAGTGAAAAGGGGTGGACTAAAGGGAATTGAAACTAAGTAAAATTGCCACCCACAAACAGAAAATCTCCACAAAGTTTTCTGAACACAATAAAGCTCTCAGAGAAAGTTGAGCAAGAAGACTTCAGAGAGAGCTTGAGGAATTCGAATCTTGAATGCGCTTGTGGATTCTCACTTGAAGGATGATCTCTATGTATATCTGTGTGTGTCTAAATTCTTCCTGTTGAACTCCTTTTATAGTCTTCAAAATATAGCCGTTTTCAGAAGATGACCGTTGGAGCTTTGTGGCCGTTTGCAACATAGCCGTTTTGAGGAGGAATTCTGGGATCCTTTGAGTCTTGAAGGAATTATCCAACAGGTCTTCAGAATTGCTTCTTCCCCAGGTTTTCATCTTGTCAACAGCTAGAAGATAAGCTCTTGTAGCAAGTAGCTGAGGGAGAGGCATGCTAAACACATGCTCAATAAATGCATGTTGCAAGGACAAGACAAAAGAGAAAACGCATCTCCATACCTTTGTGGTAGGTGGGTCAGAAAAGTTCAGTACAAGGCATGGAACCTAGTATCCCACAAGTATTACAGAAAACAGACAGATAGACAAAAAGTTAAAGTATGGGTCTGTCAGTGGTAGGTGAGATGGTCAGATGTCATGCGTCTGAGCTTTACATAAATGCTATGTGTCTTGTGATGCTAACAATAAGGCAAAGTAGGACATCAGGACTGAGGTTATCAAAGAGACAGTTTTCAGAGCAGGTTTAGCGTAGGATAATTAATTTGAAAGCTGTCATGTCAAAACCTGTCAGAAATAATATAATAATCTTTGAAGTTTTGAAATGCATACAACAATCCTTATCAAATTTATTTAAGATAATAAGCTGGTATTTGATGATCCTCATATAGTTCAGAAATTATAGAACAGATAAGTATAGAGAGCACAAGTATTGAAATTGTCAGTGTAGTCGAAAGTGAACAAATGAATCGATTGAAGAAGTAAGAGTAATTCGACTTTCAAGTAATCAAGGAGATTCGACTACAATAGTTGAATACCGTGAATAAGGTATTAATCGAATACAGAAAATAGACATTCAACTGTAAGAGTTGAAGTCATGAATCGAATGTAGAATGGAGACATTCGATTGTATGAGTCGAATACAAAATAGAGATATTCGATTGTATGAGTCGAATGCAAAATAAAGATATTCGATTGTATGAGTCGAATGCAGAATAAAGATATTCGATTGTATGAGTCGAATGCAAAATAAAGATATTCGATTGTATGAGTCAAATGCAGAATAAAGATATCCGATTGTATAAGTCGAATGCAGAATAAAGATATTGTAATCACGGGATTGTGCTCCCTTTTTTGAAAGATTGTGAATATGTAAGGGATTAGGAACTGACGTGATCGCCACCAATGCAGTCGCCTCGTGATGTGTGATGGAGGGCTGACTACCTTGGAAAGGAAAAAGTGAAAAGCAGGCGTACCTGATAAAGCGACAGATAGGGCGTCGCTTCCTCTTAACTGAACGCGACGTAGGCAGCAACGCCTTCGGTATCGCGACAGTGGCCTGATCGCCTTCCTCTTCTGTGGGGGGAGACTTGAGTTCTTTTGTCTTCCTGCTCCTCAGCCGGCCGAGGGGCAAGAGCCTCACCTTGCTCTGACCTTCAAACACCCTCCAAAGTGTTGTAACAAGAGAAACACCCATTAGAATTCGTGTGTATGAAATCTATTCAATGAAAACGCATGTGAACATGAACTAATATGGAGGAAACTTACAAGATTGAGGTTTTTACCCCTGGGGTGTTAAGTTTAGGTGTGTGTGTCGTGATCTAATGCATTCTATGAAGAAAACAGGCTATGCATGCAAGAATTGAAAGAAATAAAGAAGATAAAGGGGAGAAAGAATTGTGTAGCCGATGGGAAAACGCCCTGGAGGGCTCTTCTGAGTCGTCTGGAGAAGAAACGCTCTTCTGTGGGAGAGAAAGCTCTCTTGCTCAGCGAACTAATGAATCCTAGCCTTGCCCCAAGTGAAGAGGCAGAGACGAGGTTACTATGGGCGATTATTCCACGACTCGAGTCTGAGAGGAATAATGGGAAGGAGTCCGACTATCTGGTTAAGTAGCTGTGCGTATGGGCAATTAGAACTTGGAAAGGGATATGTTGAGGAGGTCTCCTCCAATTTGAGAGGATTGGTCGTGGTTTGACGTAACCTGACAAAGCACCATCTCTTTCAAGTTCATGTGTTTCCAAGTTGGCCTCGGAAAGGTTTCCTATTTAAGTCCTGACCGCGACGGCCTTGGGTCGCCTTCCTGATGCGACGACTCGATACGTCGCCTTCCTCATATGGAAGGTGACTTAAGTCAATTTTGTGATTTTTGAAAGAATTAAAATGTGGATTTATGATCGCGACATGGGGGCTGTCATTTTTAGGAACGCGACCTAGGGCATGTCGCCTTCGGACTTTTCTGCGTTTTGGCCATTCAATGCGTCCAACTTCCATGCGCAGCGTTTGGATTGATGACATCGGACTCCTAACTCAGAGAGCTATGAGAGAGAGATTGATTGGACCATGAAGAGTCCTCCAGGGGCGATGAACTAATGATGTCATGATCGGAGAAAGCCAACTTGACGACGATGAGCCAACGTGGTGCGTCAATGATACGACAAGGGATTTTGCTCGACTTATGGGTCAAAAATGGGTGTCTACAGATTGCCCTCCTTGATGCCTGCTTTGCAAGGGAGTGGAGCGGTGATGGAGCGAAAATGGCATGAAACGGCGATGTAGCGGAGTGAAGCGAAATGAGCTGAAAAGAGGGCATCAAGGTAAAGAGACACCCATTCTGAACGAATAAGCAGCGAGAATTATCCGGGCTAACCTGAACATGGCTGGGAACAGAATGCGAGGATGGTTCTACTAAAGATCAAAAGAAAAGAAATGATCAACCTCTCGATTCAAGAGGTACCCTGGCTATCTTTAGCGTGCAGGTTTCGTTCATTAGGGGATAGGTGCTGCCCAGCGGGTCGATTCGACTCTGGCCTTTGAGCGGGTCACGACTAATGAGCGGATCGGAGATAAAGGAATGATGTTTTAATGAATGGGGATGAGAGGAATCCTTTATAGGAACCATACTGGCAAACTGAATCGAGCACAGGCTCGAGAAAAACTTTCAAATTCAGAGTGGAATTCTTGTCTGAAAATGAGGATCTGGGTTGGGACATCATTGGGAAGCTGACTTTGACAAATCATGATTCATGAAGCTCAAAAATTCCTACATGATGCATGCTGGGCTAAAGGAAAAGAAATCATAAAAACGAATGCAAAGAAAAGGAGAAAAATAACAAATATCCAAGGATAATATTGCTAGACAATATAAACAAGGGTCAAGACACTTCGCATCCCCGACGTACGATAGAATCCGTCGTTCCCGAGTCATATCACCTAACGGCCTATCCAGCGATTAGCAGCGTGCACCTAGATCATCCTTGTTTTGGTGAAGGGGAACTCAGATCTGGAACACACTGGGAACCAGCCAGTCCTTGAGCTGATATAATAATAGATAGATATCATATAGTAATGCGAAGGGATTAGGGTTAGAGATACTTACCTAACGGACTGTCTCTTTTGATTTTCTAGATTTTCTGATTTTTTGGATTTTCCTGCATTTTCTGATTTTTATGGGTTTTCAATAATCAAAGCAATAAAAATACATATGATACAATGCACCGAATAATGGACATGAAAGCATATGTGCAAACATTGCAAACATTCTGAGCAATCCCAGAGAAATAAGGAGGACGGCATAAAATGATCAGAAGGCGACATAGGGAGTGTCGCGACCCTTGAATGAAGAAGGCGACGTAAACCATGTCGCCACCCTGAAGGCGACGGGTCGATATGTCGCGTTCACAAGTTTCTCAGCCCGAGCTCAAAAGCTTTCAGATGAGACTTGATGTTTGACTCCCATTTGAACTCCAAGGCTCTCCACTCAAAGTCTCACTCCTAATGGGTCTTCTCTACCCTTTCCAAGCAGGAATAGGAGTGTTATGGCTCTATAAATAAGGGGGATGAGAAGCCAAATTCGTAGCTCTCTCCTCTCTCTCCTTTTCTTCAAGTTTTGCAAGCTCTCATGGCCATGAAGAGATCCTCTTGCTCCCGGGGTGGAGAGGCGGCTTATGAAGGTCCGAAGCGCGCTCGGCGACCTACGAGGCTCTCATGAGGTTGACGGACGTCCCCAACCACTTGAGCCGGAGCAAGGAAGTGAGAGAGGTGAGTTTTGGTGTTTTCAATTTTCAGTGAATTTTGCTACGAATTTGCTCTTTAATTTGTTCTTCTTCTCTTCCTTCTCTTTTCTCTTTTTCTCTTCTCTTCTAGCTCTTCCCGGGCTCCCGCTGCTACTCTAAACTTACATGGATCACCCCCATAATCAAAGCCTTACCCATGTTTGTTATGGTTTTTGAGAGAGTGGGGTTAGGCGGGGTTTTGATAGTGGCCCACAACTACATAAGATCTCATTTGATTAGCATAGCATCACGGCCCTCATAGAATTATGGCACCCACAAACCCATACTTTCATTTTTCCCAAGTTCGAGGTGACCGTCCTTCTAGAGGAGGTCGAGGCTTTCCTAGCTCTTCCTAAGACCAAGCCGGGGGGACGAGCAAAGCATAAGCTACACTGTGAACCCATCAACCAGAAGCTTTTCTAGGGGAGTTCATGACCGACCCGGGGATGTCCATCCATGATTAGCCCAAATTCATCCATTTAGTTCTGTTGTCTAAGTGGGTCATCTCCCAATGTAAAAACAAGAGTACGGACCACCGGGAGATAGCAAAGGCCGTGGCCATATGTTTGTGTGGGGTGGTCCTCTTCCCGTCCGGGGATCACCTCATAGACTACGCGAGCCTTAGTTCTATAAGTGGGGTAATGGCGGGGACTTTCACTCTCTCACGCCGTCTTGGCGTATCTTTACTCGGGTCTTACCTCGGCTTCCACGGGGGGTTTCTTTATGGCTCCATGATCCTATTGGAGTGTTGGTTAGGTGTGAGGATAAAAATTTAAGCCTGTTGACAATCCTACCACCGATAGTCGGATCTTCGGGTGCCATCCATTGAACTTCATTGGCGGGGCGGCCAAATTCTCCGACAAGGTTTTATGCAGGACGGCGGACAAAAAGACGAGGAGTGCATGGCTCCTCTACTTCAGTACCCTACCGGTGGAGCACTTTGCTTTGGGTGTAGCGGGATTGCGCGGAGCGGAGATCCGGCTACCACTTGGACGCGGACTGGATTTGCAATTGATAGGGAATATGGCGACCGTACTCTACAACCCGCAGCGGTGCTACTTGCAGATCGGGAAGCCGAGGACTAGAGTGCTTCCGCCGTCTCATTTGCCTCCCGTGAAAGAAGCGGCGCTTGGGGAACCCAGAAGACGAACAGGCTATGTGGAGTGCGTTGGCCTTATGGAGGGCGTGCGCTACCATGCACTTCCGCAGAGACTGATGAGGACTGGGAGACGTACCAGGCGTACCTCCGGGAACATGAGAAGCTTCGGCCGCTTGGGGACCATGAGCTAGAGAGCGAGAGTTAATTGTACTTTTGAGCTTTTATGAGGGACTTGATGTAATGAGAGTGGACTTGTGACTTTTGATTTTCAGCTTTTATTTGATGTAAGCATGGAGTTATTTGCAATGGGCATTGAGTTTTAGAGGCTTTTGTGTACTATGTTGAGAAGGCGACGTAGCCGTGTCGCTATCTGAAGGCGACGGGTCCATGGTCACGACCAGAAAAGTGAAGGCGACATGGGTTTGTCGCGACCTGAGAGAAGGCGACACAGATATTGTCGCTTTCACGGAACCAGAGCCGATTGAATTTGGGCCGAGCCTTTTCTTTCCTCGCGCCCTCTTCTCTCCCTTCTTACCTTCTTCTTCTCCGGCGCGATAACTCCCTCCTTTCCCTTCTTCTCTTCTCTTCCGACCTCCTCTCTCCGCGATCGTCGGTGACGGCGGCGGCCTCATCTTCCTTCCCTTCTCCTTCTTCTTCTCCCTCGGTGGTTCGGCGATGGAGGGCGGTGGAGAGGGCCAAGGCGGTGATGGCGGCGGTAGGCGGCACAAGAAAACCATCCGGCGACGACAACCGGGCGAGGGGCCATCCACGGCGGCCCAGGAGCTTCCTCCGGTCACGCCGATGGAGGAGGAGATCGTGCCGGCGGCGAGGGACGAAGATGAGCCCGTCGGGCCCAAAAAGGTAAGATCTTTAGCCCTAAACCTGTATGCATGGGATGGGGGTGCAGAGCACCCCATGTAGGGCGATTTGCCCCAATGGGAAACGGCAGGGAACAGGAAAGTCTCGTTTCGGGCGACCCTGGTAATGCGACGGGGGGCCTGTCGCCTTACCAGAGGGAAGGCGACGGCCACCCTGTCGCCTTCTAGAAGGCGACAGGATCCTGTCGCGACCCAGTTCATGAATGCGACGGGACCATGTCGCCTTAAGAAGGCGACAGACCCTTGTCGCCTTGCCAGGACAGAGAGTAGTTTCGGGCATTTCCCTACTAATTCTGATCTTTTGATGTTCGTTTTGCAGAGCGAGCTGCGGTCCAGGCTAGGATGGGCCGTCATCCGGACGATCTACGGCGGCTTGCCGAACTTCCAGAGACGCCGACTGGAGGGTATGGGGTTTGGACCATTTTGCGGTTAGAGGAGTTGGCGCCGGATGTGGCACTCGCCAGGCGTTGAAGGAGAGGTGGGACCCGGAGTGCCACGCGTTCCTCTTCCGTGGGGACACATGATCCCTACGTAGAGGACGTGGTACGGATCACGGCCTGCGCTGTGGACGGCCAGGCGGTGACCGGGATTACCTATACCAGTTATCAGGAGCCGTGGAGAGATTGCTCGGGTGGAGGTGAGGGGAGAGAGATCCTCACTGGTGCAGAGGACAGCGTTGCAGGCGAGTTTAGGGGTGGCAAACACGCGCCACCGGACGGGAGAGAGCCAGGCGGAGTACATGGCTCGGTTGATAGAGGACGCCAGAGCGGTGTTGGCAGAGGAGGAGGGTGAGGCAGCGGACAGAGATTTGCGGCGTTTCCTGACCCTCGTGATCGGGAAACTGATCCTAGGGACCAGAGGGGATCCAGTGGCTGCCGATGTTTGCCCCTGCTGGAGGACCTGTCCAGCGTGGGCAGCTACGCATGGGGTGCGGCCCTCCTGGCCCACCTCTTCGACGTCTGGGCACCTCCAGCCGGGGACAGGGTCGCAGGATTCTTCCCACTCCTACAGGTACGTCTCTACCCTTACCCTTTGCTGCTCTCCTGCTTATTAATGTGGTACTGACTTGTGTTGCTCTTGCAGGTGTGGCCATACTACCACTCCCCTCCCTGGGTCGCGGGGTGGCGAGGCGACGTGGCGCTGTACCTCTCTGCAGCGCTGGCGGTTTTGACGCGACGAGGGTCCCTGCGGCGACAGGTGACCCTAATTCACGACATCTTGGACACCATCCCTTTTGGTCATGTGAGTGCTTCTACCCTTAGCCCTTTTCCTTGCTTCGCTTATTTTGATGGTTGACTGATAGGTCTTTGCTTGCGGTGTGCAGGTACGGTGGACTCCCTATGTCGGGGAGAACGACGCCGAACAGCCGTGGGTGGAGCGGGGCCGTCCCTACTTCGGTAGGGACATTTGGCTTCATTATTTCAACACGGTGATCCCGCTCCACACCGGCTAGTGGCGCGTACCCTGGGACTCCACCAGGCGGTGGTGGAGTTTCCGACCGACAGAGGCCATGGGAGAGACCAGGACGGAGCTTCCGGGGGATCCAGCAGGTCACGGACTGGACGGTCCGGGTCCGGGAGCAGCTGGACGACTGGGAGCAGTGGGGCAAGGAGGTGGTTTCCGAGGCCACGAGCGACGAGGACTACTTCCGGGCCTACGCTCGGAGGTACGGGGCCCAGGTGTACAAGGGGACCCGGCGACCGGTACGTATTTTACTGCTTTCAGTCTCTTTTGAGTTCTTAATTAATTGTGTAACTGACTTGGCTTGTGTTTGCAGCTTGACCCTGAGGGGCGGATCTCCTCGCTCGAGGGTATCCTCCACTCCACCATCCAGCAGCGAGATGATCTTCAGGTGGTGGTGGACCAGCTGGTGAGTATTTTGCACCCCTACCCTTTTATTCTAGTTTTGGTTGACAAACCCTGCTGTTTCTTTTGCAGCGGGCAGAGTTGGATAGGGCCCAGCAGATGGTGGGAGGTGCCTCCTCTTCCCGAGAGGATCCTGGCCGCTCCGTTTTGGAGGGCCAGCTAGCGTCGGCGGCGGCCCGAGCGGAGGACGCCCTCGCCCAGCTGCGGGAACGGGTAAGTTGCTTACTTAGATGCCTCTGGGCTTTTGTTTCTTTTGTGAGTTCTGACAAGATGTTTGATATTGCAGGAGCAGGAGCTGAGGACCGCCCTGGCGCGGACGACCACGCTGGAGGCGGAGATGGCGGAGCTACGCCTACGCCCCGAGGCAGTGGAGGTGACACGGTGGCGTGAGGCAGCGGAGGAGGCGACGAGGTGGCGCCAGGAAGCAGAGGCGGCTGCACGCTGGCAGCAGAGGTGGAGGAGGCGGCGTGACTGCGCATCGAGGCCGGAGACCTCCGCACCCAGCTGGGAGAGGAGAGACACCGCTGCGACATGCTGCGTTCCGAGATGAAGGGCCTGGAGAGGGCCCTAGCCTTGGTCGGACGCAGCCGTTCGGCAGCTAGCAGGAGCGGTATCCCGAGCGGGTCCGCTGGACACTATTTGATCGGTTCCTCCGGACGACGGAGGAACGAGGAGGAGGCACGGCGGCAGGAGAGAGCGCCGGAGGGTAGTGAGACAGGGCCGAGGGCGATGGCCCTCCGTCTCCCCGCCCGCTTGAGGGTACGGGGGGGAGAGCGGTTGAGGGCTTGTACTTTTGCTTGCCCTTCCTTCTTTTGTTATGACGATGTACATGATGTGATGTGGAATGGAATGGATCTTTTTGCTTTATGGTTTGCGACTGAGCGAAAGTGAGAGCGACAGGTGAGACGTGAGTGCCGCCTTCTTTCTTTTGCGCCCTGCACACTTAGACAATCACAAGACAAGTTAGATCTGTTCTTAGGCTTAGCCCCTTGCTTTAAAATGCGATGAGTGACCGACCTTGATAATTAGTCAAGGGGCTAAGCCTTATTAAATAGGCAAAAGATGCAAATAAACAAATGATGCAAACGGCTTGGAATTTTGAAAAATATGTTTTTTTTTGTTTTTGTTTTAGTTTTAAATTATTTGATGTTTTTGAGAGTTTTGAAAATATTTGATTTTTTTTTTTGAAGTTTTGAAAAAATATTGATTTTTTGGAGTTTGGAGATATTTGTTTTTTTTGGAGTTTTAGAGATATTTGGTTTTTTTTTTAGTTTGGAGATATTTGTTTTTTTTTTTTGGAGTTTTTGGAAAATTTGTTGAGCGCCTGAAGTCAAGTTAGCCCTTCCTAAAATAAGACGCGTGAGACGGAAGGTACTCGCACCTTCGGGCCACAACACTTAGACCGATTCGAGCCACTGGTTTAGAGCCTTGATCACCTCCGATTTTCGCCACAGACCTCATAGGCTAGGATGTGCGTCGAGAGGTGACAATGCCTCGGGAAACTACCCTTAGTTGATGCTGCGACTAGTTAAGCCGTACCCGAGAGGTGACTCAGCCTTATAGGGAGAAACAGAAGATTAAGGAAAGTCTTGTGTGGGTTTAGGGATGTTGGGTTCGACTACTTCCTACAGCATACCCTTCAAAGATTAGGCCTGTTGTGGAGGGACTTTATGGTCTTTTGCTATGGACTTGCACTATTGGGGCATGCGTACGACCGGGCTCATGAGCGTCCGCGGGGACTTTGCCACTCTTTGCCATGCCCTATTGTATTATAGATTTTTCTTTTCTTTTCGTTTCTTTGCTTCTTTGCCCTTTGTTATTTTGACCGTCCCTGTTTGAAACTTCCTCTCGTCGGGGCATGCTGTGTAGGTTGACGACCTCACCCTTACAACCCCTTTTGCCCCTACACTTCGACCGATTAGGAGAGAATGACCGATGCATCGCTAGAGTAGAGCCCGCACAGTTGCAGCATCTACCAAGTGCAGTTATCTGGGCTTGCCGTGGGTGTGTGTTAATCCTAACTTAGACGATCCTTGACGATTAGGGAGGGATTTTAGACTTTCAACACGGGGTTATTCCCCGATCTAGGTGTTGTGGCCTCACACCTATAGTCCCAAGGATAGAGAACGTTTGAGGTATAACCCGTTCCACGGATGCGACAATTCGACGCCCTCAGCATTGACTAAGCGGTAAGCATTTCCGGGTAGACTTCTCTCACAACGTACGGACCCTCCCAATTAGGTTGCAGTTTGGACCTAGGACCTCCGGGTTTGATAAAAATGCGTTTCAAGACCATATCACCCTCTTGGAATTTACGCTCAATTACCTTCTTTTCGAAAGACCTTGAGATTCGCCTTTGATATGAAAGCACATGGTCGGCTGTCATAAGCCGTCTTTCATCTAAGAGTTCCAATTGGATAGCAACGCCTCCGACGTTCGTCGAGATTAAGTTCTTGTCTAATTGGACTCTGAGTGAAGGGATTAGGATCTCGTATGGAACTACCGCCTCCATCCCATAAGTGAGAGCGTACGGGGTTTGCCCCGTGGGAGTGCGGACGGAGGTACGGTAGGCCCATAGAGCCTCTATTAGCTTTCTGGCCAGTCGGCGAACTTATGCGACTCACAGGTCTTCTTTAAGATTTTAAGAAGGGTTTTGTTAGTTGCTTCAGCTTGGCCATTGCCTTATGGGTAATACGGCGATGAATGATGCAGCATGATGTTGTATTTCTTACAAGGTCCTGGAGCTCTTGCGCGATGAACTGTGGCCCGTTATCCGTGACGATACTGCTTGGCACTCCGAACCGTGAGATGATGTTCCTCATGATGAAGCGGCACACCGTGGATGCTTTGATTTCTGTGAAAGCTTCGGCTTCTGCCCACTTGGTGTAATACTCAGTCCCTGTTAGGATAAATGATTTTTGTTGTTTTGAGCATTAGAGTCACCAAGAGGGCCAACAATGTCGAAAGCCCACATGGAGAATGGCCAAGGTGTGGAGAGTGGATGCAGTGAAGAGGAAGGGGCATGGATTTATCAGCATGGAGTTGACACTTGACACACCTACAGACGTAGATGGTAGTCTTCCTCTAGGGTTGACCAGTAATAGCCCTGCCTAATAATCTTCTTTGCGAGCTTTGACTGTTAACGTGCCCTCCGCATTTACTAGCATGGGCCCCTTCCACCACTTTCCAAGCCTCGTCATCGGTAAGGCATCTCAAAGGACTCATTGAGGGCTCGCCTGTACAGGACTCCGACAACTGTGTACCTCAAGGCGGCTCTTCTAATGGCCATGCGGTCTTCTGCACTTGCCCCTTCAGGATATGTTCCATCCTTGCAGTATTGCTCTATCTCAAAGTACCATGGCAGTTCCTCTTCATTCAGGATCTCTCGAGCTCAGTTAACATGACTTGTTGTGCTCCTCTCTTCCTAGCCCTCTCTTCTAAGGTCGCCCTAAGGTTGTTAAACCAAGGGTCCTGGGTAGATGGAACATTGAGACGCTGGACGACGATTGTCTCGGTCCGGCGACTCAGAGGGAAGGATAGGGATGAGGCTAGCGACGCCAGAGCGTCGGCCAGGATATTTTGGGAACGAGGAGTGTGGATATAGATGAGCTTGCGGAACTGCCTTGCCAACAGCGTGACCAGGTCCTGATATGGCTTGAGCTTTAGGTCACGGGTGCGGTAAGTTGAGAGCACCTGCCGCAGGACGAGCTGAGAGTCTCCTATAATTCTGAGGTGCGATGCCCCTAGCAGATAAGCATGCTTGAGACCAGCAAGGAGAGCCTCATACTCTGACATGTTGTTGGTAGCGGGGAAGGTGAGTTGATATGCAAAGGGGATGGTAACCTTCTGGGGTAAGCAGCACGGCTCCAATGCCCCGTCCCTGAGAGTTGAGTGCACCATCGAAATGAAGGGACCAGAAGGGGTCTTTGATTATGACTGAGAGTTCCTCATCGGGGAATTCCTCTCGGAGGGAGTCACTGTGAGGGAGTGGAAGATGGGCCAGATGCTCGGCGATGGCATACCCCTTGACGGCCTTTTGGACCACAAAGGATATGTCAAACTGAGAGAGGAAACTCTGCCAGCGTGCTAGCGATCGGAAAGGAGGGTTTTTCAAGCAGATAGCGGAGTGGATCCATCCTTGAGATCAGCTTGACCTCAGGGGCTAGGAAGTAGTGCTTGAGCTTTTGGACTACCCACACAAGTGCGGCACAAGTTTTGTCCGCGGTGGTGAACTTGGATTCGGCGGTGTTGAAGAGCCTAGAGAGGTAGTATGCTGCCCTTTCTTTCCCAGATTCATCATGTTGTGCCAGGACAGCTCCTAGGGAGTCCTCAATGACTGAGAGATATAGGATTAGCGGCTTTCCGGGTACAGGAGGCTGTAAGACGGGGGATTCATGAGATAACTTTTCAGCTTATCGAAGGCTGCTTGGCATTTGTCATTCCATTCGAATTTTGCCCCTCCTTTCAAGAGATCATAAAATGGGCGACATCTTTGCGAATGCTGGAGATAAATCTTTGATGAATTGCAAATGCCCGATTAGCCCTCTTAATTGCGAGATGTTCTTTGGAGGAGGCATTTCTGCTATAGCCTTGGCCTTATTTGGATCGATCTCAATGCCCCGCTTGCTAACTATGAAACCTAGTAGCTTTCCTGATGATACCCCGAACATGCATTTCTTCGGATTCATTCTCAGCTGATATTCTCTCGACCTCTGCAACACCTTAGCTAGGATTTCAGGGTGTTCTCTCCTGGTTCTCGACTTCGCCAAGATGTCATCCACGTATACTTCTACATAAACGTGTATCATGTCGTGGAAGATGGCCATCATCGCCCTTTGATAGGTAGCCCCAGCATTCTTCAGCCGAAGGGCATGACTACATAGCAGTACGTTCCCCAGGGCATGGTGAAGGATGTTTTCTCTTGATCTTCAGGAGATAGACGGATTTGGTTGTATCCTGAATATCCATCCATGAATGAGAGGGTCTCATACCCAGCAGTATTATCAATCATCACATCAATGAGGAAGTGGGAAGTCGCCCTTCGGACATGCCTTATTCAAGTCCCTGAAGTCGATGCAGATTCTGACTTTGCCGTCTTTCTTCATGACAGGGACTATATTGGCCACCCAGTTGGATAAAGCACTACCCTGATGAATCTAGCCTTATGGAGTTTATCTACTTCGTCCTTCATCTTCAGGGCCGTGAGTGGGTGGAACCTTCTGAGTTTCTGCTTGATTGCCTTTGCCCCTCTTTCAGTACCAGTCGGTGCTCCACTAGTGAGGGGTCTAGACCGGGCATGTCCTCGTAAGACCAGGCGAACGTATCCTTGTATTCCCTCAGGATTTGCACCAGTTCCTCTTCTTCATCAGGAGGGAGATTCGTTGAGATAATCACAATCCTGGGATCTTCTTCTGTTCCGAGGTTGACTTCCTTAGTAGGTTCATCCACTGCCGTTGTGGGTTCATCAAATCTCCTTACTCCACTTGCATATTTTTCGGTAGCGTCATCTACTTCGCTATCCTCTTCATCGACTGGGTCCTCATCATTCATTATCTCGTAGATGCCAAATCCGTCGTCTATGAACACCCCATCCTGCTCAAAATCTTCTTCAAACACCAGCGCTTCTTTCGTGAATTCCTCTATCAACAGCAGCGCTTGACACCGCCGAGCTAGCTCTTGAAGATATCTCCGAGGAATAGCTTTTCCCCGCTGCTTCCTAGGACGCTGCTTGAATTTGGTGGATACCGGGCTGTCCTGACTCTCTACCCTAGGCCTATCTAACCTAATGCTAGACTCACCTACCCTAGACTCTCCTAGACTAGACGACTCTACAGGACTGAGGGAGGACATGGTGTCCTCGAAGAGAATGCTCCTAGTGAAGGAGCAGGAGGGGAAGCCCTAGTCGAGGGGTGCCCCTGATCAGGAGAGTGAAGGAGGAATGCAGGCTCCTCGACCTCAACGTGCATTTGAAAATGGGCTTTTTTTTTTTGGAGATCGGTGGAGAGCATGTAACAGGAGAGGGCGACCTCGTGGTCACCTGGATTGGACTGCAGGGCAGCGAGGATTGCAGGCGGGAGGTCTGGTGTGAGGAGGCTGTGTGCCGCCGTCAGGAGCTGAGGGGTCAGCTGAATAAGCAAGGGAGGAGAGGACGGGACCAGACTGGAAGGAGGGAATCCAGAAGGGACGGGTGGATGGCTAAGCAGGTGCCCTTCCAGAGTTCATCTATGGTTTCCCCTCTTCATAGGGGATGTCTGGCTCTCTATGTCTGAGGCATCGCTTCATGAGCTGCCTTAGATGTGATGGCAGTGGGTGGATCTAGTAACTCTTCCGCAGCTGGCGGCCATGTTCTCTCTTCTTCCCAGAACAGTCGGCTGAAGGCAATGGTGATGTCTTCTATGTCAAACCATCTGTACCACTCAGCTTCTGGGTCCTGTCTTTCTCCTCCTGGTTGGACGGAGTGCCTCCAATGCTCTATAGGTTAGCAGGGGGCCATGTGCCGAGAGAAGTTTCGGCCATGCACCTCGTGCTGTGTCAGTTCTGCTTCAATTACCACGGTGTTGTACCCAGGTTGGGTAGGTCCCCTAATGAAGTGACACCAGAGTGTCCAGGTGAGTGGTTCTCGGTCGGCCTTGAGAGTGAACATGCTGGATGACCATGGTTTGGATTTCTCTCTGTAACCTAAGCCCCATCGGCTTTTCATGACAATGTCGGGGATGGGTTTGACTATGCCCTGTAGCTCTGCCCCTAGGCCCTTGCCTTCTTCATATCCTAGCTTCATCATGATTTGCCACCCCTTGGTGCTCAGTGGCTCTTTTCTCTTGACTGCATTGACTTGTGCCAGATTGGTCTCTCTCATGGACTGGAACGTGTAGCTCCATGGGTAGTTGGTATCTAGCACTGAGACTACGGGTTTGTTGGCTGGCCACACGGCTGGTAGGTGGGTATCGTGGAGGTCTTCTACTGAGTGGGTAGTGGCTATACTCTTGACTTTGATGATCCGTCCTTGAAAAGGGAACTTCAGACATTGGTGTGCAGTGGACGGTACAGCCCTGAGCGCTTACCAACCACGGACGCCCTAGAATAGCTTTGAACATGGGATCAATATCGAGGACGTAGAAGTCCACGTGATAGAGAGGGGTCCCAGTTCGGCTTGCACAGTCACCATGCCATGACAAGATCTTCTAGAGTTGTCATATGCGGCGATGGTGGTGGGTGTCGGCCTTAGCGTCCCTTCCGATAGGTCGCAGGCTCTCAAGGTACTCAGCGGGCAGACGTTTATGGATGCCCCCGTGTCGACTAGTGCCGCTCCCACTGCTACATGATTGGACCAGGGTGACGCAGAGGGGGAGCTCCTCGCTTCGGGGGTGCTAGGTCGCTTTCCGCAAATGTGATCGCCGGCCCGCGAGTCACCATGGCCAGGGCACTAGGTAGCTTGTCAGCCAGCATGTCTTCATTCACTACCACCTTCTGCAGGAAATTCCTCAGGGCTTCCTGGTGCTCCTTGGACTTCTTTATTAGCTCCAAAATGGAGATTTTAGCTGGCACGTGATCCAGGTGCTTGAGGATGTCATAGTGGGTTCCAGGCAGCGGCTCAATCAACCCCTCATCTTGCATTTGTTGCTGAGCTTGTTGTTGCTGTGGCGGTTGCAGGACCTGCTGGGGGTTTGTGGAAGTGGAGGTAGTGGAGATAGGTGGGTACGGGCGGCGAAAGACTCTCCCGCTCCGCAGGGTGGTCGGATGGGTAGGTGGTTGTCTGGCGGAGGATAGTGTAGAGGCAGAGGGTTGGTCCGACCCAGGTGGGGGTAGAATGATGGTGAGGGAGTAGATATGATAGGGGGTAGAGGTACGGAGATAGGTGGGGCGAAAGGTAAGATGATGGGGGACTGGCAACTGGCGCGGGTGCTGAACTGACGGGCAGCATGACGGCGTTGGCCATAGAAACTAAAGGAGGGATTGACTGGGGAGCCGTGTAGGCTGGTTGTGTTGTTTGGGACTGGATAGGATATTGGTTAATGGCCATCATCTGCTGAACGTCTAGTTCATCATCGTACGTCCAATTCGCCTGAGGAGGAGGGTGGTGGACGATGGGGTTTACCTGGGCAGGTTGCTGTGGTGGTGGGTTTGGAGCTAGTGGATGGTTAGGTAATGGGTTGTGGATGATCCCGAGGTCCTGCAATGGTTGTTGATGTTGCTGCTGTTGTTGTTGCTGAGGGGGTGGCTGGCGCTATTGCCTCTGCTGCTGTTGTTGCCTCTGCCTTTCCTTGATATCTCCGATCACTTGCCGGAGGGCTGTCCAATCTATCCTGTGCTGCTCATGCAGGTCATACACCAGATCCTTGAATGTGAAGCACTGGTCGATGGTGTGACCAGGCTGCCGTGGAAGACGCAGTACCGGGTTTGATCCACACTAGGGTTCAAGGGTCTCTCAGGAGGTAGCCTAATGGCGTCTATGGAGAGCAAGGCTAAGAATATGTCGGAGAGTGTCTCCGGCAATGGCGGGTAGTGAGTTCTTCTAGGACCATGGGGCGCCTTTGCTGAGAGCCATCGGGGGGCGGCACTGGTTGTATTGGCGTTGATGTTGCCCTGTGGCGGAGGGTAGGGTTCTGACCCTGGGCATTGTAAGGTTGGGATTTTGGCTCTGGCCGGCAGGGTTGAACGCGCTCACTTGCTCGTTCACTGGACACCCTCAGTGACTGGCCCCTGAGGCTTTCTCTGGAATCGGGTTTCTGGGGTTCGAACATAGAGTGGATGGGAGAGTCTTTGAGTTGGGTCTGGATGAACCGGGCCCGGCTGTAGAGTTGATGCATAGTGGTGATGTCATTCATCGCCAGGATGTTTCTGTAGGCAGGCGTGGCATTGGCGATGATGATCTTCACCTTTTCCCCTTCTGGAAGGTACCCCGGAACTCTGGTGGCCATTTGCCTCCACCTATCGGCGTACTAGGCGAAATCCTCGTCCGACTTCATCTTCTCAGCCATGAGATCCCTAAGAGAGTATTCAGGCCCGACCCTGTCTTGGAATTGTTCGAGGAACTTGGCCTTCACGATAGCGAAGTCCTCAGCGTCCTCAGGTAGCAGGGAGTAGAACCAATCTAGGGCGTGCCCGTCCAGCGACCGGCGGAAGAGATATGCCATGAGGCGGCGGTCATGATGGTAGGGAGCGGACTCATAGATGAAGTCCTTGATATGAATGTACGGATTGCCTGAGCCGTTGTATTTTCGGTACTTCGGAAGCTCGGATGGAGAGGGGACCCATAGGCCATTGAAGTTCGGCATGTGCATGTCGTAGTGCTGGCCTAGGGTCAACTTGCTTTCGGAGCTCTTGGAGCTCCTTCTTGATGGACGCCCACTCGGACATCATGTTCGGTGCGGCGGATGGCTAAGCGTACATGGAAGAGGCATGAGAGGTAGGCCTGGCGCGTGGCTCAGGACGATGAGGGGAGTAACATGGCTGATGTGGTGGAGACCGGGGCCTCGACTCACGGGGAAGGTAATGCTCAGATTCAAATGGCGTGAATCGGATGGTCCGCGGCCGGATGGGAGTGTTGTCGGCTTGTTCCAGATAACATGGGGGCCGGAGGTAGATGCCGCGGGGCGTGACGCGCCCGCTCTAGGTGAGGGTGAGGAAGCGGCCTTTCCCTTGAGGGCCGTCATGAGGGTTTGGATCTGGGACTGATCAAGTTGGGGAATTAAGCGCAAGAGCTGAGTGGCTTGATCATCCGACTGAGGAGGATGGGTGTTCTGGGATGGGCCGCTATCGTTGTGACGGTGACCCTCAGAGGCATGGACAGTAGCGACCCAAGGCCGGATCGACTCCCCAAAGAGATCGTGAGGAAGGGAGTCCTCGTAGTCTTGGGAGGTGTAGAGGGCAGGGTCCTGATTCTCATCGTAGACCGGGTTCAGATATGACTCCATATTTGGAAAGTGAGCGCAGAAAGATGGGGAAAGCCTTTCCAGACTTGAGAGAGACGACCTAACCTAGACAAACTCTTAGTTTCCTAAACACACAATCCTATGCAGACAAAAGGAAAGAGAAAACGTCTCACCCAAAGCAAGCAATTGGCAATGATGATGGTTTCTTTTAATTGATTCAAGTTTGCCTTTTACTGGTTTTGACTTTTAGCAAGTTCCCTCCAAATAAGGAAAGGTTTCCTAAATGGGAGAAGGCTTCCAACTGCGGGTACGACTAGGATTCTCTCCACCTTGCCAAATGAATTAGACTCGATCCTAGGTGGCGACGGGTACAACCAGCCCAGCGACCGTGTGGGAATCCACGGTCAGCGGGGACTTACGGAGGCCCTCAAGCGAGTGCTCTAGTCGGACACAAGGAATATGTGGCCGAGAGAGTGAGCGTCGCTGAGGAGGAAACCTATACTACGAATATGAAAGATGTATGCAAATCCTATGTGCACCGGAGTGCATGCAAAATTCTAACCTAGTACTAACAAAACAAGAATTAGGGCGAATCGCTCGCAGAGGCAGAAGGCGACAAAATAATGTCGCGACCAAGATCACGACAACCAGACTGTCGCTTTCCTTCTTGCAGTGGACAGAGAGCAATTAGATCCTAATTATGCACGGAAAATCACACAATCCTATAACATACAAGACTGACAAACTCTCACGATCATGGAGAAAGGCATGGTATGATGGAGTATGGATGGAGTATGTGAAAACGAACCCAAATTTGCAAGGAAACTCAAAAGACCAGGGTACTGACCTGATCGCGACAATACCTCCGTCGCCTCCCTTATCGCGACGATAGTAGTGTCGCGTTCTCCGCAGAGTCAACAGATCTTTAAATAACGCAAGAAAGTGTACGGGCAGGGTGTGTACCTGGTGGCGACGCTGCTCCTGTCGTGTTCCTTATCGCGACGATGACGACGTCGCCTTCCTCACAGCACACAGAACACAGAACGGACAAGACAAAGGTGTGTACTAACCTGATTGCGACGTGGCAGGTGTCGCTATTTTGATCGCGACGTCCGTCGGTTCGCTTTCTCACCCAGAGCCGCAGAGCACTAGTGAAACTCAAAGGAGAAGAACTAAAGAAGGCAAACTGATAACAACACACCCATTAGAAAGTAAGAACGGCAGGGAAAAGGTAGAGCAAACGTGATGGGCACTAGAGGTCCCACCGTGATCGCCAAAAGGTGTAATCATGGGATTGTGCTCCCTTTTTTGAAAGATTGTGAATATGTAAGGGATTAGGAACTGACCGTGATCGCCACCAATGCAGTCGCCTCGTGATGTGTAGATGGAGGGCTGACTACCTTGGAAAGGAAAAAGTGAAAAGGAGGCGTACCTAATAAAGCGACAGATAGGGCGTCGCCTTGCTCTCAACTGAACGCGACGTAGGCAGCGACGCCTTCGGTATCGCGACAGTGGCCTGGTCGCCTTCCTCTTCTGTGGGGGAGACTTGAGTTCTTTGTCTTCTGCTCCTCAGCGGCCGAGGGGCAAGAGCCTCACCTTGCTCTGACCTTCAAACACCTGCCAAAGTGATGTAAACAAGAGAAACACCATTAGAATTGTGTGTATGAAATATATTCAATAAAAAGCATGTGAACATGAACTAATATGGGAGGAACTTACAAGATTGGGGATTTTAACCCCTGTGGGTGTTAAGTTTAGGTGTGTGTGTCGTGATCTAATGCTATTCTATGAAGAAAACAAGGCTATGCATGCAAGAATTGAAAGAAATAAAGAAGAGAAAGGGAGAAGAATTGTGTAGCCGATGGGAAAACGCCTTGGAGGGCTCTTCTGAGTCGTCTGGAGAAGAAACGCTCTTCTTGGGAGAGAAAGCTCTCTTGCTCAGCGAACTAATGAATCCGGCCTTGCCCAAAAGATGCAGGGAAGAGGTACTTATGGGCGATTATTCCCGACTCGAGTCTGAGAGGAATAATGGGAAGGAGTCTGACTCTGGTTAAGTATGGCTGCGTATGGGCAATTGGAACTTGGAAAGGGATATGTTAGGAAGGTCTCCTCCAAATTTGAGAGGATTTGGACGTGGTTTGGACGTCCAAATGAAGCAATTACCATCTTTGGCATGTGTCCAAGTTGGCCTCGGAAAGGGTTTCCTGTTTAAGGTCCTGAATGCGACGGCCTTTGGGTCGCCTTCCTGAATGCGACGGCTCGATACGTCGTCTTCCTCATATGGAAGGTGACTTAAGTCAATTTTGTGATTTTTAAAAGATTTAAAATGTGGATTATGATCGCGACATGGGGGCTGTCGTTTTTAGGAAAGCGACCTAGGGCCTGTCGCCTTCTGGACTTTTCTACGTTTTGGCCATTCAATGCGTCCAACTTCCATGCGCAGCGTTTGGATTGATGACATCGGACTCCTAACTCAGAGAGATATAGTGAGAGAGATTGATTGGACC
The DNA here is from genome assembly GCA_014218235.1 of Colocasia esculenta. NCBI lineage: Eukaryota > Viridiplantae > Streptophyta > Magnoliopsida > Alismatales > Araceae > Colocasia > Colocasia esculenta. The sequence goes on along the minus strand of CM024754.1, from coordinate 11,082,748 downwards.
ATGAAGAGTCCTCCAGGGCGATGAACTAATGATTTCATGATCGGGAGAAAGCCAACTTGACGATGATGAGCCAACGTGGTGCGTCAATGATACGACAAGGGATTTTGCTCGACTTATGGGTCGGAAATGGGTGTCTACAGATATTTGATTGTATGAGTCGAATGCAGAATAAAGAGATTCGATGGTATGAGTCGAATGCAGAGTTGAAGGGGTCAGTCGATTGCTATGTAAATAATGTGGACTTAGAAGAATTTCGATGACTTCTACCTACTGTTTCTAAAGGAGTCGAATATGATAGTCGGATTCAGTATGCTAAGAGATAGTTGTGGCCTTAGATAATTTGAGGATACTGTTATCTGAAAAGGACTTGTGATATAAACATATTTATTTAAAGATTTGTCATAGCAAAAACATAGTTTTATAAAATCTTAGAGGTAGTTGCTCAACAATTCTCCCCCTTTTTGTTAATGACAAAAATCTTTAAATAGATAATGTAACATATACTATTTTTATACCTTGTTCTCCCCCTTTGTGACATTAACAGAAAGGATAAAACACATAGAAATTCACAAGTAGGAAGAAATTGCATCTATAAAGTGGCAAACAGTACATAGTAGGAAATTATACTAAGCAAGAAATTCAACTAAAAAAGTTCAGATCCTAGCTGAACTGGTAGCAACAGAGAAGGAGGGAGGGAGTTTAAGAAAGGTTGGATGAGCTCCCAGAGTTTTTCCTCATTCTTTTTAAAGGAATGATCAAATAGAACACTATCAACATTGTAGGCTGGGTTGGTGGAGGGTAATTTCTTGATAGACTTGATGTGGCGCCTCCTGTACCAATTGACTATGTAGTGAAAACTTTCTCAATTTCCATTCTGATTCTGAGAGGAACAAACTGTTTGGTGGATGCCAGATGAAGGAATTCATTGAAGGTCATATTCCAGTAGTAAAGACATTTGAGATGGCTGCATCCTTAGCTTGATAGTACACAAGGTACCTCTGAGCCCATCGGTGAGTAACACTCTTATGAAAGTCCATAAGAGACTTGGAGTGAAACTGATTGAGGCTACGTTTCATCCTCAAACACTGAGAGTGATAAGATGGATAGGCGGCCCCATTGCTCAGGGGTGAATCTTTCGGATTCAGCAAAACTCAACTAGGTATCAAGAAGGTGCTTGTATTTCTTGGATAGCTGAAGAAATATGAACCTCTGAAAACTCAATTTGGATTTGTACTTGATTTTGAATCTGGCAGAAATCCGGAGGAATCTGTTGAAGATGGTTTCAGCAAAGTCTCTTCTGTAGGACACTGCTCCTACAAGTGGAGGATGAAGACCTGATGGTAGTGCCACTGACATGGAAGGAATGACTTCTCTTTGCCCTCTGATCAGATTGTCGTACTGCCCTTGGAAACATCATGTAATCCCAGCTTGAACCTTTCATGGTTGAAAGCTCTCAATTCAAGATACTTGACCTGAGAGGCCCTGAGATGTTCTGCAAATAGGGCATGGAATCTGAGAGAAAGATGTTGACCAGCTGTCAAGAAATGGTTTCTGGATTGATTTTCTAGAAACCTAGCTACTTCTTCAGGGTAGAGATCAACAAATTCTTGAGGAGTGAGGCAGTGGCTCTTCTGAGATATGAGTTGAAGGTCTGAAATAGAGAGTTGGGAGGTTTGTATCAAAGTAGGAAGCCAATGTTCGAGTGTGAAGTCTGGCAATCCATGAACTTCCATAAATGCTCTAATAGCAAGATATTCTTTGAACAAAATCATATTTTGTTTAGAGTGGTGAGTGAAGGCATACCAAACGGAGGAGGAGGAAGTAGAGAGGAAGGTTTATCTCCAATTGGGTCCACTGGCTGCTGACAATTGGATACTAGGAAGTATCTCAACCAAAGGCATGATAGTTTTCTTGGAGTCAGTCTTTAAGGCAGTGGGAAGAGAGAAATAGAAGTGAGGAGGTTGTGTAGAAAGAGTCATGGTGAACTCTTTGAGTGGTTTAACCTGATACTTCAAGGGGTAAATAGAAAATTTGACATCCTTGTAGAAAGGATCTACAGGAGTGATCACTGGAAGTAGTCCAGAGAGGAATGGGGAGATAGTGGTGCTGATGCTGAAGGCAGAAGTAGGTTCTGCAGGAGTAGGAGCTGCTGGAGTAACTACTGGTGGAGCTGGTGTAGGTGCTAGTGTAGCCTCAGGAGGGTGGACAACAGATGTGGCTATAGGAGAGACTACAGAGGGGAGGATTACTGGAGGTGCTGATGAAGCAGTTGGAGATGAGGCCCTGGAAGAAGAAGAGGAAAGAATAGTTTTGACAGGAACACCATTCTTGACTAATCTCCTCTAACCTTTCTCTTAACGTCTGATAATCTTGAGAGGGCTCGAGGGGTCTCTTGGCTGCTGCTTGCTGCATAGGATCCTCTAAGTCTGTTGCCACTTCTTCTGGCTATTTTTCTGATTCTTGCACTTGATGCTGCTCATCACTGGGATCAAAAACAACTACTGCTAACTGAGCCTGCTGCTCAGTGCTATGCTCATCTTGCTGCTGCTGTTGTTGGGATTCAACTGAACTAGGCTGCTCCTCAGCCTGAACTTCGGGTTCTTTGACAGGTTGCTCAAGGACAGGTTCCTCAGGTACAGGTACTTGAGGTTCTGCTTGGTGTTGTTCCTCTTGAGCTGGCATAGTCTTTTCCTGCTGCTGTGAGGAAGTAGGCCCTGATGGCCTAGAGGTGTCCAGTTGGCACACCAACTGAAGTAGAAGATCTTTGATTTGCTTTACCTCATCAGACAAATTATCAAACTTGGTATCTAAAAAAGCAACTTGCATGTGGAGAACTGACATGTTCTCATTCTGACTTCTAACAATTCAGAATGTCACTGAGGCTGTTGCTGCTCTCCCCCTGAGACCTTGGCCGGGTCTCAAACTGAGAAGGAGAGTGTGAGGCTCTCTTTCTTCAAAGAGGTGATGGGGGGAAGAGGCTGGAATCTCTTCAGAAACAATTCTCTTGCCTCTAAGATCTCTTAGGACATCATTGATGGTGTCCTCTGGAGCATCTTGGACTGGAATGGATGGTGGAACATCTTCTTGTACAGGAATGGATTCTTCAGATCTGATCTGGATAGAGGGAAGATCATGCTGAACATCTGATGCAGGGGCTTCATGTGTGAGTAGTGAAACACAAGATTCATCAGGGTATGTCTCATGCTCACACTCAGGGACTGAACTTTTGTACCATAGGTTTTGCTTCTTACCAACCAAGGAGTACTTGCTTCTTTTCAGAGTAAAAATCCCTATCTTCTCCTTGTTACCAACAAACATCTCTTCAGATAGATCCACTGAAAATTTCTTGAAGATAAGAAAGAGTAGAGATCCATATGGAAGAGATACTTGGAGATCTTTTGAAGCAATCATCTTCTCTAGAATAATGCTGGCAAATTCACTTTGTGTCTCTGAACTGCCCAAAACAACAAATTTCCATCTCTGGCAGTAATGGAGGAATGAGTTCCTGCTCTAGGGGTGATGATATTGGTGATTAGAGTGAATCAGCCTCTTCTTTGCTGATAACTCATTGACTTGAAGTCCTCGCTTGCTGAGGGTCCCTAGGCTGCCAATAATTCCTAGCTTTGGTTTTTCCAGAGGGATGAACTCACTGAGCCTATGCCTGAGTTGGGACACTCCAACAATTCCACCAAAAGCTCCTCGGAAATGGTAATTTGGGTCCTTTAACATAACCTACAATTGTGTTTCCAACAGAGACTTGCACTGAAGCATAAAGGACCTGACTGTGTCGGCAACAAAGGCTCAGAAATCTAGCAGATTTTCGTCCAACCCATAGCATTCAAGGTCTCCTCTACCCAAGATAGATTACCAGACAGATGAGAGACTCTACAGCTTTTCCAGAGTAAATGGGAATCTTTGCAAGGCGTTGGAGTTGGTCTGGGGTCAACTGAACAGACTCGTGTGCCCTAAGGGAAGCCATCTAGATGAAAGAAACAGAATGGACTCAGGAAACCTTCAAAGGAGAGAGGAAATGATCAGTAGGGATGAAAGATCCTACCTTTCTCCGGAGATGTGAGGTTTGGGATGGTTCCAGGAGGGTCCTTCATCGGAGTTCAGTGAAGGCGCGAAGAACACAAGAAGACAGGTGAGTCGAAAGAGGATTTCAAAAAGGTAGAAGGGGTTTTCTTATATAGAGAGGTGAAAAAGTAACAGGCGCTAGATTTCAGGATGAATGGACGCGATAATTGATTTGACGTTTAATTATGAAAGGATGCGCCTTAATGAGGTGTCAGTTACCTCAATAGTTAATTAATTAAAAGAATCATAAATAGTAAGCGTCGGTTTAAAACTCTTAATGAATCAAATTAAGTATTCGACTGCATCAGTCGAATACATCAACATAACATGAATCGAATGCATCAGTTCTTCATGAATCGAATGCATAAGTCGAAGGTAGGACTTAGCGATTTTCAAGATAGTATTTCCACAGACAATTCAAAGAAGTTTTTATCAATGAAATTCAAACACTGCTTTATGAGATTAATCAGGATTACACATACTATTTCTTCTTATTGAAGTAAACCTTTCTTCAGGGAGAGGTTTTGTAAAAATATCTGCTAATTGATTTTCTGTAGAAATGAATTGAAGAGAAATATTTCCATTACTTACATGGTCCCTGATGAAATGATGTCTAACCTTAATATGCTTGGTTCTTGAGTGCTGGATTGGATTCTTTGTTAAATTTATAGCACTTGTGTTGTCGCAAAGCATTGGAATATCTTGAAGTTGATGACCATAGTCTTCTAATTGATGCTTGATCCACAAGAGTTGAGTACAGCAACTTCCAGCTGCAATGTATTCAGCTTCTGTAGTGGATAAGGCCACTGAATTCTGCTTTCTAGAAGACCAAGATATCAAACAACCTGCAAGAATTTGACATGTACCACTGGTGCTTTTTCTATCCAATTTGCATCCAGCATAGTCAGCATCACTATAACCAATTAACTTGAAATAAGAACATCTAGGATACATAGTCCTAAGTTATAGTATTGATAAGATACATGAAAATTCTTTTTACTACAAGAACATGAGATTCTTTTGGATCAGCTTGGAATCTTGCACAAAGACAAACACTAAACATTATATCCGTCTACTTGCAGTGAGATAGAGCAGTGATCTATCATTCCCCTATAGATCTTTTGATATACCTTTTTGCCAAGAGGATCACTGTCTAACTTAATGCCTGAGCTCATAGGGTTCCTAAGGGCTTACATTTGTCAAAGCCATATTTATAAAGTAAATCTAATATATTTGGTTGACAGATGTGAGTATCTTCTTTGGTTTGCTTGATTTGCAATCCAAGAAAATAATTAAGTTCACCCATCATGCTCATTTCAAACTCACTTTGCATCAAATTTTCAAAGAATTTGCAAAGTGATTCATTTGTAGAGCCAAAGATAATGTCATCAACATAGATTTGTACAATTAAGATTCCATCTAAAAATTTCTTAATAAATAGGGTGCTATCTACTTTTCCTCTTATAAAATCATGTGATATAAGATAAGCACTTAATCTTTCATACCAAGCTCTTGGTGCTTGTTTCAGACCATATAGTGCTTTCTTTAAACGGAAAACATGATCAGGATACTTACTATCTTCAAAACCAGGTGGTTGCTCAACATATACTTCTTCTTTAATAAAACCATTCAGAAAAGCACTTTTAACATCCATCTGAAATAAATTGATATTAAGAGAGCAAGCATAAGCTAATAAAATTCTGATTGCCTCTAATCTAGCAACTGGAGCATAGGTTTCATCAAAGTCTATGCCTTCCTCTTGAGAATATCCTTGAGCCAAAGTCTGGCCTTGTTTCTAGTAATTACCCCTGATTCATCCATTTTGTTTCTGAAAACCCATCTGGTTCCAATAACTGGATGATCAGAAGGTCTAGGGACAAGGGTCCAAACTTCACTGCTTCGGCCCAGAAGTATTTTGGTAAATTGTACTCGTTTAGCTTTGTTCTGGCCATATCCAATAGTGTTCTGTTCTTTCTTTCTGCTACTTCATTCTGCTGGGGTATTCTTGGAGCTGAGAAGTTGTGTTCAATTCTATTTTCTTCACAGAACTCCAGAAAGTCTTCATTTTTGAATTCACCACCATGATCGGATCTGAGACTTGTAATCTGAAATTTCTAATTTTTCTGAACTACTTTGCTGAACTTCAAAATGCTTGAAATGCTTCAGATTTGACTTCCAAAAATGATACCCAAGTATATCTTGAATAATCATCAACAAGCACATATCCATATAATTTTCCACCAAGACTAACTGTCCTCATTGGTCCAAACAAATCCATGTGAATTAGTTCCAATGACTTGGAAGTTGTAACAATTGTTTTGGACTGAAAAGAGGTCTTGGTCTGCTTTCCCTTTGCACAGGCTGAACATATTCCATGCTTCTTTAGCTTTAATTTGGGAAGACCTTTAACTAAATCATGCCTTATCAATTTCTTGATTACTAAAGTGCTAGCATGACCAAGTCTTCTATGCCATAATTCAGACTCATCACTTTTGGTAGTAGCTAGACATAAATTTACTTCTTTTAATTCTGCTAGTTGCAATGTGTACAAATTCTTCACTCTTTGTGCTTCAAAAACAATCTTGTTATCCTTCTGAATTATACATTTGTCATTCTGAAAGCTTACCAAATGCCCTTTATCACATAGTTGACTAATACTAATCAAATTGTGCTTCAAACCTTCTACATACATAACATCTTCAATTAGGTTCTTCTCTTTAGTGCCAATTGTTCCACATCCTAAAACTTTTCCTTTTCCATTGTCTCTATAAGTTACTTGACCAGATTCTTCTCTAAAGCTGGTGAAAAACTTCATATCTCCTGTCATATGCCTTGAGCATCCACTATCCAATACCATTTGGATGCCCTCAGCCGACCCTGCAAAATAGGCTATGTTGTAACTTTTGGTACCCAAATTTTCTTGGGTCCATGATGGTTAGTTTTAGGAATCCACCTTAAGTGTCTAGTGGTGCATGTGCTAACAGAGTGTCCTAATTGATTGCAATGAGTACAACATAAATTAAAAGCATTTTTCTTATGTGTGCTATTGCTAGATTTTTATTTTTGTTTGTAGATATGCTAATTTACCTTTTTGGTATTTTTTATGTTCTTTTCAGCTACAAAATCAGGAGTTGGATATACTTCAGGATAGACAATTTCTTCTTCATTGTGTGGAGGTGTGTATGCTAATCCATATTTCCTTTTGCCTACCCTAGAACCTTTTATTCTAAGAAATAATGAGGTTTTGCAGCTGGAGATCTTTTCAATAGTAGCTTTTAGATAGTTATTTCTTCTACTAATTTTTCTTCATCCTTGTGTAAGTTTAGATTAATTCTAATTCTAAAATTTTGCTATTTTTTATTTTTCAAATCTTCACATAATAGTTCATTAGTTCTTTTGGTCTCTTTTAGATTTTGACTTAACCTTTCTGCCTCATTTTTAAGAAAGGTTTACTCTTTTCTTGATTTATTAAGTCTAGTTTAACTATCTTCATTTGTTTTATTACTGTTTTATATTTTTCATAGATTTCATTAAATGCATCTTCAAGGCTATCAACAATATACACAAAGCTGTCACATTAACTGTATTAAACCATGCTTAACAGAAACCACAAGGCCTGGGCTAGGTTCACACCACAACCTCCCTGCCCAGCCATCACAACCCAGCCACGGACCTGAAACGCTCTGACATAGATGCCGCTTTATTAACATTAAAACGCATCTGACATATACGATGCCACTTAACTGAATCGTGTCCTCTATACCTGATGCGACTCCAGCTTAACGCGATAGGGCACATTGGCGCGACCAAGTCGCGTCGACTCGACACGACGCCTTCAGACCAAATCGATCAAAACCACGGTCAACATATAATCGCGTCCGACCACACCGTCGTGTTTCAACATGAATGCGTCGGGTCAAGAAGACACAACCCTAACACCACCATAGCGCAACAGACAAAATAGAAACGCGTCGACTCAAAAGGATGCATTCATACATGAACGCATCGGTTTACCTGGTCTCGTTTCAACGACGACAGTGGGTTCAGCTCACAGGCTGAACCCACCTCCTCCACGGGGAAACTCACACAAGCATGGTTCCAGTTTCAAATTAAAACCTTAAACATGAAATCCTTCATGTAGCAAACCACCCACACATGCACCACCCTTAATCCCAACTCCAAACATGCCATTAAATAGCAAACAAAGGTAGAAAGTCTCCCAATCGGAAGAAGATGCCGAAGAACACCCAAAAACGTCCTCGTCGACGGCATGCCCACGCTCCGGATGACATCCTTCCGTGGTTCTTGTGCTACATGAGCTACCCGAAGTCGAGAACACCAGAAATCTCGCCGGAGAAGCTCCACAGCAACTTCGTGCACCGGACAGAGCATCCTCTGCTCTGTCTGGCGGAAATGATGCACTTAAAACATTTTTCCAAATCATGTCTAGGATAGACTCTGTGTTTAACTCTTTTAAATGTGTCCAACCTGTCCGATGCCAACCAAAAACCGTGCGCCACGCGTCACAGAGGTGGTTCTCTGAATCGCATCGGCATGCCCGACGTGTTTAAATCGGGTCGCCTATGCTTGCCGTGATTCAAGATAGTAAACCAATAGTGCAATTGGCTGGCATATCCAGCCCACATTGCTCACTCTGTGCACAGAAAACCCAAACACAGCCCATTGACCATCTCTTGGTCAAGAGCACCACACATAGACCCGATGAACCCAGATCTGAACGACCATGTTATTACATCTTCCATACTGACTTGTAGTGTTTTTGAGGTTTTGGCTTGTTCGTGTGTGCCTTGGTTGGCCGACGTCCCTCTCGAGGGTTCGTGCGTGCCTTGTGCTTATTGGGCTTGTCGTGGTTTACAAGCCAGTGGTTCGGCATGGTTTTTGTTGTGCTTGCCCCGCCTGTTCGTCTGGTGCTTGGAACTTGAGGGCTTATCCCGTTCAGAGGTTGTCTCCATTGCCTCGGACCCCCATCCTCAGTAGCCTATTGACAGAGTGCTCTAGGCTACGAGCGTGCTCGAGTTGGTGGACTCTAGAGCGAAGGGGAAAACGAGGTTTGGACAGCGGTACTGAGTCGTTTGTAGAGCTCTCTTGTTTGGGGCGGGACGCCAAGGTCGTCGAAGTGTTTTCTTCCTGACGTAGCCCAGATGGTCCTTCTCTCACTGCCTCTCTCTGCGTTGGTTCTGGAGCCACGTGGTGGTGCTAGGCATGGGGCCACAACTTGGCCAGGATACGGTGGTGCGTGTGTTCTTTTGGTGTTCTATGGCGGCTCTATCTCTCTCTTCCAGAGAGATTAGAGGTAGGAGCTAGACTGGCGAGCAGAGAGGGAGTGGCCGGTGTGTCCTCCTCTTAGCTGCCAGTGGCGGTAGCTAGGTAGCTGTTATTGTGACGATGTGTCCTCACGATGTTTCCTAGAGCGACTCATTGCCCTAGCCTGCACGGTGGTTGTAGCCTGGTTGTGTCTAGCTTCTGTGGGCATTGTTGGTTTGGCCTTGATGGCTCGTGCTTCTGGTGGTTTCCTCTTCGGTGTCCTCTTGGTTCTGTAGTCCCATTCCTTGGTGCCAGTCTGTAGTGGCACTAGCGTGTGTGGTTTCCCAACCTTGTGGTGTGTCCGAGGTCCGGGGTGGTTTTGCTTGTGGGCCTCAACCTTGTAGAGGTTTGAGGTGGCCGTGCTTGTGGTGAGACGTCATTCTCACATCGTTGCTCTATGGTCTCCGTGAGACACCTGTCTCGGCGAGTGCGCCGAGACTTATTTTCATGTTGTGTCTGACTCCGTTGGTTTTTGCGGGAGCCGTGTGTGGCCCAACCTTGGTTGTTGATCATGGCGTTATACTCTATTCCGTTGCTTTGTAGTACCCTACTGTAGGTGTTCTCACTTTACAGCTTTCTAGTGTAGTTTTCTATTTTTGAAGTTCCTACTGCTCTGGTCAGTGAGGGATTGGTAATCCCTACTAGGCCTTGTTTGCGAGGCTCACCCCCTACTCCCTTCAGCTAGGGGCTCATCGTCGCGGGAGCTCGGTGTCAGATGGTTTGCGGTGGCGGCGGTAGTGCGGTGTGCTGTCAGCAATAGTGAGAGCGAGTGTTGTGAGCTCTTGTACTTGAGTGAGTTGAGAATTGTGCTTTGCAAGTTTTCGGGGTATGCCCCTTAAGGACTACACCTTTCTTCTTGTACATGTGCTTTTACTTAGGACAAGTTGTACACACTTTTGTATATTGTACATAGTGTTATAGTTATTTAAATTCAGTACATGTCTCACTAGACTATTCTTCTAACCCTTCTGAGTCTTCGGATCCGTGGGTGGTGGTGCGAACTTCGGGGTCCCTGGCGGTGGTCTTGGAAGTCGGGTCGTTACACAATCGATATGAGATAAAATGCAATCGATATGGATTATAAAGATAATCGATATGCATGATGACAATCAATATGAAGCATAAGGCAATCGATATGTAGACAAGGGGCAATCGACGTAAATTAGTCAACAATCGATATGGGTTGGTTAGCAATCGATATGAAACTATCTTTATAACACTATTGGTAGAAATATAGAAGAAATTGATGTTTGCTAAAGGGTAATCGATATTATAGAAACAATCGATGCAGAACTTAAAGACAATTGATATGCATAACAACAATCGATGTGTAAGGCAATAGATATATCAATTTGACTGGCCACTTCGACTGCCAACTTCGATTGGCCAATATACAACATTGTCAGTCGCAATGGTACTTCATATATGACGAAGTTAGACTTTGGATATCACGAAGTTAGCTTCGACTGATCACAACCAAATCATGTATGACGAAGTGAAAGCTTCGGATATGATGAAGTGAAGCTTCGTATAGAACAGAAAATAACATTGTCGGTAGAAGTTGAACTTCCTATAAGACTTCGGATATGATGAAGTTATGTTCGACTGATCATGACAAAAGCATGCATGATGAATTACCAATCAGTACAAAACTATGAAATGATAGTGCAAGGATATTCTTAAAAATATTATTAAATAGATTTAAGATAAACATGAGTTTTGTTATCATTAAAATAAAGGAATAAAATGTAGGAGTGGTTCAACACAAATGGCAGATCTAATAGGATTATTGGACCAATAGGTGTCAAACATAAGGAAATAATGATAGAAATTCGTGTTAATTATATACCTGATAATAAAAAGTCATGGGAAGTTTGGACTATAAATCATGTCTAAACTCGAGCCCAACATGGAACCCAAATTTGCTCTCTATAACTTACCAATAAGAATGGACTTGATAAGGAAATAACTCCTATGGAAATTCTACGCATGGTAGGACTCCTAGTTACCATGAGATTAGTAAACTACACACTCGGAATTGAACCATCGCAGTACCCCCTATAGCCGACTTTAGATCTCTCTCTTCGTTGTTGGATGTGGGAAGAGCTTCCAAGAGCTAGGGAGACGAGCTAGCAGTAAGGATTCAAGGAGTCTTCATCCCCTTAGCATCTACTTCGACCTGTAAGGACCTTGATGTTGGAAGCAACCAAAAGTAGGTGATCTCAGGCACAACCTTAACATGTCATATATCATCTGAAAGTCCTTCAAGTCTAGTCTCATATGACCCTATTCTTCTCAATTTTCGTCGTTCAGGTAAAGAGTCTTAAGCGTTTTCCAAACATCATGCGTGATCTAGACCTTTCTATTTTTTTCGTGCTTCACGCAATCAAGACAAAACTGGGTCACACCAAAGCCATAGATCTGTTTTACTTTCTATTTCCAACAATTGTTATGTTTACAGTTACATCCCAGGACCCTAGATTTTGAGTTATGGATCAAACAAGGGAGACTATGTCGTTTTCTTGGTCTTGTTAGCATGTTGATTGGTCTAGGTATGTAATTTAAAAGTTATCAACCACATGTTAAAAGCATTATTACATGAATATGATTCTAACATTCTATATGGGAGCGATTGATCATACTCTTCATTGATTATGCCTCTTTGTCCTTATGTTCCAATTCTATGTAAAAAAGAAGAAGAAGAAGAAGAAGGCAATGTCTTGCTATAATTTGTGACATAACCATGTTGATGAGAACACATTCTAGGTTTCGACGTCAGTCTACTTTGTTTAAGCTTTCTTTCCTTGATCCTTCTATGTCGTGACTTTCCCAATTTGGACTTTCCATATTGGATATGCTTTCCAATTACTGCATGTACTACCATTCTTTGCATACATAGTTAGGAAGGTCTCCGTACTCTATGGATTTCCTAGTAGAAACCGAGATGGTTGTACCATGAAGTTCCCTGGAGTTAGAGAAAACTTGGTTATGTGTGCATCCTATCATATCTTGGTCAAGACATTGAATTTATGGAACTTAAAAATAAGTCGTTATGCTGTTCAAATTGATCTCTCAAGCTATTGTCATATATTTGAACTCCGTGAATGATCTTGTCTTTGTTACTGTGAGCTGTTCTTGGAAATCTGTGGCCATAATATGTATATGTTTGATCAGCACAATGCGAGACTTCGGTCCATTTGACTAATGCCTATGCAAATAAAGGGCCATGTTTGGTCCTGGGGAGGAATACCCCAACGTACTTATTAACCGTGGGAGTATAGACTTGTGGTGTGTGACATGACACTGGTATGTGTGCAAAATTTGAATGTGCCATCGGGTGATATGATAAGTTGACTATGTGAATATGTGTTATTTGTGTGATATGGGTAATCTATTTTCATATGATACGTCTGTTCTTAAATTCCTTGCCCAATACTTATAAAGTCTATATGATTCATTATGAAAATATGTTGAGTATTCTACTCTAATCAGCCATTTGATCTTGTGGGAAATATCATGCATGTTTTTGTCTTTCACCTTGTAAGAATTCTACTTCTTAAAAATGTTAATTAATCACTTATATCATTGCCCACACGTTGAGATATAAATCCTACTAGGCATAAGCTCATTAAGTTCTTGACAATTTCAGGTAGTGATGATGAGACCATGGATAATGAAGGGGAAGGGCAAGAGTGAAGAGCACCCCAGATATTATGCAACCATGGCATAGAATCTTAGAATTTGTCATAGAGTTTGTATTAGATTATTTTACTTGTGTTCAACATGTATTTGAACAATGGGCCCTATGGTTGGCTCTGAAGTGGATGTAGTAAGGAGTTGCTATTTGAATTAATATTGGCTTATGGTTTAGTGTTGTCATCTCATTCTATATATATTTGCTCTATTTATGATCCGAATACAACTGCGTGTTCCGATATTCTGTGTCGGAGCGTGACATGAAGTATTCTCCTTTTTACTGACAGTTAAAGTAATCTCTTTTTTACTAGCAGTTCTAATCCTTTCAGCAATCTCAGATGCACTTTCTAAAGCTTGGGCCCTCTTAATCATATCAAAGTATATTTCCACCAATATGGGTGTTAGTTGTGCAATGTAATTAGGCCTCAATCCATTCAAAATCCTTCTTGCCTTTAGTTTTTCAATAGAGACCAAATGAGGAGCATATTTTGATAGTCCAGAGAATTGAGCTTCATATTCTGAAACAATTATCTTTCTTTGCTTCAGATTTGCAAATTCCATGGCTTTCTTGTCCCAATTTTCTTTTGAAAAGTACTAACTATTAAAAAGTTCCACAAATTCTGCCCATGTTGATTCTTACTTTCTAGAGTGGCTTCTATAGTTACCCACCAAGTTCCCACATCTTTTTTTAACCAGAAAATAGCCAATCAGACCTTATCCTCTTCTGGACATTGAGTAACTTAAAAAATTCACTCTATTTCTTCAATCCATTATCTACTTCATCACAGTTAGGACTACCTCCAAGCTTGGGTGGATCCATATTCTTGAAATTCTTGTACACACCTTCTTCTATCTGTTAATTTCTCTGCTGAACAATCGCCCTCAAGGCTTGAGTCAAGCCTTCAACAATGTGCCTCATGCCTTCCTAATTTTCTCCTTGACCTTCCATCGGTTTTATAAATTTAGTGTTAATTTAAAAATTAATTGTTAGATGATTAGTAATAATAGCAAATCCAAATAATCTAGCTTACCCAGGTCTTCTACCCTTCCTCACAAGCCAATCAAGGGATGTTAAGATCAAACAAAATGTTGATCCTTAACTGGGCTCTAATACCACTTAATCTATCATGCCCTAAAGGCACAATCATCAAGGCAATGATAGATTCAACTAAATAAAATGCGAGCAGAAAGAGTTGATCACACTATGTACAACCAATATATTACTATACAATTCAAAGGTAAATTCAAATTACAAACTTCTTAAAATGTCTTTAGCAATTGTGTATCTATATCAAAGTCTTTCTCAAACAAACTAGGCCACATCAAGGCTCACTCCATGGTTCTGGGCCCACAAAGGAAGACTGGCAACAATCAAACAAAATTGTGATAACACAGTGATTTCAAACAGGTGGAGGTTAGTCTCTCTTTGCTCTCATCCCGTCAATGCAGTCCTATTCTTGAGAGTCTTCATAATGAGTCTTTCCTAAAATGTTAAACAAACTTCATGAGCACAAAGTCCAGTAGGATTTATCTTCTAAAGCAAGCCCAATGTCCGGATTTCAAGGTAAAATTGTTAACAAGAATTCAAATTTCAAATGCAAGATGACAAAAGAAATTAAGCCTCAAGATTTCAAGTAATCAGGGCATTGTAATAGCCCATTACAAGCTCAATGGCATGTGAGAAAGCTGCCTGAACATGTACCTTTCAAATATCAATGGATCATTGGACATTCATGCAAGCAAGCATTTAACAAGAACTTTCATGTAGTGGAATAATCATTCAATCAATTCAAGCACGTGTAACTTGTAGGGGTGTCTTTCCCAGACACTTGATCATAGCTTTTTCGTGGCCCAATTAAAGCATTTGGGTGCACTTCTCGAGGCCAGATCTGAGCCCCTTAGCATAGACAATAATACAAGTGAGGTCCAACGCCCAAACAATCGCTTTCGCGACAATTCTCATGTAGATAATGGCCAAATTTCAGATTTACAGTAAAACACTGATATCCTAAATTAAATAAGGAAATTTCATAGTAATAACAAGAAAACTTTGGTTTAGGAATTTGTCTAGAATTTTTAGGAGTTTTCTGAAGGTTAGATTAAGCATAGATGTTAAGATTCAAGAAATCAGGATAGAGGAATAATCAATTCCTAAAAGAAAGATTGAAATGAGCTTTAAGAGGTTTTAAAGAAGAACATTATAAAATGAGCTTTTAGCTAAGGATAAAATCAAGCTTATGTATATAACAAGCTTCTTCAAAGCCTAAAAACTTCAACTAATGAAGAAAAGATCTTTGACTAAAACTTCGATTAATAAAGAAAAAGATCTTTGACTGAAAATTTTGACTAATGAAGAGAAGATTTCAACTGAGAACTTTGATGGATGAAGAGAAGAGTTTGATTGAGAAATTCAACTGATGAAGAAACTCCAACTTCGACTCACGATGAATTTGGCTCATGAAGAAAACTTCGACTCCCAATAAAGCTTCAACTTGTAAACAAACTTCGTTTGATAAACAGCTTCAACTTGTAAACTACTTTGATTCATGAACAACTTCGACTTATGCCAAATTTCAACTTTTGAACAACTTCAACTGATGAAGACTTCGACTTACAACTACTAGAGTTACTTCGACTAATGACTTTGGCTAGTAACTTCGACTCATAAAGACTTCGACTCATGACTAAGAGACACTTTGACTGGTGTACAAGTAACTTTGACTGAGGACTTTGGCTGGTAACTTCGACTCACAAAGACTTCGACTGATGACAAGTAACTTTGACTGACCACTTCAGCTGGTCAAGAACAACTTTGACTTACTTAGCGATACTTCGACTAACGACTTGACTAATCAAGAATGACTTTGACTTATGAAGAAACCTTAACCCATGATTCTAGTTAATTTCCAAAATTCAAAATTTTGAGGAAAATTCACCAGGAGACTACAGTAGCTTCTGAGAATGTAAGTCTACACCAAGTCTAGAGTATCTAAAATAGCACAAGGAGAATAATTTGAGGATATTCAAGTCCAATAATATTGGGTCAATTCCAAAAGCATACGAATCTAAGTAGTACAGAAGTATGATAGATCCAACAAATCAGAATACTGAAGCACGATAATTCAAGAATGACTCTGACTTGAACATATAGGGTAACAAAAAAAATAGAATCCTAAACTAATGAACTTATGAAGTCAAGGCTCAATGATGCTAGATCTTGTAATAATACTTCAGAAATAAAGGCCTCATGATCACAGTTTATGTAGGAGAATATTAACATGTTAAACAATATAGACAAGTACACTAGGAAAGTCCAACAACTTAAACAGGAACAATCAAGATCATCAATGGTGATATCTTGGAAATCTCGTGAACAAGGCTAGGATAAGAACTTATTTGGCTTGTTTAAAAGTACCTACTTAACCTTGGTTACTCCAAACTTTTAATGGTAGTAGACTCCTTAACACTACTTAGTTGTTGCAATAAACCCTACGTATGTTAGTAAGTAGGTGGAGTTTACTTTTAACCGAGTATTTATATGCTCAAAGTTAGGGTTTAGATGGTGGGTTCACAGGTAACTTCTAGGATTATTTTTCTGTTTTACAATCCCAGCTCATCACTATAATAATATCTTTAGAATTTTTAGGTGACCCTTCCATAATATTTTAATACTTTCTTGTGACTTAAGTACTAACCTTAAGGGTCAAGTGCCTGGTGCATTTCTATAAGGGTCATTTTTCTAGAACATTCTCATTGCCCCATGGTCACCGCCTATGCATGCATCTAATGTGTGACCAGCACAATATTAGTTCTACCCTCCTTCTTTATTTCTTATAAATATTTTCATTCTAATCTTAAAATTGTATTTATAACCTTCCCTATAATTATGATAATTATTCTCATACATTCTAATAATTACCCTTTTACTTCTTTAAAATTTTTGTTTACTATAATTGATAGCTAGGGCACAACAAGTTCGAGTTTTTATGCTTGGAAGCCGTGCAAAATGATGAAACTAACTTGTATTTATAGCCTCAAGTCATTCCATGTTCTCAGAAAAGATTCCATGGGAGTTTGATCCAAAAACAAAAAATCCGATTTGTCTACTAAACATGAATGGGCGACTGACCCGAGCACATCAGTTGACTAGCCATACAGCTTGCAACTGTCTAGTCACCCTAGGAATTTTAGTCGACCGACCCCTGGATTTCGATCAACCGGTTTCTCTTGCTTTGCCCCAATTTCTCGCCCTGTGAATTTCGGTCGACTTGAAGCTTTGAGGTGGTCAATCGGCCTCTATAAACCTACTCGTTCTGCACTCTTTTCAACTAGTCATCTTGGTTCTTTGACCTTCAATATTTGTGCACTTCTTGCACACATTCCAAGGCCATTCAAACCTATCTTCTCACACTTAATATAACTCATTATACTCTCAAGATAAACATGAAATATCAAGAATATGGAATCAAATCAAACTAGAAACTTATCACACATTATGGTATCTTGTCATCATCAAAATCAACATGGTGTTTTGTTATCATTAAAACCATATATTACTTCAATAATTGATTAATTATACTAATGTGGTATGTTGAAATTTCTCTAAGTACACAAGCACACAACATTGTGAATCGATTGCGTCACCTCAAAAATTGATTATGTTTCCTACTAAGCTTCACATGGA
Source organism: Colocasia esculenta (assembly GCA_014218235.1). Taxonomy (NCBI): domain Eukaryota; kingdom Viridiplantae; phylum Streptophyta; class Magnoliopsida; order Alismatales; family Araceae; genus Colocasia; species Colocasia esculenta. The sequence continues at coordinate 11,064,966 of CM024754.1, read as the reverse complement.
AATTTTTCGAAGTATTCAAGAACAACATCGATTGTGTTATTATGAAATTCGATTATGTTGTGTTGAGCTCTAGAATTTTTCTAAGTACCAAGCATAGTGACCAAGTTAATCGACTATATTTCTCATTGTGAGGTTTCAAGATTCTGTCTAAGTCCTCGCACAAATAATCGATTATGTTTCTCTGCATGCTTTCGATAATCAATTATATTCTCAGTGAGGAAGTCTTCACTGTGGTACCTCTTCCCGAAAAATTTCCAAGTATCCGCAATGTTGTTTCCTACTGAGAATCGATTTTGTTCCTATGTATGAGAATCGACTAAGTGTTCACTGGAACAATTAAATCGATTAAGTTTCTAATTGTGGAACCATATTGATTTATATGCTTAGATGAGTTTGTACACTAATTTAGCATCATTCTAACCTTGTTGATTGAACATTAATTGTAATTACATGAATGATTATTTTATTACTAAATGACTATGTCTGCTCATCAAATTTAGCTAAAGCCTTTACACATTGACTAAGTTAATCAGTTATATATCCAGATGTGTAAATGACAAATTTTGCAACATGACTAAATATGATTAAGTAGGCTTATGTTCTCATAAAAAAATTATGTGCTTTATTAATCTATCATACTTACTTTGATTACTTCTATATTGATTATGCTTTATGTTTTTTATTTGTCATAATCAATTAATTACACAATAAGTAAACCAGCTTTCTGGTGATTACGTGTTTGACTAATTTGATCGGAAACCAAATGAATTATATAATCATGATCATTTGAAATATCACTTGAATATCTTATTGCTTACTCATATGTCATATCTCAGAACGTTCACTATGATCTGACAAATGTTTCATAAGATATATCTAGAACTAATCTTTTATTAAGTATAGTTTGTTAGTCACATTTTAGTATAACCGTCGCATTAAATGAAACAAGGACTATTGTTAGAGACATGTCCACCTCGATCAGTACAAGGAGAAGAGTCTGTTGGCCCTTTCGGTACGGCAGCAAGCTAACCGAGAGGGAGGGTGAATAGGTTTTTCTGAAATCTGAAATAAAAACTTAAACACAGAAAATTATCACTTGAAAGTTTGGTTAGTTGAGTGTAATAGAGAATAGCAATGCGGAAGCAAATAAACAATCTCACAAAGAACACAAGGAATTTATCTTGGTTCAGCCCTTCCCACATGGAAGTCCTACGTCCAGTCCCCAAGCAATCTCTTGGAATTTAACTAACCAAGGGTACAGTCCCCCTCAAGGACAATACAACACCCAGCACCCCAGCTGGTCTTCTTCTCTTTCTCGGGCAAGAGGGCAGCCCACTTCTCTTATAGGTCAAGAAGCTAACCTCTTGGTACAAACCCCAGTGCTGTGCTGCTAGACTTAAACCCCCAGCTAGGTTCTACACTGAGTATAGTCCCTCAGTTGGACAGAAATCTTTCTTTAGAAAAGAAAGATCAAAGCTAAGAGTTTTACAGGAATGAACTATAACCAAAAAACTCTTAGCAAAGGACTCTCCCCAAGAATTACAATGACCACAGAGAGAGAGTGAAGAGTGGAAGGCTTGAAGGCTTCGAAAACTTCTGCTATGAAAAGCTTCTCTTGATTTGCCTCGAGTTCTTCTCTCTTTCTTTGAGTGTATGTGGAGTTGAGGTTCCTCACAGGATGGAGTTGAGGTTCTTCACAGGATGTACACTCCTTAAAAAATCTTCAGAAAAAATTCTCTATCTTCTTCAGCCCTTGCTTCATCTTTTATATGAGTAGCATTGAACAAATCCGTTGGAGTTCTAGCTGTTGCTCATCTTCTCTTTTTCTGATATTTTGTGGTCTACGAGGTCTGCAAGCATAGAAGAAAGTGTTTAGATAAAAGAGTGTTTCTGTCAAAAATGTTCATACCTCTATGTTCCTGTTGTCACCCAAATGTGGTAGGTAAGCCCCTTTTTGTCTGACAGGAGAGAAGAGATCTAGAGAGATGAAAAGATCTTCTCTCAGAAATATATTTGACTTTCACTAGATGCTACATTTTGAAATATAAAGAAAATCGATATTTAAGTGAAATCCATGTTAAAATCCATGTTTTCTCAAGTGAAATCCATGTTGAAATCCATGTTTTTTCAAGCGAATCCATGTTTAAGTGAAATCCATGTTGAAATCCATTTTTTTCAAGCGAATCCATGTTTAAGTTATGAAATCGATGTGAGATCGAAATCGATGTTTCACTTATGAAGTCGATGTGAGAGTGAAATCGATGTTTCACTAATGAAATCAATGTGAGACCGAAATCGATGTTTCACTTATGAAATTAATGTGAGAGTGAAATCGATGTTTCACTAATGAAATCGATGTGAGAGTGAAATCGATGTTTACAAGCGAATCGATGTTTTCAACAGAATCTATGTTTTCAATAGAATCGATGTGGCACTTTATGAACTGAAATCGATGTATATTGAATAGACATCGATTTAGCTTTTTAGTGCAAATCACACAGGGATAGTACCATAAATTTTTATTTATTAGAAAAATATAATATTAAATATATTTAATAATATTTAATTAATCATAAAAATTTATATTTATTAGGAAAAACATAATATTAAATATATTTAATATTAATTAATCATAAAAATTTATATTTATTTAATTAATCATAAGTTTTGTTATCACTAAAATATAAGGGTAAAATATAGAGTGGTTCAACAGAGTCCACATGCATGTTACATTCTACCTACCATATGGGGCTACTCTTCTATGGTCTCAGCACTATGAAAAGATTAAGTCTCGTCAAAAAAATCCTTTTGTCCAGGATGTTATACTAATGTTCTACAAAGGAATGTAAACCTTTGTCATAAATCTTTTCTTCTTATTGACTTCTCTGAATAGATAAAAAGAAAGTGATGGAGTAAGCAAAGCAAAATACAAGGAACATATTTCAAGAGATCGACGACTAACAAAATACTCAATGATCAAGATCAAGATGTGTTATCAATACATACAAGTCAGAATGGTTATGAAGCACATTACTCAATAAGCCCATTGGACAAAAGGGAAGGGACAAAAGAGAAGATACATGGATGGAAGTTTCAATGGACGTAAACCTTCAAAGAAGTTTATAAATACAATTTGAAGCCATGAAGAACAACCAATGAACACCATGTAGAAGGAAGCATAGCAAGTGTTTATAGCCACAATCCTTCGTGACAATGAAGACCGGGCAACCACTCCCACTTCAACTCTTCTCCAAAGAGTTTCTCTATTGTTGAGCATTCTAAGTTCAATTCTTGAGAAGAGAAAGCCTATTGGCATTGTGCTACAACGTTCAATATTTTGTCATATCAATCTTTGGCTTAGTGATTCATTGTTGTCATATTAGTCTTTTTGAGAAGACATTTTATATGACATTCACTTTTGTGTGAAGTGTGAGTTTGAATGCCCAATTCTCTCTGGTTTGAGGAAGACCAACATGGTCGGGTGTTGTTCCCTCTATTGGGTGGAATATCGGTGGAGTTTAGGTGTATCCCTTCGGGTGAGAGAAAGACCAATTGTATCTAGGTGATTGTTTCCTCAGTTTGAGGAAGGCATATGTGTAGGTTGTACACCATGCATTGGCATGCGAGCTAGTTAGTGAAATCCTTAAGGTGTTCCTAGGGGGACTGGACTAGGAGGCTAAGTTTTTGGTAAGCTCCGAACTAGGATAAAATTGATGAGTCTTTTATGTGTGCTTGCTTTAAATCTCATCTTGCATGCCTTCAATTTACTTTTGCTATGCTTATCCGATTTGTTTAGCTTAGTTTGTTCTTACATTTTCTAATACTTGATCTTGACCTATCCCCCCCCCCCCCCGTCCAACTAGATCGCCAGCAACCATAAGTACATGTATACAACTACACCACTAGGATACAACAAGAAGCATCATAATATAATTATATGCACCAAGTTACAACCATAAAGACAATACAATTATATGCACTAGAATATGATGATCAGTCCATCCCCATATTATTTCATTTATTATATGTCTATTTTGGTGATTAACAAAACCTTAATAAAGATTATCAAAACCTTGATACATATTTACTAAACTGTTTTATGAAGCTCAGTTACAGAAAATAAATCAAGCCAAATCTATAAGTAATTCTTACACTGTATCTTTTAAAGTTCAGAGCATGTATTTCATCTAAGTACACATAGATTTCCTTGGTAGAACAACGATTTCTCATATAGCATAACGATTTTTCATAATCAAAGAACGATTCTATCGCTACATCGATTTCATAAGTTTCCACAACGATTTGTTAAAAGATTTAACGGTTTCATCTCACAACGATTCGTTAAGTGAAAGAATGATTTCGGTCTCACAACGATTAGTTAAGTGAAAGAACGATTTCGGTCTCACAACGATTCGTTAAGTGAAACAACGATTTCGGTCTCACAACGACTCGTTAAGTGAAACAACAATTTCTGTCTCATAATGATTCGATAAGTTACACAACGATTTGGTCGCCATAACGATTCGATAAGTTACACAATGGTTTGGTCGCTGTAACGATTCGATAAGTTACACAATAATTTGGTCGTTGTAACGATTCGATAAAGTAAATAACAATTTGATCATCACAACGATTTGATAAGTGAAGCAACGATGTGATAGCTAGAACTATTTGCTTTCACTTATAGAACGATTCGATTCAACAACAATTGCTTATGTTTGAACAACAATTTGCTCAAACAACGATTTGTTTATGTTTAAACAATGATTTCCTTAAAACAACGATTTGTTTATTCTTGTACAACGATTTGCTTATATTTGTTCAACGATTTGGTTGAGCATGGATTTGATTCTACTTATATAAAGATCTGATTGAACAATGATTTGTTCATACAACGATTTCATAAGTAGAATAACGACTTCATGGAATACATCGACTTCATTCATGATATTCCAATACATTTTCAAATATTGTAAAAGTCAAAGTCTTCCCGCGTATCCTTGCATTTAATGTGACTGTACACATGTAACGACCCTCCTTATACTGGTACGGTTATACCAACCCTCATCGATATAATGAACGTCGCTACAGTGGGACATTTACCCAACAATTGTACATTAGGCTGAATTGTTCACAAATACGTAACATATGACAATGGAATTAAAGAAATGAAAGTAATCTTATTCCATCATCCACATTTATCCACAGTCCATATAGAAGAAAAGAAATCAAAATGAAATAACTGAGAATTAAAATAAATACATTGTCCACAACTTTTCTAAAATAAACACATTATCTACGTGAGACTACGCAGAGTCTCTTATTTCATACTTATGAAAATGGAAGTACACTGTCAATCCACCCAAAGTATCCTACTCTCACTCCGAGTCGCTCCTAACGATCTCCTCGGAAGAAGTAGTCTCAACACCTGTACGCCGAAGCAAGGATGAGTTCAAAAGAACTCAACAAGTAACACTAAGCACACTAGACATACATGTATCACATGACATTCACATTACATGCTACACAAGTTACATATATAAAGCATGGGTTGCTAATTTGTCAAATTAAAGCCTAAACATGATTTCTACACAACTTTCAAGATGTCAATTATCACATTCACATGTTAAATATAAGTCAATTTAAACATGGAGATTTTCACCTTTACAACAAATCATTTCTATCATGGATTCTCTAATGATTATCGCATGGACAACATGTTTATACACATGAAACTGGCTATTTGTTATGAACATAAAACATTCATATATGGAATTAACATTTTCCATGCTATCACAAGGATTTAAAACAACACATGCTCAATTACACAAGTTTCAAGATTTACACATGCACTTTCATTTAACACATGTTCACATTTTATATGTCGTGACACATAGCCCAAACTACCATGGAAGGACACACAAATCACAACACATATCTATCACCTAGGCAATCCAGTGATAAACCTTAGTTACTGCGCAGAACCGGGAGAAGTACTCTCCACCCTAACCAGCGATACTTGTTCGCCTCCAGGATTTTAACCCAATACCCATGGGACATCACACACATTGAACTTTGCCGTGGAGACTTACCACAGTACAGTCCACAGCCTCTAAGGTAGCAGTGTCACCCTTGGCACATTTTCACATTTTTTTCTTCTAATTTGTTTAACATACACATAATGCACAATTCTCACATTCACTCCGTGCTCACATATTTACTTACTTCAGTATCACCTAACATGGTACTATTGTTAACAGAGTTTACATCAGTCACAATTAACACTACTCATGCTGTAATTAACTAATTAAACAGTAATTATAATAAACATGCATTAAAATGGTCATTCTACATGAAATGCACAACTCACAACCTACGGTTATCCAATTCTCATGAAAATTTAACCACAGGTCATTTACTATTCACATATCACATATACGAAATTTCAAAATTTTCTGGAATATACTCTATTTAAAAAAATTCAAATAGTGACATTATCTAAAGTTAAAATAGCCTAATTTACATAGTTGTTATCATTCAGACCTATAGTACGTGCTACACATGCATAATGACAGAACTAAATATTTCAATTTCTGAGAATTTTAACTATTTTCACACATTTATTTAAAATTTCTACACTAATTAATCATGCTCACTATTTTCATTTCAGAAAATCTAGTAAATTATACAGTCGTCAGAAAACTCCCAAATTCTAATAGTATGTTCTGATATCAATGTACATATCACAGAAATTTCCTGACATTTAATTTCCACAGGGATAACACAAACAGTAATTACAATGCTCAAAACTTGTTTACCATACATTTCAGAAATTTTCATAATTACAGCCTTAAGTAAATTTTCACAGAAATTATGCAACATGATCTCATACACATATTACATAACATATAGAATTATCATATATCCTCATGCTAAAACTCCTAGAAAATAGCTTATAAGGGTCAGACCTGCATACTGTTGAAGTCTAGCGAACTTAACGGCAAAGGGATGGCCGTCTAGCAGGTTAACGGCAACAAAGCATGCCGCCAACTCAGGATATTAACGGCAAGGGATCATGTTGTTAATCTTCTATCTGTGCAAAACGCAGACTGCGCATAAGAAAACGCTTGAATGGAGGTTCCAGGACTCAAATAAAATTCAGAAAATTCCTAGGACCTATTAGACACATGTAAGAATGGTGTGAAAAGGTTACTTGCCTTGGATAAAATCTCTACTCCTCGAATTTTGTCGGAGAATCCTCCTCGACCTGTGCCAAAGAGCTTTCAAATCCTCCTTCGACCGGATTCTTTGTCGATGCAGAACGCCACCCGGTGATGGAGAACTCTTCTCCAATGGTTGGACTCCCCTCCAGTCGTAGAAGATCGCCGGAAGGAGTCGCCAGTCGCCAGATCGAGGGTTGCAAGATCGGTTTTCGCACAGAATTATAGGGTTCTTGACAAAGAGTCAAAAGGACTCAACCTAACCCTAATCGTTTCTTTTATAGGGTTGGGTGATTAGGGATGCGCTAGGTGCTCGTGTGACCGTTGGGGAACGGTACCAAAAGAGGGGGCGAAGATTTCGGGGGGTGTTTCTGGATCTGAGATCGCAAAAGATCTGGAACATTACGTCAACATCCGTGGCGCCAATTCATTGTTGGCATCCATCGATGTGGCCGCTAACTCACAGTAAACGTCAACTCATGTGGACGCCTACTGGTCGACAGAACAGACTCTGCAGAAACCATATATACTTATATACCACACATGTAAATACATATATACACAATGCATACATTAAAATACTAATCTATATAGTAAGTAAACAAATATTGTGTACCATGCAATCATACATCAATAGTTATATATATATATATATATTATATATATATATATGTAACGCCCTAGAAATTTAAAATGTTAAGAAAATAGAAATAATTTGGTTAAAATACCTTAGGGTTGTTATTAAATGGTGATAATTAGATGATAGACTTATTAGTGGTAATGAACATTATCCCAGTATCGTACCTCGAAGTGCGTGCCTCCACAGAGCGATACCGGAAAACGACAACGAAATAAAAACCGAGAACATCATAATTTCCAGAAAAATGTGGAGAAATCAAATATGTAACTATCTGAATTTTTGATGTACGGATTTCAAGGTACAGTCGACGCGACCATTTTTCGGGTGATTTTTCACCTAGTGTAAAATAAAATCTAAAAATTGAATAAAAATCACCATAATTTGTAAAACCATCACATTAGCTTATGGTAGAAATTTCAAGACAAATAGACATCATTTGGACATGTTTATAGAAAGATCTTTGGGCCAGCCGAATTATGGTCCAATTACGGTTTGGATTTTCTGGAATTTTCAGGAGGCTTACGTGGGTGACCCTGGGAAGGCCAGCGCACATGGTAATGGGAATCAACACGTACACCCCTTAGGTGTAAACCTTGTAACTGCATGGCAAACGTGTCCAGACATGGTTAAGGAGATTACAACTTTGACACCTTGATGGCTATCGTGGCATCATGCATGGCCAGCGTTGAGGGCTATAAAAACCCCCCAATACCCAGCTTGCGAACCGTTTAGGTCTGCTCCTGTTGCTGCTATGTTTTCTAGTCCCTTGTAGTGGGTAAATGGTTGAGGAAGTTGTTGCTCCTATTGGTTGTGTTGCAACTGGTTTGCAAGACCTCATACTGAGAGTGTAGTGGGTGAGTGTTAGTTCTATTCTTGTGCACCTTGAGTACCTATTCGAGTTGTGCTTGAGCTATGCTAGGTGTGGGGTGGTGAAGCAAACTCTGGAAGTGGTTGCAGCAACGACAACAGGCTTCACCTGTTTCTTTCCCTACTTGTGGCTACGTCTTCCTCTGCTGCAAATCGTGTTCTTGGGGGAATTCAACGCCAGGACGGGATTTGTGTTATTCAAATCAGGTAGGATTCAATTCTTTCCTTCCTCTCTTAGTCTTACCCTTGAACTGGCTATGGAACTTATTGTTAAGTGTACAAGCTCTCAATTCCTTGTTTGAGATCCATAAGTACTTCTAGAAGCTTGTGTGCATCGTGTGTTGTGGTAGAATTCTCTTCCCTTCTCACTCTTTTCTAAATTCTTGTCTCCTATATTTGCTAAAAAGTCATGATACTTACTTACTTGCTTTAACTTGTGAATTCTCCTTTGAAACTGTGTATCCATCCCTTATAATCATTTTAGTTGTGTGTCTGTAGGATTCACTTTCATCCCATTCTTTCCTATACCTCAACTTAGTTCAATGGTTTGAGGTGATCCTTCACCATGTGCAAGCTATTTCCCAGATTCAGGAAGTAGTTCATGACAAGAATTGAGCTTTCATCATGTATAATTTAGTTTTGGTCATGGAGGCAGCACATCATTTCCCTTCCATCATACTTGTTAAATCTGAAATCATGTTGATCCTATGTGTAGTGTAGATGGAGCTATGACAGTTCTTTCTACCTTCTTAGAGTGATTTGTTGAGAGATCATGAAAATCTCAAGTGAGTGTACCTTGATAAATGATTGATGGAAAAAGAAAAGAGAGTTCTATGGAAATTGCTCTTCAGTAATTTTCCCCTCGAATTTGTCTTCTTGTTGAGCATCTATGTGAATCATATCCCTTGTTCTTTCTTTCATTTTCTTGTCATGTTACATTGAGCTATAGAACTGAAATCATACTTGTTCAAAGTCCTAATCATGTTAGGAATGTTATGAGAGTTGTATAGAACCATTTAGAGTTGATTCGGATGACCTTCTGAGAGTTTACACAGGACCTGTCGACAGACGAACCTCTTGCTGTCGACAGGAACCTATTTTCCAGAACCCTGAAATCATCCCTGTATGCAGCTGTCGACAGGCACAAAGCTTGCTGTCGACAGGTGCTGACAGTGTCATGTTTCCAGCCCTGTTTTGATCTATTCCTTGGTGCAAATCTTATCCTATTGTTCCAACTAATAGTCCACCTAAGTTTTGTGATTTCTACCACCTAAATACCTATTAAAACCAGTCATGTTACCTTCCTTTTCATCATGAATCATTTCTTCAAAAGTTCCAGTCACAATTGATCTTGTGAGATCATCAATTTTCTGAAATCAATGAAGGAACATAGTTCCTTATTCTTGTGTGTGAAACAGGAGTGAATCCTGTGTGTCCTTGATCATTATAAGAATAATTGTGTTATGATGACGATTGCGAGTCTTGGGGACTCATTCGAGAGATATGCCTGGCAAATAAGGCTGGTTCAGTCCTGGGGAGAGCACCTGAATTCGTCAGTGGCCGCGCGGGGGCGATGAGGACAGTGGATGTTGGCATGCATCATTAGTGTTTGATTAGTCATCATAATACACATGTGTGTGTGAATAAGTGCTTGATTCTAAACTTAAGTGACATCCTGAGTTATTGATCATGCTCCTATATTACCTTGGTTCTTCATGTGTTATTGAATTGACTCATTCGTTCATAGCTTTGAACACTCATTGTTAATAATGTTCATGTTCTTATCTTGAGATCATACCTGTGAATCCTTCTTAATTCAGGAATTGAATTCTACTGGGCTAGTTAGCTCATCAAATCCTACTATTTCAGGTACCTACAATTCTAGAAGGCGGGAACTTCGGGATTTGTGTGTGGAGAGACCAACCATGGCGACATTTTATTTTTAGATTGTAAATCAGAACTTGTAACATATATTGAATGATGAATAATATATTATATTTAGTGAAGCCTCAGAGCAAATTCTTAGTTCAATTGTACTCTTGATTTCTCGTTCGTTCACGTTCCGCATTTATAGATATATTAAATGACGGGACGTGCAGAATGGTATCAGAGCCTTAGTTCGATAAATCTAGGGATAACCTGTGAGGATGGGTAGAAAGCCTAAGATTAAGCTAGATAAGTATAGTTGGATATAAATTCTATTGAGTATGAAATGAAAATTTGGAGGTTGGTTTTTCCCTATGATTCTTCTCCACTTTCCTAACTTCATGCTTGTAGTTCCTTCATCCGTGTAAACCCATTTTTATATTTGTCCTTAAATCTGAAAGCATCATTAGGATTGTTTTCCTAGCCATAATGAACATGTTTTAGTTAGAGTGTGTTATGACTCAAGCATACTATGAAACTATTCCATTAAAGCAAGAAAAGATTGTTAGGAAGTGTTGCACTTCCAGTTATCATCTTGCTTTTAGATTTCCATGCCATAGTGTATCCCTATTGTCCTACTTGTCTCCCTCATGAAATATGGTGTTAGAACTGGAATTAAGACCATTTTAATGTTGTCCATCATGTAAAGATCATAGGAAACACTTGGTAGAATTCTATGTGGTAGTTTTATCACATTTCTGAAGTTTAGATCTCACCTGTCGACAGCCAGCAATCACCTGTCGACAGGGACCATGCTTCCAGAACCCAGAAATACAAAACTGTTAGTAACTGTCGACAGATAGCATTGATCTGTCGACAGATGTCCTTTACCTGTCGACAGCCGACTCTGGTCTGTCGACAGATACCCTCAGAACCAGAATAACCTTGCTCTGTCTGTTGTCATCTGTCGACAGCCATTTTCTAGCTGTCGACAGACACCAGTTTGTGTTGACCTGATCCTTCTTCAGTTAGATGTGTCAGCAGGTTCAGTCAGAAGTGTCAGCAGGACCCTTGTAAGACTGAACTTATACCTTATTTACATTCCATATCATTTAAGTAAATGTTCATTTACTTACTTAAGATATTACATGTAATAAGGAAGTACCCCCCATTTGAATCCAATAAAATATCAGAAAAATCATATCTCTTACCAATAAAAAGTCAGCTCTCCCACCGAAGAAGAAAAACGCGATTTTGGCGATTCCATCAAAATAGCGTCTTTCTAATTTCTCACAATTTGGCCTACTAAAAATTTCATAATTCAAATAAACCTAGTAGAATGTTAAGAATCCAAGGTCCGGTGAAAAATGGTAACACACATATGACTTCTCCAAGGAGCCCTCTCCTACTGAAGGAAAAGTCAAACTTGTTCACCCTTTAATTTATATCCTCTATAAGCTTGAATTCATCAAAATTTTCCTTCTAACTGTATCCAAGGATCCAATGTTTTCTTCTTTGAGTTAAATCTATAATTTTGCTTCAATTAATTAATAGCATGGCATGTTAATGCACACAAACAATTGACATGGGATCAGTAGGAAGGTATCAGTAGAGTCAACTCCATGTCTTCTAGAGTCGATCTCACTCAGAATAGTAGTTTTGATTAACTATCTGTCACATAGAGTTGATCTTGTGATTTCACAATGTCAACCTCACATATGAGTAGAGTCACCTAACCTCCACTTGGAGTTAACCTCAAGACGTATCTTTCTGTAAGTATTAATTAGAAACTTAACTAGTGTTAACCTGATCTCCATGTAGTGTCAACCTAAGAGGTAATCATTGTCAACAACTAATAGACCTTTTGATTTTATGATTTCATATGCTATAGAAGACTTGTGTTAAATATTTGTTTTATTTAGTAGATATATGAAACCATGAACACAACATAAATCATCTGTCATATCTTGAGATCCTACAAGAAGAAGACACCATTTAATCATGGAAATTAATGTGTCAAATACCAGATACATACTGTAACAATTGTATGAATCAGAAAAGCTGAGTTTTAAATCACATGATTAACTAACTAATTTAATTTGTTTGCTCAACCAGCGTAATGGGAGAAGATCACAATGGAAAGAGGTTCAACATGCAATGGACAACCTTGCTCAATCCTTAGAGCGGGTAGTTCCCGTTGATAACCAGGAAAAATGAAACTGCATAAAGCATTCGTAATCCAAACTCTCAAGAAACATGAGTATACAGTGTCTATACAGAAGAAGACAGTACTCCCCAATACTAGAAAATAGCTGGCAAACAGAAGATGAAGCGGAGCATGAGAACAAAAAGAGTAAGAAGGCAAAAAGCAAGCAAACGAAGCTTGTGCATCTTGTCACAAATCAGGCCACATCAAAGAGAACTGCTGGCGGAGACTAGGAGCGTGTTTAAGTGCGAAGTCTAGAGCATCGGATCTCATAATGTCCTGTACTCTCTCAGAGCAAAGACAAGAGTTCAGGAAAACTTGAAGCCACAAAGAAAGTGATTGAAGTTATTAGAAGTACTTTTATGTATAAGTTAATAGGAAGACCTGTGTATCAGGGTGGTTTGTACCTCTTCGGGATTAGAAGAGAAGGCCAGCTGCGGCTGGATGTGTAGGGTGCTTAAGGGGGACAGTACCCTTGTATAGTGAAATCCCAAGTGTTGCTGGGGACTGGACGTAGGACTCCTTGGGATAGGAGGTCCGAACCATGATAAAAATCTCCTGTGTTTGTGTGTTTATGTGTTTGTTGTCTTGATTATCACTAACACTAACCATCGTTCTTAGTGTTTCTCTGTTAAGTTTTTGTCAATAGGTTTTAATCTAAAAAGATTTTTAGAATCCCATTCATCCCCCCCCTCTAGGCTTGCTAGCTGGGCAACAAGTGGTATCAGATCCAAGTCTCTTCGACAAAAAAATCTCACGATCTGAAGAGCAAAGATAAATGGCAGCTCAAGGTCATGCTGAGGGTCAGTTTGTCAACAAACCTCCTCTATTCGATGGAGAAGATTACGACTATTGGAAGACAAGAATGGAGTTCTTTCTCCAGGGTCTCGATTTCCAACTGTTGTCCATTATAGAAGAAGGAGATCTTTTGGTAACCAACGAAAAGGACAAATGGACAGACGAAGATAAGAAGAAGATCTCTCTCAACTGTAAAGCTAAGAGTATATTATGATGTGCTCTTAGTAAGAAAAAGTTTAATAGAGTTTCAGCATGCAAATTAGTGATGGAAATGTGGGAGAAACTTAGAATCACATAAAGGAACAGAAAAAGTCAAAGAAACAAGGATAAACATCTTGGTAGCTCAGTATGAGCAATTTCAAATGCAGCCAGGTGAATCAATTACACAAATGTACAGTACATTCACAGACATTACAAATGGTTTGACTGGTCTTGGAAAGAACTATGATATGGGAGATATGATAAGAAAGATATTGAGATCCCTACCAATCTCGTGGACTCCAAATGTGACAGCCATAGAAGAAGCTAATGATTTAAAAAGGATGTCACTGGAAAAGCTTGTTGGGTCACTAATGGCCCACGAGATAAACATGGAAAGGCTTGGAGAGTCCTTCGATAGAAAGAAACATAGCAATGCTCTCAAGGCTACAGAAGACACATCTGGTGATGAATCAGATGGTGACAAAAGCACTGGAAGCAGTGAAGATGAGGAAGTGTTTCTCTCGAAAAGACTGCAAAGAATACTTGCCAAGAAAAAGTATCAGTCAGGAAGGAGATATTTTAAGAAAGGAAAGGATTTCAAGAAACCCGAAGTAAAGGATGCTAACAAATCTGAACCCATTTGCTATGAATGTAAGAAGTCCAGACACATCAAGGCTGAATGTCTGAAACTGAAAAAGATATAACACAAGAAGAAGATAGCTCGAAGAAATTCAAAAGACACAAAAAGAAATTCATGGCAGCTGCATGGAGTAACGACAGTGACTCAGATAGTGAGTCAAACTCTAGCAAAGAAGAAGAAGAAAAGGCCAACTTGGCCTTCATGGAAAACTTGGAGGAAAAGGTAACTTTTGACTCATCATTTAATTCATGCAATGATTCAGATTCAAATAGTTTAGAAGATGCTTTTAATGAGTTATACAGTAAGTATAAAGATGTATGTAAAGGATTAAAAACTACTAAGAAAAGTCATGCATGTTTAGAAATTACCAACTCATATTTAAAATCTGAAAATGAGCAGTTAGAAAAATAAAATTTTGAATTAAAAAGGAGAAATGAATTATTATGTGAAGACTTGAAAAATAAAAATGAACAGATAACAAAACAAGAAAATCAGGAAACAACATACAAACTTAAAAGGGAAGTTGATACACTGACTAAGGAAAATGAGTATTTAACTAATACAATTGAAAATTTTACGAATGGTAAATCAACATTAATATTAAAAGGAGCTAGAAGATTAGGAAAGAAGAAGCATAGTTTAGGATACACTCCACCTGATAATGAAGAGACAATAGTCCATCCTAAAATCTATCCTACACCAAATTTTGTAGCAGAACAAAATACTGAATACAAATCCAACTTTAAATACATCCCAACTGAAAAAGTAAGCAAAATATCTTGTTGTAGTCATTGTAACAAATTAGGACATACTAAAATAACATGTACAACTAAACACTTACAATGGATCCCTAAGATAAAAGCTGATGAAACTAACCATCAAGGACCCAAAGGAACTTGGGTTCCTAAATCTTAGTGTCTTAATTGCAGGGAAGCCTCAGAGCATCGAAGTAGTACCAGGACAGTGGGTGCTCAAGGCACATGACAGGCAACAGAAAGTTATTGTCACACATCAAAGATGAAGAAGGCACAGTGACTTACGGTGACAATGGAAAGTGTACAGTAATCGGCTATGGTTCGATAGAAACTCAAGGCAGAACTCTTATAGAAGATGTCTTATGTGTTAAGGTCTCAAGCACAATTTAATAAGTATCAGCTAGTTGTGTAATAAGGTTCACCAAATCAAATTTCAAGAATCTAAATGCAACATCATGAATGATGGAATAATTGTATTCGAAGCCAGTAGAGAAAAGAACTTGTATGTATTGCACCTAGAAAAATTAAAGGATCAGAATATATGTCTTGCAGCAAATGAAGATCAATCAGCTGAATTATGGCACAGGAGATTGAGTCACTGTAGTTTGGATGGAATCAACAAATTGGTCAAGAGAAATCTAGTGGAAGGCTTCCCAAGATAAGTTCAAGGATAGAGGGTGTGTGTGAACCTTGTGCGAAAGGGAAGCACACAAAACCATCCTTCAAGTCAAAAACAGTTGTAACCACTTCCAAACCTTTAGAATTGTTACATATGGATTTATTTGGGTCAATGAGAACAACCAGTTTATGAGGAAAGAATTTTGGATTCGTAATAATAGATGATTATTCAAGATTTACATGGGTATCATTTTTGGAGCATAAAGATGACACCTTCGATAGTTTTGTTAAGTTCAGCAAGAAAGTTCAGAAGGACAAGAAGTTCAGTATAATAAGTATTCATTAGATCATGGAGGAGAATTTTAAAATGAAAATTTTGCAGAGTTTTGTGATAATCATGGAATTGAGCATAACTTATCAGCACCAATGACACCTCAGCAGAATGGAGTAGCTGAGAGGAAAATAGAACTTTATTGGATATGGCCAGAACAATGTTATCAAAATACAATCTTCCAAGATACTTCTGGGCTGAAGCAATCAAGACTACATGCTACATAACAAATAGAGTGATGATCAGGCCAATACTAAAGAAGACATCGTATGAGCTCTACAAGCAAAAGAAGCCAAAGATTAGTCACTTCAGGATATTCTGATGCCCTTGCTTCATCCACAACAATGGAAAGAGAGATATAGGTAAGTTAGATTCTAAGTCGGATGAAGGAATCTTTATGGGGTATGCTTCCAAACCCAAGGGTTATAGAGTCCATGTTACTTTTGATGAATCTAACCCTTCCTTGAGAAAGGAAGTAGATAGTGATGATGATGATGCAGATAATTTATCCAAGAAGCTAAAGGACTCATCTATCAGGATAATGAAGATCCACCCTTGAAAGAACTACAACAAAGGAAATTGTACATGATGATCTTCCAAAGGAATGGAGATATAGGAATGATCACCCATTGGATAACATCATTGGAGATCCATCGGTTGGGGTAAGAACCAGAGGTAATGTTATTCCTTGTGATTATTTAGCATTTGTATCTCAATTGAGCCGAAGACAATCAATGAAGCACTGTCTGATGAATCTTGGATTTTAACCATGAAAGATGAACAAAATCATTTCAAGAGAAACCAAGTTTGGTCCCTTGTTCTGAGACCATCAGATCATCCTATGATTGGCACCAAATGGGTGTTCAGGAACAAATTGGATGAAGCTGGTGTAATCACTAGAAACAAGGCTAGACTGGTAGCTCCAGGATATTCCCAAGAGGAATGCATAATTTTGATGAAACCTATGCACCAATGGCTAGACTAGAGGCTATTAGAATTTTGAGAAAGACTTTGTGTACTTTCAAAAGTGCACAAAGTGCAAGCCACATGGGTAAATTGCTCATGTGGCACCAACTTTTTTAATGTCACATGGGCAATTTGCCCATGTGCATGGTGCCACATGGGCAATTTGCCCATGTGACTTGCACTTTGTGCACTTTTGAAAGTGCACAAAGTCTTTCTCTAGAATTTTACTTGCTTATGCATCTGCATTAGATTTGAAACTTTTTCAAATGGATGTGAAGTCTGCATTTTTAAATGGTTATATAAAGGAGGAAGTCTATGTAGAACAACCTCTTGGATTTGATGATGTAGATTTTTCAAATCATGTTTTCAAATTACATAAAGCTCTATATGGTTTAAAGCAAGCACCTAGACCATGGTATGAAAGGCTTAGTGCATTTTTATTAAACCATGATTTTATCAGAGGACAAGTAGATAGCACATTGTTTATCAAGTCTAAATCAAAAATATATTGCTTGTGCAAATCTATGTGGATGATATAATATTCGGATCTACTGATGAATCTCTGTGCAAGTACTTTGAAAAGCTTATGCAGGGAGAATTCGAAATGAGCATGATGGGGGAGCTCAACTACTTCCTTGGACTTCAAATAAAACAAGGCAAAGAAGGTACACACATCTGCCAAGCAAAATATACCAAGGAATTGCTGAAGAAGCTTGGATTTGATAATGCAAAGCCACTGTCTACACCAATGAGCACATCTACAAGATTAGATAGTAATAAAGATGGTAAGAAAGTAGATCAAAAGCTTTACAGAGGTATGATAGGATCATTGCTTTATTTAACAGCTAGTAGACCTTATATTTTATTTAGTGTATGCATGTGTGCAAGGTATCAAACTGATCCTAAGGAATCTCATTTAATATCTGTCAAAAGGATCTTTAGATATTTAGCTAAAACTCATGATCTAGGCTTATAGTATCCAAAATCATGCGAAGTTAGTCTAGTAGGGTATTCTGATGCTGACTATGCTAGATGCAAAATAGATAGAAAAAGTACCATTGGTTGTTGTCAATTTCTTACAGGATGCTTGATTTCATGGTCCTCAAAGAAACAAAATTTAGTAGCACTATAAACAGTTGAAGCTGAGTATGTGGCTGCTGGAAGCTATTGCACTCAACTCCTATGGATAAAACAACAACTTGAGGATTGTGGATTGCACATCAAGACTATTCCTTTGTTGTGCGACAACACAAGTGCAATAAATCTCACCAAGAATCCAGTTCAGCACTCCAGAACCAAGCATATAGAGGCCAGATATCATTTTATTAGAGATCATGTAGCAAATGGCAATATAAATATTTCCTTTATAGATACTTTAAATCAGTTAGCAGACATCTTCACAAATGCCTTACCTGAAGAGAGATTTATGTCTCTTAGAAGGGAATTAGACATGTGTAATTTGTGATAGATTTTTTTGCACAAAACTGAAATAATAATATCATCAGAATAATGCTTATTCTCTCCCCTAGAATTAAGTAAATTCCTTAATTGCTTGCATCATAACTAGCTTTGATGGTTCGTTATTTTATAGGACTTTATCCTTTGTGAAATCGTTTCTGTTTTTGTTGTTTTCTGCATTCATTGCGTTGTCCTTTCAAAAGTAACTTTAAGTGTCACTTTAAATCCCATAATCTATGCCATACTGATTCCACCTTCTCTCTCATCTCTTTCGACTTGCCTGGAACGATAAGCCCTATCGATTTCGGCTCTCTTTCTGAGAGATTTCAAAGAGCCCCTCTCTTCTCGCAAAAATTTCTTCAGGGCTTTTGCTCCATTCCTCCTCACAATCCACCAGAACCTCTCCTTGTTCGATTCCATGGCGGTTTCTGGGGTCTCCGGCACTATTGGTGGCTACGGCGTCGCCTTCCTCACCGCAGAGCAGCAAGAGCGGTTTGCAGTAGTAAAGACCAAAGTATGTGGCAACAAGGCAACAGATGTGGCTGATCTGGAGAAGAATGGAATGCACAGCGTGGCAACAACAATGCAGAGAATGAAGTTGTCTAGATTGGCAACTATCTCAGGAGCAAGCTACCCGGACCCGGTAAAAGCCTTTTTCATTTGTATGAAGGTAGAAGTGGACGGATCCCTTACCTCCACAGTGAAGGGCACCCCTATCCATATTACATATGCTCTTTTGGAATCCCTGTTTGGAGTGTCTACCGCCGGTCGCAGTGGGGTAGATAGTGTTGGTATCTACGTCAAGGGTTTGAGGATTATAGGTACTAAGTACAAGTTGAAGGATGACAAAATTGACATAAATCAGCAAAACGCTTTCAACCGGATTCTCCACTTCATTGTTTGCCAAATTCTAGTGCGCGGGAGTGCTACCTTCTCCACTTGCACGAAAGCAGACTCAGACATGATGTTTTGGGCGATTCAGAACCAAGATATCAACATCGCTGAGGTGATTATTGAGAGGATGAAGTTTGCATCTGCAATGTTATGGGACAAGAAGAATAATTAAATGTGTCTCTACCATATGCTCACTTGTTAACAAAGAGTTTTCAGCACTATAACATCAATTTGAGTGGTGAAGTGTCCGAGAAGATGGGACAAGCCATTAGAAGCAGAAATCTAAAAAAGAGTGGCTTCTCATTGGTAGCTGGGGTATGGACAAAGACTTTAGTCGCCGAAGGTGAGGCCATCATAGGAGAAGCTCAAGAAGTTCATGTTCCTGAAGCAGAAGCGGAGGCTGAAGTAAGGATGGAAGCTCCTGTGGCAGAAGCTCCTGAAAGTCAAGCCGTTCCAGTGGTCCAAGAAGAGCAAGCAGAAGCAGCAGCAGATGTTAGAGTTGAAGATCCAGTGGTCAGTTCAAGCAGAATTGAAGAAATTTCTCCATAGCACATTGAGCCCGTTGGGCAATCCTCAGAGGTTGAGTCCCCTTTGACAGTTGTTGCAGCAGTAATTGAAAACATTTTGGATATTGTCGCTAATATTCAGGGGAGCAAGAAGAAGTTTTGGCTGAAGTTGTGGCACCAGGCCACAGTGCAGATGTTCTTATAGAAGATGCTCCTACTCAGGGGGAGCATGCAACTGAGATGGCAGCAGATATTCAAGGGGAGCCTGCAGTTAGCCCCCATGCTGATCAATTCAGAGAAGGTGTTGTGGAGAGCACCTCGGATGAAGAAGAAATTCATGTTGATAATGTGGAGCCCGTTGTTGGGGCAACTGACAAAGGCAAGGGTGTAGCTCAGATTCCTTTGCTTACTAGAAGAGCACACCATAGTTCCAAGAAGAAGAAGCTGAGGGTCAACTTGAAGCCAGTAATTGACCATTTGGATGCTCATGGAGAAATCTTGTGCTCACTACAGAATGAAGTTTCATCTATTTTTGTGAGCCAAAGCATAGGAGCCAAGCATATTGGAGCAATGAAAGCTGAGCTCCAAGTCTGAAGGGTGAGTTGGGAAGCATTAAGCAATTAGTTCAAGATCTATCTATTTTTGCGAGGGAGCAACTACCCATTCCTGCCCCTCCTGCTCCCACTCCTGCAGTACCAGCAAACAGTTCAGGGACTTCAGGGCCAAGGATTAAAGAAGAAGAGGCAGTCCGACCATCAGGGCCAGTTAATGTTGAGGATTCATAGCCATCAGGACCAAAGATTGGTGAAGACTCAAGGCCGTATGAGCAAGATCAGGCAGCATAAGGGCCACCAGGGCCATTGGATGAGCAGTTAGGGCCACCAGGGCCAGTCTTGATGAGTCAGAGCCACTAGGGCCAATAGAATCTGAAGCTGTACCTGCACAAGTTGAAGACCAGGTTGTAGCTCCAGAGCCCTCTATCTCTTCATCTCTTCAAACTCCAGCACCTCCTTCTCCACCATCCTCCTCCACTGCTCCTCCTGCACCTGCCACCTTCAAATAGCCACTTCCCAAACATATTTCTTCACGCACTCCATTTCCTACCACCTCCTCCTCCTCTCCTGCTTCTTCCACACCTTTTCCTCATTCTTTTGAGGCTCCTTCAGCATCCTCATTAGCTGGAGCCTCATCTTCTGGTTCCTCTTCAGCTAGACCATCTGTACCACCCCCTTCTACTTCTCATTCATTTATTCATCCTCCTACTCCTCCCTCCTTTATTACTATCATTCCATAGGGTGCCCACTCGAAGGTCACACTATCCAGGACATCAAAGATGAGTTTGAAGTAGCAATACTTCGCTCAGTCCTGTCAGTTGGGACTCACATTCATAGGACATCTTCTTCCAGCCATGTTCCTAAGAAGAGAAAAATATCGTCCAATCTTGCCATCTCTTCTTAGCCTCATTTTCCACCTCTTTGATTTTCTCTCACTGTTGAAACTCGAAGAAGGTCTATCTATTGTGAATTCCTCCAAAAATGCACTTTTGCCACCCTTTTTGGACTTCCTTATCTCACCCTCTCTGAACATCTAAATGTTGTTCTCCCTCTTTCCTCCTTGTCTAAAGCTGAGCAGTCTAGAATTTTCTCTATGACTGAGGCTAAATCTGAAGATCAGTGGGCTAAGGGGCACAAGTCTCTGTACAATAAATTCCTTTGTGCTCAGTCAGCCAGATTCCCACCCAGAGATCAACTCTTGACTCTCTCTGAGTGGTTCATGATTCATCACAAGGACTCTTGGGGACCATTTATTCAGAAGGAGATCAAGCTCATCCAGCAGTTTTAAATGTTTAACGACTACAGATATCTCAATAACCTGCCAGAGGTTCAGCTTGGCCAATTCTGGCAAGCTATATCTCTTCTTGGTTCAGATGATGCACACTCCACCTCCTTTCAAGTGGATTTTGCCACTTTGAATATGCCAGATGTAGTATTTCTGCCTCCTCTTCACTCCTTAGTTATGGATTCAGATGTCGGTCCCATCATTTTTGAAAGATTTGCTAGAGTCATGGGCCGAATTTCAGTTCAGAAAAGAAATTTGCTTGCTTTCCATCATTTTTTGTTCCGGGAGTATCATCAAGGCCACATCAACTCAGATGTTCTTGCCCTTCTATTGTCCGAGTGTGAGCGGTTGTCTCCAGTTGAATGGGAAAAGCATTACCCTCTGTCTGCTCAGTAACTCATTGATTTCAACTCTTTTAAGGATAGAGCATCTAACCTCCTCTCTCTGTTGAAGAGTTCCTTGACCTAAACTCCATTCGCCTTGTTTAAGACCCTTTTACCACATGGGTTGAGAGATACAAGGTGTATGTGGCTATGAAAAAGGAACTAAAGAACCAGCATATCTTCTATCTGATCTCTGTTGATCAATTTCTTCAGCATGCCAGCTTTGGCACCTCCTGCTTCTACAAGATGTCTCTTGGCAAGGATGAGTATGGTACCTTCGTGGAAGCTTAGAGGCAACTGCACATCCAGAGGATGGCTCCTGTTATGAGACATTCCTACTCTATGGCTTTTGGTGCATTCCAAGCTTATTTTGAAGAGCAGGAACGCAAGGCTTAGCCCATCATTACTCGCCATACCTCTCTTTTGTCTCCTGCCTTCTATCTTCCTGTACCCCCACAATGATCAATATAATATTTCTTTGGCTCCTATGTATCTTTCTTCTCTTCTTTCTTTGTCTACTTGGGTATCTTTTTGCTTAATGACAAAAAGAGGGAGAAAATTAACTAATCTGAAATACAGTTCTCAAATTTATACAGTAAATTTACTTAATTTTATTTCAGAGCTTATATCTTTATGTTATGTTTTGTCATCACCAAAAAGGGGGAGATTGATGATCAGTCCATCCCCATATAATTTCATTTATTATATGCCTATTTTGGTGATTAACAAAACCTTGATAAAGATTATTAAAATCTTGATACATATTTACTAACAAGTTTTTATGAAGCTCAATTACATGAAATAAATCAAGTCAATCTGTAAGCAATTCTTACACTGTATCTTTTAAGTTCAGAGCATGTATTTCATCTAAGTACACATCAATTTCCTTGATAGAACAATGATTTCCCTTATAGCATAACGATTTCATAAGTCAAGAACGATTCTATCGCTACATCGATTTCATAAGTTTCCACAATGATTTGTTAAGAGATTTAACGATTTTGGTCTCACAACTATTTGTTAAGTGAAAGAACGATTTCGGTCTCACAACGATTCGTTAAGTGAAACAACGATTTTAACAATGATTTTTGTCTCATAACGATTCAATAAGTTACACAACGATTTGGTCGCCGTAACGATTCGATAAGTTACACAACAGTTTGGTCACTGTAACGATTCGGTAAGTTACACAGCGATTTGGTCGCTGTAACGATTCGATAAAGTAAACAACAATTTTATCATCACAACGAATTGATAAGTGAAACAACGATTTGATAGCTAGAACGATTTGCTTTCACTTATAGAACAATTTGATTCAAACAATGATTTGCTTACGTTTGAACAACGATTTGCTCAAATAACGATTTTTTTATGTTTGAACAACGATTTACTTAAAACAACGATTTATTTATACTTGTACAACGATTTGCCTATAGAACGATTTGCTTATATTTGTACAATGATTTGGTTAAGCATCGATTGATTCTACTTATATAAAGATCTGATTGAACAACGATTTGTTCATACAACGATTTGATAAGTAGAACAACGACTTTATGGAATACATCAACTTCATTCATGATATTCAAATATATTTTCAAATATTGTAAAAGAAAGTCTTCCCGTGTATCCTTGCATTTAATGTGACTATACACATCTCTGCACGATGCATATCTGGGTGCCTTCTACTCCTTCGTTTCTATAGGAACACTTTATCAGGTGATAGAATGGCATTTCCATTTTGGTGAACAGTCTTACTACATGTGTTATAACGTTGACTTATAACAAGAGACAATATAGATGTCTATGGTTTGGCATTTATTGTGTGCAGGTCTTTGTCAGCACAATATCATACAACGTTGGACAACAAAAAGCTGAAGGATATCTGGGTGAATCTTCTCTTTGTGTGCATGGATTAAAAAGCATGTTTGACTCGAAGCTTACCTGTTCCGGATGATGGACCATGCAGTCTAACGTGCCTTAAACATAGAGACAACGACCATTTCAACGGCTATTTTGTTAAAGAGAAGATATATATACAAGACTGAAGACTCACACTACATAGTTCAACAACTTGTATATTCGTGTGATAGAGCCTTCAAGAAAAACCTTCAACAACGAAGAAGAGCCTCTTGCCTCATTCCCATTCGTCAACTCTTAGCTCTCAGCCCTTCATTGTAGAAAATCTTTTGAGAGCTTGTAGGTCTAAGAGTTTTCTTCTAGTGAAAATTTTTCTCTCTCTCAGACTTAGCCTCAGATTAAGCATTTGTTGTAAGCTTGGTCTAGGGGCATTTCGCCTTGTACACATTTTCTGTGTATTCCTCTTCGGGCTATGAAGAGAAGACATGTTGGAAACAGGTGGTTGTTTTCCCTTCGTGGTAGAAGGAAGACCTGTGTATCAAGGTTAGGGCTGTCAAATGAGACCCATTTACCCAAAACCCGAACCGGATCATTAAATAAAAGTGGGTAAAATATACGGTGCTTACCCGACAACAAATCTATGGATGGGTCTGGATCCATTTTTTTATTATATTTATTTAATGGGTCTGATAGGGTCTGTCTATTGGGTGTACAAGGGTTTGAAAAAATCTCAGACATGGGCTCGCCGCTGCCCCTTTCTCTCCCAATTTCAACCCCCATCGCCGACGATGCTGGTGCCTCCCCCATCGCCGATGATGCTGCTGCCACCCCCCATCGCCGACGATGCCGATGGCGCAGCTACCCCCTCCCTTGATCTCTTCCTCAACGGCGTGTTGGCGGCAGTCTCCCCAGAATGGTATGCTTTGCATTCTTAGAACGCCTACATCGATCCCCTTCAAAAGTCGTCTGACGATGCTTCTGCCTCCCCCCATCGCCGATGCTCCTGCTGAGTGCTGCCTCCCCCCATCGCCGATGATGTTGCTGCCTCCCCCCATCGCCGACGACGCTGCTACCTCCCTCCCTTGATCTCTTCCTCAGCGGCGTGTTGGCAGCAGTCTCCCCAAAATGGTATGATTTGCATTCTTAGAATGCCTACATCGATCCCCTCCAAAAGTCGCCTGACGATCTAACGCATGGGCTAGTAAGTGAGAAATCCCAACACGGCTTGGCCTTTGGCTTTATGGTCCGTGATTCTGTAGCTTTGGTGAGGACATCTCCTCTCCCAACATGCCTAATTGTTCTCTGAAATCCTCTTGTCTATTTCTTTCGGAAGAACTGATCAGTGACAAGAAGCTCCTAATACTCACAGTTGGAGAGGGTTTCTCTTCTGAAGCCTAAGTTCTCCTCAAAATAGCTGTTGAGCTATGATAAAAAAGTTGAGAGGAAAAGTGCCCGATTGACGCCACTTTTTTTTGTTAATGCAATAATTTCTACACACTCGTGATTCAAAGGAGGAAAGGAGGGAGGGGGAAGCAAGTGAGCAAGCGAGAGAGTAGCCTTTACATTCTTAAATTGTTTCTTCACACATGAACAAGCAATTATTGTGGAATATTACATGGTTAATAATCTATACAAAAACTGACCATATACCCACTCTTCATAATTGCACAATCATGAACATTCAATTATTCCTGCATATACATAATTCTTGAGGGGATCCTTGCATAACTCTACCATTTTAACCTGCACCTGGTTTGGAAAACAGGGTAGATGTGGATATTCTGCCATTTAATTGCCAGATAGGCTAATCAGGGGCTTGAGAAGGCATACCGGTTATGAATTGGGTGTATCTCAGATGAAACCCTTACCTGACTGGTTAACCAATCTGGCCTGTTGGGGCAGGATTCCAATCAGCAGACAGTAACAAACTAGGAAAGCAAAATGTAGGGGTTAAGCTATCTGAACATTGCTCATCATGTTTTCAAATCAGGCCCACAGTATCATTAAGCTCTTTTTGTTAAAATGATGACTGAATTTAATCATCTTCTACCTTTGTCAGACAACACTTTTCCTTTGTGCCATCAACATCAAGCACTAGATAGACTAGCATCCCTTTATAGTCATTCCATTCTAACGGTAAATGGAGGGATCAACTGTTATAAATCATACCATATTTGTTTTGATATTATTTTGTTTAATGGAATACACTTTCTAGTCTTCATTGTTTCACTTGTACTTGGTTGTTGGAGAGATCAACACTGAGAATAAACTAGAGGCTTCTGATTTCTGCTGATGCTGCAGTTTCCTTTACAAAAGAAGACATGGAACATTTTGAAGATTCTGAGGAGAAACCAGAGCTCTCACCTCCTGAGGACCTTGGTGTGCAAGTTGCTTCCATCATTCCATGTTACTTGGAGAAATTGAGCAAGGTGGAGTTGTGGATTCAACACACCAGGTTAGTTAACATTGTATCTGTACCTTGTTACACATGCCTACTTGCATTGTAATTGAAGTGGAAAGCTGGTAATCAGTATGGAGCTAACCAGTTCAACAAGATTTAGAGGACCCTGCTTAACTTAAACCCTGCAGACTCCAAGCACTATTAAACCAGATAGAAGTTGAACCCAGGACAACAGGAAAGTAAATCAAGGCTTGGACAAAACTGCATTACAAATTTAGCCAAAAGAGAATGAAGAATGGATAAGATCTGATTGGCAGTTTTCATTTGGTTTGCATTGTCCAATGAAAGATAGATACAAGGAAAAAGAAACTAGTTTCTTATCAAAACATGAGCTTCAACATGTCCAATTATAGTTAGAGGAATGCATAGGTGCCACTCATTTTTGCCACCCTTTTTGTTACCTTCTGTTCAGATCGGACAATGGGAAAACAGAAAAATATAACCTTAAGTTTGGTACTGCCATCTCAGGGGCACAAAACTCAAGTTTATTCACCTTATTCCTCAATTTCAAATCAGATAGCTTAGGTGAGTGGCAAAAAAATGTGGTACTATGGTATTCCTCTATTATATAGTTGTAGGTCCTATAAGAATGTAGGCAGGAAGAATTGACCCCAAGAAGCATAAGATGACACCCGGTAAATTAATAGATGCATAAGAAGGAATTATATGTGAATCATGACTTATCTTGCTTTTGTAAAAGAAAGGTTCATAAAGGTTATCTATTTTTGACAAAAAACACCCTAGTTTGGAGAAATCGTTAGTTTTTTTTTTCAGAAAGAAAATGATAATCAAAATTGAAAATTGAAAAAAAAATTATTCTAAAATATTTGAATTCCAGTTTTGAATAGTTTCTACCTTGTGTAGCATCTATTGTCTTCATATGATAGATTGCTGGGGTCATCTATTTTATCTTGATATGCATGTTCTGATGATGCTTCTAGGTGTCAAATCATATTTGAAGACAAATGCTTTTCAAAAAATTTATTTGAAGACAAATGGCCTCATTTTACAACAAATCGAACCTCAGTACTGTAAAAGTTTTAACAGATTTATTACTCTTTTCTCACTTGATATTTTGTGCTTATCGTTGGATATCACAATGGGATTGTATGGTAGTGTTTTGTGCTTCCACATGACAAGTCTGTAGAACTAAATATGTTATTGTACATGTGCTATTTTGTGTTTATTGCGATTGTTTTGCGGCTGCACATGTGAGATTTTGTGGTCGTATATGCGACGATATATTGTACATGTATTTGTGGGTTGAGACTTGAGGGTGTGGTTAATTGTACAGGTAGGATCTGGATCCAAAATGTTGTGTTTAGTGCACTGGATTTTTTTTATCTTTTTAGAATTTGTGATTGTATTTAAAGAAGCAATTAAGTTATAGGATCTAAAATATTGTGTTTAGTGTATTTGATTTTTAAATTTTTTAGAGTTTTTATTGTATTTAATGAAGTAATTAAGCTACAGGTAGTATTTAGATTCAGATCTAGATTCAAAATGTTGTGCTTAATGTACTTGATTTTAAAAAAAAAATTCAAAAATTTCTATTATATTTAAAGAAACATTTTATAAGTTACAGATAGGATATGGATTCAGATCGGGATTCAAATGTTGTGTTTAATGTATTTGATTTTTATTTTTTTTTCAAAATTTTCTATTATATTCAAAGAAAAAATGTATTTATAAGTTACAAATAGGATATGGATCCAAATCGGATTCAAATGTTGTTGTTGAGTGTATTTTAATTTTAAAGATTTTTTTAGAATTTTATCATTGAAAATCTAAAATATCATCCAAATAATCTTATCAGGTGAGAGAATCCGAAATATCTTTGAAACATTGAAAAAATTATCCAATTTATTTGTACCCATTAACAGGATATAAAATATCATTGAAAATTTAAAAATATTATATAAAATAATTGTACCCGGTCACAGGATCTGAATAGTCTTGAAAATTTTGAGAAAACCATACAAATTGTCTACACCCATTAATAGGATCCAAAATATCATTTAAAATCCAAATCCAAATAATTGTGTCATAACAGGATCCGAAATAGTTTTGAAATCTGAAAATATCATCTAGATATTCTATATGCAAAATCTAGATTAAATATTCTATAAAAAATAAAAAATTATCTTTATTGGTTTACGTTTGAGACTCATACACATTATTTACAAATAATCAGAAAATGGGTATGGATATATCCTTGTGAGGAGTTATAGGGTATGGGTATATATCTTACTTAACATTGTTGGGTCCTAATTGGTATGAACATATTAGACCCATTTGACAGCCCTAATCAGGGTGGTTTGTACCTCTTCGGGATTAGAAGAGAAGGTCAGCTGCGGCTGGATGTGTAAGGGTCCTTAAGGGGGACAGTACCCTTGTATAGTGAAATCACAAGTTGTTGCTTGGGGACTAGACGTAGGACTCCTTGGGATAGGAGGTCCGAACCAGGATAAAAATATCTTGTGTTCGTGTATTTGTGTGTTTGTTGTCTTGATTATCACTAACACTAACCATCATTCTTAGTGTTTCTCTGTTAAGTTTTTGTCAACATGTTTTAGGCAGCGTTTAGAATGGTTTTTGAAGAAGTCAAAATCGCCCAAATTAGCTTTTGCCTAGTCACATCAGTACGGAGGAGATTCCCGCATTGTTCCGTGCTGGGCGAGCGAATGGGTGGAGAAAAACAAACAAACAAACAAACTGTGTTTCACTGCCAGACACATCCCGTGGGAATTTTTCAAAAGCGGCATGAAGGCCGCTTTTGCAAAACTGGGGAGAGACAACACGCTGTGTCCTTCTCTCTCCTATTTGAGAAATCGATATTGCACAAACACCAAGGACGAACATAAACGTTTGGAAATAGTCTTGATTGTGTCAGAGATTTCAAATTTGAAAATATTTTCTAACGCGTCTCCAAACGACGTCTTAATCTAAAAAGATTTTTAGAATCTCATTCACCCCTCCTCTGGGCTTGCTAGCTGGGCAACATAATAGAATCATAAGTAGCATGATACAACCATATGCATCAAGACACATCCATAAGTATGAGGACACAACCATAAATGCAAGGACCTAGTCATAAGTAACAAAATACAACCACACATACTAGAATACAACCTTAAGTATGGAATACAATTATAAATACAAAATATAACTAAAAGCACATAAATACATCATAAGCACCATAGTAGAACCCTAAGTAGTAGGATATAGCTATATGCACATGAATATATTCATGCATACCATTATACAGCCATAAACACCATAATATACCTACAAGCACCAAGATGTAACTATAAGCACTACATACAACTATGCACACATTAGAATAAAACCAAAAGCACTAGTATAAAATCTCGAAGTATTAAGAAACAACCATAAAGTATAAGAATATAACCATATATGACTACAAGTCTAAACACCAAGATACAACCATCGTAACACAATCATATGTACTAAGATACAACGATAGGCACTAGGATATAACCACAAAGACCTAAATGCAACTATAAGCATCAAATATGACTAAAAGCTCTAAAATACAACCATATATACTTGAATACAAACATAAATATGTGAACATAATCATAAGCATCACAATACAACCACAATCATCTAGAGGTAATGATAAGCAAGAAGTACAATAATAAGTATCAAGACAACCATAAGCACTAGGATATAATTATAAGTACAAGAATACAACCATAATTACCAAGGTACAATGTCTAAATACAATCATTGGTACATAATACAGCCATAAGCATTAGAATATAATTATAAGCACAAAGATACTAACATGCACTCTTAAGACACAATGATAAGGACTAGAATACTAGACCAAAATATAACCATCAACATCAAGATACAACCATAAATACTAGTATACATGGTATACACATTATATTTCAATCATAAGTACGTGAATACAACTGTAAGCATATAAATAAAGCCATAAGCACATACACATAATCATAGAAATACAACCATCAGGAATAAATACAGCCATAAACAGACAAATATAAGTACGCACATATATATAATCATAAGTACATATATATAACCATATATACATATATGTGACCATTAACATATATATACAGCCATAAGTGTATAGGTAAAAAGAGGCATATGTTATACAAACATAAGCACATATATGAAAGGGAAATCTTGAGTCCTTTTCTCCTGCTAACCCAACCATGATTGCACCAATCTAACAAAAACAAATGACAAATGCATTTTTCTGATGACTTCAAGATTGTGTGGTATATATAACTTTCTTTATTTTTACTAAATTACAATTGCAACAATTAGGCACCTAATTTGAGTGATATATTATGTAATATTCTTCATGTATAGCAATTGTAATGAACAGATGATTTCCATTTTCTGGAACAGACGCGCAATAGTGCGCTAGTTTAACTAGTTATTAACAAAACGTGTGCTAAGGTTCTTATGCAATTTGGTAAAGTGCACACGCAGACAGAGAGAGAATATGGAAATAAAAAAAAGATGATGTTGTTCGTAATCTGGATGAGAAATCACTTCGAAAAGGCGATCAAAATTAATTAATTTGATTTGATTTATTTAATTATTTAATCATTAGCAACTGTTATACACCACTAGTAACCTGTTAGAAACAAACTCAAAATTGAAAGACATAACCTTGAACTTTTAAATTAGTTAAATGTGCTTGTAATTTGCAATCCCTCAATTTGCTTTTGTAACAATTTGGAGTTAGTCAAATCTGGACTTTCGTGCTTAGATTCTGCATCGTAGTCTAACAAAAGAATAAAGGGAGGCGACATTGATTTAGCTCAGTAATACACAACCTCAAGAAGAAAGGAACAGACAGGTTTCTTGCAATGCTGTGATTTCTCTCTCTTTCACTAAACTATAGATTCCGAGTTCCAAATGACAAGAAGTACGAATTCTTTCCAGATCCCAGGGGAAGAATGGGACAAGAAAGAGAAGCAAAACCGAGCTTCAGATGTTCTATGAACATATATTAGAATCTGTCCCGAGAACAGCAGTGGGAGTTGCCACATGAACAATCCCGTGGGGGAAGCGGAGAAAAAATCAAATGAAAAAACAGTGAAAAATTATTGTAAAAAAACGTTTTTTTATACAAAATTGGCATACAGGTCAGGTGGGCCAACACATATGACACAATCAAATGCCAAACTCTAAAAATCTGGCAATCTTCTCGCCTCCAGGGTCTTTCATGGTTCGGCCACTATTATGCACTCTGGGTTGAAATCTGGAGACAACAAATAGGAAGGGGCCTTTTCTTTCCCAAAAGAACGCCATTAGTC
Organism: Colocasia esculenta; assembly: GCA_014218235.1. NCBI lineage: Eukaryota > Viridiplantae > Streptophyta > Magnoliopsida > Alismatales > Araceae > Colocasia > Colocasia esculenta. The sequence continues at coordinate 11,033,130 of CM024754.1, read as the reverse complement.
TATCCCTTTTGCGTTCTTAAGCACCTGTCTCCCAGAGTATTAAGAAAGCCCATCAGGAAAAGCTGGTAATCCAGATTGATTCGTGCAATATATTATAACATTTTTTCATGAATCATGATCGCCTTGCACCATCAAAGTAATGCGTTTAGCACTGTCCGCGCGAAGGCTATCACCTTTAAATCCCATCTGGAAAGTGAAATCATGTATTCAAATACCTTAACCGTCATCTAGTTTCAAAGTGCTAACAATCGGCAAAAGAAGTCAAGCATTACCTCATTCTGGCCGCCATCTGGGGCAAACCACCGCAACAGGATTCCGAGGTGTATGACGGCAGGAATAAGTTTAAAAAGCAACGGAGTGGTTACCTGCACAGTTTCCCTAGTAAGTGATCACAACAGCATGTACGAGGGGGTAAGTCACAGAAAAGGACAGAGCTACTCTACATATCCATCAGCACAAGATGAGAGCAAATTATTACATTTAAATCCTCTGCATATATATATATATACATTTAGAAGAGTAATTTTTCTGCAAGATCACTCAGCAAAAGCAGATGTCTTTTCATGTTAAGAGTATCTTATATGCTTACAAGAAGAGAATGTTTAGAGCATGTCTGGTGTCAGGATAGCTTAAGAGGGGAGATAAGCATGTCAGTCTATTAATTATATCTCTACTGACAGTTTCTTTGGTACGATTAAGGAAATTGAAGCTAACCAATTGGGAAAGGCCATACTACCTTTTGGGTAAACTGACATCAAAACTGTAACCACAATTGGGGATAGGAAAGATGAAAAGGTAGAATTACTTATCGTCAGCTTTAACCATATAATTGGGGATAAATTGGGCCCTTCTCATTCCTTTTCTCACCAACTTCATGAGCTTACCAGGCTGATCGGCAAATATAAGTCCCCATTTCTTATTATCCCATTCCAATCAGTAGGGGTGTCAATAGATCCCTCATACTCTGAAAATCCAACCCCAATCTGGAATTAAAATCAGATCGGTTTTTTTATCCAAAATTGACCATGCCTTCGGATTGGTGCCAAACACCCGATCCGCAGAGAGAGAAATGACTCCCATCTCCTAGACTCCCGGTTCTGTTCCCATCTTCAGTCCCACTTCAACCTAGGGCCTTTTCCCTCCTTGGCGGCAGTATTGCTCTCCCTCGTCATTGGCGACCACGGTGCCATCTCCCTTTGATCGGAGGTGGCGACGACTCTTCAGAATAGGGCCTGCTACCAGAATGAAGAAAGACCTCTGCTGTTGCTTGTGTTCGGCGAGCTAAAGAGGTAATCCCTGTTGTCACATCTGTCTTTCTACCTGAGGTTTGATGCTGATGGATACCATGGGGAGCAGGATAGGGTTGGAGGTGAGGATGCTCAAGAGGGAGATGTCGGCATCCTTCTGAGGAAGCAAGGCTGGGCGGGCTCGAGGTTGAAGAGGAAGAGGAGCAAGATGAGGATGAGTCCACGGCTTGCAGAAGCATGCTTTCGGTCATGGAGGGGTTGGCGGAGCTGTCTATGTACCAGTCTTCCTCGAAAATGGGATTCAGCCCGATGAGCCCACCCGGCTCACCGTTGATGGCGGCGGCACCCTCTTTCCCTGGCGCCGCCCACAGCCCCTCCCTCCATCCACCCAACGCCATTAACATCAACTTTGGAGAGCATTTTCCCCCGCCCTCTTCAACACTGCTACAATAGCATCCCCTTACTCTCCTTGCTGCTCCAACTTCTGCAAGAGAGAGAGAGAGAGAAGTGCAGAAGGGAGACATAATGGAAGAGGACCGAAAGGGGAGGAAGGAAATCGAAAGGGGAAGAAGGAATGATGAGAATTTGGAAGCTTTGCCCTCTTGTATGCTGCCTGGCACTGCCAGGTTTCAGCAGCGGCTCTCCATCTGGAAGAAAGAGGAGAGGGTGAGGGCGACAGGTGGGAGTGGGAGGTTTGAACGTTCCATTACTGGCAGATGTGTGGACAAAGAAGTTAAAAAAAATGCTTTTCTATCTATACTGCATCATGTGTGGATCATTACTTGAGATTGAAGTGAAAACAAATTATTTAGACAATTAAGAGAGAGATAGGAAGTGCAGTAAAAAAAATAAAAAATGAACATGGTGCTCAGGTTGTAACACATATAGGACTTGCCAGAGAGGAAATCAAACAGGTTTCAATCAACCTGTTTTATTAGGCCAGATACACTAAGAAATCGAGTTTGGATCTTGACCCAGATCCGAACTTTTATTTTGGGACATGACCGAACCGGATCCAAAATATGTCCAAATTTCGAATCTGGGTCGGATCCGGATCATGTCCTCTCAGATCCGGTTCAGATCGCCAAGGATCTGACCCGGATCCAACCTGTTGACAGGGATACCAATCAGGGGCTTAGTTTTAAAGATTCATTCTAGCTGCACCCTCATTTTGTTACAAACCATTGGAATTTGTTATAATGTATGTAAACACAAAATAAAACTTAGTCCGAAATAAGAGAGAAAAGGAGCCCAACAAGATACCAGACTCAGAGCTGTTGTGCCAAGAAGCAAAAGGTAGAGCTTTCCTGTCAAGAAATGAAAAAAATGACAGTCAGATATCAAATTGGAGTAAAGTCAGAAAAGGTAAAACCTCGAAATCTTTAGGTGCACACATTGTGCGTATTCCAATAAAATAGTCTAATATCTGATTTTAGTAACTACATTGAATTGTCATGCAAGCATGGAAGGAAGAATCGCCGGGATCGAGCCAGAATCGCTCGATCCCGATCGGATCGACCCCCCAAGGACCGATTCCCCTTGAAGCCCCCCAAAACCCCACATTTCCGGCTGGATCGACCCAACTCAGTAGGATCTGAGTTGGATCGCTCGAGTCGAACCGGGATCGATCGATCCCGGCTCGATTCAGTCGATCCAGACTGATCCAGGTCGATTCCCTCAGGCTACCTTCAGGATCCTCTTCAGGCAGGGTTGTCAGGATCTCCTTATTTACCTGAATATCATTTAAGTAAATGTTAGTATTTGTAGTTTCATTTACTTAAGATATTACATGTAATAAGGAAGTACCCCCCATTTGAATCTAATAAAAATATCAAAAAAATCATATCTCTTACCAAAAAAGTCACTCTCCCATCGAAGAAAAAATCGCGATTTTGGTGATTTTAGCGAAATGCTAACTTTCTAATCTCTCGTAATTTAGTTTATCTAAAAATTTTAATTCAATAAACCACATGGAACACTAAAAATTCAAAGTCCGGTAAAAAAAGTCAAACGTGCATGTGACTTCTCCAATGAGCCACTCTCCTACTGACAGCACTTAGTCTGCTTGAGACCTCTCAGGATTTGGTCAAACTTAAGTTATCATCATCCAAACCTCTTAGAATTTGGTCAATTGAGCTACCATCACCCAACTCATGACACTCATGAGTTTGGGTGATGATAGCTTAGTTTGACCAACTCCTAAGAGTTCTCAAGTAGACTTAGTGCTGTCAGTAGAGAGCGGCTTCTTGGAGAAGTCATATGCACGTTTGATTTTTTTTGTTGGACTTTAGATTTTTAGTATTTTATTAGACTTATTTGAATTATAAAATTTTAAATATGTCAAATTATGAGAGATTAAAAGTTGCTACTTTGATAAAATCACAAAAATTGCGATTTTCTTCTTGATGGGAGAGTTGACTTTTTATTAGTAAGAGATGTGATTTTTTTAATATTTTTATTGGATTCAAATGGGGGATATTTCCTTATTTACATTTAATATCTTAAATAAATGAAACTACAAATTTTAACATTTACTTAAATGGTATTTAGGTTAATAATACACCAAGTCTTTAATATTTTATACTTTTCTTGTATTATTATAGTAGTAATAATACACAAAATCTTATGTTTCATATATATGAATGCATGTATGATTGGTTTTTTATGCAAATATTAGTTCTTTCAATTTATCAGATTTTCCCTCATTTTTGCTGTTTTTTTCTATTTTTTCCTGAATTTTCCTGAATTTTTTCCCCAAAAAAAACCATTTTATAAACTGGCCGATCCAGGATCGGCCAGACTTCCCTTGGATCCATGGGATCTTGCGATCCGATCCGATCCAGGATCGGATCGAGCCTGGTCGCCCGATCCCGATTCCGATCCTGCCTTCCATGCATGCAAGGGGGGGGGGGGGGGGTCATTAAACCACAGAAAATCCAAAAGAAGTTAAAACCCTCAGGGGATCTTTAGAAATTTACAAAAATATAATTAGCATTCAACAAAAGACCTAATACCACTAATTAGAGTCAGCATTCAGGTCAATGCAGGTAAAAATGAGACCTTTTTTATCGAACGAGAGATTAAAAAAAGGACATAAACAAGTTCTGATGCCAATCTGCCAATTAATGTTGTCATCATCATCACCATAATCCAAGCTTCTTCCATTATTTCAAGTCCGCTACAATGATACCCATCCGACTAATTCATCTGCCTCACTAGTATCATCATCATCATCATCAGAGCCTTATCCCATTATTTGGGGTCGGCTATATGAATTCTTTTCCGCCACAAATTTCTATCAAGTGCTATAGTCGTGTTTCAACTCAAGAATCCAAGTCTTTCCTAATAGCATTGCTCCATCTCATTTTAGATCTTCCCCTAGCTCTTTTACTGGTATCCACTAAAATTTTATCACATCTTTTAACCGGCGCCAAGTTAGGGCGACGGTGCACGTGCCCAAACCACCTAAGTCTATTTTCTCTCATTTTTCTATCAATCGGAGCTATCCCCAAATCCTCACGGAAGCGCTCATTCCTAATCTTACCTTTCTTGGTCTTACCACGCATCCACCTCAGCATCCTCATCTCCGCCACACACATTTTGTTAATATATTCCTTTCGCACTGCCCAACACTCGGTACCATATAATAATGCAGGTTTCACTGTCATTCTATAAAACTTTCCTTTAAGTTTCACTGGCATACGACGATCGCAAAAGACTCCTGATGCATTTCTCTATTTTTGCCAACCTACTTTAATCCTGGTATCTGCCTCACTAGTATGCACATCTAAATTTGTTATTCTATGACAGCACAGTCTATACTTGAATGTCGACTTTGGCAGGTGGATCAAAGGAACTATTTCATTGAGAATTGCATATGTGAATTCAAATGGCAAGTGGAAGCCATTACAGAGGCACCAGAAGAATTAGAAAAATGCATCCATGTAATAGACAACTGATTAGAGAAAAAAGTCAACACCACAATATGGATTACCAGATGTAAAATGATTATTACTGGTTTACTCCAAGCACTATAAGTCATGTAAGTAATCTTGATCATTGTAGCCCCATCAAATTACAAAGAAAAGGTCGGAAATGGTAAAAAAGTTGTCCTAATAATCAAAGCCTTCATGGACTCATCAACTATGATCCATTGAATGGGCCATCAAAACTATAAATCTGCATAAAATAGTGTTCAGATAAACCTGCAAGATACACACAGATTTCACTTGAAACAACCTGACATTTGACACTGAAGGTCGAAGAACATCCAACTCCAAACCAATCTGGCAATGAATGCAGAGTTCAACTTTCATAAATCCATAGCTTGAGCACACAAAATCAATGTACAAGCACTCAAGTAATTAACATGCAGTAAATAATCAAATGGTGATTCATCAAAACTTGTTCAGGCTTTAATAATTCAGGTAACAGATGAAGCAAGCCTGCCAAGAAAGATGACCTTTTAATCATTTGCACTCGATCTATTCACTTAAAGTTTTACAAATATTAAAATGTACCACAGTGGAACAATAACCTTGATGCACATTTCAAGAACGATAAACTTCAAGCATGTCAGAAATGAAACGTAATGTCATGTTGGATAATCTGTACCTCAACCAGATGCAGATTCGAGGCACGACTTAGAAGAACAAATGCAAACTCCCCGATCTGTGCCAGGGACATACCAACCTAGAGAAACAAAGCAGAAGATTCCCATTACAAGAAATATGATGCACCCAAAATGCATAACATAAAGATGAGAAAGCACAGACATACAAGAAGTGAAGTCTTGTTTGTATAGCCAAACCCCTTGACAACAGTGGTGATTACCAACGTCTTCACAGTAACCACCAAAATAACAGCTGCCAATAGAATATCCACATGGTTCCAGAGGAAATGAACATGGATTAACATTCCAATGCTAGCAAGGAAAAGAGCAGCAAAGAAGTTACGAATGGGCTCGATCTGCAGAGGAGGAAAATATGAAATAAGAGTTGATATGATGAATTCACAGATATGAAAAGCCAGATCTTGGTCCCTTTTCAAGAAAAGTAGTCCACAATATTTGTAACAAATTATTTCATGAATATAATGCACAATAAGGTAGTCTCAAAACAACAAGCAATGGCATTGAGAAATCTTAAAACTGAAAAACTATAAAAGCCTAACCAGACAAACATGACCAAAGTGCTGGTGCTGCAGAATATATGCGCACCGTAAGTTAAAACAGTAGACCAGTCACCCTTTAAATTGCAAAGCATTATTAATTTAATGACAAAACAAGATGAACATAAAATAATGTTTCCGAATGCAAGTGAATAGAGAACTGATATGGGATTGTAGATATTGAAATTTTAGCAATAGAATGACCAACAATGGGAACAAATGTAATCCAAGGGATGATGCCTCTAACTGAAAAGAAGATCAAAAAATGGGCCAAGGTATGGTCTAAAAATTTGTAAGTCCGCTCTTATGCACAAGATAAGTGACTTGGCATTTAAAATGATGATGGAATGAGGACAAAGGACTGTGAATAGAACTTCCAGGACCTTATACCCCAGATAAATGCCAATGGAAAAACAAGTGTTTTTCTTTTAAATTCCCATTAAATGTTCTAGGAAGGGAATTCATTGCTAATAGTTTCCTATATAACTTGAATAAGCCATGATGTTCCTGAATCCTGAACCAAAACTAACTAAAACGGCAGTTTCATTTCACAAGAAAAAACTCTCAGGTTCAGTAGAAAAGTGAATAAAGTAATGAGAGACTTCAGCCTAAAATAGGCAATGGCATTTCTCCATTTCAAAGGAGAGTTGTAATCAATATCCATTGAACTGTTACTGAAATCTGAAAAGGCTGAAGAACAATAAAAACAAGTAATCCCCCTTTTTACTGGTGCACTTGCTAAGTCAATGAAACCCTTCTTCCCAATGTTATCAAAGGCGACTGACGTGGTCTCCTAGGCCACAAAGCCAGGTGAGGCAGCCCTTGCCTCTTTCAGGCCCAGGCCTCCGTCGCTACCTTCTTTGCCTCTGTTCGGCCCACAAAGAGGCCCATTTAAGCTAGTAACGTTCATTTTATCCTCATTTAGTGTATTTATATGTATGTGTGAATTTATTTACTTGCAATTTAGTTGTTAAACTTTACATATAGCAATGAATGGATTTAGTGAGTTATACAATAATTTGGCACATAGAAATGAATAATTATATGAAGTATATCTGTTTTATGCATCCATTTAGGTGATATTTATGTCTATTGATTTTATGAATGTATTATTTAGGGAAAATTTCATATAAACCCCTACTATGTTTTTATTACAAAGAAACCAGGCTTACCTGGCTATTATCTTACAAGCCACTGTTATATTACATTGGTTTCAAAAATGCCACTATGGTTAACATCCGTCAATGGCCATGAGGATCTGAAGAGAATATTCACAAACATTGGTCAAATCTAACCGGACAGTGTGAATAGTCATTAAAATGTACAAAATGCCCACAATGACTCCGTCACGATGGTACACATTTCCCTCCTTCAGCCCCTTGGTCTTAGCCTGCTCCAGGGTCCTGTACCCACCCAACCTCACCATGGCATGTGCTGGGTTCAGGAGCAGTGCCAGCCTGAAGTCGGAGATGCAGGGGCCGCCATTCTTGTCCAGGAGGAAGTTGGAGGATTTGATGTTGCCATGGGAATCCTCACTGCACAATACTGCCAGTGGATCTAGGCAAGGCTGTGGATGGTGCCCATCACCAGGCTGAATCTCATTGTCCAGTCCAAGGGCATCCTTCATGGCTGGCCCCAGCTCCCTGCAGCGCACATGCAGACGTTGTGCAGCTGAGTATATGTGTGTGTAGGCGGCATATGTAGGAAGTACATATGTAAATACATATACACATTCAGAGAGAGAGAGAGAGAGAGGTGACGATGATGAACCAGCAAGCACACCTGGGGCTTCAGCACTTCAGCCATGCTCACTCCCTACGGCTTTTGGCAATGCAGTACCATGGCAAAGCCATGTGCAGCACCTGCAACTCCTGGTCGAGACAGCCTATGACTGCGCATCTTGCCGCTACTTCCACAACAACACATGCACCCACATGCCTTGGGTGATCCAGCACCCAGGACACCTGGACCACACCCTCGCCCTCCGCGCCATGCCAACCTTTGCCGTCGACGACTCCTTTTCGACGCTTGCACAAGGTGCATCACATCCTTCTACTTCCAATGCACCGAGTGCCAGCTTGTCCTCCATGTTTCATGCGCCAATGCTCTGCTTCAGGTGCACTACCACTCTCACTAGCATCCATGCATCCCTGTGCCATTTTTTTTTTTTTTTTTTTGGGGGGGGGGGGGAGAGAAAGAGAAAGAGAGAGAGGTGGAGAGAGGAAGCTCACCATGGATGAGGGAGAAGAGGGTGGAGATAGTCGTAGACGAGGAGCTTCTCTTGCTTGGCATAGTAGTAGGTGTGAAGGTGGACGAGGTTGGGGTGGCGAAGGCAGCCCACCACATCCAAGTACCCCTCGAACTCCTTCCAACCGCAGGGCATCTTGGGTCGCTTCACTACCACCATGCACCTGTCTTCCAGCACTGGCAGGTACATTGTCCCCAACCTTTCCTTGCCTAGCATCTCCACCTATGCCGATCCTTCAGTTTGAACCACTGACACTTAGGTTGGCGAGGGTGTCAATGCTGAGGATGAGGCCGGTGGCAGGAATCTCACTGGAGAGGTTGTTGTGGGATAGGCAAAGAAGCTTGAGGTTGAGGAAGGGGATGACGAGCACCAGGGTCCTGTTGAGACTACATATAGAAAACCTTTTTAGGGTAAGTTACACATTTCTAACCTAACCTCATTTTAGCCTAACCCTAACTAAGTGTAGTGTTGATGACATTTTTGAAATCAATGTAACATAATAGTGGTTTGTAGAATAACAGTCAGTTAAGCCTGATTTCTTCATAATAAAAAAACAGTAGGGGCTTCTATGAAATTTTCCCTATTATTTAAAAGTTTATCGCCTCAATCGCCTAGGCCATTGCTTAGGCATTTGAGGTTGAGGCGACCCCCTTGGTCCCCTTGGGCCCTTGGCCACCTCTTGTCTCTGACAACATTAGCTTCTCCCAAAAGGTTTCAAATCAATGTTTTAAAAAGGACTAGGTGGTTCATGTTGGATGAACACCTCATTGACTAGTCAAGTGACTAAGCAGTGAGTCTGGTGCCTCAAGTCTGAGCCGGTTGTTTTTCAAGGATATTTTTAAAAAAATCTCTTATGCATGTCTCTTTCTAATTGATAAAGTTGAGAGGATATACATCTCATATCTAAAGACATAAGCATCATGAAAATAATCTGATTGAATTAAAGACTTTATTTAAAGCCCCCAGGATTGAAGTGGACTCAGAGTCCTGTTCATAGACAGCCAATCACATGTAGTTAGCAACTGGAGAAAGGAAAAGACAAAGGATAACCAGATTACAGTCAAACATGTAACTTTAACAGGGGAAGTCATTAACATAAGTAAAACATGATAATTAAATACTGCAGACATAGTCCGAGTTGGCATCGACCTAGATAGCTACAGGCCCCTGAGTTGACTAATCAGCCTGCCTAGTCACTTGTGTAGCCGACTTTTTTAATCACAGGTAGAAATAACATCCAAATTCTACATTTGAAAAATAAATGTTCAGAAGAAAGTGCAAGGCAGGAAACCTTTTTGGGCTATGACTAACTTTCCAACCTCCCAACATACTCCTAGTAAACTTACAAACTAATATCATCATTAGACAGTTTTGCAAGTAGAATTACATCCAACTCTATCTAGGAATCAGGAATTCATAGCATACCAAAAATAAAACCAAATTAAATGGACTACAATTAGATATGCTAGTACAGAATAGAACCAAACGCAAAACCTATTAGCATTAGGACTTAACCAAAAAGAAAATATACAGGCAGCAAACAGATGAAGCCTTCTTTGATGCTTCAGGAGATTGCACTGAGATCATGAGAATTTGTATAAAACTCAATGCACTATACAGAATGTATCCAGGGTATTATTAGAAAAGCATTGTAATTAAACATACAAATGTAAGATTTTATTCTAGTGGCAACTAGCAAGAAATAAAAAATGTGAACTTACTTGTTCAAAGGTATGCTGTGAAAGATCGGTTGTAGAAATCATCACCCCAGCAGCAAATGAGCCCAATTCAAGGCTCAGTCCCAGCTTGTCACTACATTGATATAACGAGAGATCTCCAGATTAGAGATTTATTTTTATGCATGATGTAGAAAATAGGTGTTCTTGATATAATATATAAAGGCAACATGTCCTGTCCATCTCATTGGCAATGTTTCTTAAATATGTCATGAACTTGAAGACAATGCGATGGTACCAGCCCATCAAATTGGTCATGGAAAACTACTACCTAGTTCCATATAGGTGGAAGGACCTCTAAGACTTTAGCAACTAAGTAAATTCAATGTGTGGTTGGGTTTTGGAGATGCCACAAATACAAAAAAGGAGAAAGAACAACTTATAGTGAATAACTATGACATGCATAACTAAAGATGTAAGATATGCCCCCACAAAACTGTGTATAATCAATGCTTAAGAAATTGATAATTTCTTTTTTTAAAAAATAGATAGTACAACTGATATTATAAAAGGAAAAAAGATGTACATGTAAAGGGGGTAGCTCCCAAAACTCCCCCAAAATAAAAGATCGCGAGCCGAAGCCTACCATGGAAGCAAAGAAAAGAAAAACCATATCACCCTCAGCAAATCACACCCAACAGCCCCAAAGACAAAAACCACACCCAACAGAACCAAGACAAAAAACACTCTTCTGCTATGAAACCCACGCACATCATATAGCTGTCAATAAACAAAAACCCGCACAAAGGAAAAGTCAAACAACCCTCCAAGACACCTCCTGGCTTCGCAAATCACGTATGCTTCAATTCTTCGAAAGTCCTTTCTTACCGGCCGCATCAGACTTCGCCTTTCTAACAATATCTGCCAACCACCTATGCTTGATCAGCAGCAAAGTGGACTTCAAACCTTAGTCCACGCCTTCGCCCGAGACACCAATCAATCTAACAGTTTTGCTCGCCTGTGTTTCCATGTAATTCTCAACTTTGGACAATATATCCATAACTTCCCATTGGCGAGACTTCCATTATCCACTAAAATAAATTCCTCCCCTTGAAAAGCTTCCTCTACATGTTCCATCGCCACATGCAAATCCTCCGACATCGGAGGCGAGGCAGAAAGAGCTAAGGCCAATACAACCTCCTCTTCTGACCTGACATTTTCCTCTAACACAGGGGCAGGAAGGTGAGAGACAGAGATTTCCAAGAAGAGATCCTCAGATAGAAATGCAAAGGGAAGAAGGGCATTTTCCTCCTCCCCACTGCAGCACTCAATACCTCCTCCATGTCCCTCGCAGTCCCCAAAGCCACCTCTGTTAGACTCACAGCCAGCCTCCTCCTCCCCACTACGGCATCCATTGCTTCCAACAACCCCCACACAATCGTCGGAGCCCTCTCTGCTGCCCTGACGCCCAGCCTCCACAGAACGGGTTGCTTGGTGTACCGTGGGAGCCTCTGTGATCTCCGTCAACTTGCGATTGCCAAAGCCGCTTCCACCATCCTCACGGCCAACCTGCACTGAAGGGCCCATGGGAGCCATCCGGATCTCCGAGTAAGAAGCCGAAGCCGTGTCCTTGCGAAGTTTCCACAGCCTACCCTCACCTGTGTTCGAGTAAGACCCACTGCCGCTACCTGGGTGGGAGAGTGATGCCTGATCCACCCAGAGAGTTGTGGGGAGTGATGCCTCTTGATCGTCGTCGGCTGGCTGTAGGAGAGGTGAGGGTTCACTACAGGCCAAACTTAAAACCCCTTGGCCCCTTGCATCGCTACCGCCCTGTGCCCCCCCACCCCCCTCAACTCGGGATCAAGCGGGCTGGCGTCGTACCGAGGTCGCGCTGTTGTGACAGAGGAGGCCCACCATGGCTATAGCTTGGGCAAGGAAGACAACACCTGACAAGTTTGTAAGACCCATCAAGCCTAGATCCGGAGTTTAAGTCTGGGTCTTGAGTCGAACCTGAAGAGCATCCACCCACCTCTCGGTTCAAATGGGCCCACAGCACAAATCCGGCCCACGGTGAGACTAGGTCGTTTGCCCACCGCAGAACCAAGGGAAAGAAGGACCTTGTCTGGTCCAGCGAACTGCTCACCTGCCTCTGCCTCCTTAGACCATGGTGCGTTCCCC
>CM024754.1:10965028-11020512 GCA_014218235.1 Colocasia esculenta | reverse complement strand
TGTGTGTCCCCGTGGCTTGAATGGTTTGCTTCGTTTCTCTCGCGCCCGACGTGCTCTTGCAGATGGTGGTCTGGTGAGTGCCGTCGGTGTCTGCAGCTGTACTTCTTATGGAAGCGTCAGTCTTACTTGTGTTTTTTCCTCTTACGTGTGGAAGAGACTCGTTGTGTGTGTCTCCTTCCTCTGCTTTCCGTTGGTTGCCCAAGTAGAGATGCTCCACTGTGGTGTGTGTTGCCAGAGTGCGCATTGTTGCGACTTTCTGGTGGTCATCTCCCTTGAGTTTTTTTTGGTTGAGCTGGTTGCCCCCCCTCATGTTTCGTTTCCTTGTGGCACCGTGGGTCGGTGGACCTGTTCGTGCCATTTGTCGTTGCATTGTTTCTTGCTGCCTGCCTGTGCAATTTGGGGCATTGGGTCCCTGTTGGTCTAGTGCGAGGTAGTCCGTGTTCTTGTTGGGCCGCTCGCATGAGCGTTGTTCCGTTGTGCTTTGGTTTTTCTGGTTGGCTTGCTCGTGCAAGCATTGCTCCGGCGTATGCTCGTTTGTGCCTCGTTTTGCGCCTGGGAGGCCTTTCGTGTCATCGTTTTAGTGTTTGGCCTCTCTATCGGTCGCGAAGAGGTGGTGCTTCTTGCTCTTGCGGCGCCAGGGAGTCGCTGCGTTCTTTTTGCTCCCCGTGCGGCAGAGTCGGTGCTCCGTGTTTCGTATGCTTTTTGGAGCCGACGTAGTTGTTGCGCTCTTGAAGTAGTGGTGTCGGCTTTCCGTGTGCTTCCGTTGTGGGTCTCTGGTAAGAGTCCCCTTCGATGGGCCCGTGTCGTCTCAGGCCATTGGTGCCGCTGTGTGTGCTGCGCCTTGAGCATTTTCTCTGATGCTTCGTGTTTTGTGCCTCAAGGCTGGGGCCGATGTGGCCTATTGCGCTCTTTCAGGCTTGCGGTTCTTGCGTGTGGCTTTCGGTAGCCTCTTTTGGAGAGTCCTTCCTGTTAGCCAGAGTGTTGCTTTGGCCGCTGGTGCACCTGGGTTGCACTTTGTTTACTTTTGGTGTTTGTGGTAGCACCGTGTGCTCGTGCTCGAGCGTTTCAGCTTTGTGCCGTCTGGAGCCCTGGTGCATGTGTTGTACCCTGGTTAGCTCCCGGTGCTTGTGATAGCACCCTGTGTTGTGCTGTGTGTCTGTTCGTGTGCTTCGTGTGTTGTTTCACGAGTTTGCTCGTGTTGGAGCTTCGAGTTTTCCGCCTCTTGGACACGTATGCTAGCCTGAGTCTTGTGGCCGTACCGTTACCACTGTAGGTGGTGGCTGCTTTGCCTTGTCTAGGTAGCCCTATCGGTGGTACGCCAGGCTTTGGTGGTCGTGACCTGTGTCCAGGTTTCCCCTCTCGCTTTTGGAGCGAGTGTGTTCGTTGTGGTACCCTGCTTCGATCTGGTCTCTCTGAGGTCGACATGTTGCCCTCGACCTCTACGTTTGTTTTGCTTCCCGTGGTTGTGCGTGGCATTGGTGAGTCTGGAAGCCGATGGCGGAGTCCTCCCGTCAGTTCGTCTGGTGACAGTGAGACCTGTTGGCTTGCTAGTACTCAACCAAGTGATTTGTCGCGTTGTAGGTGTCCGTTGTGGCTTAACCTCAGACGTCTTCCGTGTTTTCGGCACGGTGTGCCACGTTGTGGAGCATGTGCTCCCATTTTGTGGCTCTGCGTGCGTTTGGTGTCCCTGTTGGGGCCGCGAGGAAGGTCTGAGTGAGACCTAATGGTGACAGAGATGCCATTTCCGTCCGTGCGTTTTATTGTCCTTGTTGACCGCGAGGAAGGTCTGGGTGAGACCTAGTGGTGACAGTGGACGTCGTTCTGTGTGTCGCGGATCCTCTGCGAGCGTGGTGTTGCTATGGGTCTCGTCGCTCGCGGTGGCCTCGTTCGGTTGGACTAGTGACCGGTGCTAGCTACTTCTAGTAGCGTGAGTCTGTTCCCTGAGTGTCGTGCTTACATCTCAGGTGGTTCTTCTGTGGTTTTTCAGCAACGTGTGCTCTGTCGGGTTTTGCTGGCGATAGAGTGAGTTATTGACCGTGTTTCTCGTGTTGCTGTCGGCAACTGCGTCCTCTGTCGGGTCTTGCTAGTGACAGAGTGGGTTGCCGATCGTTGGTCCCAACAACGAGGTCTGTTGGTGGCTGCAGCCGTGTAGTTTTTGGCTGGCGTTTTCTGCTGTTTGGGCTGGTTTTGGCGCCGCTCGCACCAGTGGGGTTGTCGTTCCGTTTGGGCGCCCCACGTGTGGCTGTAGTGAGCCGTTGGTTCCTTAGCTTGGTGCTCCAGGTGTGTTGGAGCATGTGGTGAGCCGTTGGGTTTTCGATTCTGTGCTCTCCGTGTGCTTGGAACTCGTTGTGTGAGCCGTTGTTTTTTCCAGCTTCATGAGTTCCGCGCGTGTTTGGTGCTGCGTTGTTGCCACGAGAAGTCGTGTTGAGACTGTGGCTTATTCGCATTGGTCTTGCGTTTGCTCCCTATGTTTTGTTTCGTGCCTCGGGATCTTCTGGCTTGTCCCAATTTCGAGGACGAAATTGTTTTAAGGGGGTAGAATGTAAGACCCCGACTTCCCGCTTTCCATCTGGCGTCTGGGATGACTGGCCACTGACGCATCCAGGCTGGGTGACGCGTCAGTGTCGCATCAGGGGTGCTCGACGCGACAGTCATCCGTGTCGCGGCGAGTCTTTGCGTCGCATTCTTGTCGCGCCCAATTGCCCGTCGCGTTCTTGTAGCACCCGACAACGCCGCGACAGTGTTTTGTCGTGTTGTGCTGTCCGGTCGTCTGACGCATGTCAGGGTGGCAAGTGTGTCAGTACGGCCTGTCGTGTTGTCACGGCGCCCGTGGGGGGCACGTTCTTGTCGCGGTCTGTTAACCGTCGTGTTAAGGTTTTAACGCGACGGGGCGGTCCGTCGCGTTCTGGGTGCTGGGCGCTTAAGGTGTAGGTCGGCTACCCCTTCCCCCTCTCTCTCCTCTTCTTCCCTTTCCCTCTTCTCCGGCAGTGGGGAGGCTCCCCTCTAGCGATCGGAGCGTGGTGGCGCCGGCGGGCTCGTGGCGGCGTCGTGGCGCGTGCGTGGAGCGAGAGGAGGTGGCCAACCGACGTGAAGGGCCCCTCGTGGGTTCGTTCTTCTTGAAAGGTAGGGATTTCTTGTGCCCTCTCCCATTCGGGTGGATCAGGAGCCCTCAGGGTTTTGTAGATAGCCTTACTGCTTTCCCCATGCTCCCCTCCCCGTGTGTGCATGTTTGTATGGTTCTGGGTGGCCCGGGATGGAGCATCCCGTGGTCTGCCTCCCGACTGATGTCGCAGCCGCGGTGCGCGTCGCGACATCAGTAGAGGCGTCGCCCCGGTCGGGCGCGACCTTATCGCGGCGTGGTTGGCTGTTGCGATAAGGGTCGCCGTCGTGACCTGGTTTCCTATCGCGACAGGGAGGCTGTTGCAACGCGCTGCCCCATTGCATCAGGCTATTGTCGCGGTGCCCTTCCCCGTCGTCGCGATGGCACGCGATGGCCTGTGGGGGCGCGACAGTGCCTGTGCTGCCTCGGGTGGTTTCCGTGACCGGTGTGGTGTTGTGTCGGCGTGTGCCCCAGAGCAAGCTTTGCCCTTAGGACCTTCTGGTAGGAACGCGACAGGTGCCTCCCTGCGTTCAGTGACTGAAGGTGACCCTTCATGGCCGTGTCTTGGAAATGGTGCCAGGAGGGTCGCATCTGTCTAACAATCGATTGACTGGCGGTCAATCGATTGTTAGCAGAGCGACGGCTTTCTGTACTTCTGGTAGTGCTCCGAGGTTTTGGTTCGCTTGTGCATGTTTGCTTGGCCGACAACCCTTTTTAGGGTCCGTGCGTGCCTCTCGCTTGCTGGGCTTGTCGTGTGCTACAAGCCAGTAGTTCGGCGTGGTTTTGTTGTGTTGCCCGCCTGTTCCTCTATTCACCCGTGTGCTTGGCACTTGAGGGCTTGTCCCGTTCAGAGGTTGTCCTCTGTTCCCTGGGACCCCCCGTCCTCGGGAGCCATTGAGGGAGTACTCTGGGCTACGAGCATGCTCGAGTTGGCAGCCCACGTGAGCGGACTCTGAGCTGAGGGGAAATGAGGTTTGGACAGCGGCGCTGAGTCGTTTGTAGAGCTCTCTTGTCTGGGTCTGGGATGCCGAGGGGTTCGGAGTTCTTTCCTGAGTAGACCAGACAGTCCTTTGTCTCACTGCCTCTCTCTGCGTTGGTTTCGGAGCCGTAGTGGTGCCAGGCGTGAGGCCGCAGCTTGGCCAGGCTGCGGTGTTGCGTGAGTTGGTGTGTTTCTGTGGCGGCTCTGTCTTGCCCTTCGCGGGGTGGAGGCAGGAGCTAGGCTAGTGAGCAGCGCGTGGACTACGGGTCCCCCTCTTGGCTGCTAGCGCGGTGGCTTGGTTGCTGTTGTTGTGACGACGTTTCCTCACGACGTTTTCCAAGCGTTCCTCGTTGCCCGAGCTTGCACGTGGTTATAGCCCGGCTGTGCCTAGTTTCCGTGGGCGTCGTTGGTCTGGCCTTGAGCAGACCCGTGCTTCTGGTGGTTCCCGCTTCGGTGTTCTCTCTCGGTTGTGGTCCTGTTCTTGGGTGCCAACCCGTGATGGCACGGCGTGTGTAGCTTCCCGACCTGGCGGTGTGTCCGGGGTCCGGGGTGGTTCGCTTGTGGCCGTCGACCTTGTAGAGGTCTGAGGTGGCTGTGCTTACGGTGATATGTCGTTCTCACTTGGTTTGTTCGTGGTCTCGCAGGTGTGCTGAGCACTGCTTCCGCTTTGTGCCCGACTCCGTTGGTTTCTGCGGGAGTCGTGTGTGTGCCACGACCTTGGTTGGTGGTCGTGGCACTGTACTGTTCTCTTCTTTGCTTTGTAGTACCATGCTATAGGTGTTACTCGCTTTACAGCTTTCTAGTGTATTTCCTATTTTCAGAGTTCCTGATGCTCCTGGTGAGGGACTGATAATCCTACTGGGCCTTGTTCGCGAGGCTCACCCCCTACTTCCTTCAGCTAGGGGCTTGTCATTGCGGGAGCTCGGTGTCGGACGGGTTGCAGAGGCTGTTGTGGCGCCATGTTGTTGTCAGCAGCAGTGAAAGCGAGCGTTGTGAGCTCTTGTACCCGAGTGAGCTGAGAGCTATGTTTTGCAAGTCCTCGGGGTATGCCCCTTAAGGACTGTACCTTTCTTCTTGTACCTGTGCTTTTGCTTGGGACGCGTTGTACAACCCTTTTGTATAATGTACAAAGTATTATAGTTATTTGAACTCAATACATATCTCACTAGACTTTTTTCATATAACCCTCCGGGTCTTCGGATCCGTGGGTGGCGGCGCGACCCTCGGGGTCCCCAGCGAGGGTCCGAGAGGTCGGTCGTTACACCTGTTCCCTTTGGTTGAGGTTTCAGTGTTGGTACCTAGTTGGTAGGTACCATGGTACATTGTGTACCAACCTTTCAATTTTTGCGATGAACCGGGTTTTTGTGGAGGTCATGAGGTGTGACCTCCACACGTGCTGTTTGGAGTACGTTTCCGATTATGGTTTCCATTGTTGTGCTGGACTTGGCATGTTAATGCCATTTCGGTTACCATACATGGGTATTTTGCCTGTGAGCTTGCAGCCGAGGCAATGGTTTTGCCTGTGAGACTTGGAGCCTGGGCAGTGGTCTGCTAGTGAGGCTTGAGGTTGAGGTATCCTAGTGATTGGGCAGACTAGTAATGTTGTGCTAGTCTTGTTGTTACCTCTTACTTTTCGAGGTTTACATTAATTGATATGTTTATATATAATGTTGATTAACCATGATTTAAGTAAGTAGGATGTGGTTTGGCTATTTATGTGGCCAGTGAGACCCTCTGGGGTTGAGGTCTCTTCTGTTTAGTTGCGTGTTGTTTTTCGGTGGTCCCCTACTGAGCCCGTGACTTGTTGAGGCTCACTCCCCTACAGTTCCTTTCAGGGCTTGCAGTGTTTTGGCTTGCAGCGGCGTTGTGGCAGACTTGTACCACCAGTAGTAGTGTAGTAGTCAGTGTCGTGTGAGCTTGTGCTCCCTCGGGGTATGCCCCAAGTAGTTATATTTTTATTTGGACATGTAATAATGTAATGGGACAGTTGTACAAATATGTGAACATTTATGAGCACATGTACTTCTGTGTCTTATACTATTGTGGTTTGTCTTTTATATTCTTACTGGACACGTGTGTGAGATATCCCTTGCGAGACTTCGGTCCGTTCGCGGGAGACGGATTTGAATATGGACCCTTATCGGGCATAAATATCCAGGGCCGTCACAATGTGTATCTTGAGAAATCATCAACAATGACAAATCCAAAATTCTTGCCACTTAGACTGGTAGTCCTCATAGGTCCAAATAAATCCATATGAAGTAGTTCTAGAGGCATGAATGTGGCGACAGTTGTTTTTAATTTGAAAGACGCCTTGGCATGTTTTTCTTTAGCACAAGGTCTACAAACTTTATCAAGTCTTGAACTGATCTTTGGTAAACCTTCTACTAAGTCATGCTTGATAAGCTTTCTGATTTCATCTATGCTAGCATAACTTAGTCTCTTGTGCCAAAGTTATGCATTTTGCTGTTTGCTTGTCGCTAAGCATACATCTTGTCCCTTCAGATCTTTCAAGCGTAAAACGTATAGATTCTTTTCCCTGTAGGCTTCAAAAACTATTACTCCTTCCTTGATGATCAGACACTTGGATTCTTGGAACTTAACTTGATGTCTCTTGAAGCATAACTAACTTATGCTAATTAAGTTATATTTGAGGCCTTCCACGTAAAGTAATTCTTCTATGGGAGTCTTTTCTTTGCTTCTAGCTGATCTACAACCAATTAATGACCATTTTCCATTGTCTCCATATATTATTGTTCCTTCTTCAGTCTTGATTGATGAAAATAATTTCTTATCACCTGTCATGTGCCTTGAGCACCCGCTATCCAGGTACCACTTTGATGCTCTAAGGCTCTCCTGCAACCAAATCAATGAGATTTAGGTACCCAAATTCTTTTGAGTCCTGATTGGTTAGTTTCAACAGACCTACCTTTTGAAATCCACTTTAAGTGTTTAGTTGTATAGGTGTTTCTAGTGTGACCAAGTTTATTATAGTGAGTACAACAAGTAATATTATTTGATGTTTTGCTCACTTTACTGTGTTTCTCTCTTTTTATTTTGTAGGCATGTTCATGTTCAACTGCAAATTTTGGTAGCAGGTATTTTTCAGGATGTATAATTGTTTCTTCATTTTTAGAGGTTTATAACCAATTCTATATTTCTTCTTACTCGATCTTCTTGCACTTTTTAGCATTAATAAAGATCTTCCATTTGTTAATTTTTCAATTGTAGCTATTAAATATTCGTTATATTTTGTTAATGTTTCTATTTCCTCTTTTGACTTAATTTTAGTGTCCTGGTTTTCTAAACTTAGTATATTATCATTTTCTTTTTACATCTATGGGCATAATAAGTCAACGATGAGCAACGGGGTATGTGTGAAAGGAAGTGCATATAATGAAAATGAATGTGATTATTATGGTATTATTAAGGAGATCTTAGAATTGCAATATCTCAGAGATGACAACCATATATTTTTGTTCAAGTGTCATTGATTTGATCATAATTCTGTTCGAAATGACACAACATATGGGATTGTCGCTATCAGACATAAGTCCAAATTGAATACTTATGATTCATTTATTTTGGCCGCACAAGCCCAGGAGGTCTTCAGAATGAACTTGGTGGAAAACTTTCTTGCCGTCAAGGTGCTATCGATGGTAGTTGACATTGTCATCTACTCTGGTAGACGGTAGTGGACCTTGCCGTCTACCCTGGGCTGGTGGCAATCGGGATTGCTGTCAACCCTATAAGTAGGTCCCAGTAGTTTGAGCCTTGACTCATGTGCGAGGTCTGGGCACACAGTGTCCACCTCGCAGCATGGTGTGCCAGACATTGAGAGTGTCTCCGTCTGTGTGTGTGTTTGTGTACTTGCCGTGCTTTTGTTTGTGTTGTGCTTTCTCGATCGTTGAGCTAGACTCCGTTTGGATGATTGGCGTTGAGTTATTTCATTGGTGAGCATGGGCGTCTAGTGCAACTCCGTCCAGTGCGTTCCCCTTGTGGTGGTTACGAGCCAATTTCTGTGGGGCCTCTTCTCCAGATTTGAGTCCGACGTAGGGGAAAATCGGTCTAGGGCCAGACGCGAGGGAGATCATCTGAATGTGCACACGTGGCTAGGATTTGAGGACTCTATAGTGTTGAGGCACCAAGCCATAGGCCTAGCTAGTCCTACTACTTGTGTGTGTGTGTGTGTTGTGATTGTTACTTGTTAGTTACACTTACTTTCCTACACTTAGTAGTACTTGTCACACCCCAATAGCAGCGGAATTATTGAGACATAACAGACAAACGATAACTAGCGAAGTATTTATTACAATATATATGTTGGCGCAATATTAGAGAGTTTTGAGATACATGACCAACTATTAACAAAACTCACTCGGACATCTGGAACACCCTAAACAGAATATGACTAATTAAACCTTATTACAACAAGAAGAGGATCTCTTAGCGCACAACCCTGCTTGTTATGATCAAACTTGATGATCACTTGAAAAATGTTGAAAAGGTAGGAATGAGCAAAACTTGCACAATAGACCCTTTTAAGTTAATCTTAATCACTAGTCAGTATACAAGACAAATATGAGATTTAGAATAGCATATTGAGAAAACAATAAATTAGAGTAATGCAAAAGTTCATATATCATAGAATAAAAGGACTAAATGCAACTATTTGCAGATCTCTAAGTGCTTAAGTGAAAATACATGAACAATAAAATTAATAAAGAACACAATCACTTCTTTTGTCGGCTAAAATCCAAATTTACCACTGAACATTTCCATAACGGTCACACACTAGGAGAACATTAGAGAGCCATATTATTAATCGCTTTTCACGAATTTTGAGATTGTCAGCCAAATACTATAAACACTTCACTTATGGTGTTTGTTAAGCACCAGGCCATCACTGTCCATATGGTATCACTGGACACTAAGAGTATTCGAAATCTTCCCGGGACTAGACCATTAGCCCCCTATCCGACATAAATTCCATTTTTGGGTTTACAATCTCAATGTAGCGAGCTGACAACTCAGGATTCGCAGTAAAAGTCATCATTTTTGTCACTTAAATTGTTATTAATTAGCTATTGAATCAACGACCTGACAGTAGCCAAAATCAATAAAAGGGACAGAAGATCATTCTGGTTGAAATTTCGACAAAGATAGAAATTTAATCACAATTTCGACAGAATTTCGATAATATAGGTATCAATCGAAGAATCCACAGTAATATGAAAATTAGTATGATCGTCTGATAATACTTCGGCATAAAGTGGGATTCTGATAATCAAACCAGCAACATTCCGGTATAAAAAGGGATTGCTGGAAAAATGAAATCGACAATATTTCGGCCTAGAGAGAGAGATCTTGAGAAGTCAAACTGACAACATTCCGACGTAAAGAGAGATCTTGAGAAATCAAACTAACAACATTCCGACGTAGAGGGGGATCTCGGGAAATCAAATTGGCAGAGTTACGACATAAAGAAGGATTCCGAGAGAACAAATTGACAGAATCCCGACATAGAGAAGGGCTTCGAGAGAACATACCGGCAAAGTCTCGACATAGAGAAGGGTTTCGACAGAACAAACCGATAGAGTTCCAGCATAGCGGAGGATCCCGAGGAAACAAGTTGGCGGAACTCTGGCATAGAGAGGGATTCTGAGAAAATGAATTAGCAACATTTTGACGTAGTGAGAGACTCCGAGAAATCGAACAGACATTGCTCTGACGTAACGAGAGATTCTGAGAAAATGAACCGATCGCACTCCGACTTAGCGAGGGAATAGAAGAACACATCCAACAACACTTTCACTCAATAGAGATCTAGAACTAACTTAAAAGAACCTACCTACTGGCAGAACTTCACAAGAACTTGCGCTCTTCTTCCTTCCTTTCTCTCTTTCTACTGGCCTACCCTTGGTTCCTCCTCCTTTGGATGGATGGGAATGAAGGGGGGGGGGGGGGTATTTATAGGTTTGGGAAAGGAAGGGGGCTCCCCCCTTTGGGCCTTAAGATGGGGACATGTGTCCCCCCAGGTGGTGAAATCCTAGCCTTTGGTTCTAGAGTTTCATCAAGAGGTGACAAGTGTCCCTTTCCAGGTCATTTCAGAAGATTCCTAAATGTTCTAGGAATTTCTAGGTTTTTTAAATATTATTTCACTTAATCTTCTAACTTTTTGTCATTATCATTTTAACCTTTGACTTTTAAAAATTAGAAATATGTCCATTCCTAACCCCTTGTTTGAATGTTCAGGTTCTGAATGACCTCCGATCGAAAATCCAATTGAGTCGGGTCTCTAGATTTTTCATTGGGGTCCCTAACAAATTTGACAATTACATGAAAATATCATATTTTTATAATTGTAGATATGCCCTTCCTTTTTACGTTTAGACTTTTTCCTCTTATTTAATTCTGGACTCAGTGTGAACAGGGATATATCTATATCCTTAACCTCTTTCTTTACCAATATACTTACCTTTAGTAATATCTCTTACTCTTACCATTTATATTTAGTAGTATCCTTTAACAATATCATTATTATTTATTGTTATAGGTAGCTCCTCGGCTGTTCGGCCTAACTAGACCTTGTCCGCCGAGCGGACTCAAGACCGACGACTAGGTCGGACTGGGCCAGGCATAGCTCGGGGAAGGCAAGGGTGGCAGGCAGAAAACGAGCCGAGTCGAGCCGAGTAGTATGCTGCTCAAACTCTATTCGTTAATTTTTAATCGAGTTCGAGCCGAGCTCGAGTTCTATCGAGTATTGAAAATGCCTGTTCAAACTCGGCTTGTTTAAATACTCTCGAGCTCGAGCCCTTAACGAGTATTTTAACGAGCTTAATTGAATTTGTGAGTTCATATATATAAGTAAGTTCAATCCAATCTACAAGTAAAAAATTGATCGTTCATAAGTGATGATCAGTCTGTCTCCATATAATTTTAATTATTACATATTTATTTTGGTGATTAACAAAACCCTATCAAAGTTCTCTAACATATATTCCATAAGTCTTAAGTACATGAAATATACCAAGGTCAAACAAGCCAATATTGGTAAGTATCATATTTCTGAAGCGTTATTATTTCAAGATTATATTTCTCTAAGTCCACATCGACTTCTGTTGAAAGTCACAACGATTTCCTTCATGTATATTGATTTTAATAGAGCTATAACGATTTGATATCATAACGATTTGCTCATCGCAACGATTCCTTAAGTCATCATAACGATTTGCTCATCGTAACGATTACTCATCGCAACGATTCTTAAGTCATCATAACAATTTCCTCATCGTAACGATTTGCTCATCGCAACGATTCCTTAAGTCATCATAACGATTTGTTCATCGCAACGATTCCTTAAGTCATCATAACGATTTGCTCATCGTAACGATTTGCTCATCGCAACGATTTCTTTAGTCATCGTAACGATTTGCTCATCGTAACGATTTGCTCATCGCAACGATTCCTTAAGTCATCATAACGATTTGCTCATCGTAACAATTTGCTCATCGCAACGATTCCTTAAGTCATCATAACGATTTGCTTCGTGTAACGATTTCTTTAGAGCTCATAACGATTTGCTTCACGCAACGATTTCTTTAGAGCTCATAACGATTTGCTTAACGTAATGATTTCTTTAGAGCTCATAACGATTTTCTTCGCGTAACGATTTCCTTAGAGCTCATAACGACTTGCTTTCTATAACGATTTGTTCAGTATTCATAACGATTCCTTTAATGAATACAACGATTTGCTTTCTATAACGATTTGTTCAGTATTCATAATGATTCCTTAATGAATACAACGATTTACTTTCTATAACGATTTGTTCAGTGTTCATAATAATTTCTTCAGTACACGATTTCATAAGTCATATAGGCATCAACTTTATGTTTTATATCGACTTGATATTTATCTTATTTCTGAAAGCATTGAATAGTCAAAGTCTTCGTATATCTGTCTGACTGCTGTGCATTAATGAAGACAGAACGCATCTCTGCATGCATGCAGATGATATCTTTTCATTATTGTGCATACTCTGTTAACATCTTTTAGAACAAGCTATTTGACATTACTATTTTGGTGAATATTCACATCAATGTTTTCTGACATCAAGAGACAGTCTAGCTGTCTACTGTTCTAGCATTTAATGTATGCAGGGCCCTAAAGACATTTTGTCATACAACGTTGGACCATATAGACACCAGAAGATCCTATCTCTTTGCGTGCTCAAATGGATAAAAGATTGTTGACTAGAAGCTTCCAAGTGTCAAACAGTCTAACGTCCACCAAACTAAGAGACAACAGTTACTTCAACGACTACATTTCAAATTGGAGATATAAATACAAGATAGCAGCTCCAGAAGAAATATATAGAAGTGAGACTGACCATCGAATACTACAAGCATTGTAGATCTTCTGAAAGAATCCGAGAGCCAAGAATTCAATTCTAGTATGTCTTTAGCTCTTTGCTCTATGTGATGTAATAGAAATCCTAAGAGAGCCAGTGTAGTTCTGAGAGAGTGCCTTGTTTAGATTATTTGCTCTCAATGCTAGTAGCTTCAGATCTTGTCTTGCTAGAGCTTGATCTAGGGGCTTGAATTCCTACTTATTCTTGTTGTGTTGACCTGGTGGGGATCCAGGTGTTGTAGTTTCCTTCTGTTGTGAAGGAAGACCTGGTGAGGGATCTAGGGTGTTGTAGTTCCCTTCGTGTGAAGGAAGACCAGCTGAGCTGAGTGTTGTATTGTCCATAGGGGGACTGTACCCTAGTTAGTGGAATCCTGAGTTGTTGCTTAGGGACTGGACGTAGGACTCCTAAGGAGAGGAGGTCTGAACTAGGATAATTCCTTGTGTTGTGTGATTGCTTATTGTGTGTTTGTCTTTTATACTAACCTTCATCGAAGATCATCTTTGTATGAATATTTTAAGTACAGGTACTAATCAAATATAATTGAAAAATGCCCATTCACCCCCCCTCTGGGCTCGTCAACTGAGCAACAAGTGGTATCAGAGCGAGCCTCTTCGACAAAGAAGAAAGATCCAACGATCTGAAGAGTAAAGATCCATGGCAGCCCAAGGTAACATTGAAGGTCAGTCTGTCAACCGACCCCCTCTCTTTGATGGTGAAGATTATGCTTATTGGAAGACCAGAATGGAGTACTTTCTCCAAGGTCACGACTATCAGATATGGCAATAGTAGAAGAAGGCGATTTCCTGGTCACAAATGAGAAAGCTCAGTGGACAGATGATGACAGGAAAAAAGATCTCCTTGAACTGTAAGGCTAAGAGTATTCTGTGCTGTGCACTAAGCAAAAAAGAATTTAACAGAGTTTCAGCCTGCAAATCCGCAATGGAGATGTGGGAAAAGCTTAGAATTACCTATGAAGGCACAGACAAGGTAAAGGAGACAAGAATTGATATTCTTGTTACACAATATGAAAGATTTCAGATGCAATCAGGTGAGTCCATAACTTAAATGTTCAGTCGATTCACAGATATTACAAATGGATTGGCTGGACTGGGGAAAACCTATGAGATTAGAGACATGGTGAGGAAAATTCTTAGATCCTTACCATCCTCATGGACCCCAAAGGTCACATCTATTGAGGAAGCTAATGATCTGAAAAGGATGTCTTTGGAAAAGCTCATTGGGTCCCTTATGGCCCATGAGATCAATATGGAAAGGCTAGGAGCATCCTCAAGTAGAAAGAAGCACTCCAATGCCTTAAAAGCTGAAGAAGACTCATCAGAAGCAAGCTCAGATGAAAATGAAAGTATTGAGGACAGTGAAAATGAAGAAGCAATGCTATCAAGAAGACTGCAGTGGATTTTAGCCAAGAAAAAGAAATTTCAATATGGCAGAAGATTCTTTAAGAAAAACAAAGAGTTTAAGAAGTCTGAAGAAAGGAGAACCAATATGCTATGAGTGCAAGAAACCTGGACATATCAAGGCAGAATGTCCAAAGCTTAAGAAAGATGGACACAAGAAAAAGGACAACTTCAGACGATTCAAGAAGTACATGAAAAAGGCAATGGCAGCCGCTTGGGAAAACAACAACGACTCAGACAGTGAGTCAAGTTCAAGCAGTGATAAAGAAGAAGCCAACCTGGCGTTCATGGCAAATACAGATGATAAGGTAACATCTGACTCCTCCTTTGATTCCTACAATAATTCTGATTCGGATAATTTAGAGGAAGCATTCAATGAACTATACAGTAAATATAGAGAAGTAACCAAACTGTTAAAAGTAAGTAAGAAAAATAATGCTTGTCTAGAAAACACAAACTCAGATCTAAAATCAGAAAATGAACAGCTAGAAAAACAGTTAACTGAACTTAAAAGAAGAAATGATTTATTATGTGAAGATCTAAAGGATAAGAATGAACAAATAATTAAATTGGAAAAACAAGCAAGCTCGGATGAACTAAAAACTGAGATAAACTCATTAATAGAAGAGAATAAAAAATTATCTAGTGTAGACGGTTCGTTTCCGCGCCGTCACCGGATCTCTTGGATGCTCGCGGACGCCACGGACTCTCGTTGGCGATGAAGGGGTCGCGGTTGACCACGTTGACCCTCTGATTGACTGAGTTGACTAGAAGGAGAACGAGGCAAACAAGCGAAATGAAGGGGAGTTGGTGATCGCTAGGGCCTTACCTGTGCCCAAGGAGTGATGTTGTCGCGTTGAAGTGGTTGCCTCGCGTAGCAGATGGAGACGGGACCTCGTCTTCTCCTCCTTCGGCCTGCCAAAAGAGAAGAGCTCCGTAGTCTTCTGCGGGTTATTCCTGCCACAAAACAAAACTCTATAAGACTAATGAAGAGTAGTAGAAGCTCAAAAATGTGGGAAAACAGCCTAAAAGGAGAGTCCCGTACCCGTTGCGGACTTGAGAAGAGGGGTGGCCAAATGCTATGACCACCCTTCTTCCCTCCGTTTTTGGTTGGGAAACCCATTTCTAGGTGTGTAGGGAGAGGACCTACGTGCCTAGAGTGAGTGGGAGAGTGTGTGTGATATGCAAAAGAACTAAAGAATAAAAGGGAAAGAGAGAGGGATGGAGGTGTAGATCCTCGTGTTGATGTTGTAGCTCATTGCAAGGGCTCCTCCAGCTTCAAAGCAGCCCTCCTGGACGTCCCAACTCGTGAGAGGAAGAAGAGGATGACTTGATGAAGCTTGGGTGTAATTTTCTCTCTCCTCCATCAAAGAGTCAGCATGTGGACGTCCAGTCTCTCTCCCTTGTTTAGAGGACCCTAGGGACTGTTATATAGACAGTGGGGTCGGAGTTCAGAGGCCTTGGATGCTCAAGTGTGAAGAAACACACTTGTACACATGGCAATCCAAGTCTAAAGGCTCCAAGCAATGGGTAGAGGCCACATAGGATTTTTACTGGGTCAAGGAGTGCCAAGTGGCCCATATGTCCGTTGGGAACGGTCCCATGCGGTGCATGGGCGAGAGAAAGGCGCTAGTGGGCTATATTCTCGGGGTAGTTACGCAGACCAGGTAAACGAGATAACGTCAAGAGATCCTGCCGCCAATTCCATGCAGACGTCCAGGGATGTGGACGTCAGGATGGGTCAACGTCCAGGGGGCTTGCCGTCAACAAGTAGTCGGCGGCCATCGATGTTGCCGTCTACATGGCATCTGAGGCAAGTCAACAAATGGTCAAACGAGACTTAATGGGCCAAATCGTGCGTCTACAAATGCCCCTCCGAGACATCCGGTCTTGCAAGGGAGCAGAGCGGACTGAAAGGTTGGTGTCTCGGTAAACAAAGGATGCAGAGATTTAATCGAAGGGCCATCTCCGAGGATAGGAATTCTAGAGAACCAAACGAAAGAGTCAGGCTAGAAACAGATGACGTATCGTCTGAGAGACAAATAGGGGTAAGAAGAGGGTGATCTACCCGTGTAACTACAACTGCGACCCAATGGCAGGGTCCCTGGCATGGCTGTGTTGGACTTTGACTAGTTCTCTGTGGTGTCTGAGTCAAAGGAGTTGTAATATGATGGTTGAATCAGGAGGGTCTCACAACCGGAGCTCATGGGCCCGCTGGCCTAATCAGGAGGTCGGTCCCGAATTTAGGAGGTCGTGGAGACAAGGAGTTGGTTGATCTCTCAAAGGATTATCAAAAGATTCTAACTGGAATCACATGCTTGGAAAGCCTGAAGTCCGGAATTAAGATCGCGGCTGGCGAAGGCTCAAAAGAACTCAATAAGACTGCTTGACTATTTGTGAAAGTCACGGTGGGACAAGTGGAGAAGGGGGGGGGGGGGGGCAACAAAGACCCGATATCAACGTGGATAATCATGAAGGCCGGACCCGGTAGGCTACCTGAGGGGGGGAGCCATGGAGCAATCATATTCTCGAGAAAAATCACCATTTTTTTTTGAGTGTTAGTAGGAGAATGTTAGCAGTAAAGATGCATGCCGGTGTGGGTTGCCTATCTAAAATGCAAGTTAGCACCAGAGGAAAATTCTAAAGGCCATACAAATAACTGAGAGATCGCAAACCCATCATGGTTTTTGATAAAGGGGAACTCAAGGTTCTCGGTCGCCAAGTTATTCGCCTCTAGTGGGGTCCTATGTTAGACATACCTGTAACGCTCAAGGTTGCATGAGCGTTCCAAATTTTTGAAGCGCAGCTTGTGCTTAAGATATCTGCAAAACAACTTGAAGCACAAGATAAAGGACAATGGCCGTTACGAAAAATAAGATTTTTAATATCCGAGAGGTAAACGTCCACATCGATGGTCGCTAGTAGCTATGTTAACGTCCACAGATGTGGCCGCCAACCTAACACTGATGTCCACCGATCTGGACACCTACCTAACAGCGGATCAAGCCGAAAAAATAGGTGATGGGAGTCCATAAGGACTCTCTCATCCCCTACCTCCGTCTCTCCCTACTCCTGCTGCGAACCAGAGAGCTGAGAGATGGAAAAAACACAGCAAAATGGCCTCTTCTTCGACCGGACGATCCATAGGCGCGAACCCCGGAGTTCTGAGTGAAGTTCCGGGACACCTGAGCACGCGTCTGGCCAACGGAGAGGTAAGCCATGATCGTTTCTGCTTCTTCTGGGCTGAAAACGCCTCGAACAGTGTTCTTACAAAACCCCACCCCCATGCAGGAAATCCCAGCATTCCCGAGCCAAGGCCAGGTACGGGCCTTTTCCTGGCTTGTGAACCTGGTAAACGCTATTACGTTGGACATGCGGGGCTTCGTCGGGATGTGGAATTTGAATTTCATGGTGGTTCTGGCCAAAAACGTGAAAGATATGTGGTGGGGGTTTGATGCACTCGGGGCGCTGATAGAGAGGTGGCACCCATACACACACACCTTCGTGTTTCAGTCATTCGAAGTGAGCGTCTTGCTGGAGGAGATTGAGCTGTTTCTGGGATGGCAGCGGTGCTTGGAGTACGATGTGATGACTCCTCTCCTCCCGTGGGAAGAGATCCTCGCGGACATCGTACGAGACAAGAAGGAAGTGTTGAGGATGACAAACAAGAACGGGATTTTCCTGGACCGGCTAGCCTGGTGGCTGATTCAGCATGCCAGGGAGATTGGCGGAGAGAGGGCGACGCGAGGACTGACACTTTGCCTGGCCGGGGTCTTCTTGTTCCCCACGAGCGGCGATTTCATTCTCTACGAGCACGTGGGAGTACTTTCTCTGTTGTGGCGCGGGCAGTCACTTGCCCCTGCAGTGCTGGCCCACCTGTACAGTTCGCTCACCACAATGAGCCTAGGCGGACGCACCTGCGGGAGTTTGTTTCTGCTCCAGGTATGGATGGAAGCTCATTTAAAGTTTGATTTTGCTGACAGGAAACCTTCCCCCTCCAGAATCTTCCTTCGGAGTTCGGTATACTGTAGCAGGGCATGGTATGAGCCGGAAGATGAAATCAAGTGTGTGACAGCACACTTGAAAAGCAGAGATGCCTGGAGGGATCATTTGGCATATTTGGGAATGGATGAATTCATCGTGAGGCCACTCTTCATGAGAACCATTGAGTTTAGAGTTCGAACCAGGGAGGACAAAGACTTGTGGCTGATCGGAGCTGACCGGATGGTGGTGTACCAGCCACACCGGTGCCATTGTCAGCTTGGGATTCCACAGGGGATTCCCACTTCATCCAACTGCACTGACATGATAGTCACTGGAAGAATGAGAAGCTAATGAAGAAGGCCATGAAGACTTGGGCAAGGTACACGGTGAGCAGAAAGTAGGCTTGGCTGTGCAGGAAAATCGGGAGGAGATCTGGAAATATGAGGAGTTTAATGATGGCATTCGCCCTACTGCATGTGGTTTCTACATGGCCCGTAGGGCAAGAATGATGTAATTTCCCGATTTCCAATAAGTGTAACAAAATTAGATGAATAAAAGTGAGTTGCATTTGTTTTGAATTGGCTTGAATTGCTTGACTTGTGGAATGTGTGGAATGAACACATGAAATGACCTCAAAATGCTCAAAGGACTGTGCTGTGAGGACTGGGTACGGGGTAGTTGGCGTCCACATCGATGGCCGCCTACTACTGGTCAACGTCCAGGTTCTGGTCGCCAACCAATGAGTCAGAAAGGTAGACGTCCACACCGATGGCCGTCTATTTCAAACGAGACGACCAGACCTCGCCGTTTACCAAACTTCGAGGTCTGTCATTGAAGAGACGTTGACGTCCATACCCAGGCCGTTACGGGTACGTCAGCAGCACAAGATTGACGTCAGGAAAAGTTAAACGGCCAGAGCTTGACGTTAAACCAGAAAACTGCCTTTTTTTTAAACCGACGCCTTCTCCCGATGCCATTACACCTTCCCAAGCGCCGGGAGGATGAAACGCTTCTTCACTTCCTTACTCAGCTTGCTCGGGATTTTGATGAGGACGAGAGAGAAACGAGGCATTCTCCGGAGCCGCCGTCAACCGGAGGAGGAAGAGGAGGAGATGGAGGCAACAATGGTGGAGGAAGAGGAAGAAGTGGCGGTGGAGGACGTCCAGGAAGGGGAGGACACCGCCGGAGACGACGGAGGAGGGGATGAGACGGAGGCGGAGGCACCCCAACGGCCCAAGGTAGGCCTCTAAAACCTTCAAAACCTCTATGTTTGTAATTTGTGAAAAGGAGGGAAAAAAGGGGAGGTGCCGTCGGGTCAGACAGGAACTTGACGTCCACATCGGTGGACGTCAAGATCCTGTCAACGACCACCCCCTTGCCGTTAAGGTGAATTTGACGACAAGGGTTGGACGTCGACACCAAGAACTTAACGGCCAACCCTGGATGCCAATTTTAGTAAACGGCAACCCCTTGCCGTCGACTTATACTCAATAGCAATCGATGCTGACGTCAACATTTCTGTGTTTTTGCAGGGCAAGGGCCGAATGAGGAGTAGGGTGACTTGGGATTTGTGCTGGGCGTGGTACCGGGCATTGCCAGAGGCCCAGCAGACTAGAGTGGCCCGGATGGGATTTGGACATTTGCTGTCGGTGCGTCCATTCCACGTGGACGTACCGTACCTTGAGGCGCTGAGGGAGCGATGGGAGGAGGACTGCAAGGCATTCATCATGCCTTGGGGTCACATGATACCTACATTGGAGGACGTAGCGTATCTGACTGGGCTACCGATTCAGGGAGAGCCGGTAGTGGGACAGGAGCGGAGCGATTATTATGATGACATAGTGGAGTGTTAGGCCCGGAGTTCGTTGCGGGGAGGAGGAGACCGATCCGGAGCATCCTGCTCGGATCGTTGTCGGAGGCAGTGGGCCTGAGAGGCAGGAGGAGAGGGCCTCTGGAGACTCTCGAGGAGTTTTTCACAGGGGTAAGGGGAGCACTGGACCTGGGAGGCCGGAGCGAGGAGTGCTGCATCCGGATCTTCGTCGCCTACCTCTTCGGGCGACTTCTTTTTGCAACACAGTCCTCGCAGATGAACTGCAAGTTCATCTTGCTGCTGCGGGACTTGGAGCAGGCTGGGCGGTACGCTTGGGGCGCCGCGATGCTGGGACACCTCTTCTCACTTCTCCCCAGTAGCTCGCGGCGTTCTCAGAGCACCGAGGGCTTCACCCCCTTCCTTCAGGTACGCAACTTTCTTTTAATGCTCATCATTGATTTGAATTTTAAATTTGATGCTTGACTGACCAATCCTTTGTTGCCTTACAGATCTGGGGGTATACGCGCTTCCCGATGGGGCGCGGGACACTTGTAGAGGGGCGTCAGACAATGGTGCCTCTCATGACGAGGTGGGAGGTGGCCCCGGACCCCAGGGTCACCGACAGGAGGGCTGGAGACGTGCGGGTCGCACTCGACCACTACCCGCACGAGTAGGTATGAAAATCTCAACTAGCTCTTATATTCTTTCAATTGTTTGCTGCATTTAATGAATGCGACTGACCAGTGTTTTCTTGTTCTTCTCAGGCAGTGTGGACCCCCTATGCGGGGGAGGCGAACGCCTCGCACCCGGCGGTGGCGGAGGGCCGGCCCCTCTTCGACCGCCACCTCCTCTTACTGTGCCTCAGGACATGTGAGGTGCTGTATTTGGAGTTGGTGGTGCGGACCCTAGGCTGGCACCAGCCGGCCATCGAGGGCCTTCCTCGGGAGAGAGGGACATTCACGCCGGCGGTTCTTTGCTGAGGACCGAGACTGGGGAGCGGAGCACGGCAGCACCGTCGCTTACTGGCGCGGGG
Organism: Colocasia esculenta; assembly: GCA_014218235.1. Lineage (NCBI taxonomy): Eukaryota > Viridiplantae > Streptophyta > Magnoliopsida > Alismatales > Araceae > Colocasia > Colocasia esculenta. The sequence continues at coordinate 10,999,775 of CM024754.1, read as the reverse complement.
GGCGGTGAGCAGGTGGTACGACAGACGGCTCCTCGATAGCTCGACATACATGGAGGACTACCGGGCACGGTATGCCGGGTGACTCCGGCTCGACCGGAGAGTGGAAAGTGAACTTCTATCTCTAAGCTTTTGTTGGTGGATTGCCTTATTTGATTCTAACCTTGAAGTGTGAATGGCAGATGCCGGGTCCAAGCCGTCCGCCTTTTGGAGGGGCGATTGGCCGAGCAGGAGGTGGAGCTGACGAGGCTCCGCACCGAGGTCAGGGCACTGGTAAGTAACGCAAGTTTGATTATAGATTGAATTGGATTGAATTGAATTACTAACCAAAGTTCTGTGAATGCAGAAAGAGGAGCTGGCGAGGGTGCGCATGAGTCGCGACGCAGGGGCGAGCTCGTCTGCCCAACCGGCGAGAGGAGATCTGTCAGTGCGCCTGCAGGAGGCCCTGGATTGGGCGGAGGCGAGGGTCTGGGAGTTGGAGGCTGAGGTAAGAGACTGCCACACCCTTTCTGCACAATTTGATTTGATTTGACTTGACCTTGACATGACTTACCCTGTGCAGCGGAAGGGGAGCGGAGAGTGACGATCTCCAGGCGCAGATGGAGGCTCTGCGCTTGGAGATGGAGACAGAGGTAAGGCACAAAATTTCCTCCTTCCTGGCATGTGTACAAAACTAATACCCCTTGTATTTGATGTACATCGGCGAACCATGGCGGCTGCCATGGAGGAGCTGAGGGATGATTGAGCTACCATGAGGGGACGCCTGCTCGAGGATAGGGAGAGAGAGAGAGAGCTGAGGCAGCTCGAGCGAGGATCGCCGTGGATTATGAGATTCTGAAGGACCGGGTGCTGAAGAAGTGCCGGGAGCAGCAGCGGCAGGTCCAGCAGGCGACGCCCGCGAGGATCGGATCAGCGTTCGCCTCCTTGACGACATCGTGTCCCTGGGGGACCCTTCTGTGGTACGAGGAGGGTTGCAGCGGCCGAGGCGTCGACGGCGTCGAGGCCTCCTCTCCCAGACCAGCGCGGGAGAGGGAGGAGGAGGAGGTGAGCAGCTCACGTAGGCAGAGGCCTAGTGAGGGGGAGCGGAGAGAGGAGTGAGGAGCGGGGCTCCGGTTGTACTTCCAGGGGTATGCCCCTGTCATGATATGTACATGGACCTGATCATCATAATGGAATATATGGACTTTTGTGAGCCTTTGTGCACTTGAGCATTTTGCTTCTGTTCTTTGATTCCTGCATTCCACAACACTTAAAGAGAACATGTTAGTGTAGATCTGTTTTTAGCCCCTTGCCTACGATATACCTTTCTTAAGATCTGGTCAAGGGGCTAATTTCTAATTAAAGATAGGAACATAATAATAAAAAAAACTGAAAGGGAAATATGCACATGCATTTTTTTTTGAAAATAATGGAGAAAATACGGAAGAAATATGTACAACGTGAAATATATACATCAAGAGACTCTTTTTTGTTGTTTTTTTGCATTTTGTATTTTTTTTTGTATTTTGGACTCTAAGACACATATTCATCACATGTTGTGGTATAGGGTTTACACGATCTACTTAACCACAGAGGCCAGAGTAAGGAGGGACGTGCATGAAATTTTTGATGTTGGAAATTGCCCCTAGCCTTCTTGATATTTTCCACTACGGAGGATCTTATACAATCAAATTGCCCATAGAGGGAGGAATGTGAAGAAATGTATAGGAAGTCATGTAAGGATTTAGTTCGACTACTTTCTATTTCCAAACCGACATCCCATACTAAAAAAGGACTTAGTCAACATTGTTTTCAGGGGATTTTCATTTTATTTCGATTTCAGGGGTGGAGGCACGTACTTTTTGCTACCTCCTTGAGTTGGTCAGCCTTTTTCTGGGTACGTACTTTTTGCTAACCTTTTTGACTTTGGCTCTTCTTTCCCCATTGAGGCTTGGTTTAGCATTTTGCCCCTTGCTTTTCTTCTTAATTGCCCCTGTTTTATGATGACTTTTGCCCCTTTAGATGGGAGCGGATGGTCCCCTACTTGTAGTTTGCTCTGCCTCTGGACGTGACCGAGTGGGAAAGAATAGGGGAAACACATTGACCGAATCAGACTGTCCGAGTGTACTTGTGATTTTCCAGCCAAAGGGCAATATCTTAACATCGTGTGGTGTGTGAAAGTCCGACCTTGTTAATAACCCAATGGTGAAGTAGAGACTTAAACCCACACCGTTGACAAGTGATGAATGACGGACGTGACTGACTAACTAGGGGTAGAATTTCTTGAGGTAGACTGCGTTCCATGGGTGTGTCAATTCGACTCCCTCGGCGTCTACCAACCTATAAGCGTTCCCTGAGTAAACTTCCTGACAACGAAAGGACCCTCCCAATTTTCTTGCAATTTGCTCCTGGGACCTGGTGCTTTCAAGATTTATGCTTAGGACCATCTCACCATTTCGAACTTTCTCTCAAGAACTCTTTTAGCATAAAAACGTGCGATTCTCTGACGATAGACTTGAGCATGTTCAGCCGCTATCATTCGCCTTTCATCTAAGAGTTCAAGTTGTGCCAACAAGGCTTCCCGACGTTGATCAGGATCAAGTTCGGAATCCAATGAACTCTAAGCGAAGGGACGAAGATCTCATATGGGAGTATCGCATCCGATCCGTATGTCAAAGCATAGGGGGTTTGCCCCGTAGGAGTGCGGACGGAGGTGCGATAAGCCCAAAGAGCATCAACTAAGCGATCTGGCCAGTCAGCATTGTTATGAGATCTACATATTTTCTTTATCATTTTAATGAGAGTTTTATTCGTAGCTTCCGCTTGTCCATTACCTTGTGGATAATATGGGGATGAATGATGCAAATTAATGCCATATTTACCACACATATCGCGAAGCTCCTGTGAAGTGAATTGCGGTCCGTTGTCGGTGACGATGTCCCGAGGCACGCCAAATCTTGCAAGGATGTTGCGCTTGATGAACTTGACGACTGTTGAAGCTTTGACTTCTATGAACGCTTCTACTTCAGCCCACTTTGTGAAATATTCCGTGGCGGTCAGAATGAAGGACTTCTTACGGATTTCTCCGGTTCTGTCCGCAAGCGGACTGACCACGTCGAATGCCCACATGGCGAAAGGCCATGGAGTGATGAGAGGGTGAAGAGAAGAGGATGGAGCATGAATTTTGTCACCTTGCAATTGGCATTTAGCACAGTGACGGACAAAGTAACGACAGTCCTCTTCCATGGTGGGCCAATAATAATGTCTTAGAAATTTTTGGGCGATTGCTCTACCATTAACATGACCACCACATTCACTAGAGTGAGCGGCTTCAACAACATCTTGAGATTCGAATTCAGCGAGGCAACGGAGATAGACCCCGCTGAGAGACTTTTTGAACAAAATGCCACCTATGATCTTGTAACGCTCCGAGACACGACGAATTGCCTGTCTATCGGCAGAGGTGGCATAGTCAGGGAAGGATCCATCTTTGAGAAAGTTTTCGATGTCAAAATACCAGGGATGGCCATCTTCAAGGTCAATTTCTGGCTCTTTGGAAAGCGCATGGACCCGAAGGTATGGAGAAGGACGCACGAGCTGAGAGAAACACGGATCGACATGGGAAGGGACTCTTAATCTCTGGACAGAGACGGTTTCCGAAGATTTTCCCAAAGGAATGGAATGGAAGATGCGAGGGAGGCGAGTGAATCTGCTAGGATATTTGGGCCCTAGGAGTGTGAACTAGTGTGAGCTTCCTAAACTACCAGACTACTCTGCCTACCAACTCTTGGTATGGTTTCAGTTTGGGGTCCCGAGTCTGGTACTTACTAAGAGATTGCTGGAGTATCAACTGCGAATCTCCAATAATCCTTAACTCCTTGAATCCGAGCAATAATGCCATTTTTAGCCCAACTAAGAGCGCCTCGTACTCAGCCACATTGTTCGTAGCTTGGAAGGTTAACTGGTAAGCGTGCGGAATGACTACCCCTTCCGGTGAGAGGAGGACTGCCCCTATCCCACACCCTTTGGAATTAAGAGCCCCGTCGAAGTAAAGCACCCACGAAGGTTCACCATCGATAATGGCTCCTAACTCTTCATCGGGAAAGCTTTCATCAACGGGAGAGTATGAGGGTAAAGGGTGGTGGGCCAAATGTTCAGCAATAGCGTGCCCCTTGATCGACTTCTGGTTAACGTAGGTGATATCAAATTGGTTGAGGAAACTTTGCCACCTCATCAACCGGTCAGTCAGGACGGGCTTCTCAAGCAAGTACCGATAGGGTCCATACGCGCCAGAAGTTTCACCTCATGAGCCAAGAAATAGTGCTTTAACTTCTGGGCAACCCAGACGACGGCCGCGCACGTTCTTTCCATGGCGGTGTACTTCTTTTCAGCCTCATCGAACAACTTGGATAATAGTACACCGCTCTCTCCTTCTTCTCGTTGTCGTATTGGGCCAAAACCGCTCCAGTAGAATCCTCAGTGGTTGACACATAGAGCAGTAAAGGCCGACCCGGGACCAGAGGAGCGAGAACAGGGGGATTGAAAAAATAGCTCTTCAATTCATCAAAGGCCTTCTGACATTTATCGTCCCAATCAAATTTCGCCTCTCCTCTAAGCATCTCGTAGAAGGGCTTACAGCGGATTGAATGCTGGGAGATAAACCTTCGAATAAACTGGAGTCTGCCAATTAGCCCCTGACTTCTCTGATATTCCTAGGAGGAGGCATGTCGATTATTGCTTGGCCTTGTTAGGATCAATTTCAATTCCCCGTTTGCTAACAATGAACCCAAGCAATTCCCCGAAGAGACACCAAAGACGCACTTCTTAGGGTTCATCTTAAGATTGTGCTCTCTAGACCTTTGGAGAACTGCCCGGAGGACCTCAGCATGGCCATGTCGAGTCTTTGATTTTACTAAGACATCGTCCACATAGACCTCTATGTGCACATGCATCATGTCATGAAAAATTGCCATCATTGCCCTTTGATAAGTTACTCGCATTCTTTAATCCGAAGGGCATGACGATGTAACAATAAGTCCCCCAGGGTGTTGTAAATGAAGTTTTCTCCTGGTCTTCCTCCGCCAAACGAATCTGGTTGTACTCAGAGAAACCATCCATAAATGACAACATTTCGAAGCCGGCAGTATTGTCCACAGGACATCTATGTGTGGGAGAGGGAAATCGTCCTTTAGGCAAGCACGATTAAGGTCACGGAAATCTATACAGATCTAACCTTACCGTCCTTCTTCATTACAGGGACGATATTAGCTACCCACTGTGGATATAGCACAACCCTAATAAATTGGCTTTGTGCAACTTGTCAACCTCCTCTTTGATCTTGAGTGCAAGCTTAGGATGTAGCCTTCTCACTTTTGCTTGACGGCCTTTGCGTCGACTTTAAGACCAAACGGTGCTCAACCAAAGAGGTGTCGAGTCCCGGCATGTCCTCGTAAGACCAAGCAAATCCGTCGAAAAATTCTTTGAGAATGGCTACCAGAGCTTCTTCTTCTTCAACACTCAAGTTGGCACTAATCAAAACTGTCTTCGGGGATTCTTCAGTGCCAAGGTTAACTTCTTTAGTGGGCTCGTCTGCAGCCATGGTTGGCTCGTCGAACCTTTTTGTGCCATCCACATAGGAGCGCACTGGGTTCTCTTCTCCCGACCCAGGATCTCCCAACTCACCTTCCTCATCAACATCTAGCAAATAAACCCCTAAACCGTCATCTACGGAGTCTCCTTCCTCAAAGTCAGACTCGACGAGGGCAGGATCCTCAAGAAACTCTGGGACTTGACTTAACTTAGCACATCTCTCAGCCAAGGCCATGACAAACGGGCAGGAACTTGCCTACCCTTCTCCTTGCGCACACATGGCTGAGAGGAACTAGACTCTTCTAACCTAGACCAGACCTTAGACTAGAATCTAGACCACTATTTACAGGACCACTATGTATAAAACTATGTACAGGGGAAGTGCCCCTAGAGGAGCAAGAGGAAGAGGGATTTATACATGAAAGCGTCGGCCCCTGGCCGAGCGGAGGAGACTCCAGAGCGGATGGGTGCTCGATGGAGACTTCGGATTCCAATTTCAAAATTGGCGTTTTTTTTTTTTGGGAGTCAAGGCCAAGAACCATGAGTTGCTGACTCAAGGTAGCCCGACTGGCGAGATGAGGGATGGAGAGAGGACAGAAGGAGAAAGAAGGGATTAGAGGTGAATGAAGGAACAGAATTGCGTGGCGGGCACACAGAAGTAGAGGGAGATGGATATGATGGTGGTGAAGATGGGGAAGAGGGGAGGTCAGAGCCAAAGAGTGAGAGGAGGCCAAAATCGTCAGAAATGTCCTCTATTTGGGCATCCTCTTCCTCTTCTTCTTCATCCTCACTCTCAGAGCAAGGTATTTCTTCTATTATGGGCTCCCTGGTCACTAGCTGGGTCGGCCCTTTGACAAAATGGTCCTTCAGAGTCCAAGCAAGAGGTTGATAGGGTATGAAGGGGTTTGGATGGACAGGGTCTGGGCGGAAGCCTAGACTAGCCTGGGTAACAACCTCCTAATCGCCTGGACGCTCTGGATCTCTCCTTTTTCATTCATGCCTAACCCGCGGCCATGAACATAGTCGATATTGGCCATCACTTCCAACCCTTTCCCGGGGGACATGGGACATGGGGTTCTTCAGCAGGCTGGGAAAGTTGGGTAAGGTCACAGGGTAAGGGAAGTCAAAGATTGACATAACTGTTTCTTCCCCTTATCAGGAACGAAGAGGTGCGACATCTGCTCCGTGGTGACCGCATTGAGGGTCTCAAGAGGGGAATGCTCTTAATCTTGATCACTCGCCCATTGAAAGGGAATTTGAAGCACTGGTGGGTGGTGGAAGGGACCCCTAGAGTCTGTTCCAGCCAAGGACAACTGAGGATGGCCTTGTAGGCCGGATCGACATCAAGAACTGGGAACTCAGTGGACATGGTGACAGGTTCGATTCCTAACTTAAGAGCAATTCTGCCTTTGGCAACCCTTTTGGAGTTGTCATAGGCAGCGATGGTGGAGCAGATTTTCTCCAGATTCTCTTCCCCTAAACCCAACTGATTAAGGGTCTTCATCGGACAGACATTAATAGATGCCCCGGTGTCAATAAGAGTGGAGTCCACCGAAACCCCATTGAGGTTGATGGTGAGACAAAGAGGGAGCGAACGACACTCGGAGGTGGCAAGATCCTTGTCCGAGAAAGAATTGAGGGTCCTTGGGTGAGGGAGAGAATGGCGCGGTGACCCCACTAGGAGGGAGATCATCATTGACCATAATTTCCTGAAGAAACTGGAGGAGAGTGGATTGATGCGACGGTGACCTCCGAATCAATTCTAAAATGGACCCCTCAAGGGGTGTCTTATCCAAATGTTGGAGAATGTCATATTCGGTGCCGACCGGGGGGGGGGTGGGAGGACCACTATCTTCCTCATCTTGGGATGGCCGCGGAGGGGAGGAACAATCCGGTTCCTGAGCGTGACATGCACGGCCTCCTGGGACTGAGGGCGGATGAGCTGGAGAGGTCTAGTGGATGACTCCAAGCAGGGGGAGTGAGGATTGTAGAGTAGGCATCTTGAGGAGGTCGGATGAGCAACTAAGGTCTCTCCCTAGAATGGACATCTACCGACGTGGAGGGTACTGATGTGACGGAACGCCTGGCCAAGCCCGTTAAACCAATAACGCACTTGATCCGAGTCCGCCTCCCGCGAACGGGCCGAAGCCTCGCAAGGGAAACCAAACCACAGTCCGTGTAAACATAAAGGAACACACCACATTTCATATATAATTTTCACAATTTACATAGCCATAATCCATTAAAACTGTAAAAGTGTACAAAAGCCTGGGGCATACCCCGAGGTACAACAAAAGAAAGTAAAAAACTACAAAACTACAAGGCTACACTGCTGAAGTACTACTCCGCTGGAGGTACTGACCCTGCTCCGCTACGACGCGGCCCAGAACTGGACGTCGGACGGGAAACGTCCTCCTCGCCCTCACCTGTGGGGGTAGGGGTGAGCCTCTCTAGTCACTGGCTCAGTAGGGAACTCCCCCAAAGCCGAACAAACACAAACCACAGGTACAAAACAGTAAACAGTACCAACAACATATAAAACAGCTAAGCAGGTAAGTAAAGCTGTAAAAGTACTCACCGTCTGTCGACTACGAGAAACAACTGTAGTAACTAAACGGCAAACCCAAACAGGTGTACAAGCCAAAGTAGAGACAGCCAACACGAGCCACGTAAACTGGTTCGCGACACCAAAAACTGACTCGGACAACTAACACAGGTCCACCTCTCAGTCTCGCAGCCACGGACGAAAGGTCCAGCTGCCGCTCCACGTAAAAAGGTCAAACAACTGTGGAGACCAACTAAACACCACAACCTGCAGACCACACGGTCACAGGCCCATGCCTGGCACCTCTAGAGACCCTGGCCTGGGCTCGCTAGAGTGAGGCACTGGAAAAAGGACTAGCTGGGGTCCAGTACGTCTACTGGTGTCCGTACCCCCAACTACGAGCGCGCTACAAGTGACTAAAAACAACCACAACTGTCACTGTCCCACTGTCGTCTTTCCCTCAGCCGGACGTACAACTCTAACACAAGAGTGAGGGTGTCCAGGTCAGACGACACAGACCTCAACGGTACAACACAAGTACCGGGACAAGGCCCCGAGCTAACAGCCTGGCTCACAAAGAACCTGGGGCACCCAACTGGAGAGGTAACCACGGTAGGCGTCGTACTACTCGTCACGTACACAAAACCACGTGCACGTCACACACAAACCACGTGAAACCTCACGTAAACCACAAGTAACCACTGGTCCACTACACGTGAACCCAACTGACTCGCGTACACAACGCGCAGTCACCGAAGTAAACACTTAACAGCATATCTTGTATGCTAAACACGAGAACCATGTGCACTTAGTGCACCTCATATGATACCACGCATGCATTATCGATAAAACACCATAAATAGCCATTTCTGTTCATATAGGAGTAGGCGGCCACATCGATTGCCGCTTACAGGAAGTAGACGGCAAGGTCTCTGGCCGTCAACCTCCTGGCTGAAGATCTTGGCGGCAAACGATGTTGACGCCAAGTTCCCCGGCCTTAAACCCTGCAGAAACCCTAATCCGGTCCTGCGAGTTTTCCACTGTTCATATTAAGAAAACATGTAAATGCTATTCCTCTAGCATGATAGAACCCAATACAACCCAATTAAACATGCTTTACACATTAAACTACACAAACCACCCATTATCCCGCATGGTGCAACTCTATCCAAACATGGATTATCATGCGGTTCAAGTAGTTATGATGTGTTTTAATGTTTCTACGGAGCTACCAGGGTTCGTCCCCTACCTCAGAACGCGTTAGAATCTCCCGCAACCCCCGGTTACGCCGAGCCCTCCGCGAGCTCCCACGCGAATTGCACCACGCCGCGACGTTTCCTCGCGCAATTCGGCGACGCCGCGCGTCCCACGATCGACCAGCCACTCCTCGATACCTGTTAGAACCTTCAAAGACTCGGGGGCAGCAAGCTGGGGCAAGAGGGAGAGAGGGTGAGCTGAGAGAGCTGCCCTCGGGTGAACATATAACCTGCTGAACTGACAGGTTGGCGTCAACCCCCTTGTCGCCCACATGCACCGCCAACATAAACGTCCACAACTACTGCCGCCAAGTTCATGATGTAAACGTCCATGAACCTGGACGCCAACAGTCAACGACCACCCCTTGGCCGCCAACTCAGACAGAACAGCAGCAGGTCCTATTCCAATTCAGGACCTACCCTGCTCTTCACCTGCTCAAGCCACGCAATCACACCATGCATTCCACACACAACTCACACTGGCCTCACAACGGCCGCCACAACCACAATGCACATGATCCGCATGGATCCGAAAAGCACGCGACGTTACATTACTATCATCTAAAAAGAAAATTTCGACCTCGAAATTCATAACACAACACAAAGTCAAACGATTTAAACATACACAACTTTACAAGCACTATCATCTAAAAAGAAATACACAAACTTATACAAACAGATAGGGATACCCTTTAGCCATTTCAGCGGCCAACTCCCAGGTATCCTCACCACCCAACCTATTTTCCCATCTCACCTTAACCAACTCAATTTCCTTATTTCTTAACTTCTTGATCTTTCGATCCGTGATCTGTACCGGATATTCAGGCATGGTCATATCCGGCCTCAGGTCACCACCTTGATATCTAATTATCTGAGCTGGATCTTCAATGCATTTCCTTAACATGGAGACATGGAAAATATCATGCACATCTGCAAAATCAGCTGGCAAATCCAGCCTATAAGCCACTTCCCCAATTCTTTCAATTACCTGGAAAGGTCCCACATACCTTGGACTCAGCTTTCCAGATTTACCGAAACTCATAATCCTTTACTTGGAGAAACTCTCAGAAAAACAAAATCTCCCACCTCAAACTGAAGTGGTCTCCTCCGCACATCTGCATAACTTTTCTGCCTACTTTGAGCTGCCTGCAATTTTTCTTTAATAAGCTTCACTATTTCAGTGGTTTGCTGAATAATTCAGGACCCACTAATTGCCTTTCTCCCACTTCATGCCAGTTCAATGGAGTTCTACATGGCCTTCCATACAAAGCTTCATACGGTGCCATCCCAAGACTGGTATGATAACTATTATTGTAGGCAAATTCAACCATCCCAAATGATGCTCCCAACTGCCTCCCCAAACTAAACAACAAGCTCGCAACATATCTTCAATTGTCTGAATGGTCCTCTTTGTCTGACCATCTGTCTGGGGATGATAAGCGGAGCTATATCTCAACTCAGAACCAATCACTTTTGCAAACTTCTCAAAAACCAGAAGTAAATCTTGGATCTCTATCCGATACAATAGTCTTCGGAATACCATGCAGTGGAACAATTCTTTCAACATAAACATTTGCCAATCTGTCCACTGTCCAAGACATACTTACTGCCACTAATCTGCAAACCTGGTCAATCTGTCAACAAAACACCATATTCCATTATGCCCAGAACTTGTCCTTGGTAAACCTGCCACAAAATCCATTGCAATATCATCCCATTTCCACTGTGGAATGGGTAACGGTTGCAACAGACCTCCCGGCTTTTGATGCTCTGCTTTAATTGCTGACAGATAGCACATCTTGCCACAAATTCTGCTATTTCTTTCTTCATATGAGGCCACCAAAAATGCTTTCTTAAATCATGGTACATTTTAGTACTACCCGGATGAATAGTGTACCTTGATTTATGAGCCTCTTCTAGAACACGCTGCTTCACTTCTCTTCTGCAGGAACAAACAACCTGCCCCTAAGCCTGACCACACAATTATCATCAATAGAGACTCCTTCCATTTTCACAATTTCAGGTAAACCTGCATCTGCTCTTTGAGCCTCAATAATCTGCCAATATAAAGACGGCTCTACAGCACTAGCAGCTAGAATTGCCCGACGCTGACTGCTGGGCACATACAAAGAATTCTCTGCTACCTCTTCATACAACTTCCATTCTTTAATCATCATAAATTCATATATGCCTTTCTGCTAAGGCATCAGCCACAACATTGGCCTTACCCGGATGGTAAGCCAAACTGAAATCATAATCTTTCAGATACTCAACCCATCTGCGCTGGCGAAGATTTAAATCTTTCTGCGAGAAGATATACTTCAAGCTTTTATGATCTGTAAAAATCTCAAATCTTTCGCCATACAGATAATGCCTCCACATTTTCAAAGCAAATACAACTGCAGCTAATTCCAAATCATGAGTGGGGTAATTCTCTTCTGCTGGCTTCAATTGCCTAGATGCATAGGCTATCACTTTACCATGCTGCATAAGCACTGCTCCAAGACCTCTCCTTGAAGCATCAGTACAGCACAAAACCACCACTCCCTGCCGGCAATGTCAATATAGGTGCTGATGAGTCTTTTCTTCAATTCCATAAAATCTTGACATTCACCGGACCACACAAAGGCACACCCTTTCTGGTCAGTCTAGTCATAGGTGCTGCAATCTTAGAAAAATCTTGAATAAAGCGCCTATAATAACCTGCCAACCCCAGAAAACTTCTAATCTCGGTTATTGACTTAGGCACTTCCCACCTCGACACAGCTTCCACTTTACTTGGGTCTACAGCTACTCCTTTAGCAGAAATAACATGACCCAAAAACTGAATTTCCTTTAACCAGAATTCACACTTACTGAATTTAGCAAACAATGGTTATCCCTTAACAACTGCAAAGTAAACCTCAAATGAGCTGCATGCTCCTCCTCAGATGCTGAATAAATTAGAATATCATCAATAAAGACCACAATAAATTGATCTAAATATGGATGAAATATTCTATTCATCAGATCCATAAAACCTGCAGGAGCATTAGTCAACCCAAAAGGCATTACCACAAACTCATAGTGACCATATCTGGTTCTGAACGCTGTCTTGTCTATATCCTCCTCTTTAATTCTCAACTGATGGTACCCGGACCTCAAATCAATTTTGGAAAACACTTTTGCTGATTGCAACTGATCAAATAAATCATCTATTCTTGGCAACGGGTACTTATTCTTGATGGTCACATCATTCAACTTTCTATAATCTATACACATCCGGAAACTTCCATCTTTCTTTTTCACAAATAAAACCGGCGCTCCCCACGGGGAATGACTCGGTCTAATAAACCCTTTTTGCAACAATTCTTCTAATTGCTTTTTCAACTCCTTGAGTTCTGCTGGTGCCATCCGATATGGGGCTTTAGAGATCGGCATAGTACCGGCAGCAACTCAATAGTAAAATCCACCTCTCTATGTGGAGCTACACCAGGCAAATCTTCCGGAAAGACATCAGCAAATTCCCTAACCACGGGAACTGCTTCCATTGGCTGACTGGCTTCTACCAAACTTACTGAGGCTAAATAGGCCACACACCCATCATTTATCAACTTTCTAGCTTTAATTGCAGAAATTAGAAACTTTGAGGTATAAAAAGGCATACCTTGATATTCAAACTCTGCACCATTAGGATGATAAAACTGATCCTTTTCTTTCTGCAATCTAGCATTGCTCCATACATCTCTAGCCAGTCCATACCCAGAATAATATCATAATCTGACAATTGCAGGGCATACAACCGACCCGGCATCTGGTTCCCTTCAATCATAACAGGAGCTTCATCTATGTAGCTCGAAGTGAGTAAGAACTCACCTGAAGGAACCTCTACCACTAACTCACAAGACTTCTCTTCTAATGGATGAGCTATGCAATCCAGAAATTCTTCGGAAATAAAAGAATGAGAGGCACCCGAATCAAATAAGACTCTTGCTGAATATTCATAAAGAGGTAAAGTACCTTCTATCATATTTGATGCCTCTGCCTGGGCTCGGGTGATAGCCATAACCCGGCCTCTCCCTGCTGCTGCGGTGCTCCTCTGCCACGACCTGCCTGTGGCTGCTGAAACTGCTGAGGCTGCTGCTGCTGCTGCACCTCTGCCATACCCATATTCTCTTGCATACGGACAATTGCGGATCAAATGTCCGGCTGATTACAATTATAACATCGGTATCCTGGAGGAACTATAGGCTGCCTGGCTGTACTCTGCTGCGACTCCTCCACCTCAGGCCTACCACGGCCTTGCTGATACTGCGGACGACCTCCCCATCCTTTTCCTTTTCCTTTAAGTGCTTGCTTTAATTTCTGTCCCCACTTCCCAAAGCCTGATGAAGAAGGTCCTGCTGGTGCCTTGCCCTTGCTTGCACCCATGACTGCTGCGGTAACCGGAAACTACCAGAACCTGACTCACCTGCCTGACGAGTCCGGATAGACCTCTCTAAAATAGCTGCCCTTTGCGCTGCCTCTTCCACTGTCTTGCACATGAGAGGAACTATCGCATTCTGCAATTCCACTCTCAATCCTCTGATAAAATACTCAACCATCATGTTATTATTAGAAACAACATAAGGTGCATAACGGCTGAGTGCCATGAATCTCATCTGATACTCTAGAACCGAAGAGTTACCTTGCTGAAGAGTCCGGAATTGCTCTCTTTTTACCTGCTGCACTTGATCGGAAAGAATGTATCATTAAATACCTCGAGAAACTCCGACCAAGTGATAGCTTCTTCTCTTCTACCTGCGAAGGTGGTCTGCATCTTCAATCGCCACCATTCTAAAGCAAAACCTCTCAACTGATAAGCAGCCAATACAACTCTGTCTGCTTCAGGACACCGCATAGTCGCAAAACCCTCTCAATTTCATGAATCCAGTGCTCAGCTGTATCTGGATTCGGCCCTCCTGAATAAGTAGACGGCTGCAATCTCAGAAATTTCTCCACCTGTATCACTGGTTCTTCAACTAATTGCACTGGCGGTGGTGGTAGCACAGGTGCTACAAAAGGTACCTCCACCCTCGGCGGAACTGGAGCAACAGGTACTGCCTCTCTTCCCCAGGTGGCACTGCAACTGGTGGTATAGGCGCCTGCTGATCCATTCTCGCTCGAATATCCGTGAGGCTCTCCCAGATTCTCTCAATCATACGCTGGGTATTTTCCTCCGGATCATCTCCTCCACCACCCCAATCTCTCCTATCAGCCATTCCAGAAATTCTACATACACAAAACACCAGGCAAAAATCAAACCACAAATTATCGAAAATCAGGGTCTCTACCAGCAGTGTATAATGACCGAAATAAGGCTATGTATTCTTCCAGTTCCCTTATATTAACACGGACCTTGCTCTGATACCAACTGTGACGGAACGCCTCGGCCAAGCCCGTTAAACCAATAACGCACTTGATCCGAGTCCGCCTCCCGCGAACGGGCCGAAGCCTCGCAAGGGAAACCAAACCACAGTCCGTGTAAACATAAAGGAACACACACATTTCATATATAATTTTTCACAATTTACATAGCCATAATCCATTAAAACTGTAAAGGTGTACAAAAGCCTGGGGCATACCCCGAGGTACAACAAAAGAAAGTAAACAACTACAAAACTACAAGGCTACACTGCTGAAGTACTACTCCGCTGGAGGTACTGACCCTGCTCCGCTACGACGCGGCCCAGAACTGGACGTCGGACGGGAAACGTCCTCCTCGCCCTCACCTGTGGGGGTAGGGGTGAGCCTCTCTAGTCACTGGCTCAGTAGGGAACTCCCCCAAAGCCGAACAAACCACAAACCACAGGTACAAAACAGTAAACAGTACCAACAACATATAAAACAGCTAAGCAGGTAAGTAAAGCTGTAAAAGTACTCACCGTCTGTCGACTACGAGAAACAACTGTAGTAACTAAACGGCAAACCCAAACAGGTGTACAAGCCAAAGTAGAGACAGCCAACACGAGCCACGTAAACTGGTTCGCGACACCAGAAACTGACTCGGACAACTAACACAGGTCCACCTCTCAGTCTCGCAGCCACGGACGAAAGGTCCAGCTGCCGTCCACGTAAAAAGGTCAAACAACTGTGGAGACCAACTAAAACACCACAACCTGCAGACCACACGGTCACAGGCCCATGCCTGGCACCTCCAGAGACCCTGGCCTGGGCTCGCTAGAGTGAGGCACTGGAAAAAGGACTAGCTGGGGTCCAGTACGTCTACTGGTGTCCGTACCCCCAACTACGAGCGCGCTACAAGTGACTAAAAACAACCACAACTGTCACTGTCCCACTGTCGTCTTTCCCTCAGCCGGACGTACAACTCTAACACAAGAGTGAGGGTGTCCAGGTCAGACGACACAGACCTCAACGGTACAACACAAGTACCGGGACAAGGCCCCGAGCTAACAGCCTGGCTCACAAAGAACCTGGGGCACCCAACTGGAGAGGTAACCACGGTAGGCGTCGTACTACTCGTCACGTACACAAAACCACGTGCACGTCACACACAAACCACGTGAAACCTCACGTAACCACAAGTAACCACTGGTCCACTACACGTGAACCCAACTGACTCGCGTACACAACGCGCAGTCACCGAAGTAAACACTTAACAGCATACCTTGTATGCTAAACACGAGAACCATGTGCACTAGTGCACCTCGTATGATACCACGCATGCATTATCGATAAAACACCATAAATAGCCATTTCTGTTCATATAGGAGTAGGCGCCACATCGATTGCCGCTTACAGGAAGTAGACGGCAAGGTCCCTGGCCGTCAACCTCCTGGCTGAAGATCTTGGCGGCAAACGATGTTGACGCCAAGTTCCCCGGCCTTAAACCCTGCAGAAACCCTAATCCGTCCCCTGCGAGTTTTCCACTCATTCATATACAGAAAAACATGCAAATGCTACCCTCTAGCATGATAGAACCCAATACAACCCAATTATAACATGCTTTACACATTAAACTACAAAACCACCCATTATCCCGCATGGTGCAACTCTATCCAAACATGGATTATCATGCGGTTCAAGTAGTTATGATGTGTTTTAATGTTTCTACGGAGCTACCAGGGTTCGTCCCCTACCTCAGAACGCGTTAGAATCTCCCGCAACCCCCCGGTTTACGCCGAGCCCTCGCGAGCTCCCACGCGAATTGCACCACGCCGCGACGTTTCCTCGCGCAATTCGGCGACGCCGCGCGTCCACGATCGACCAGCCACTCCTCGATACCTGTTAGAACCTTCAAGACTCGGGGGCAGCAAGCTGGGGCAAGAGGGAGAGAGGGTGAGCTGAGAGAGCTGCCCTCGGGTGAACATATAACCTGCTGAACTGACAGGTTGGCGTCAACCCCCTTGTCGCCCACATGCACCGCCACATAAACGTCCACAATACTGCCGCCAAGTTCATGATGTAAACGTCCATGAACCTGGACGCCAACAGTCAACGACCACCCCTTGGCCGCCAACTCAGACAGAACAGCAGCAGGTCCTATTCCAATTCAGGACCTACCCTGCTCTTCACCTGCTCAAGCCACGCAATCACACCATACATTCCACACACCCAACTCACACTGGCCTCACAACGGCCGCCACAACCACAATGCACATGATCCGCATGGATCCGAAAAGCACGCGACGTTACACCTGGACTCTACAGTGGGAACAGGGTACCCTCTTCGAAAACCTTCTACTCCCCACTGTTGCTCTCTCCTCACAACCCGGGGTACTGAGTATATTTGGTATGCACACTCTCTTGGAGTTTGGAGGAGGAAGGATTGTTGGTTGGTGGTTGGGGAGAGGGTACAAAATGCCGAGGTCCTTCTTGGTGTACTAGACTTGGCTATGGCCACCTTGACATCCTCACAATTAATCTACCTGGTCATTCATACATAGACCCAGTCACGGAAGGTAAAGCAATTGTTGATGAAGTGACCATGAGCCTATGGTAGGGACAATACTTGGAGGTGTCCACCCTCGGTTGGTGTTCTCCCTTTGTGGGGAGTTGAATCGCATCGCAGGACATGAGGGGAAGAACACGTCCTCGAGAGTCTCAGGAAGAGGAGGGTAATGCGACCTTTTGGGCCAGGTAGGTGTAGCCAGCAGGAGGGGGAACGGAGAGTAGACTTGGAGGGATGAGATGGGAATTGGTGAGGGTTGGAGAAGTGGATGGAGGATTGGAGGATTTGTTCGGAGGCCTCAACGGCTGACTGCAAGCGTTGACAGACTCATTGACGGTCACCCCCTCGGTGGTAGGTGCCGCGGGAGCCTTACGTCCCTTGGGCTTCCCTTCAAAAAGGGGCAGAGAGGAGTCCTTGATTTGGGTCTGGACCACCCTAGCGGGTTATAAAGATGTGCGAATGAGGGGAACTCACTCAACATCAAGATGGAACGGAGAGCGGGGGTGGTGTTGGTAACCAACATAGTTATGGCCTGGGACTCCGGGATAGGAATATCTGCCCTAGACGCCATGGATCTCCACCGATTGGCGTAAGTGACGAAGTCTTCGTCTGACTTCATCTTCTCTGCCACCAAGTCAGGAAGTGTAGGGACTTGGGTGGCCATGTATGAGAAGTGAGAGATGAATCGCTCGGAGACTATGTCGAAATTAACCAGGTCCGACGCGGGTAAAGAGGTGAACCACCTCAAAGCTTCCCTTCTAACGATTGTTGGAAGAGGTGCACTAAAAGAACCCGATCGTATAACCATCGGTGGGAATCCATGGTGAATCCGACAAGATGATACTGGGGGTCAGAGGTCCTGTCGTACTTGCGGTATTTAGGGGCTTGAACCCGGAGGAAGTATACATTAGGAAGCTTGCAGTAATTCTGGAGGGAATGAGGTTTTGAGAGGGATAGTGATTCAGCAAGAAGCTTCCTTACGAGTCCCTCCACCTCCGAACGGGGAACATATTCGGATTGAATGGGGGGTGTGATTTGGACAGGTGGTGACTGGGCAGAGGAGGAGTGAGAATAGGAGTAGGGAACGGAGCGGGGGTAGGGGAAGGAATGAAGGTAGAGACGGGCACCTGAGGTGAGGTGATCGGCCTAGGAGTGGGCCTAGATGTAGAGGCGTTGAAAGGGGAGGGATGGAGTGGAAGAAGACGCCGTTGCCCGGATGGTATGCTTGGAAAGTATAGAATAATTTCATCGGGCGAATAGCGAGACATGAGTTTAGAAAACTCGGGGTCCTCTTGAGCTTCTGGACATGATGGGGTTGACCCTCAAGCTGACTTCCTCATTGTCGGCCTGGGAGGATGATTGGACTGATTTTGGGGTGAACATCGGTGTTTATCATACCGACAATCTCATTGACATTATCATCATACTCAAATGTCGGTTCATTAGCCATATTAACAGGGTCCAACCAAGTGTCCATTAGCAACAAACTTACTTTTTTTTTGAAATGGTTAAGTTGAAGTGATTACACTGTTTTCAGCAGAAGTATGAATTTCTACGAAACAACGTTATCAAACAACGTCCCCAAGCTTTTAAAGATCAAAGTCGTGTATTTAACTTGACTTGATTAAAAAGGCTGTTCTCTCAAGTCTCACTTGAATCCGGTGAGTAGGTGAGCTAGACAGGGAGGGTAAAGGTCCTCCTGCCCCGTACCGTGAGGGAATCACGGAATTTAGAGACTTACAGTTTTCCTGGAGCCAACCCGATTTACCTGAGAGGGAATCTCGAGTAAAAGGTTGTAAACCAAGGAAGGGTGATCCTAAAATGTGAGGGGAGGCTATAGAAGAGGTGAGAAAAGTGACCCCCCAGTGACTGAGGACTGTTAGTAACAAACATAAGCAAACAGAAACAAAAATCCAACAAAACAATCAGAAAAATAGGGAAAAGCATGCCTCTGTGAAACTAAACGTCAAGCAGGTGGACACACAGTTCATGATCAACAGGTAAACGGCATGATCGACGACTGACACGGACAGACAATAGACGATAGGCGAACTGGACGCTAAAAGTAAATAAACGGCAGGAACGGTGGACGTTTACCTGGATAGACGGCAAGATCGCTTGCCGTCTACCTGGCCGCAGTAAGACCATAGTGGCAGAAGCTGTCCCACCGTGATCGCCAGAAGAGAGCTGTAGACGGTTCATTTTCACGCCATCACCGGATCTCTTGGATGCTCGCGGACGCCGCCGGACTCTCGTTGGCGATGAAGGGGTCGCCGGTTGACCACGTTGACCCTCCGGTTGACTTAGTTGACTAGAAGGAGAACGAGGCAAACAAGCAAAATGAAGGGGAGTTGGTGATCGCCAGGGCCTTACCTGTGCCAAGGAGTGATGTTGTCGCGTTGAAGTGGTTGCCTCGCGCAGCGGATGGAGACGGGACCTCGTCTTCTCCTCCTTCGGCCGGCCAAAAGAGAAGAGCTCCGTAGTCTTTTGCGGGTTATTCCTGCCACAAAACAAAACTCTATAAGACTAATGAAGAGTAGTAGAAGCTCAAAAACGTGGGAAAACAGCCCAAAAGGAGAGTCCCGTACCCGTTGCGGACTTGAGAAGAGGGGTGGCCAAATGCTATGACCACCCTTCTTCCCTCCGTTTTTGGTTGGGAAACCCCTTTCTAGGTGTGTAGGGAGAGGACCTACGTGCCTAGAGTGAGTGGGAGAGTGTGTGTGATATGCAAAAGAACTAAAGAATAAAAGGGAAAGAGAGAGGGATGGAGGTGTAGATCCTCGTTGTTGATGTTGTAGCTCCTTGCAAGGGCTCCTCCAGCTTCAAAGCAGCCCTCCTGGACGTCCCAACTCGTGAGAGGAAGAAGAGGATGACTTGATGAAGCTTGGGTGTAATTTTCTCTCTCCTCCATCAAAGAGTCAGCATGTGGACGTCCAGCCTCTCTCCCCTTGCTTAGAGGACCCTAGGGACTGTTATATAGACAGTGGGGTTGGAGTTCAGAGGCCTTGGATGCTCAAGTGTGAAGAAACACACTTTTACACATGGAAATCCAAGTCTAAAGGCTCAAGCAATGGGTAGAGGCCACATAGGATTTTTACTGGGTCAAGGGAGTGCCAAGGTGGCCCATATGTCCGTTGGGAATGGTCCCATGCGGTGCATGGGCGAGAGAAAGGCGCTAGTGGGCTATATTCTCGGGTAGTTACGCAGACCAGGTAAACGAGATTAACGTCAAGAGATCCTGCCGCCAACTCCATGCAGACGTCCAAGGATGTGGACGTCAGGATGGGTCAACGTCCAGGGGGCTTGCCGTCAACAAGTAGTCGGCGGCCATCGATGTTGCCGTCTACATGGCATCCGAGGCAAGTCAACAAACGGTCAAACGAGAGTTAATGGGCCAAAAGAACCTTGCGGGAGATGGGCCAAATCGCGTGTCTACATCTAGCACATTGGAAAAATTTACAAATGGTAAAAACTCCCTCATATTAAAAGGTGCAAAAAGATCAGGTAAGAAGAAAAATGGATTAGGATATACACCCCCAGATAATGAAGAAACCATAGTTTATCCTAAAATATATCCAACACCAAAATTTGTACCTGAACAAGACATTGCATACAAGGCAGATTTCAAATATATAGAAAAAGTAACCAAATTGTCCTGCTGCAGTCATTGTAACAAATTATGACATATTATAACTACATGTCCAACTAAATATAAGAAATGGATAATAAAAAGGAAAACCAGTGATACTAACCAATCAGGACCCAAAAGAACTTGGGTACCTAACACTTAATGTTTTCATTTCAGGGTAACTCTCGAGCATCCAAATGGTATCTGGACAGTGGGTGCTCAAGGCACATGTCAGGTAATCGAAAGCTATTTCTCATCTTCAAAATGAAGAAGGAACTGTTACATATGGAGATAACGGAAAGGAACAGTGATAAGCAGTGGTTCTGTGAACAATAAAGGAAAGACAGTTATTGAAGATGTATTGTTTGTCAATGGGCTAAAACATAATCTTATTAGCATCATCCAGCTTTATGATAGAGGCCATCAGATCCAGTTTCAAGAGTCAAAGTGCAGCATATTAAAGGATGGAACAGTAATTTTCGAGGCAAATAGAGAAAAGAACTTATATGTGCTCTATCTTGAAGAACTCAAGGATCAAATGTTTGTCTGGTAGTAAATAAAGATCAATCAACTGAATTATGGCACAGAAGATTGAGACATTGCATCATAAATGGTATGAGAAAGTTGTTAAAGAAAAAGCTTGTGGAAGGTCTGTCAAAGGTCAGCACCAAGATGGAACGTGTTTGTAGACCTTGTGCCAAAGGAAAGCACACTAAGAGCTCCTTCAAGTCGAAGATTGTGGTAACCACCTCAAAGCCTTTGGAACTCCTTCATATGGATTTGTTTGGGCCAATGAGGACCACCAGTCTTGGAGGAAAGAATTTTGGTTTTGTTATTGTCGATGACTACTCCAGATTTACATGGGTGTCATTCCTAGAACATAAAGATGGTATATTTGAAAGCTTTATCAGTTTTAGCAAGAAGGTTCAGAAAGACAAGAAATTCAGTATTGTTAGTATTCGATCAGATCATGGAGGTGAATTTCAGAATGAGAAATTTGCAAAGTTATGTGAAAATGAAAGAATTGAACATAATTTCTCAGCACCAAGGACACCACAACAAAATAGAGTTGCTGAGAGGAAGAATAGAACTTTATTGGACATGGCAAGAACAATGTTGTCAGAATATGATTTGCCAAGATATTTTTGGGCTGAAGCAGTGAACACAACAAGTTGTATTATCAATAGAGTAATGATCAGCCAATCCTAAAGAAGACTGCATACGAACTGTTTAAAGGAAAGAAGCCAAAGATCAGCCACTTTAGGACATTTGGATGTCCTTGCTTCATTCACAATAATGGAAAAGGACATTGGTAAGTTGGATGCTAAATCAGATGAAGGCATCTTCATGGGGTATGCTTCTAAACCCAAAGGCTATAGAGTATTTAACAAACATACCTTATTGATTGAACAGTCTGTGCATATTATTTTTGATGAGACTAACCCTTCCTTGAGAAAGGAAGAAGATAATGACAATGATGATGCAGACGAACTGTCCAAGAAACTAAAGGATACCTCAATTGAAGACAGGATGATCCACCTCTGGAAGACTTGCAACAACAAGATATTACACATGAAAATCTTCCAAAGGAGTGGAGATACAAGAAAGATCACCCACCGAGAACATTATTGGTGATCCATCTATAGGGGTAAGGACAAGAGGTAATGTATACCTTGTGATTATCTAGCATTTGTCTCTCAAATACAGTCAATGAAGCTCTCACTGATGAATCTGGGATTATAGCCATGCAATATGAACTTAACCAGTTCAAGAGAAACCAAGTATGGTCACTTGTTCCCAGACCATCAGACCATCCAGTTATTGGCACCAAGTGGGTGTTCAGAAACAAATTGATGAGGCTGGTGTGATCTTAAGAAACAAGGCCAGGCTGGTAGCTCAAGGCTACTCCCAAGAGGAAGGCATAGATTTCGATGAACTTATGCACCTGTAGCTAGACTTGAGGCTATTAGAATTTTATTAGCATATGCATCTGCTTTGGATTTAAAATTATTTCAAATGGATGTCAAATCTGTTTTTTAAATGGCTTCATCAAGAAGAAGTTTATGTTGAACAACCCCCGGTTTTGATGACACAGATTTTCCAAATCATGTTTTTTAACTTCATAAGGCATTATACGATTTAAAGCAAGCACCTAGAGCCTGTATGAAAGGCTCAGTTCTTTTCTATTAATCATAGTTTCACTAGAGGATAGGTAGATAGCACTCTATTTGTAAAATCGAAAGTTAAAAGCATGTTAATTGTACAGATCTATGTAGATGACATTATCTTTGGATCTACTGATGAATCCCTTTGCAAGTATTTTTGAAAAGTTGATGCAGGGAGAGTTTGAGATGAGCATGATGGGGAGCTCAATTATTTCCTTGGATTACAAATCAAGCAAGGAAAAGATGACACCCACATCTGTCAAGCCAAATACACCAAGGAGCTTCTAAGAAATTTGATTCGATAACACCAAGCCACTGTCAACACCTATGAGTACATCAACAAGGATGGACAGTGACAAGGATGGTAAGAAGGTAGATCAAAGATTTACAAAGGTATGATAGGTTCTTTGCTTATTTAACAGCTAGCAGACCTGACATTTTATTTAGTGTATGTATGTGTGCTAGATATCAAGCAGATCCTAGAGAATCTCATTTAATCAATGTCAAAAGAGTTTTCAGATATTTAGCTAGAACTCATGACTTAGGTCTGTGGTATCCGAAGTCATGTAAATTAATTTAGTAGGATACTCTGATGCTGACTATGCTGGATGCAAAGTAGACATAAAAAGCACCAGTGGATGTTGTCAATTTCTTGCAGGATGCTTGATATCATGGTCCTTCCAAGAAGCAGAACTCAGTGGCATTATCAATTGCTGAAGCTGAGTATGTTGTTGCTGGAAGTTGCTGTACACAACTTCTGTGGATCAAGCAACACTTGAGGACTATGGACTTCATATCAAGACAATCCTACTATTATGTGACAACACAAGCGCTATAAATCTCACCAAAAATCCAGTACAACATTCAGGACCAAGCACATTGAGGTTAGATATCACTTCATTCGAGATCATGTAGCTAATGGTAATTTAGACATATCATTTATTGATACAAATGGTCAGTTAGCAGATATTTTCACAAAAGCCTTACCCGAAGAGAGGTTCACATCTCTTAGAAGGGAATTGGGCATGTGTAATTTGTGAAAAGATTTCTGTTCAAAACTGATAGATAATTTTCAGAATTTAAGTAAACTTTCTCTCCAATGGCTTTAAGTAAAGGAAGTTAATCATCTCTCCTGCCGCTCTCTTTTAAAGTCTGTTAGTTGGTCAACTTGTTTGTCGTTTTCTGTCACCGTTTTGGTGCCTCATTTTTCGGTAAAGCGTTTATTTAACTCCAAAATTGATGTGAAACGATTCATCTCCTACCTTATACTTTTCCCCCTTTCGTCTGGTTGCCTGAGCCGATGCCTAACGACTCCGACATCGACTTTTTGCTAATTTGAAGCTCCTCTCTTCTTCCCGCGAAGAATTTCTTGAGGGCTTTCTCTCCTCTTTCCATCTCAACCCTCCAGAGAATCTTCCTCACCCAAAATCCATGGCTTCGTCTTTGTCTCCGGCAGTTTGGGTGGTTACAACGTTGAGTTTCTATCGTCCGAGCAGCAGGAAAGGTTCACTTTTGTGAAAACTAAGCTTTGTGGGAATAAGGCGGTAGATGTTTCGGATCTTGAGAAGAATGGTATGCACTGTGTAGTGGACGCCATGAGAAGGATGCAGTGGATGGGAATCACCACCTTCTCTGAGGTAAGCTATCCGGACCTCGTGAAGGCATTTTATGTGTGTTTGAGAACAGAGGCAGACGGGTCCTTGATTTCATCTGTCAAGGGAACCCAAATCAAGATTGACCATGAAGTTTTGAAGACCCTGTTTGATGTGAGCTCGTCTGGTCATAGTGGAGTCCACTCTATGGACACCCAGGCAAAGGGTCTAGGTATTATTGGTTCAGAATTTAGATTGAAAGATGGAAATTGGATATCAATCAGTTAAATGCCTTCAATCGCCTTCTGCACTTCGTAGTCTGTCAAATACTTATTCCTAGAAGTGCTACTTTCTCGACATGCACCAAGGCAGACTCGATATGATGTTTTGGGCCGTTCAGAACCAAGAAATCACATGGTCGAAGTGATGATGGAAAGGATGAAGTTTGCCCGTGATCAAATCTGGGATACCAAGAGTAAGTTAAATGTATCCCTGCCTTATGCTCATCTGCTCACCAAAGTTTTTCAGCATTTTGGAGTAAATGTTCTGGCGCTGTTGTAGAAAAGATGGGCCAAGCAATTAGGTCCCGAAATCTAAGGAAAAATGGTTTTTCTGTCAACGGAGTATGGACCAAGACCTCTGTGATGAGGTGAACCCATCATAGGGGAAGCCCAAGACGTCCAGCATGAAGCAGTAGCAGTAGAGTCAGGGTCCATCAGCAGTTGCAGAACCAGCAGCAGAAGAGGCTGCAGTGCCTAGAGCTTCACAGGAAGTAGCTGCCGACAGAGAAGTGCAATGGAAACTCCTGTAGCTCAAGAAATGTAGCAGTGGCAGATTCTATCAGAAGTTCAGAGATCCTCTTCCCACCTCCTCCTGTGGCATCTGTGCTTCGACAATTTTGGATTCCATTCACTCCACCCCAGTGATTCAAAACACTAGTGGAGTTTGGTTGAACAGATTGTGGCATCTGGCCACATTGAAGATTCTGTATTGATAGATGCTCCCATTCAGGGGGAGTAAGGAAGAATTGTGGAGGAGGCTCCTATTCAGGGGGAGCAAGATATTGAGAAGGAAGCAGCATCACAAGGGGAACCTACTGAAGATGCTCCTGTAAATGAAGGGCATAATGAAGTTCCTATAGAGGTCGAGGAGCAAGTGGAAAGGAGAAGCCTAAGCAAGAAAATTGCTCACAGAAGGCAGAAGAAAATTCTAAAGAAGGTGCACTTAAAGCCTATCTTGAAGAGATTGGATGATCAAGGTGAAGTCTTGACCTCAGTGCAGTCAGCTGTGAGTTCTGTCATTGTGCGCCAGGATCAATGTCAAATGACATTTCTCAAATAAATAATGCCATGAAGTGGTTCAATAAGGAACTGAACTCTATGAAGTGATGGTGTCTGAGTTTTTGAAGGCAGTAGGACCCAAAGATCCTACTCCTCAAGAGTGTGAGCCTTCAGGGCAAAGTGAAGGTAATGCAGGGCCATCAGGGCCAATTGATGTTGATCTTGTGGAGCTGCCATCAGGCCTTCAGTTGATGCTCTAGCAGGGCCATCATGGCCAAGTATTGCAGTTCAGCCTTCTGAGAATATGCCTATTGAAGATTCTGATATCAGTCAGGGTCGGGCCGGGAGAGGAGATTCTTATCCCAGTGGAATCTGTAGCTGAAAGAGTAGAATATGCTGTAGCTCCTGAGCCCCCTGCCACTTCTACTCTTCCCACTCTAGCCCCTCTTTCTCCCCCTACCTCATCCACTGCACCTCCAGCTCCAACCACCTTTAAACGACCCCGTCCAAGACCTATATCCTCTCCTACACCATTTCCTCTCCATCTAGCTCATCTCCTGTTTCTTCCACCATTGTTCTTTCTCCACCATCTTCTCCTCAGATTCCTCATCCTCCAGCATCCTCTTATGTTGGGCCCTCTTCTTCTTCTGGTTCTTCTTCCTCAGAAACCTTTGCTCTCCCTACCATAACTCCCGCCTCTATCTTCAATCCACCTACACCTCCTTCTTTTATTACCATCATTCCTGAGGGTGCCCAACTCACTCAGTTGAAATCCAGGATATCAAGGATGAATTTGAGGTAGCAATACTTCATCAGTCCTGGCACCCCCCACACTCACAGGACATGCTTTTCTAGTCCTGTCTCTAAAAAGAGGAGACTCACTTCACCCATCCTGTCTCCTCTGACTCTTGTTATCCTCCCCTTTGGTTTTCCCTTTCTATCTCCAATAAGCAGAAACTTATCTATGAAGATATCTTCAAAAAGTTTTTTGCCCACATTTTTGGCCTTCCCTTCCAAAATCTTTCTGATCATCTTACCACCATCTTTCCTTACACCCATCTCTCTAAGGCTCAACAGTCAAAATTTTCTCCATGACTGAAGCCAAACCTGAAGAGCAGTGGACTCGGAGCAACTAAGATCTGTACAGTCAATTCCGTAGAGTTCAAGCTGCCAGATATCCACCTAGGGAAGCTCCTCTTCCTCTTTCTGAATGGTTCCAGATCCATCCACAAAATCTTTTGGACCCTTCATTCAGAAAGAGATTAAGTTTATCAGGCAGTATCAGATGTACATTACTACTGCTATGTAAATTGCCTCCCGAATCTCAACTGGGTCAGTTCCGTGAAGGCATCAGGGCTCTCAGTTCAAACACAACTCTTCTGACTCCCTTAAGGTTGATTTTGCTACCTTAGTCATTCCGATGTAGTGTTCCTTCCCCTCTCCATGCCTTGATTATGGATTCTTCTTCTGTGGGAACACTTATCTTTGAGCAAGCTGCAAGGGTCATGGCTAGGTTATTTGTGCAAGATGGCCATGATCTATCTTTTCCGAGATTTGTCTTCAAGCAATATCTTCAGGGGCATATCAAGGCAGATGTCCTGGCCCCCATTCTCTCTGAATGTGACAGGTTGTCTTCTACAGATTGGACGAAGCTCTATCCCTTGTCTGCTCAGTAGCTAGGAGATCTTAATGCTTCTCAGGCCAGCTCAAATCAACCTCCCTTGTCTCCCGGTGAATTTTTGGATGCCAACTCTCTTCACCTCATCCGGGATTCCTATCTGACCTGGGTCGAACGATACAAGGTCTTCTTTGCTTTAAAGAAAGAGCTTAGATCGCTTCAGATTGTCTATCCCCTCAAGATTGATGCCTTTCTTTCTTCGGTTTGCCAGTTTTGGGTCATTCTTATCCTACAAGATAGCCCTTGGCAGTGCTAAATATAGGGATTTCATTTCAGATCAAAGGCAACTTCATATCAAGAGGATGGCTCCCACCATGGGACCCTCCTATCAAATTGATTTGGGGCCTTTCAAGCTTTTTTTGAAGAGCAGGAACGCCAGGCACTCCCTGTCATCAGACGCTTTGCCTCCCTGTTGTCTCCTACTTATTATTTACCTGTACCTCCACAAAACTATCCAATACATTTGGTTGAGTGCCCTTCCATCTTTTATCTTCTTCTTTGTCTCAGTTTATCTTTTTGTTTAATGACAAAAGGGAGAAACATACTTAGCATGTCTGAAATACATTCCACAAATTTCAGATTCTTTATTTTCATGTTTCTTAATAAGTTTTGTCATCACCAAAAAGGGGGAGATTGATGATCAGTCTGTCTCCATATAATTTTAATTAATTACATATTTATTTTGGTGATTAACAAAACCTTATCAAAGTTCTCTAACATATATTCCATAAGTCTTAAGTACCGAAATATACCAAGGTCAAACAAACCATATTGGTAAGTATCATATTTCTGAAGCGTTAATTATTTTAAGATTAATTTCTCTAAGTCCACATCGAATTTTGTTGAAGTCACAACGATTTCCTTCATGATATCGATTTTAATAGAGCTATAACGATTTGATATCATAATGATTTGCTCATCGCAACGATTCCTAAGTCATCATAACGATTTGCTCATCGTAACGATTTACTCATCACAACAATTTCTTTAGTCATCGTAACGATTTGCTCATCGTAACAATTTGCTCATCGCAACGATTCCTTAGTCATCATAACGATTTGTTCATCGCAACGATTCCTTAAGTCATCATAACGATTTGCTCATCGTAACGATTTGCTCATCACAACGATTTCTTTAGTCATCGTAACGATTTGCTCATCCTAACCTAACGATTTGCTCATCGCAACGATTCCTTAAGTCATCATAACGATTTGCTCATTGTAACGATTTGCTCACGCAACGATTCCTTAAATCATCATAACGATTTGCTTCGCGCAATGATTTCTTTAGAGCTCATAACGATTTGCTTCGCGCAACGATTTCTTTAGAGCTCATAACGATTTACTTTGCGCAACGATTTCTTTAGAGCTCATAAGATTTGCTTCGCGCAACGATTTCTTTAGAGCTCATACCGATTTGCTTCGCTGCAAACGATTTCCTTAGAGCTCATAACGACTTGCTTTCTATAACGATTTGTTCATATTCTAACGATTCCTTTAATAATACAACGATTTGCTTTCTATAACGATTTATTCAGTATTCATAACGATTCTTTAATGAATACAATGATTTGCTTTCTATACGATTTGTTCAGTGTTCTTCTTCAGCACAACGATTTCATAAGTCATATAGGCATCGACTTTATGTTTTATATCGACTTGATATTTATCTTATTTCTGAAAGCATTGAATAGTCAAAGTCTTCGTATATCTGTCTGACTGCTGTGCATTTAATGAAGACAGAACGCATCTCTGCATGCATGCAGATGATATCTTTTCATTATCGTGCATACTTTGTTAACATCTTTTAGAACAAGCTATTTGGCATTACTATTTTGGTGAATATTCACATCAACATTTTCTGACATCAAGAGACAGTCTAACTGTCTAATGTTCTAGCATTTAATGTATGCAGGGCCCTAAAGACATTTTGTCATACAACGTTGGACCATATAGACGCCAGAAAATCCTATCTCTTTTACGTGCTCAAATGGATAAAAGATTGTTGACTAGAAGCTTCCAAGTGTCAAACAGTCTAACGTCTACCAAACTAAGAGACACGGTTACTTCACGACTACATTTCAAATTGGAGATATAAATACAAGATAGCAGCTCCAGAAGAAATATATAGAAGTGAGACTGACCATCGAATACTACAAGCATTGCAGATCTTCTGAAAGAATCCGAGAGCCAAGAATTCAATTCTAGTGTGTCTTTATCTCTTTGCTCCTGTGCTGTAATAGAATTCTAAGAGAGCCAGTGTAGTTCTGAGAGAGTGCCTTGTTTAGATTATTTGCTCTCAGTGCTAGTACCTTTAGATCTTGTCTTGCTAGAAGCTTGATCTAGGGGCTTGAATTCCTACTTATTCTGTTGTGTTGTAGTTCCCTTCAGTTGTGAAGGAAGACCTGGTGGATTCAGGGTGTTTAGTTCCCTTCTGTTGTGAAGGAAGACCTGGTGAGATCCATGGTGTTGTAGTTCCCTTCGTGTGAAGGAAGACCATCTGAGCTGGGTGTTGTATTGTCCATAGGGGGACTGTACCCTAGTTAGTGGAATCCTGATTTGTTGCTCAGGGACTGGACATAGGACTCCTAAGGAGAGGAGTCTGAACCAGGATAATTCCTTGTGTTGTGTGATTGCTTATTGTGTGTTTGTCTTTTATACTAACCTTCACTAACCTTCATCGAAGATCATCTTTGTATGAATATTTTAAGTACAGGTACTAATCAAATAATTGAAAAGGCCCATTCACCCCCCTCTGGGCTCGTCAACTGGGCAACAATAAGATCTAAATTTATCTTATTTCAAACTCATATCTCAATAGTTTTGATAAGTTACTTAATTTAACTATTTAATATAATGTTTGAAATATATTCATAATTTGTTACAAGCAATATGATATTAATAGATAGACATCGCAAGGGAGGGGGTTGGTGTGCGACAAGGTAGGGGCGGTGCTGTAACTCCCCTTCGCACACCGCCTAGAGCCCCTTTTCTGCACCGTCGGTGACGGTACTGCGATTGTCGAGAGCATCGTCTTGCCACTGACAGATGGTCCACAGTGGTCGCCTGAGATGCCAAGTGGCCGACAACGCACCCCCTCGGTCCACTGGGGGGCTCACCTACTGCGCAGGTCAGTCTCGAGAGGAAGAGATACTTGATACGTTGGGGGACCTTGCAACACTAAATTTTATGTTCATGCCCCTATTTACATGATCTGTGTATATACCCTCATTTGCATAATTGTGTATATACACTGTGGATTTAGTTTATGACATTTAAGCCCTCAAAAATATTTTATATTGTAATAATACTATATAAAAACAAATAAATATTTTTATATCAATATATACTTATTATTTTAAGAAATATTTAAATGAAGTGTTAACGAGTACTTAGACAGCTCTTAATGAGTATTTAATCGAGCTCTTGAACGTTGTTCACGAGTATAATCGAGCCGAGCTCACATGTGTCAGACTCAACTCGTTTATGAATCGAGCTTTTTTTCTTGTTCAAGCTCGGCTCGTTAATTAAATAAACGAGCCGGACCGAGCTTTTATCGAGTCGAGTTTCGAACTACTCGTCGAACGTATCGACTCGTTTACACCCCTAGGTGGCACCATGTACGAACCCGAGCTGCACATCTTCCAAACCAAATTAAGGAAACCTCCATCTCGACCTCAAGCGTGGCAATAGCGTATTCATGAGGCTTTCTAAAATGTGGTTCACACGACAGCTGGTGGAGTTGTTCACGGAGGGAAAGATCTGAGGATCACGCTCTCGGTAAGGTCACAGTCAGCATGAGTTGGCTTGCCGTTTATGGCTGGAGTCGGTCTAGCTAGCCTACCGGTTGTTATCCAACTCGCGACAATCAAAGGCATATCTTTAGCAGGATTTCCAAGTTCACCCGCGGAAACCTCTTCCAAGCAACCCCTATAAAATGGATGGACATTCTTCGTCCGAAGGTACGCAATCTCTGAAACACTAAACTTCTGACTCACAACTCCCGAGCTGACTTGATCGTCAGAGTGTCTACCCACCAAGGAAGCTCGGTGGTCTGCAGGTCGGAAGCTCGACATCTTCAACATCATCATTGCGCCATCTTCTCTTGGGTCTTCTTGGCTTGAGCCGACCCCATTACTCAAGCAGTAACATTTTGGCGCCGTCTGTGGGAAACAAACAAAAAGCTTCAATGGCACTCAAGGGAAGATGGTGGCTCGTTTGTCTGGTGATGAGAAATCCCCGCCAACATTGTGAAGAAAAATCCAGAGGAGGTTCTGGTATGGGCGAACAGGATTCAATGACTTCCTCTTGCCTTGATCGGTCGAGCAGATGGTCGTGAGTCTACACGAGATGCTGGCCCAAATGGAGCAAAATCAGTAGTCCATAACGGCTCAGGGGGAAGCCGCAAGTCGTTTGACCACCCCTATCGCGGTCAACCTTGATGTCGTCCGGCCTACTGAGGTCCGCACACACCACCCGATGCTGTCGGCTAGTCACGTCGACGTCCAAATTGCAGCACTCGTGTTGTCGGCGCTGGTCCCACCGCAGGTTCTTGTGCTGCTCGTGGCTCCTGCCACGGCCACAGAGCACGTCATGCCTAGGACGACCGAGGCCGATCACTTCTCGGCCGAGTCGACACATGCCCCGACGATTTACTGGCATGGAGCCCTAGTGGAGGAGCGACCTCCAGGAGATGAATAGAAAATCGAGGCTTTGCAGCGTGGTTCTTATGTCCCCTCGGGCGACACTATTGTCCACCTCACCATTCATCGGGAGATGACCTCGGCCCCCGTCTCAACAAAGTTGCAGCTCCCCAAGTTCCGGTGGTACAACGAGACGACGAATCCTGTACACCCCTCGACAACTTCCAGGGGCAGGTCGAGATGGTAAATATTTCGGATGCCCTGAAGTGCCGGGCATTCATGGCTACTCTCGACGACGCGGCACTCCAATGGTTCAAGGCCTACCATGGAGCTCGTGACAAGCTTCCCCGACCTGGCGCAGCATTTCCTAGACCATTTCTACAACACGGTGCAGCATTCCCTATGCATTGACGACCTGTGGCTGGTTGCGCAGAAGGAGGCCGAACTCTTTCGCGACTATGCCAAGAGATTCCAGCTGGAGGTCATGAAGGTGATAACCTCGACCTGAGGACGGCTGTCAACATCCTGACGAGATTGGTGCTCCAATGTGCTGTTTGTAGCTTCCATCGCAAAGAAGCCGCTGGTAAGTCTCTCCGACCTCCTCTCTCGCATGCAGAAATATGTGCGGCTGGAGTCCACCCTCGGCGCAGCAGGAAAGCTCGGTAGACCGTCCAAGTTGGGATCAACCAGCGGAGCACCATCCCAGATAAAGACGAGGAGGGAGGAGCCCGCAGCATACGAACCGAGGTGACCAAGATCCAAGCCACCGCCTCGACGAAGCTCGCCGAATTAGGGATCTTTCTCAATTCGGCAGGCTTCCCTCGGAGATTCTGCCAATCATCAAGAAGCTGCCAGGGTTCTGGCACCCTAAACTGATGACGAGACCACCTTCAAGTGTGGAGCCAACCTCTACTGCGACTACCACAAGGACTTTGAGCACACGATCGACATGCCGAGCCTCAAGGTAGAGATCTCGAAGATACTGCGGCGTGGCATCATCGGGAAGGACGTCGTGGAAGGGCGGCCGAAGGCTCCGGCCCTTAACGAGGAGCGCGGAGCGCCCCCAGGGGCTAAGGGAGTGGTCTTGGTGCTGGCAGGCGGCTTGGCAAGCAGCGGCGACAACGGGAGAAAGTGCAAGGCATATGCGTCGACGGTAAGATCAGGCTCAAGCAGACCGCGCCAGGGGCCAGGGGGTCATTTCTTTCTTTGAGGAAGATGTAGTCGGCCTCAGCCTCCCACATGACGATGCGCTGGTCATACATGCTGACGTTGATGGTTATGATGTACACATGATTTTAGTTGATAATGGAGCTGCCCAGATTCCTTTTTTATGACTGTTTTGTAAAAATGGCGGAACTGAGCTCCAAGTTGAAACCGGTCATCACCCCCCTCTTTGGTTTAGTCGATTAAGCTGAAGGTCACACTCGGCACCCAACCGCATCATGTAACGGTTGAGGTCGAGTTCCTCGTGGTGAAGGTGAAGTCGGCCTACAACACGATCTTTAGTCGAGTCTGTTGGGCAAACTTGGAGGAGTCTTATCGACCTACCACTAGAGCTGAAGTTCCCGACGCCGAAAGGATAGGCGAGGTCATGGGGAACCAGACCGAGGCTCGGTGGTGTTATGTAAATTCCATCAAGGCAAAAGAACTAGTAGTTTCCGAGTATGTACCTATCCATGATAAAATCTCAGAAGGCACGAGCCACCGGTAGACTAAGCAGTGGAGATCTCGATGGAATGGTCACT
The DNA here is from genome assembly GCA_014218235.1 of Colocasia esculenta. Classification (NCBI taxonomy): domain Eukaryota; kingdom Viridiplantae; phylum Streptophyta; class Magnoliopsida; order Alismatales; family Araceae; genus Colocasia; species Colocasia esculenta. Next base: position 10,965,749 of record CM024754.1, on the reverse strand, counting down.
GGTCGTCGTAGCTGAGCTCCAAGAGTTGGAGGAGCATATAGTAGATTTCCTGAAGGCAATGACAACGTCTTCGTGTGGTCGGAAGACGACCTTCCGGGAATCAATCCGGAAGTCATCTAACCCCAACTGAACGTCGACCCAGGGTCTAGCCGGTGCGCCAGAAGAAGTGGCCTTTTTCGGTCGACCGACAGGAGGCGGTGGACAAAAACCTCAAAAAGTACTGCGCGCAAGGATGGTTTGCGACGCCCTCTACCCTGAATGAGTTGTGAATGTCATCCTCATAAATAAGGCGAATGGAAGATGGCGCATGTGCGTTGGCTTCACCGACCTGAACAATTGTGCCCGAAAGATAGTTTTTTGCTCCCTCGCATCGACCAGCTCGTCGATTCCATGGCGGGTCACAAGCTTTTGAGTTTCCTCAACGCCTACTTGGGATATCATCAGATAAGGATGGCTCCTGAAGATGAGGAAAAAACGGCCTCACCATGGAAAAGGTCTGTACTGTTTTCCCTGAGGCCCCTTGGACTAAAATGCAGGGGCAACATACAGAGTCTCGTCAACATGATGTCGAGCACCAAATCGGGAGGACATGGAGATATACATCCAACGACTGCTGGTAAAGAGCCGACGGCCGAGGACCATGCTCGGACTTGGCCGAGCTTTGACGATACCGCGCAATATGGGATGAAGTTGAACCCCGAAAGTGCATCTTTGTGTTCGA
>CM024754.1:10886521-10964928 GCA_014218235.1 Colocasia esculenta | reverse complement strand
AGAGAGCAAGCATATGCTAATAAAATTCTGATTGCCTCTAATCTAGCAACTGCGAGTATAGGTTTCATCAAAGTCTATGCCTTCCTCTTGGGAGTATCCTTGAGCAACAAGTCTAGCCTTGTTCCTGGTAATTCCCCTGATTCATCCATTTTGTTTCTGAAAACCCATATGGTTCCAATAACTGGATGGTCAGTAGGTCTAGGCACAAGGGTCCAAACTTCACTGCGTTGGAACTGATTAAGTTCCTCTTGCATAGCAAGGATCCAAGATTCATCACCCAGTGCATCATTGATTGTCTTAGGCTCAATCTGTGAAACTAATGCACAGAAATCACTTGGAATTTGCATACCTCTTGTTCTTACCCTATCTTGAGGATTACCTATGATATTTCTATAGGATGATCCCTGTGGTACCTAATTCTGTAGGTAGTCTTCTTGTGGTTTCTTCTTGTTGTTTGAGATCTTCTAGTGGGGGATCTTCTGATTCTTCATCTTGTTTTGTTCTCCTTCAAGAGAAGTCTTTTCAAGATCCCTGCAAAGATCATCAACACCATCTTCTTCTTCTTCTATCCTTTTGATAGAAGGGTTAGTTTCATCAAATAAAACATGTACAGTTTGTTCTATATTTAGTGTCTTCTATTAAACACTCTATATCCTCTAGGTTTTGAGATTACCCTAACAGAAAACTTCATAACTTTTAGCATCTAATTTTCCTAAGTTGTCTTTACCATTATTAAGAGATAAAACACTTACAGCCAAAACGTCGAAGATGACTGATGTTGGGCTTCTTATCTTGTATAATTCATAAGGAGTCTTTTTTCAGGATGGGTCTGATCATGCATTGTTGATAATGTAGCAAGCTGTATTTGCTGCTTCTGCCCAGAAATACTTTGGTAGATTATACTCATTAGCATAGTTCTGGCCATATCTAGCAATGTTTGTTCTTCCTTTCTGCTACACCATTTTGTTGAGGTGTTTGGGAGCTGAGAAATTGTGTTCAATTCCATTTTCTTCACAAAATTTCAGAAACTCTTCATTTTGAATTCTCCTCCATGATCAGACCTGATACTGTAATCTGAAATTTTTATTCTTTTGAACAATTTTGCTGAATTTCAGAAAGGCTTGAAACGCTTCAGATTTGGCTTCTAGAAAAGACACCCAAGTATATCTTGAGTAATCATCAACTAATACATAGCCATAGATCTTTCCTCCAAGACTGACTGTCTCATAGGTCCAAATAAATCCATGTGAATCAATTCCAGGGGGCTTGGAAAGTTGTAACAATTGTCTTGGACTGAAATGAGGTTTTTGTCTGTTTTCCTTTTGCACATGCTGAGCAAATTCCAGACTTTTTGATTTTCATCTTGGGAAGACCCTCAACCAGATCATGCTTTAATAATTTATTGATCACTGAAGTGCTTGCATGACCAAGTCTTCTGTGCCACAAATCAGATTCTTCACTTTTAGTAGATGCCAAGCAAAGGTTTACTTCTTTTAATTCTGCCAGTTGCATGTGTATAAATTCTTTATTCTTTGTGCCTCAAAGACCTTTTTGTTGTTCTTCATAATTACACACTTATCATTCTGAAAACTTACTAGATGACCTTTATCCATAACCGACTAATACTGATCAGGTTGTGCTTGAGACCTTCTACATACATGACATCTTCATTAAATCTTTTTCTTTAGTATAATAGTTCCACAACCTAGCACTTTTCCTTTTCCATTGTCACCATAAGTAACTTGACCAGATTCTTCTCTAAAACTTGTAAATAGCTTCCTATCACCTGTCATATGCCTTGAGCACCCTATCCAATACCATTTGGATGCCCTCAGCCGACCCTGCAAACAAAGCTAAGTTTAACTTTTGGTACCCAAACTTTCTTGAGTCCTTGATGGTTAGTTTAGGAATCCATCTTAAGTTCTAGTAGTGCATGTGCTAACTGTGTGACCTAGTTGGTTGCAATGTGTACAACATAAATCAAAAGGATTTTTCTTGTGTATATTTCTACTATATTTCTGTTTTTGTTTATAAGCATGTTGATTTACCCTTTTGGTATTCTTTATATCATCATTTGTTACAAACTTAGGAGTTGGATATACTTTAGGATGAATAATATGTTCTTCATTTTGTGGGGGTGTGTATCCTACTCCATATTTCCTTTTCCTTTTCTGGCACCTTTCAGATCTACAAATAATGAAGTTTGCAAGTAGTTATTTTATCTAAAGTGGCTCTTAGATAACTATTTTCTTCTTGCAATTTCTCTTCATTCTTCAGTTCTCTTAGATTTGATTCTAATTTTAATATTTTGTTATTCTTATTTTTCAAATCTTCACATAAAAGTTCATTAGCTCTTTAGTTTTAGTTGAATTTTTCTTAACCTTTCAGCCTCATTTTAAGAAAGGTATCGCTCTTTTCTTGATTTAAAAAATTTAGCTTGATTATTTATTTGCTTTACAACAGACTTATATTTTATAAAGTTCATTGAAGGCATCCTCTAGACTATCTGAATCAGATTGGAGTAGGAAGTAAAAGATGTTTCAGAATTTACCTATTCTAGTCCTGCTATGAGGGCTAGATTTGCCTTTTCTTCTTCTTCAGATTCTGAGCTGAAGGAGTCTGAGCTGGTAGCATCTTCATTATCCCATGTTGCTGCCATAGCTCTTCTTTGAACTTTTGAATCTCTTTTCTTTGCTTCTTCTTTTCTGACTTTTCTGCTTGGTCCTTCTTTTTGAGTCTGGGACACTCAAATTTGTAATGTCCCGGCTGATGCACTCATAACAGGTTAGCTCTTTCTTTCTATCTTTCTTGAAGAACTTTCTTGAGCCAAACTTCTTCTTCTTAGCCAAAATTCTTGTAATTTAGTTGAGAGCATAGCCTCATCATCACTGTCATCTGATTTTTCTTTGGAGTCCTCAGATGAAGAATAATCTGCAATTTAGAGCATTTGAAATTTTCTTCTTTGAAGAGCTTTCAGAAAATCTTTCCATATTTATTCATGTGCCATGAGAGAGCCTATTAATTTATCAATGGACAATTCAGTGAGATCAGGGCTTCCTCTATGGCAGTGACTTTAGGGGTCCATACATTTGTTAGAGATCTTAATATCTTTCTAATTGTTTCTTCATTGGTTAGATTTTTCCCTAAGGCACTTAATCCTACAATTATATTTGAGAATTTGTTGTACATTTGTGTTATATTTTCATTTGGAAGCATTTGAATTGTTCATATTGAGATACTAGTATATCTATTCAGTTGGCTTTACTCTATCAGTTCCTTCATAAGTTACTGTAATTTGTCCCACATTTCTTTTGCTGTCCTACAAGCCGAAAGTCTGTTGAATTCTCTTTTAGATAAGGCACACAAAGATAATTTTTTGCTTTATAATTTAGGGACATATTTCTCTTATCAGCAATAGATAAACAGTAGAGGTAGAAGTGGCTCCAACTATTTCATAATTACCTTGTTCAATCACCTGCCAAAGGTCGTAGTCTGTACCTCTGATGAAGCATTCCATTCTCATCTTCCCAATATTGATAATCTTCACCATAAAAAGAATGGTGGCCTTGTGACTGATTGGCCTTCATAATTGTGAGCTTCTGATGCCATTTCTTCTCAAATCTTTTGATTCTTCTGAGAAGACCTCCGCTGATACCACTTGTTGGATCGAAATGGCAGATTCACAACCTAGAGGGGGGGGGGGGTGAATAGGACTTTCTAACTTTTCAAATTCTTTGAAAAAAACACAACACTAAGTAGATGGTTAGTACTTGGTGTGGTGTGTGTGATTCAAGTGTGAACTTGGCGGAAAACATCACACAAAAAATTGCACAAGAGATTTATCCTGGTTTGGCCCTTCCCACCTGGAAGTCCTACATCCAGTCCTCAAGCCAACCACTTGAGATTTCACTAAACTGCAATCAACTTGGCCTTCTCTCCCCTTGAGAGGAATTACAACACCCACTTGCTCCAAAGCAAGTCTTCCTAAAACAGGGGTAAACAAGACCGCCTTATACCAAAGGCCTTCCCTTCACAAGAGGGGCAATGCAGAATCAAATTTCTGCAGAAATTACAACAGAAATGAAGGAAGAAACTCTTGTGTGTTTGCCTTTAGAATGAGCACAGAACACACACTTTCCAGCAGGATTGAAAGATAAGGAGTTCAATCAATCCTAGCTGAAGCTACTTGGGTGGACTTTGAAATAAAAGCAATACAGTTGCCACCTAAAAGACAGATCTTCAGAACAAGAAATTTCTGAAGAGATTCTCTCAAATAAGAACTTGAGCAGAAGACTTTGAGAGAGCTTGAAGAACGCAAGATGAGCTTTCAAGAAATTGTCTTGAACACTATGCCTTGTTGTTGTTTCTCAAGAGCTTCTTCATTTTTTTATAGTCTTCAAAAACTAGCCGTTGGAGAAGATAGCAGTTGGAGTAAGATGGCTGTTGTGTTCTTAGTCGTTTGGAGATAGTCTGGGATCCTTTGGATCTCTGAAGTTTTTATCCGAAGGGCCATGAATTTTGGTCTCTTTCCAAGGTCTTCAGAAATAGGAGCAGTTGCTATAGCTAGAAGATAAGCTATTTAAAGTCTTGAGCTGAGCAACCCATGCCAGATATGTGCCCCAATAAATGCCTATTTAGCAAGGGACAAGACAAAGACAAAGCATCTCCATACCTTGGGGTAGGAGGGTCAGTGGAGTGCAACAAAAACAGTATGGAACCTAGTATTCTTAGTCATTTCAGAAAATAAGTAGATAGACAAAAAAGGTAAAGTATGGGTTTGTCAGTGGTAGGTGAGATGGTCAAAAGCCATGCATTGAAACTTACATAATGCTTTGTGTCTCTTAGAAGATATAGACTAAGGCAAAGGACACTAAGACTGTAAGACTAGAAATAAATTGCAAAGAATATTTTGCATAATTTCGAATGTACTGAATTTCGTCAGAAGAAATATATTAAAATAATGATCATGAAATTTGTCACTGATTTTATACTAAGAAGTTTAGATTCAGCAAAGAACTAATAGAAATATTTCCTGACAGATAGAACTGACAAAGGTACAAGTACACAATAACAGTGTAGTCAAATGCAGTAGAATAGGTAATTCGACTTAGAAGTAAGCATGATTTGACTACAGTAGGAACTATGTAAATCGACTACAATAGAGCAACCATCAGTCGAATGTAGTGTAAGACTGAGTCGAGGTGGTGAGTCGAATGATGTTTAATGTGAGTCGAAGTCTTGAATCGAATACAGTGTAAAAGAGTGAGTCGAAGTCATGAGTCGAATACAGTGTAAAAGACATTCGACTATATGAGCGAAGTCATGAGTTGAATACAGTGTAAAAGACATTCGACTGTAGATGAGTCGAAATCATGAGTCGATTACAGTGTAAAAGACATTTGACTGTATGAGTCGAAGTCATGAGTCGAATACAGTGTAAAAGACATTCGAATGTATGAGTCGAGTCAGAGTCGAATACAGTGTAACATTGCGGACTTAGAAAGATTTTCAAGACTTGTGACTGAGCTTCTGAATGAGTCGAATTAGTCGAATACATCAGTCGAATTCAGTAGGCTATAGAGAGTCTGTGCCTTAGAAAATTTTGGGCATTGAATCTGTCTAGAATTTTTTGTGTGATATATATATATTATGAAAAATACATATTTAGGGATTTTCTTTAGAAGCAAAATATATATTTAAAGATTGTCATAGCAAAATCATATTATATTAAAGACTTAGGGTAGTTGCTCAACAGTCCCGACGTGTTCCTGAGTTACCGACGACCCGACGCATTCGCGCCAGTTTCCTGTCCTTGCTTCTTTCCGAGGTAAGCGATGAGTCACCCTTCTTCTTCTTCCTCTTCTGGGGCTGCCTCGTCATCTTCCTCTTCTTCGAAGTCTAAGGATCCCCCCGCCTCAGAGAATGCTCCCGACCATGTTTCCGACGACCCTGAGGTGGGGTCGGAAGCCGTAGGAACCTTGGTGTCTAGCCCCGTCGAGGACTCCTCTGGTGCTCGTCGTCGGGCAGATAATGTGGCGGACGCGCGTTGCGAGACCTCTCCTGATACTTTCAAATGGCTTCAAAGCATCGTAGGTTAGTTCGCTCGGTCGACGCGGTTTTGTTGCCGACAGAAGTTTCAGGGACCATTATGTCATGGACGGGGGGTTCTCGGTCTATTCCGAGGCTGTTCGGGCAGGTCTTTGCTTCCCTTTCCCCCTTCGTCATTTTCCTTCTTCTGGAGCTCGGGCGGCCCTTCCCAACTGGCCCAAATGCCTGGCGCGTAATCGTCGGCTTCCTGTCCATGTGCTACTCGGCGGAGGTCCCTCTGACCTACGCCTTTCTTATACCTTTTCTCTATTAAGCCGTTCGGGACTGGTTCTATTTTGCGGCGAGAAACGATCGACAAGTTCTCGGCAGGCTTCCTTCCTCGCTTCATGGTTGGAAGAGGATTTCATCTTTATCCATAGTCCCTCGGGGTGGCGTTCCCGACCAAGTGGTCGGTTATTGACGTCCGGAACAAAGCTTTTGGATCGCCGAGGCTTACAGCATCCGAGCTTGCCGACCTCCAGTGCTTGAAGTAGGGTGGAGCCCCCCAACCTGATCGATATACCGAGGGAGCTTTCGGCTGATCGACGAGGGCACAAAAGGTTGCCAACCTCGTAGCTGTATCTTTGGTCTGTCTATGATTTCCCGTCTGACAAGTTTCATGTACCTGCAGCCATGGCCGACAAGAACTCTTCCGTTTTGCCCCGACGCATAAGGGGCTGTCGCTTGCCGAGAAGGCCAAGAGCCAGGTTCATTCAGGGAGAAGAAGGTGGCTTCTCGTCCCGAGAAGCGTCAGCGTGAGGCCGAAACTGCGCCGCCAGTGGTCTCATCGGTCTCGGCGTCGGGTCAGAGCTCGGCCCCCGTCCCGTCGGCTGAGGAGAGGCCAGCGAAGTGCCCTGTCCCGCCGTCGCCGTCCACAGCACCCGCTGTGTCTCAGCGCCGACCCAGACTTGCTTCTCTCTTGATCCGGTCGAGTGGGGGCGCCAAGCCCTGCACCTGAAATTAGAGCCGAAAACGCTCAGTCGACCTACGCGTCGGCTCAGCATGATTTCCACCACGGTTTGCTGGACCAGTTGGCCGCGTTTGATGCGTTCGCGCTCGGACGAGGTAAAGAGGTTGGCCTGCGACAAGCACGTCACTGAGGCCGAGGAGCTCGTGGCTTTCGAGAAGGCCCATTGTCTTGGGTTAGAGGAGGCGGCGAAGAAGAGGGAGAGCGACTTCCAGGCGGCCCTCGTATCCGAGAGAAGGAGCGCTTCGCGCCACGCGAAAAGCACTCGAGGTTGTGAAGAAGGCTCAGTACGACGAGATAGCTGCACATGAAGAGACGAAGAAGAGCCTCTCGCGCCTCGTCGCCGAGGAGAGGGACAAGGCGATAGAAGAATATCGCAATTCCGACAAGCTCCAAGATGAGGTCGCCGCCTCTCAAGGAGGGATACAATGATTGCCTCGCAAAGATAAAGGGGCTGTACCCGACTGGACTTATCAGGAGCAGTTCTTCCTGGCAACGGTTGTGAGCGACGACGCGAGCGGGTCGTCGGGAGTTGGGACAAAGAGATCGCCGCAGTGGTGGACGAGGCCATAGACACGGCCATCGATCGTTCTCGATAGAGCTGCCGATGATGTAACAAACGAGGAGTAGTCGACCTCGTTTGTGTCCCTGGTTCCCTCTGAATGAAAACAATTCTTTGCCAGATTTTGCTTTGTTGACGATTATTCCCCTTTATCTTTCAGTTCGTTTATGAGTGCCGAAATGACTTCGTCGATAGAGAACAACCTCGTAAGTGAGAGTGCGAAGCGACCTCGTAAATAAGAGTGTCGAAGCGGCCTCGTAAATAAGAGTGCCAAAGCGACCTCGTAAATGAGTGCCAGAGCGACCTCGTAGATGAGAGTGCCAAAGCGACCTCGTCGGTAAGAAAGTGCCGGAGCGACCTCGTAAATGAGAGTGCCGAAGCGACCCCGTAAATAAAGAGTGCCAAAGCGACCTCGTAAATGAGAGTGCGAAGCGACCTCGTTGATAAGAGAGTGCTGAAGCGACCTCGCTGGGAGGAGTGACGAAGCGACCTAAGGGAGTACCCTCGGAGGTGCTCGGCATTCCAGGTCCTTGGTACCATTGTGCCGCCAAGGTCTGATATTGGTAGGCGCCATGGCGAGGATTCCACGACTCGGTATGGCCTTCCCAGTTGGCCGACAACTTGCTAGCGGCCGACCTTGGATCCGAGATGACAACTTTCTGAGGACGAGACTTCCGATGGCAAAACGCCTCGGTCTGACTTTCCTGTCGAAGCTCCTCTTTATCTTCGTTGGTAGAGCTCCATCCTTGCCGATGCGTTCTCTGCCATCTCTTCAATAAGATCCAATTCGGTGCTCAAGGCGAGGGTGTTGGCTTGCTTGTCGAATATGAGGATCCTTGTCGTGGGACGAGGAGCTCCACGGGCGACACCCCCCTCCATGCCGAAAGCAAGTGCGAAAGGCGAATCTTGCGTTGCTTCTCTTGGCGTGGTTCTATAGGCCCAGAGGACGTGTAGAAGCTGGTGGCCAAGCACCTTTATGGATCTGCAGCCTTTTGTTTAATCCATCTAAGATCGTCCTGTTGGTGACCTCGGCCATCCCGTTTGACTGGGGATGAGCGACCGAGGAGAATCTGTGCTTGATGCCGAGCGCATCGCAGTTCCGACGAAACTTAATGTTGTCGAATTGACGCCCGTTGTCGGTAATGATTGTCGGGGTAGGCCGAACCTGCAAACAATACTTTTCCAAACAAAGTTCCAAGCGTTGGCGTCGGTGATTTTAGCCAGGGGCTCGGCTTCGACCCACTTGGTGCAATAGTTGACGCCGACAATGATGAACTTCCTTTGGCCAGACGCAGGCGGAAAAGGTCCGAGGATGTCCATTCCCCATTGTGCAAATGGCCATGGTGATGTTATGTTCGTGAGCTCCGAGGGAGGTTGCCGATCAATTTTACTGAAGAGCTGGCACTGATGACAGCTCTTCACGTAGTTCTCGGCGTCTTTGAGCATAGTAGGCCACCAATAACCTTGTCGGGTTATTCTCGTGCTAAGGAGAGAGGTCCTGCATGGCATCCGCACGTACCTTCATGTACTTCGCTGATGATTTCTTCCGCCTGGTTAGGCTACGCAACGATGCTCGCGGTAGCTGAATCCCTTTCGATATAGCTCGTCGCCGATAATGAAGAACTTTGGCGCTCGTCGCCTTGTCTTCTCGGCTTCTTCTTTATCTTCTGGGAGTATTCTGTCTCTGATAAACTCAATTAGTGGGGTCATCCATGTCGTTCCGGTATCGACGACCATTAATTCCGTCGTCGCGATAGACGGTTCGCGGAGTTCCTCCACCAACATGGCGGGCAGCGGCTCGACTAGAGACGACGCGACCTTGGAGAGCGCGTCTGCTTGATCGTTCTCGGCCCTCGGTATTTTTACGAGCTCGGCGGACTCGAAACTAGCCATAAGCTTTTGGACCTCGATCTTGTAAGACGCTAGCTTGGCTTCCTTCGCCTCGAACTCTTCTGACACTTGACTGACGACAGTTGGAGTCGCTGTAACGCGCACCCTTTGGCCCAGAGACCTCGCCATCTTCAACCCCGAGATCACTACCTCGTATTCTGCCACATTGTTAGAGGCGTCAAAACAAAAGGAACCGCGTACTTTAAGTCGATGTGTCGGACGAGCGCATGACGACCCCCACCCCACTGCCTTGTGAATTCAAGGCTCCATCGACGAAGATTTCCCATCCTTCAGCGACCTCTTCCTGTGGTTTGGTTCGAGCAGTCCCTCGGAAATAAAGTCGGCTAGGGCTTGGGCCTTGATGGCGACCCGAGGCCTAAACTCGACGTCGAATTCCCCGACCTCGATGGCCCACTTGGCTAACCTTCCCGAGGACTCGGGTCTCTCAAGGACTTGTCGGATCAGCGCGTCCGTGAGGACGACGATCTTGTGTGATTGGAAATATGGGCGTAGTCGTCGTGCCGCCATGATCAACGCGTACCCGACTTTTTCGAGGTCAGAGTAACCAAGGAACTTTCCTGCCCGTACACCGAAAACACACTTCTCGGGATTTAGTTTCATACCGAATTCTCGAAGAATGTCGAAGGCCTCGGCGAGGTCTTTGACGTGGTCCTCAGCTCGTCAGCTTTAACAAGCATGTCGTCGATGTAGATTTCCATCGTTTTGCCGATCTGTTTCTCGAACATCGCGTTGACTAGCCTTTGGTATGTCGCACCTGCATTCTTCAATACGAAGGGCATACGGTGAAACCGTACAGACCTTTCTCTGTGGTGAAGGATGTCTTGTCCTCGTCCTCGGGCGCATCTTATCGGGTGGTAGCCGAATATGCGTCGAGGAAGCTCAGCAGTTCGTGCCCTGAAGTTGAATCGACGAGCTGGTCGATTCGGGGCAAGGGGAAGCTGTCTTTTGGACAGGCTCGGTTCAGGTCGGTGAAGTCTACGCACATCCGCCACTTCCCATTATCTTTCCGCACCAAGACGACGTTGGCGACCCATCCGGGGTAGAAGGTGTTCTTGACGGTCCCTGCGCACAAGTATTTTGTTAGACTGTCGTCTACCACTTCCTGGCGGTCAGCCAACAAGGGTCTTTTTTTTCTGACGGATGGGTCGGGCTTTGGGGCCGACGTTCAAATGATGTTGGATGATTGTCGGATTGATTCCCGGTAGGTCGTCGTCCGACCAAGCGAATACATCGCCGCTTTTGCCGAGGAAGGCAACGATCTCGCTCTCCAGCTCATTGAGCTCGGTGCCGACCACTAACGCTCCCTTCTCTATTTCGATTTGTTTCATTTGTTCCACTGGTTCATGCCTTTGGACATCGTCATTGACACTGGGCACATACTCCGAAACAGCTGGCTCTTTCGCTTTAATTGAATTTACATAACATTGGCGCGCCTCGGCCTGGCTCCCGACGACTTCCCCTACACCGCCAGGAGTCGGAAACTTCAACTTTTGGTGATAGGTTGAAGGCACTCCTCCTAACTTCCGAGCAACCCACGCCCAAAAATCGCGTTGTAGGCCGACCTCACTTGACTATGAGAAAGTTGACCTCAACCGTTACATGTCGCAGGCGGGTGCCTAAGGTTACCTTCAGCCTAATAGATCCTCGGCTGTGACATGCTCTCCGTTGAATCCGAACGGGGGGGTAGACACTGGCTTGAGTTCGGCACTTAGGTTGGGCATTTTAAGGAAACAGTCGTAGAACAGGATGTCGGGCGCAGCCCCATTGTCAACGAGGATACGATGCACCACGTAGCCGTCGACGTCGGCATGAATGACCAGCTCATCGTCGTGAGGGAAGCTTAGACCGATGGCGTCTTTATGTGAGAAGGTGATGATCTCAGCTCCGAATGTCGGTCCGCTCACTCCGAGAACCAGCGACGACGCGTAGGCCTTCCTCTTTCCGTTGCTGTCGCCGCCACTTGCCGACCCTCCGGTGAGGACCAAGACGGCCCCTTTCCCCTCGCGCTCGCGTCCCTCTTCCTCGCCGCGCTCTTTCGGCTTCCCGTCGACGACGTCTTTTCCGATGATTCCTCGCCGCAGCATCTCTGCGATCTCCATCTTGAGGCTCCTGCACTGGTCAGTAAGATGACCATAACCCTTGTGATATTCGCAATAGAGGTCGGCTCTCCTCCCCGAGGGGGGCCTCGTCATAGGCTCGAGTCGTCTAAACTTTGGCAGCTTCTTGATGACGGGGAGTATCTCTGAGGGCGGCCTCCAGAAGCGAGGGAGGTCCCTGACGCGTCAATATTCATCGGGTTAGCGATCTGAGTCCCGACGACCTTCAGGTTCTCGCCGCCTATCTCCTCGCGGTTCCTCTCTCCTCGGCCTTTTCTCACTTTGCTCGGTTCTCGTCGTGCCTTCATCAAGTGGTCGCTTGAGTCTTCCCGCGGCTCCTAGGGTCGACTCAAGCCTCACGTACTTCTGCATCCGAGAGAGGAGGTCAGAAAGACTTACAGGGGGCTTCTTGGCGATCGAAGCAACGAATGCCACGTCGGTACATACTCGTGTGACTATGTTGACCGCTGTCCTCAGATCCAGATCCACCACCTTTATCACCTCGATCTGGAAACGCGTCGCATAGTCACGAAACATCTCGTGCTCCTTCTGCGCGACCATAGGTCGTCGGTACACAGTGAATGCTGTACCGTGCTGTAGAAATGGTCCAAGAACCGTTGGGCCAGGTCGGTGAAGCTAGCGATCGATCTCTCGGGTAGCGCTTTGAATCATTGTAGCGCTGCATCATCTAGGGTAGACATGAAAGCACGGAATTTCATAGCGTCAGTGATATTTACCATTTCCACTTGCCCCCGGAAGTGGTTGAGGTGGTGTACGGGGTTGGTCGTCCCGTTGTAATGCCTGAATTTCGGTAACTAGAGTTTTTGAGGAACCGGTGCCGAGGTGATTTCTTCGGTGAATGGTGAAGCAGTCAGGAGCGTTGCCACAGATGGGGCGCGCGAGCCGATCCGCAGTGCTTCTATCTTTCTGTTCATTTCTCGCAGGTCGTCCTTCCACCGAGGATCGACCGGCGCCTCGCTGAGCGGAGTGGATCCGCTGTGAAATGGTCGGCAACGTCGGTTCTCGGCTGGTGATTCGGCACGGCTAACGGTGTGATCGGCGGAGCGTTGTCGGTCGGGCGGAGTGCTGGCGCCATACTCCCGGGTGCCACCCTTTGGATGTCGGCGTGACTCGCCGACGTCTCAGGTTGCAATGGTTGTCGGCCGAGATCTTCGATGTTGTCCTGAGCCCCTAGCGCAGGGACCGCATGACGGGTCGGGCCCTCGCCTCGCGTCGTGGGCGTCCTTTGGTTCTGCTCCATCCTCATTAATATCTGCTGCAAGATCGCAAGTGTATGTTCCACGCGATCGAGTCGCGAGGAGGTGGTTGAGTCCTGCTCCCCGTTGCCGGAGGCACCTCCGGCGACTTCCTTGATAATGATGGCCGGTGCGGCCTACCCCTCCGAAGCGCGAGCCATCGCCTTTCCCTTGGGTGCCATTGACGGAAGCTTTTGTGTACCGCGTCCCACTGACGGCGCCAAATGTTGCTGAAAACAACAAGGGTGGTCGGCCAGAGCCGAGCAGAGTGGACCCCGAGGGATTGACGATGTCGCGTTGTCGTCGGCGAAGAAGATCCGACCTGCAATGAACCACCGAGACTCCTCGGTGGTTGGGCACTTCGACGATCAAGTCAGTGAAGGTTGTTGAGAGAGAAAGTTGAATGCTACGAATAGCGTACCTCTTCCGGCGATGGTATCTCTACCTTTTATAGTGACGTGTAGGCTTGCGCCTTTGGAGAAGAAGGGAAGGTGACCCTTGCGTGGCAGGCGAGCCTGTGCGAGGCAAGTGCGCCCATCGGGGAACCTCTGCCAGCCGGGAGTCGGTGATTCCGCCGCGACAGTCACTTACCCAAATGATCGTGCGCCAGCTGAGGGCCGTGACGCACGGGATTTGCCTGCGTGATGAGCGGATATGACCTGGCGCCAGCTGGGAGCGACCGGATATAACGATTGGCTTATTTGGTTTTGTCAGTGGTCGGCTGTTTTCCGAGGACAAGACCTGACCGACAGGTCCGTCGGTCCTCGTCGGTCGTCATTCTGATAATGCCGTCGGAGGGTTGGTCCGGTGTCGTCGATCAGCCAGCGGCTATCGTCGGTCAGACTCGTCGATTGGCGACAATCGGTATCAACAGGTATTAATCAAATAATTTTAAAGACCCATTCACCCCCCTCTGGGCTTGTCAACCGGGCAACATATCTCTTCGAGACTTCTTCATGAAAGTTGTTCCTCACGATTTCCTCTACGAGCTCCAACTAGCTAGAATCACATCAAATGAATGTCTGTGCTTAAAGATACAGTGGATTATTCTTGACCTTCTCTCTCATATCGCGATCTAAACTAGCAATGAGTGCGGCTTCTCTACAGCCTGAACGAGGGTGATCTAGTCTGTGCTCTTTATGAAAGTTGTTCATGACATGACCAATGTATTCTATTAGATCAACACCAAGAATTAGAAAATAGAAACAAAACTGTAATAAATATAAACTATTTTCATATTATTAATATAATTCTTGTACTATTTTTATTGTGTGTACTTCAACAGAACGACATTCGGTTCCAAAAATAAAGTCAAACTTGAAGTCATCATAATTATTAGAAAAATATATTGATTCTAAAAATATAAATATCATGAATTATTGATGCATAGATGTTGAGATTAAGCCGACCTAATAATTTTTGGGACAATTTTTACTTAAAAAAATTGATTTAAAAAATTAAACTATAATTACTATAATTGTATCATCTCTTAATTAACTTATGTTTGAAATTTTATTTTCAATTAGACACCATTTAGACCTCTTAAATGCACACAAGATTTGTCGCGATACGGCAAACCCTCTGTGCACTTCAACGGGATAATATTTTGTTCCGAAAATAAAATCAAATATGAAGTCATCATAATTACTAAAAAATATATTGATTCTAAAAATATAAATATCAGGAGTTATTGATGCATATATGTGAGATTAAGTCGACCTAATGATTTTTGGGTCAATTTTACTAGACAAAAAATTATTTAAAAAATTAAAGTAAAATTACTATAATTTGTATCATCTCTTAATTAGCTTATGTTTAAAATTTTATCTCAATTAGATACCATTTAATCCTTTAGATGTTGAGATTAAGTCGATCTAATAATTTTTGGGATAATATTTACTTGACAAAAAATTAAATTTAAAAAATAAATTAAAATTACTATAATTACATCATCTCTCAATTTACTTATGTTTAAAATTTTATCTCAATTAGATATTATTTAAACCCCTTAGATACATCAGATGTGAGATGAGAATTTTTTAAAATATATATATAGGTCTGCCACGGACCGAACCGTACCGGTCCGTGATATATCGCGGCGTGACCTGACCGTACCATGGCTCGGATAAATCATGACACGGTGCGAGTTGACCAAACAGCACCGCCAACCGTGATCTCTCTAACGAGATTATTTACAAAGGGTGATAGAGGGTTTGTGGCTCAAATGGCGTAAAAGGGAGGGCCTCTAAGATTAGATCTCACTGATCACCACAGATGTGTTGGAAGGTATAGCACGTACATAACAAATTAATGAGGTATAAATGATGAGTAATGTGCCCTATTGGAATTGTTGTTGTTCATGATTGAAACGTGTACTGCCAACTAAAACTAATTGCGGCAGAAGGAAAATTTGTGGATGATGGGATTTTGACGAGGGATAGCTCTCAAGATGTGGCACCTTTCCCGGCCGATTCAGCACTAATGATACCATCTGGAGGTCGCACGAGGTATACCACGCACATTTATAATGCGATCACCGCCGAACTGTTTGGCCAATCTTAATGTCCGACCTAGAATATAGTAATACTTCTATTTAAGTAATACGTGGAAACAATTAATTGAGGCCTTACATATGGAGCAATCGCACAAGAACACACATTGATCGACTATGTATACTTGATTTTGACGCAATCCTATATCAAATCATTAAAAAGTCCCATCTCCCAAAAACTTATAAATAAATTGTACTAGGCGTATGGAAAACATTCGTACTGGTCGGGACTGTGCCTAAACTCCTACAAGATGATATCGCTGCACAAACAGTGGTGGATCTAGAATTTTTTTTCAGTAAAATCTTAATAGTGCATCCATATAAATTTAATGGGATCACTTATGGTGAAAATTTGTACTCTCAATATAAATTTTTTTTATTCAGTGGAATCATAGGACCTCACTGGATACATGCTAGGTCCGCCCCTACGCGCAAGTGTTAGGCTCTGTCCAAAACTAAACAATGGACCTTTTTTAGTGGTCCAATTGCTTCTATAAATTTAGTTAAAAAGATTGTAAATTTATATATATTTGAAATTTAAACAAAAAATTATATATGTATATAAACTGATCGCTACCGAGGTAGCTCTCTCATTGACGAACAAATCTGTCTCTTCTTCTTATGGGTTCTGTCAAATACCTTGTAAAATGACGAGGGATGTTGGAGTTTTTGAGTCTATTTTACAATTTATAAAAAAAAAATGAGGATATACATGAATAAAATATATGAAAAACCTGAAATATTACTTACCATCTGCCTACACAGTTGCTGCAAGTAAAATAAAAATAGTTAGTTACTCATTCCATATATAATTAAGAAACTATTTAATCAACATCCAAATATACAACTTTCGACTGAATCAAAAAGTGCATATACCCATTTCGTTGGTCCTGGTATGTTCGATCCAACTACTATAGGGGCACTCTATGTAACGTCGTGACCGTTCGGATTCGGTTTAATGGTTCTGGTGTGGTACCCATGGCCAAGATGGGGTCATTGAGCATTGGTTGAGGTTTCGTGTGTGGTGTGGGTGTTGTGGGTTGGAGGTTCTAGCCCAAATAGCCTACAGGTTCTCTGGTGAAGAAGGCGACGGGGTATGTTGTTGCGTTTTGAACGCGATGGCTTCTGAGGTCGTGTTCTTCATATCGATTGCTGAATCAATATGGTGTTGTTTTTGAATGCGTCATGTTGGTACATCGCAATTAATGACGCGACAGGTGCGTCGTGTTCTTCGAACCGCATTTCTGGCACGGGCTTCTGATTGGCGACTGTGAGGTCTGTCGCGTTTAAGCTTTAAATGCGACGCCTGCCTCCGTCGCGATTTAGACTGTGAATTTAATACGCTGGTTTCGGGCCAGACAGAGCGAGTTGGCTCTGTCCGTAGAGAAGGGGAGCTTCTGCGGCGTTTTTGACGTTTCAACTTTCTGGTGGCTGGTCCGGCGCGAGTCCTACGCGAGGAGGGCGTCTGGAGCGGGGCAGGCTGACGGTGTGGCATTCTTCGTGTTATTTGCGCTCTTCGAGTTGGTAGGGAGACTTCCTTTGTGTTTTCATTTAATTTACATGTTTTGGAGTTTAGCAATCATGCTATGGCAATGTCCGGTAGTCTATCTTATGTTCTAATGAAAGAAATGGTATTTTAAATGGTCTGTGGTCTAGTTTTCTAGAAAGAGATGGGGGTTCAGCCATCTATCTAATAAGGCGACGGTTTGATTAATCGTCGCGTTTTGGTGAGAACGCGATGGGATAGTTCGTCTCGTTTCTCTTCCGATTGTTGGGTTGTTACCGATTGGGTAAACGCGACGATGAGGTCTGCCGCAATTTACACTCCGACTGTACCGATGGTGTTGAGGTGACGTGTCGGGCCGTCGCATTTTTGTCACAATTATGGGCCTATCGCGGTCAACTTGTTGATACGACCGGTGGGGTCGTCGCGATTTGAAAGGCGGCGTCTGTGTCTGTCGCGTTTCAACCTCCGAGGTGTGTTTGTGTTAGTTGGGCAGTGATGGTCTTGTGTGGCCTACCCTTAGAGATTAATGTGAAATGTAGTTATTTAAGTCTGGTTAATAATAGTGAAGTATGATGTTAGATAATGGTTTGATGTATGACTAGTTTGTGAGTTGTGTTAGTTATGACGATTGTGTTAATCATGTTAAGCTATCAGTATATTAAGGTTGGGTGGTTTATTTGTACTGTGGTGTGTGGTGTGTTATGGAGGTCATGAGTTGACCAAGGACAAGCATGTTAATATGTGAATATCGTGGTTAATGAATATAAGTTCGATAGTGCGTTAGGTGTTCAGTGTGGCTTGTGTGTTGCCGGGTTTGGTGGTCCGACGCCTATTCCGGAATGCCTTTTCAGTCGAGTACCCCAGGTTCTGTGTGAGCCAGACATGTTGTGGTTTGTTGTGCTTGGGGTTTGTCACGGTACTGTGTGTACCATAGAGGTTTGTGTCGTCTTCATGGACACCCTCACTCCTGTGTTTGAGTTGTACGTCCGCTGAGAGAAAGACAGCAGAGGGGCAGCAACTTGTGTGTTGTGGGTGTACTCGGTCGCTTGTAGTGCGCTCGTGGTTGGAGGTATGGACACTAGTAGACGTACTGGGCGCTAGCTAGTCCTATTTTCCAGTGCCTCACTTTAGAGAGCTCAAGCCAGAGTGTCTAAAGGTGCCAAGCATGGGTCTACAGTTGTGTGTGGTCTGCAGGTGTGGTGTTGGTTAGTCTCCATAGTTCGTTGGCCTTTGTAGTGTGGTTGTGGAGCCGCAGTTGGACCTTTCATCCTTAACTGTGAGACTGAGAGGTAGTTCTTGTGACGGAACACCTAGACCAAACCCGTTAAACCGATAACGTACTTGATCCGAGTCCGTCTCCTGCGAACGGGCCGAAGCCTCGCAAGGGATACCACACCACAGTCCGTGTAAACACAAAGGAACACACAATTATATATATATATATATATATATATATTTCACAAGTTTACATAGTCATATTTCCACAAAACTGAAAGAAAGTACAAGAGCCTGGGGCATACCCCGAGGTACAACTGAAGAAAGTAAACAAACTAGCTACAATACACTACTGGAGCTGCTGACCCTGCACCGCTACGACGTGGCCCCGAACTGGACGATGGTTGAGAAACGTCCTCCTCGCTCTCATCTGTGGGAGTAGGGGTGAGCCTCTCTAGTCACTAGCTCAGTAGGGAACTCCCCCAAAACCGAGCAAAACCAAAACACAAGTACGAAAGCAGTAAACAGTGCCAACAATTTATAGAACAGCTAAGCAGAATATTAAAGCTGTAAATGTACTCACCGTTTGCCGACTACATACAGCAGCTACAATAAATAAACGGCAAACCCAAACAGGTATACGAGCTAAAGTAGAGTCCGCCACACTCGAGCCACGTGAACTGGTTTGCGACACCAGTGATTGACTCGAATAAGCTAACACAGGTCTACCTCTCAGTCTCGCAGCCACGGACGAAAGGTCCAGCTGCCGCTCCAAGAGAAAAGGTCAAGCAACTGTGGAGACCAACTAAACACCACCACCTGCAGACCACACGATCGCAGGCCCATGCCTGACACCTCTGGAGACCCTGGCCTGGGCCCTCTAGAGTGAGGCACTGGAAAAGGACTAGCTGGGGATCAGTGTCGACTACTGGTGTCCGTACCCCCAACTACGAGCGCGCTACAAGTGACTAAAAATAAACACTAGAGTCACTGTCCCACTGTCGTCTTTCCCTCAGCCGGACGTACAACTCAAACACAGGAGTGAGGGTGTCCAGGTCAGACGACACAGACCTCGACGGTACAACACAAGTATCGGGACAAAGCCCCGAGCTAACAGCCTGGCTCACAGAGAACCTGGGGCACCCAACTGGAGAGGTAACCACGGTAGGCGTCGTACTACTCGCCACGTACACAAAACCACGTGCACGTCACACAAACCACATGAAGACTCACGTAAACCGCGTGCACTAGTAGTCCACTACACGTGAACACCACGTAGACACGTAAAGAACCAGCCAACTACGTACCCAGTACGCTAGTCTCAGAAACCACATGCACTACATGCACCACAATATCATTGCACCGCTCGATAACATTAAATACTCAATATAACAATATTTAGATAAAAGCATGCTGGCGGCAACATCGACTGCCATCGATGAGATATAAACGACAAGGTATCTGGCCGTCAATCTCCTAGCTGAAGAACTGGCGTCAGTCGATGTTGACGCAAAGATCTTCGGCTATCAACTTCACAGAAAACCTAGGCTGATACCTCAGGTATTCCAAGCCCTAAAATCAGTAGAAAAATACAAGGAAACACTTCCTCTAGCATGGACGAATCCTAATTAACTCGAAACAACATGCTCCATTCATTAAATTGCTCAAACCACCCATTAACCCCACATGGAGTACCTTTACCCAAAAACACAATTAACATACAGATTCATGCGTTCCAGATGTATTATCACAACCTAAAGGAACTAAAGGGATCATTCCCTACCTCAATACGCACTTAAACCTCCTAAATTCTCCCGATTCACACCAAACCTTCTGCGAGCTCCTACAGAGATTACACCTCGCTCCGGCGTTTCCTTAGCCGATTTGTCACCACCTCGCGTTCCACGATCCTCCAACTAACCTTCTACAACTGTTGGAAGTAGTGGGGGAGCAAGGGGCGTGAAAACAGGGCGAGGGAGAGGGAGAATGGAGTGAGGGAACTGCGCTCGGGTAGACCTATATTCTGCAGATCGCACAGGTTGGCGTCAACCCTAATGCCGTTTAGAGAACCGTCACAGTAAACGTCCAGAAAGCCTGCCGTTAAGTTCATAAGGTTGGCATCACCTTCGATGGACTCCAAACCAGTCAACGACCACACCTAGCCGTCAACCCCTAATCAGCTACAGCAGGTCCTATCTTGTTTCAGCACCAAACCTGCGCACACACGCAACCAAACCAAACTAGCCTCACAGTGGCCATTGTTGGCCGTTTTGGTGCGGCAGCAAACTGACCTAGAGGGGGGGTGAATAGGTTTTTTTGAAATCTAAAATAGAAACTTTAAACACAGAAAATTATCACTTGAAAGTTTGGTTAGTGTTAGTGTGATGAAGAGTGGCAGTGCGGAAGCAAAAGAACAATCACACAAAGGACACAGGAGATTTATCCTGGTTCGGCCCTTCCCACATGGAAGTCCTGCGTCCAGTCCCCAAGCAACCTCTTGAGATTTCACTAACCAAGGGTGCAGTCCCCTTTATGGACTTTACACCCAGCACCCCAGCTGGTCTTCTTCTCTTTCCCGGGCAAGAAGGCAGCCCACTTCTTTTACAAGTCAAGAAGCCAACCTCCTGGTACAAACCCCAGTGCGGTTCTGCTAGACACTAACCCTAGCTAGGTTAACAACTGGTACAAACCCCAGTTTGGTTCAGCTAGACACAAACCCCTAACTGGGTTATCTACTGTATACAGTCCTACAGCTGGACAAGATGTCTTTCTTATAAAGAAAGAACAGTGCTGAGAGTTCTACAAGAATGGCATCTACCCAAAAGAAACTCTCAGCAAAAACTCTCCCCCAAGATTACAATGAGCACAGGGAGAATGAAGAGAGAAGGAAGAAAGGAAGTTTGAAGGCTTGAATGCTTGAGATGCTTTTGATCGCTTCTTCTTGTTGGCTCAAGCTCTTTCTCTCTTTCTTTTGAGTGTATGTGGCGTTGAGGTTCCTTACTTGGATGTACACTCCTTCAAAGATATTCAGGAAGGCTCTCTGTCTGCTTCCTCAGCTTATGCTTCATCTTTTATAAGAGCAGCTTTTGAATGGATCCGTTGAAGAGATCCGTTGGAGTTCTAGCCGTTGCTCATCTCTTGTCTTGATCACTCTTTGTGGTCTTTCGAGGTCTGTGAGCATGAAAGAAAGTGTTAGCATAAAAGAGTGTTTACAAGATAACAGTGCATGCTACTGTGTTTCTGCTAACATGCTGAAAATAGAAGGTCATATCTTTTTTTGACAAGCAAGCAGCTTTATTCTGTCAGAAGATATTTGACTTTTCATTAGGCGCCAAAAAACACTTTAAAACCTAAGAGAAATCGATGTGAATGTGACTTATACAATCGTTGTTCATTTATAAGTAAATCGTTGCACATTTATGAACAAATCGATGTGGAGAACAAGTCGTTGTTCTTTCTAAAGAAATCGTTGTTCTTTCCAAAGAAATCGATGTGATCACTTATGAAATCGTTATACAAGCAAGTCGTTATGATTACCTGAAGAAATCGATGTGAAATCTTAAGGAGTCGATGTGGTCACTTATCGAATCGTTATGAGCCAGCAAATCGTTGTTACTAGCAAATCGATGTAAAACTTATCAAATCATTATGAGAACGAAATCGATGTGAACAAATCGTTATGGCTATAAAAAGAATCGTTCTGAGATTGATTTCTTAACAAATCGTTATAGCCACTTAGGAAGTTGTTGTGAGATTGATTTCTTAACAAATCGTTATGGCCACTTAGCGAATTGTTTCGAGATCGATTTCTTAACAAATCGTTATGGCCACTTAGCGAATCGTTCTGAGATCGATTTCTTAACAAATCGTTATGGCCACTTAGCGAATCGTTATAACTACTAAACGAATCGTTATAGCGCTTTATAAAATCAATTAAAAATAAATCGTTGTAGCGCTTATTAATTTGGCACTTGAACTAAAATCGATGTATATAGATTAGACATCGATTTTATCATTTTAGTGCGCCATTTTGCATCAATGTGAGACTCAGCATTTTGCTATGAGATTGATGCGACACAGATGAAATAAATATTCAATAACATTTAATCAAATCAAAGATATACTTGAAATCATCATAAGTTTTGTTATCACCAAATACAAGGACAATCATAAAGTGGTTCAACAATCTCCCCTTTTTGGTGATGACAAAATTTATGCAAATTTTCTGAAAAAAAAAAAAATATAAAGCATAGAGGTTTCAGAAAATTCATACATACTCTTCCCATTTTTGTCACTAACCAAAAAGAAGGATCTTACCATGCATTTTTTCTCCCCTTTGAGAGAATTTCTTACCATAGAGGGGTTCAACAATCTGTGCTCCCCTTGGTGTGAGACTCCACCTGAAGGAAACTAGCAAGTAATATTATATATTAAAAATAATTGTGACTACTCCCTCTTCAGATATGATTTGAGTGAAGAGTCTGCAGTCATCCTTGCCTTGAGCATCCTTGATCCTGATGCTCCAAGGCTAACCTGCAAATAAATTACTCAAGGGTAGGTACTCAAATCCTTTTGGGTCCTTGATGGTTAGATGCATAAAAGTATCCTTTCGGGATCCATACTAGGTGCCTTGGTGTGCAGGTGTTACTGTGTGTCCTAGTTTATTACAATGAGAACACAATGAATATAGATTGTTTTGCTGTTCTTATTTTCTTTGTGCTGAGTTTTTAGAACGTGATTTCTGTGAACTTTTTCTTTTACAGGGGCCTTTTTCTGGGGCATCTTGGTTTCTTTTACAAATTTGGTAGTGAATATTTTTCTGCAATCATGGCTGTTTTCTTTTTCCGGAGGTATGTATCCAAGCCCTTGTTTGTTATTTCCAGATTTTGATCCTTTTAAGCATAGGGCTAAAGATGTTTTCCCTTCAGTTAATTTCTAACTGATTCTTTTAAATACATATTTTCTTCAGTTAGATTTTTAATTTTTCTTCTAACTCTAACTTCTCATTATTCTTGCTTTTCAAATCTTCATTTAAAAGATAATTTTTATCTTTACATTCTTTTAGTTGTTCTTCTAGTTGCTCCAATTCGGATTTAAGATCAGAATTGGTGTTTTCCAAGCAAGTAGAGTTGTTTTTCAGATTTTTTAGTTCTTTTACAACCCCCTTATGTTTTTCATATAGTTCATTAAAGACTTCTTCTAAGTCTCTGATTCTGACCCTGAATCTGTGCAAGAATTAAAAAATGAGTCAGAATGTACCTCATCTAGTCCCACCATGAGGGCTAGATTTACCTACTCCTTTTCGGAATCTGAGCTTGATGATTCTGAGCTTGTGACTCATCATTTTCCCAAGCAGCCGGCATGGCTTTCTTTTAAATTTCTTGTGCTGCTTCTTGGGCTTCTCGGTTTGACCAGTCTTCTTGAGTTTTGGACAATCTGGTCTCAGATGTCCAGGTTTTCTGCATTCATAACAGACTGGTTCTTTCTCTTTTCTGTCTTTCTTTGAATCCTTTTCGATCATTTTTCTTCTTCTTGAAAATTTTCTGAAGCTTGGACAGAACTTCATCTACGTCACTGTCTTCAGAATCTGCATTTTTTGAGCTAGAAGAAGAAGAAGTGGAAGGAGCAACTATAACCTTAAGAGCATTAGTACATTTCTTCTTAGATGAGCTTTCAGACAATCGCTCCATATTTATTTCATGTACCATGAGAGAACCTATTAAATTATCAATCGACAATTTGGTTAAATCATGGGCCTCTTCAATAGTAGTTACTTAGGTGTCATGAAATAGTTAAGGACCTAAGTATTTTTCTGACGGTTTCTTCATTAGAAAGAATTTTTCCAAGAGAGTTTAAACCTACTACTATGCTTGAAAATCTATTATACATAGTAGTGATATTTTCATTTTGAAGCATTTTAAATTGTTCGTATTGTGAAACAAGAATATCTATCCTAGTTTGTTTCATTATCTGTTCCTTCATAAGTTATCTGCAGCTATCCATATTTCTTTGGTAGATTACAAGCAGATACTCTACTAAATTCCTTTTTAGATAAAGCACAACATAAAAAGTTCTTAGCTTTAAAATTTGGGGATAATTTATGCTTATCTGCTGCTGTAATAGCAGTAGTACCTTCAGCAAGAACAACAACAAAATC
The DNA here is from genome assembly GCA_014218235.1 of Colocasia esculenta. Taxonomy (NCBI): domain Eukaryota; kingdom Viridiplantae; phylum Streptophyta; class Magnoliopsida; order Alismatales; family Araceae; genus Colocasia; species Colocasia esculenta. Next base: position 10,940,619 of record CM024754.1, on the reverse strand, counting down.
ACCTATCTCTATTACCTGCCACAGATCAAAGTCTGTGCCTCGAATGAAGCATTCCATTCTCATTTTCCAGTATGGTAATCTTCTCCGTCGAAGAATGGAGGTCTGGTGACTGATTGACCTTCAGCGTATCCTTGAGCTGCCATGGATCTTTGCTCTAAGATCGTTGGATCTTCTTTGAATGTTCAGAGACCCGCTCTGATACCACTTGTTGGCCCTTTTGGTGCGGCAGCAAACTGACCTAGAGGGGGGGTGAATAGGTTTTTCCGAAATCTGAAATAGAAACTTTAAACATAGAAAATTATCACTTGAAAGTTGGTTAGTGTTAGTGTGATGAAGAGTGGCAGTGCGGAAGCAAAAGAACAATCACACAAATGACACAGGAGATTTATCCTGGTTCGGCCCTTCCCACATGGAAGTCCTACGTCCAGTCCCCAAGCAACCTCTTGGGATTTCACTAACCAAAGGTACAGTCCCCCTTTATGAACCTTACACCCAGCACCCCAGCTGGTCTTCTTCTCTTCCCGGGCAAGAAGGCAGCCCACTTCTTTTACAGGTCAAGAAGCCAACCTCCTGGTACAAACCCAGTGCGGTTCTGCTAGACACTAACCCTAGCTAGGTTAACAACTGGTACAAACCCCAGTTTGATTCAGCTAGACACAAACCCCTAGCTGGGTTATCTACTGTATACAGTCCTACAGCTGGATAAGATGTCTTTCTTATAAAGAAAGAACAGTGCTGAGAGTTCTACAAGAATGGCATCTACCCAAAAGAAACTCTCAGCAAAAACTCTCCCCCAAGATTACAATGAGCACAGGGAGAATGAAGAGAGAAGGAAGAAGGAATTTTGGAGGCTTGAATGCTTGAGATGCTTTTGATCACTTCTTCTTCTTGGCTCAAGCTCTTTCTCTCTTTCTTTTGAGTGTATGTGGCGTTGAGGTTCCTTACTTGGATGTACACTCCTTCAAAGATATTCAGGAAGGCTCTCTGTCTGCTTCTTCAGCTTATGCTTCATCTTTTATAAGAGCAGCTTTTGAATGGATCCGTTGAAGAGATCCGTTGGAGTTCTAGCCATTGCTCATCTCTTGTCTTGATCACTCTTTGTGGTCTTTCGAGGTCTGTGAGCATGAAAGAAAGTGTTAGCATAAAAGAGTGTTTACAGATAACAGTTCATGCTACTGTGTTTCTGCTAACATGCTGAAAATAGAAGGTCATGTCTTTTTCTGACAAGCAAGCAGCTTTATTCTGTCAGAAGATATTTGACTTTTCATTAGGCGCCAAAAAACACTTTAAAACCTAAGAGAAATCGATGTGAATGTGACTTATACAATCGTTGTTCATTTATAAGTAAATCGTTGCACATTTATGAACAAATCGATGTGGAGAACAAGTCGTCGTTGTCTTCTAAAGAAATCGTTGTTCTTTCCAAAGAAATCGATGTGATCACTTATGAAATCGTTATACAAGCAAGTCGTTATGATTACCTGAAGAATCGATGTGAAATCTTAAGGAGTCGATGTGGTCACTTATCGAATCGTTATGAGCCAGCAAATCGTTGTTACTAGCAAATCGATGTAAAACTTATCAAATCATTATGAGAACGAAATCGATGTGAACAAATCGTTATGGCTATAAAAAAGAATCGTTCTGAGATTGATTTCTTAACAAATCGTTATAGCCACTTAGGAAGTCGTTGTGAGATTGATTTCTTAACAAATCGTTATGGCCACTTAGCGAATTGTTCCGAGATCGATTTCTTAACAAATCGTTATGGCCACTTAGCGAATCGTTCTGAGATCGATTTCTTAACAAATCGTTATGGCCACTTAGCGAATCGTTATAACTACTAAACGAATCGTTATAGCGCTTTATAAAATCAATTAAAAATAAATCGTTGTAGCGCTTATTAATTTGACACTTGAACTGAAATCGATGTATATAGATTAGACATCGATTTTATAATTTTAGTGCGCCATATTGCATCAATATGAGACTCAGCATTTTGCTATGAGATTGATGCGACACAGATGAAATAAATATTCAATAACATTTAATCAAATCAAAGATATACTTGAAATCATCATAAGTTTTGTTATCACCAAAATACAAGAACAATCATAAAGTGGTTCAACAGCCATCATAACCATTACACACATGATCCATAAGGATCCGAAAAGCACACGATGTTACATTACTATCATCTAAAAAGAAAATTTCGACCTCGAAATTCATAACACAACTCAAACTTAAACAACTTAAACATGCACATTTTTACAAGTACTATATCTAAAAAGAAATACAAAACCTATTCAAACAGATAGCGATACCCTTTAGCCATTTCTCGGCTAACTCCCAAGTATCCTCACCACCCAACCTATTTTCCCATCGCACTTAACTAATTCGATTTCTTATTCTCAACTTCTTTATCTTTCGATCAGTGCTGCAACGGATACTCTGGCATGGTCAGATATCGGCCATAGGTCACCACTTGGTAACTGATTATGAGCTGGATCTTCAATACACTTTCTTAACATAGAAACATGAAATATATCATGAACATCCGTAAAATCGGCTGGAAATCCAGTCTATAAGCTATTTCTCCAATTCTTTCAATTACCTGGAAAGGTCCCACATACCTGGACTCAACTTTCCAGTCTTTCCAAACCTCATAATACCTTTAGTCGGGAAACTCTCAAGAAAACAAAATCTCCCACTTCAAACTGAAGTGGTCTCCTCCGATTATCTGCATAACTCTTGTGTGCTTTGAGCTGCCTACAATTTTCCTTAATAAGCTTCACTACTTCTGTGGTTTGCTGAATCAATCAGGACCCACTAATTACCTTTCTCCCACTTCATGCCAGTTCAATGGGGTACTACATGGCCTTCCAATATAAAGCTTCATATGGTGCCATCCCAAGACTGGTATGATAACTATATTATTAGGCAAACCAACTCATACCAAATGATACTCCCCAATTACTCCCCAAACTAAACAACAAGCTCGCAACATGTCTTCAATCGTCTGATAGTTCTATCTGTTTGACCATCTGTTGGGGATGATAAGCGGAGCTATATCTCAGCCCAGTGCCAATTACCTCTACAGACTTCTCCAGAAACCAGAAGTAAATCTTAGATCTCTGTCAGACACAATAGTCTTTGGAATACCATGTAGGGAACAATTCTTTCAACATAAACCTTTGCTAGTTTGTCCACTGTCCAAGACATACTTACTGCCACTAATCTGCATACCTTGGTCAATCTGTCAAAAAACCCATATTCCATTATGTCCGAAGCGATCTTGGTAACCTCCATGTACGAAGTCATGGCAATATATCCATTTCCCTGTGGAATGGGTACGTTGCAATAGACCTCCAAACTTCTGATGTTCTGCTTTAATATGTTGACAGATAGCACACTTGCAACAAATTCTGCTATTTCCTTTTTCATATGAGGCCACCAGAAATGCTTCTCAAATCGTGGTACATTTTAGTACTACCCAGATGGATAGTGTACCTGGATTATGAGCCTCTCCAACACTCGCTGCTTCACCTCTCTTTTGTGGAATAACAACTGCCTCTGAGCTAATCACACAATTATCATCAATGGTAACTCCTTCCATTTTCACAATTCAGCTAAACTTGCATTTGCTCTCTGAGCTCACACAATCTGTCAATACAAGGATGGCTTACAGTACTACTGGTAGTACTGCCCGTCGCTGACTGTTCGACACGTACAAGGAATTCTCTACTATTTCCTCGTACAACTTCCATTCTTTATCATCATCTGGCTTAAATATGCTTTTCTTCTCAAAACATCAGCCACAACATTGGCCTTACTCGGATGGTAAGCCAAACTGAAATCATAATCTTTCAAATATTCAATCCATCTGCGCTGACGGAGATTTAAATCCTTTGCGAGAAGATATACTTCAAGCTTTTATGATATGTAAAGATCTCAAATCTCTCCATACAGATAATGCCTCCACATTTTCAAGGCAAACAAAACTGCTACCAATTCCAAATCATGAGTGGGGTAATTCTCTTCTGCCGGCTTCAACTACCTAGACGCATAAGCTATCACTTTACCATGCTGCATAAGTACTGCGCCAAGTCTCTTCTTGAAGCATTGTATATACCACAAAACCACCACTTCCTGCCGGTAATGCAATATGGGTGCTGTTGTAAGCCTTTTCTTCAATTCCATAAAATTTTTCTGACATTCACCGGACCACACAAAAGGCACACCTTTTCTAGTCAACTTGGTCATGGGTGCTGCAATCTTAGAAAAATCTTGTATGAAGCGCCTATAATAACCTACCAATCCCATAAAACTTCTAATCTCAGTGATTGTCTTAGGCACTTCCCATTTCATGACTGCTTCCACTTTACTTGGGTCCACTGCTACTCCTTTAGCTGAGATGACATGACCCAGAAATTGAATTTCTTTCAACCAAAATCACACTTACTGAATTGGCAAACAACTGGTTATCCCTTAACAACTGCAGGGTAAACCTCAAATGAGCTGCATGTTCCTCCTCGGATGCTGAATAAATCAGAATATCATCTATAAAGACCACAATGAATTGGTCCAAATACGGATGAAAAATTCTATTCATCAGATCCATAAAACCTGCAGGAGCATTGGTCAGCCAAATGGCATAACATAAATTCATAGTGACCATATCTGGTTCTGAATGCTGTTTTATCTATATCCTCTTCCTTGATCCTCAACTGATGATACCCAAACCTTAAATCAATTTTGAAAATACCTTCGCTGATTGCAACTGATCAAACAGATCATCTATCCTCGACAATGGGTATTTATTCTTAATGGTCACATCATTCAGCTTTCTATAATCAATACACATACGGAAACTTCCATCTTTCTTTTTCACAAACAACACCGGCGCTCCCCACGGGGAATGACCAGTCTAATGAACCCTTTCTGCAACAGCTCTTCTAATTGCATTTTCAATTCTTTAAGTTCTGCTAGTGCCATCCGATATGGAGCTTTAGAAATCGGCATGGTACCTGGCAGCAACTCAATGGTAAAGTCCACCTCTCTATGTGGAGCTAACAGGCAAATCTTCAGGAAAAATATCAGCAAATTCCTAACCACGGGAACCGCTTCCACTGACTGACTAGCTTCTACCAGACTCACCGAGGCTAAATAAGCCACACATCCAGCATTTATCAACTTTCTAGCTCTAATTGCAGAAATTAGAAACTTAGAGGTATAGAAAGGCATACCTTGATATTCAAATACTGCACCATTAGGATGACAAAAACTGATCCTTCTTCTGCAATCTAGCATGCTCCATAAGTTCAAGCCAATCCATACCCAAATAATATCATAATCTGTCAACTGCAGGGCATACAACCGACCCGACATCTGGTTCCTTCAATCATAACAGGAGCTTCATCTATATAGCTCGAAGTGAGTAGGAACTCACTCGAGGGAACCTCCCTACTAACTCACAAGATTTTTCCTCTAAAGGATGAGTCATGCAATCCATAAATTCTTTGGAAATAAAAGAATGAGAGGCACCTGAATCAAATAAAACGCTTGCTGAATAATCATAAAGGGGTATAGTACCTTCGATCATGTTCGATGCCTCTGCCTGGGCTCGGGTGATAGCCATAAACCGGCCCCTTCCCCGCTGTTGCGGTACTCCTCTGCCACGACTTGCTTGTGGCTGCTGAAATTGCTGAGGCTGCTGTTGCTGTTGCACACCTCTTCCATATCCATACTCTCTCGGATAGGGGCAATTGCAAATCAAATGCCTCGGCTGATTGCAATTATAATATCTATACCCTGGTGGAATAATGGGCTGCCTGGCAGTACTCTGTTGTGACTCTCCACCTCTGGCCTACCACGACCTTGCTGAAATACTGCGACCTCCCCATCCTCTTCATTTACCTTTGAATGCTTGCTTCAATTTCTGACCCCACTTACCAAAACCTGATGAAGAAGGTCCGCTGGTGCTTTACCCTTACTCGCACCCACTGATTGCTGCGGTAGCCGAAAACTACCTGAGTCTGACTCACCCACCTGACGAGTCGAAATAGACCTCTCCAACGTAGCTGCCCTCTGAGCTGCTTCTCCACTGTTTTACACATGAGAGGTACTATTGCATCCTGCAACTCTACTCTCAAACCTCTAATGAAATACTCAACCATCATATATTATCCGATACTACATAAGGCGCATATCGGCTAAGTGCCATAAACCTCATATGATATTCTAAAACTGAAGAGTTACCTTGCTGGAGTGTCCGAAACTGCTCTCTCTTCACTTGCTGCACTTGAATCGGAAAGAATGTATCGTTAAATACATCAAGAAATTCCGACCAAGTAATAGCCTCTTATGTCCTGCCTACAAAGGTGGTCTGCATCTTCAATCGCCACCATTCCAATGCAAAACCCCTCAACTGATAGGCAACTAGCACAACTCTATCTACTGCAGGACACCTCATGGTCGCAAAGACCCTCTCAATCTCATGGACCCAGTGTTCTGCTGTATCTGGATTTAGCCCTCCTGAGTAAGTAGGCGGCTGCAATCTCAGAAATTTCTCAACTTGCATCACTGGTTCCTCTGCTAATAACACTGGTGGTGGTGGTCGCAAGGGTGCTACGAAAGGCACCTCCACTCCTGGTGGTGGCGGAACTGAAACTATAGGTACAGTCTCTCCATCCCCAGGTGGTATGGCAACCGGTGGTACGGCGCCTGCTGATCCATCCTCCTCTGGATATCAGTGAGGCTCTCCAAGATCCTCTCTATCATACACTGAGTACTCTCTCTGGATCATCTCCTCCACCACCCCAATCTCTTCTATCTGCCATTTCAAACTTCTACATAAACAAAACACCAAACAAAAACAAAATAACACATTATCAGAAACTAGGGCCCCTACCAGCAGTATACTAAGACCGAAATAAGGCTATGTATCTTTCTAGTTCACCTATATAACACAGACCTTGCTCTGATACCAACTGTGACGGAACACCTCGACCAAGCCCGGTTAAACCGATAACGTACTTGATCCGAGTCTGCCTCCCGCGAACGGGCCGAAGCCTCGCAAGGGATACCACACCACAGTCTGTGTAAACACAAAGGAACACACCATTATATATATATATATATATTTCACAAGTTTACATAGCCATATTCCATAAAACTGAAAGAAAGTACAAGAGCTGGGGCATACCCCGAGGTACAACTAAAGAAAGTAAACAAACTAGCTACACTACACTGCTGGAGCTGCTGACTCTGCACCGCTACGACGTGGCCCCGAACTGGACGATGGTCGAGAAACGTCCTCCTCGCTCTCACCTGTGGGAGTAGGGGTGAGCCTCGCTAGTCACTGGCTCAGTAGAAAACTCCCCCAAAACCGAGCAAAACCAAAACATAGGTACGAAAGCAGTAAACAGTACCAACAATTTATAGAACAATTAAGCAGAATATTAAATGTAAATGTACTCACCGTTTTCCGACTACATACAACAGCTATAATAAATAAACAGCAAACCCAAACAGGTATACGAGCTAAAGTAGAGTCCACCACACTCGAGCCACGTGAACTGGTTCGCGACACCAGTGACTGACTCGGACAAGCTAACACAGGTCTACCTCTCAGTCTCGCAGCCACGGACGAAAGGTCCAGCTGCCGCTCCACGTGAAAAGGTCAAGCAACTATGGAGACCAACTAAACACCACCACTGCGAACCACACGGTCGCATGCCCATGCCTGACACCTCTGGAGACCCTGGCCTGGGCCCTCTAGTGTGAGGCACTGGAAAAGGACTAGCTGGGGACCAGTGTCGACTACTGGTGTCCATACCCCCAACTACGAGCGCGTTACAAGTGATAAAAAACAAACACTAGAGTCACTGTCCCATTGTCGTCTTTCCCTCAGCCGGACGTACAACTCAAACACAGGAGTGAGGGTGTCCAGGTCAGACGACACAGACCTCGACAGTACAACACAAGTACTGGGACAAAGCCCCGAGCTAACAGCCTGGCTCAAGAGAACCTGGGGCACCCAACTGGAGAGGTAACCACGGTAGGCATCGTACTACTCTCCACGTACACAAAACCACGTGCACGTCACAAAACCACATGAAGACTCACGTAAACCGCGTGCACTAGTAGTCCACTACACGTGAACACCACGTAGACACGTAAAGAACCAGCCAACTACGTACCCAGTACGCTAGTCTCAGAAACCACATGCACTACATGCACCACAATATCATTGCATCGCTCGATAACATTAAATACTCAATATAACAATATTTAGATAAAAGCATGCTGGCGGCAACATCGACTGCCGTCGATGAGATATAAACGGCAAGGTATCTAGCCGTCAATCTCCTAGCTGAAGAACCTGGCGTCAATCGATGTTGACGCCAAGATCTTCGGCTATCAACTTCACAGAAACCCTAGGCTGATACCTCAAGTATTCCCAGCCCTAAAATCAGTAGAAAAATACAAGGAAACACTTCCTCTAGCATGGATGAATCCTAATTAACTCGAAACAACATGCTCCATTCATTAAATTGCTCAAACCACCCATAACCCCAAGGAGTACCTTTACCCAAAAACACAATTAACATACAGATTCATGCGTTCCAGATGTATTATCACAACCTAAAGGAACTAAAGGGATCATTCCCTACCTCAATACACACTAAACCTCCTAAATTCTCCCGATTCACACCCAACCTCTGCGAGCTCTACGGAGATTACACCTCGCTCCGGCGTTTCCTTAGTCGATTCGTCACCACCTCGCGTTCCACAATCCTCCAACTAACCTTCTACAACTGTTGGAAGTAGTGGGGGAGCAAGGGGCGTGAAAATAGGGAGAGGGAGAGGGAGAATGGAGTGAGGGAACTGTCCTCGGGTAGACCTATATTTTGTAGATCGCACAGGTTGGCGTCAACCCTAATGCCGTTTAGAGAACCGTCATAGTAAACGTCCAGAAAGCCTGCCGTTAAGTTCATAAGGTTGGCGTCACCTTCGATGGACGCCAAACCAGTCAAAGACCACACCTGGCCGTCAACCCCTAATCAGCTACAATAGGTCCCATCTTATTTCAGGACCAAACCTGCACCAAACCTGTGCACACACGCAACCAAACCACACTGGCCTCACAGTGGCCATCACAACCATTACACACATGATCCATAAGGATCTGAAAAGCACGCGACGTTACAGTTCTGTGTTGTGTGTTCGAGTTGGGTACTGGCGTCATGACCCAGTAGTCTTTACCCGCGTGGTGGTGTCGTTCTTTCCGACTCGAGCTTTCGTGTGGTTGTGGTTCTGAGAGGTAACTCTCCGGTTGTGGTTTGGTTTGGTACCTAGTGGTTTCAGGTGGTTGTACCCTTTGTGGGTCACTGGTTGTTGTGGCACGTTTTGTGCCAGCGTTTCAAGTTATGGAGTAGAGCTATGCTCCATAGGGGGCGTGTTTTGTGACCCTCCACTTGTGGTGTTTTACCCTTTGTGGGTAGTTTTTGTTGTTTGGTATCGTGGGTTGTGTGGTGGACTGGTTCTTTGTAGTCAGTCCCATTACCCTTCGTTGGGAATGACCTGTGTGGCCTGTGTTTTACTCGTGGTTTACTGTGGGGGTCTGACTCTATAACATCACGCATTTTTCGGATCTTTACGGATCCCTGCTTAGTGGGTTTGGTGGCCAATGTGTGGCCCATTAGTGCGTGTTTTAGGTGTTTACATGCGTTGTGAGGCTTGGTGGGCCGCCAGATTGGGCCCAAAGCGCTCACAGGTTTTCTGCCTGTGAATGCGACAGGGGTGTGCGTCGCGTTCTGAACGCGACAACCCTAGTGGTCGCGTTCCTGTTGCCGTTGTTGAGTGGTCGACGTCTGCATGCGCGCCACGCATCGCGTGTTGGGCGGCCTGCTGACGTCGGGCTTGGAAAGGCGACGACCGCCTACGTCGCGTTCAGGTTGCGACGTAGGGCTACGTCGCATTCTCAACTGCAATGCGTTTTTAAGGAACCCTGGCCGAACAGAGCTTTCACAGGCTCTGCTCGACCAAGGGGAGCTGCTGCAGGGTTCCTCCGAGCGGTTCAAGGTTCTCGAAGTGCGTGGGACGTGTTCTCGCCGCGAGGACGTCGTGTGGAGCGTGGGAAATGCCGAGTGATCTCCGGTTTTTACGTTCTTCGCAAAGGTAGGGTGTTTTACCTCGATTTGTATTGTGAATTGCATGTTAGCTTGTTTACCGCTTTGTAAACAGCATATACCATGCTAGGGTATCCATTAAAGTATGGAAAATGTGAATTAATCGTGGTTTGAATGTTCTGGAATGGTGATCCATGGATTTACTCCCGGATTAGGGTTTTCGCCTGCGAAGGCGATAGCCCTGGGCGTCGCATGTTAACGCGACAGCTCGATCCATCGCGTTCATGGTTTGAACGCTGCATGTCGAGGCGTCACGTTCTGAAGGCGACCTTGCTCCTTGTCGCGACCTCAACTGAGAGGTCCCGTTATGCATGCTTCTATATTTTGAATATCCGGTTAGTGGTATTGTTGTGCATGGCAATGACAGGTGGAGCCAGTGCACTTGTCACGCTCATGAAGCGTGTTGCTCACAAGGTGGGCTGGTTTTACGTGGCCAATGTGTTATTTATATAATTAGCGTGGTGTTTACGTGGTTTGAAGCCGTGCATATGGTTTGTGTGTACATGGCACATCGTACGTCGTCGTTTTTATTGTATTGTGGTTAGTTCGTGGAATAGTGGCGGTGAGGTTCACGTGTGAGCTTAGTTTTGATCCTTTATGATCTTTTATAGATTATCCTAGATGAATAATTAGTAAAGTATAATTATGATTATTACGTGATTATCGTGTTCGGTGATTAGAGTGGCAGTGGAGGTCACAAGGTGACCGATGACAGGCTGTGGTGTTATTATTAATATGGTTTATGTGTGTGATTGTGTAGGTTAGCTTGTAAGTCACAAGGTGACTGGAACAAGCTATTCTTAACATATGTACCATCATTGGTAATAGAAAGTGTTTGTGTATATACCGTGGTTTGAGCTTGCCGAGTGTGGTGGTCCGGCGCCTATTCCGGAATGCCTCTCTAGTCGGGTACCCCAGGTTCTTTGTGAGCCAGGCACGTTGTGTTTGTTGTGCCCAGGATTTGTCCCGGTACAGTGTGGTACCATCGAGGTATGTGTCGTCTTCCTGGACACTTGTGTGAGATATTCCTTGCGAGACTTCAGTCCATTCGCGGGAGGCGGATCTAGATATGGAGCCCTAATAGGCATAAATATCCAGGGCCGTTACAGTTGGTATCAGAGCAATGGTCCAGTTAGAATATGAAAAGACATTAAGATTACAATGTCCCAACACATGATTTAATGTCCACTGCTGGTAGTAAGTCTATAGTTTCCTGTGCTTTTTAGTACGGTTTCCATATGAGCTTTGGTATATGAATTGTATGTATAGTTGGTTAGATCAGTAGTTGTGGCTAATAGCAGATATGATTGGTGGTATAGTATGAGTGATTATTGGGTTGTGGTTAAAGTATAATTGATTAAAGATTCTTTATTATAGAAATTGAAAGAATTAATGTATTCAGTTATGAAATTCACTAAAAAGTGTTTTAATGAGAATCAGACTTGGTAGAAAAAGGTATAAAGTAGTGATGTGATGGAATAATAGAGGGAATTTTATTATGATGAGATACAAAGGAAGCGTATCCTACTTGCTCTATATACGGTTTTGTTTCTTTTTAGGTGATAATCCGATTTGTTGTGATTTGCTTTGCATGTCGAGGACGACATTCTTTTTTAAGTGATAATAATGTAACATCACGCGTTTTTTGGATCTTTGCGGATCCCTGTTTAGTGGGTTTGGTGGCCAATGTGTGGCCCATTAGTGCGTGTTTCAGGTGCTTACGTGCGTTGTGAGGCTTGGTCGGCCGCCAGATTGGGCCCAAAGCGTTCACAGGTTTTCTGCCTGTGAACACGACAGGGGTGTGCGTCGCGTTCTGAACGCGACAGCCCTGGTGGTCGCGTTCCTGTTGCCGCTGTTGAGTGGTCAACGTCTGCATGCGCGCCACGCGTCGCGTGTTGGGTGGCCTGCTGACGTCGGGCTTGAAAAGGCGACGACCGCCTACGTTGCGTTCAGGTTGCGACATAGGGCTACATCGTGTTCTCAACTGCAATGCGTTTTTAAGGAACCTTGGCCAAACAGAGCTTTCACAGGCTTTGCTCGACCAAGGGGAGCTGCTACAGGGTTCCTCCGAGCGGTTTGAGGTTCTGGAGGTGCGTGGGGCGTGTTCTCGCCGCGAGGACGTCGTGTGGAGCGGGGAAAACGCCGAGTGATCTCTGGTTTTCACGTTCTTCACTAAGGTAAGGTGTTCTACCTCGATTTGTATTGTGAATTGCATGTTAGCTTGTTTACCGCTTTGTAAACAGCATATACCATGCTAGGGTATCCATTAAAGCATGGAAAATGTGAATTAATCGTGGTTTGTCTGTTCTGGAATGGTGATCCGTGGATTTGCTCCCGGATTAGGGTTTTTGCCTGCGAAGGCGACAGCCCTGGGCGTCGCGTTGTTAATGTGACAGCTCGATCCATCGCGTTCATGGTTTGAACGCGGCATGTCGAGGCGTCACGTTCTGAAGGCGACCTTGCCCCTTATCGCGACCTCAGCTGAGAGGTCCCGTTATGCATGCTTTCTATATTTTGAATATCCGGTTAGTGGTATTTGTTGTGCATGGCAATGACAGGTGGAGCCAGTGCACTTGTCACGCTCATGAAGCGTGTTGCTCACAAGGTGGGCTGGTTTTACGTGGCCAATATGTTATTTATATAATTAGCGTGGTGTTTACGTGGTTTGGAAGCCGTGCATATGGTTTGTGTGTACATGGCACATCGTACGTCGTCGTGTTTATTGTATTGTGGTTAGTTCGTGGTATAGTGGCGGTGAGGTACACGTGTGAACCTAGTTTTGATCCTTTAAGATCTTTTATAGATTATCCTAGATGAATAATAAGTAAAGTATAAGTATGATTATTACGTGATTATCGTGTTCGGTGATTAGAGTGGCAGTGGAGGTCACAAGGTGACCGATGACAGGCTGTGGTGTTATTATTAATATGGTTTATGTGTGTGATTGTGTAGGTTAGCTTGTAAGTCACAAGGTGACTGGAACAAGCTATTCCTAACATATGTACCGTAATTGGTAATAGAAAGTGTTTGTGTATATACCGTGGTTTAAGCTTGCCGAGTGTGGTGGTCCGGCGCCTATTCCAGAATGCCTCTCTAGTCGGGTACCCCAGGTTCTTTGTGAGCCAGGCACGTTGTGTTTGTTGTGCCCGGGGTTTGTCCCGTACAGTGTGGTACCGTCGAGACTTCGGTCCGTTCGTGGGAGGCGGATCTAGATATGGAGCCTTAATAGGCATAAATATCCAGGGCCATCACAGACTCCTTGTGGACTAGTGCCTCTGCACTAGGCTTGTTGTTTCCTTTAATTTATGTAAGCTATGTTAGATAGACACATGTGTGAGCTATCCCTTGCGAGATTTTGGTCTGTTCGCGGTCGGCGGACTTGGATATAGATCCTTGTTAGGTATAAGTATCCAGGGTCGCTATAGTTGGTATCAGAGCATGGTCCAGTGAGAATATGAAAAGACATTAAGATTACAATGTCCCAAGACATGGTTTAATGTCCACTTCTGGTAATAAGTCTATGGTTTTGTGTGGTTTTCACACGTTTTTGGCGTGTAACTTTTGTGTATGTGTAGTGAGGTTGACAGTCGCAAGTGGTTTGCTGAGAATTGGTGTGGTTATAAGTGGTACAGTATATAAGAGTATATCAATATGTTAGTTTGTTGCAGAAATGTGTAATTGTTTGAAGGTTCTCAGCTAGTAAGATTGAAGGAATTATATTAGAGATTTTTAAGGTATTTGTTGATGGTGTTAGTAAATGTTGAATATTAAGTCAGAAGGCAGAATGACCAGTGTTTCGAAAGATAGAGGAGATGGTATGAATAGAATTGATTTTCAGATAATATACAGTTAACCAGAAGAGTAAGTTGTAGCAGCGAGTTTGGGAACAAGGTTGATAAAAGTGGTAGTAGTGTCAGGCAGTTCAGTATGGAAATAAGTGAAAGTAGGTATAGATGTAAGTTATCGTGAATTGATTTGGTAAGCAGTGGAAATTGAGAAAGAATTGGTAAGTTTCTTTGTGTTATTCAGTAGAGGTACAATTGTTTTCTAAGAAGGATATGATGCAGTGTAGTGAAGGCAGTTTAGTGAAATAGAGGATCAGCAGAGACAGGTATATGGAAATGGTTGTGTGTATGTGTAAAAGGAATTTGCTATGAAGGTAATAGTGTTGTAGTGTGAAGCAATGTTATGTTGAAGATTGTCAGATGTAAAGAATTGAGAAATGAGAAATGCTAGTTGCACATTCACCTCGGTATAAATTTCACGCTGGAATCGCCGAGGCGCGCTCGATTGGGCCGCATGGAAAGCACCCACATTAGCAGCCCAGCACACGTCGCCGCCTACGCGCACATCTTCTTGAGGCCCGCCATCATGAAAACTGCCTCCATCGCAAACAACGATTACAAAGAGACTTTTAATTAATTCAAAATGTACTTTTTGAACCGGAAATCAAAATTTCACATGGAGTCACGAATTAGGTTTCTTTCGGTGACAAATAGGTTACTTCTGGTGACAAATAGGTTGATTCCGGTGAGAAATAGGTTTCTTTTGATGACAAATAAGTTGATTTCAGTGACAAATAGTTGACATCGTTCCTTCAGTGATTCACATGGAATCACAAATTTGAGTGACAAGTAAGTTTCTTCTGGTGACAAATAGGTTGATTCTGGTGACAAATAGCTGACTTCATGCCTTAAGTGATTAACATGGAGTCACGAGTTGGAGTGACCAATAGGTTGATTCCGGTGATAAATAGGTTTCTTTTGGTGACAAATAGGTTGATTCTGTTGACAAATAGCTAACTTTGTGTCTTAAGTGATTCACATGGAGTCACGAATTGGAGTGAAAAATAAGTTGATTCCGGTGAGAAATAGGTGACCAGTGATGATAAATAGGTTGATTTCGGTGACAAATAGGTCACTTCTGCTGACAAATAAGTTGATTCCGGTGACAAATAGGTCACTACTCTAATGTGTCATGGTGAGCTTCCACGTGGTCCAATAGAACATCATATTTGCCCTGCAGTGGATTTAATGATGGCAGGTGGTTTCATGATGGAGGGCCTCGGGAAGACACGCGTGCATGCAACGACGTGTGCTGGGCTGTCGATGTGGGCACTTTCCATGCGGCCCAATCGAGCGCGCCTTAGTGATTCCAGCGTGGAATTTATACCCGGGTGTACGTGCAGCTAGTATTACTCTTGAGAAATTTAGTAGAGGTACTTGGTATTTTGAGATTTTTGTTAATAAGTATTGAGAAGTGGTTCAGTTAATAATGTGATTAGTGATATAGAAGATTTCAGATGATTAAGGGGTTCATATTAGTTTCAGATAAGGTATTAATAAACAGAGGAGTAATGTCTTGTGGCAGTGACATTAAGTGTGTTTGTGATTAGAAATGTTTGTTAGTATTAGAAGGATTTGTTTAGGGTTGTGAAAAGTACATGAATGAGAATTGTTGATTAAAGAGAAAGAGCGAGTAAATAGGTTGTTGAGCTGGATTGAATTTCTGAGTAATGAGTAAGCAGATGGCAGTTCTGAATAGCAGATTGTTGTTGCAAGTAGAAATGTTTGTTATATGTTGCAGTATTGTAATGAGATTTTTGTGAGGTTCAGTGGAAATGTTTAGTGTGTTGTAGCAGTTCAGGTAAGTGGGGTCAGTGTTATTTTCAGTAAGATTTAGAGATTCAGCAAGATCAGATTAGAGGTCAAGAAAGGTATGTCCAACTTTTGAGAATTTAGAATTAAGATTTTCAATAAAGAGAATGGAATGGAAGAAGACAAAGAAAGTCTGGTTCAGGAAAGAGCAGGAATTGAGGAATATGGAATTGTTAGTATCAGTAACAATGTTATGGTAGTAATGGTTTCAATGAATAAGAATAGAGATATGGTACACAGAAGAAGGAATATGTGATTTAAAGAGATGGTTTACTTTAGTGGAATAAAGTTCAATTGAAAAGTGCAGACGGTGTAAAGAAAGAGAAAAGAGCAGAATGTTTTAAAGAATTAGTATTAAGGAATTTGGAATTCTTAGTATCTCAGTCAGGAATTTGTATATGGTAAATGAACAATTAAAGGCATTTTTCTTTGTCATTTGATGATGGCAATGGTCAGAAGGTGTATTTGTGGTCAGTTAGTATGGTATCTAGAAAGAGATTAAAAAATGATCAGCAGAATGCCAGAAAATATGGAAATACAGTCATGGTAATTGTAAGTGAAAGCAGACCTCAACAAGTGTGAAAGCTAGTAAGGGTCAATTAAGAAATAGTTAAGTAAGCAGAGTATGTTTTAAGTTATTGGCTGGATGATTAGAGCAAGTTAGTAGAGTTCATAGCGAAATGTGTATGGTATCTTCTGGGTAGTTTAGTGCAGTACTCATAGAAGTGTAGAATTGCAATATTATAGTAATGTTGGTCTGGTATGTGTTCTAAAATAGATGGAAGAGAGATTGAAAGGAAACATTACAAATGAAAGAGTTGTATTGAAGGATCAGCAGGTTAGTTTGGTTGATTAAAGAAGAATTTCATTTTAGAGAATTGGTACAAAATGGCAGTTATTGGTAATGAGTTGAGTATAGAAATAGTTTGAGGTAGATAATTGGTACATAATGAAAATGGGTATTTCAGATAAATGAATCAGTTAGTGGAAGTCAGATATGTCAATGAAATGTAAGTAAGATTAAGGCAGAGTTACAGTTAACAAGAAATCAGCATAGAAGAATATATTTAGTATGGCAAAATAGTCAGAGGCAGTGGTTTATGATAAAGGATTTCTAGCAAGCAAAAATGCACATAAGGAATATTGCAAACATAGCCAGGAAAATGTGGAAGCAGGTTGAGTCCAAGGAGATAAAGCACCTACAACAGAATAATATTGCTCAGGTTATGAAAGGAAGTGAAACAGAAAGACAACAGTAATGAATCAATAAGGCAGGCAAAGCAGAAAGTTTGAAGAGCAATATGAAGCCATGAAGTATATCCTTCTTGTTTTGTGTATGGCTTTATTTCTTTTTAGGTGGTAGTCGGAGTTACCGTGGTTTTGAATGTCGAGGACGACATTCCTTTTTAGGTGGTAGTAATGTAATGCCGTGACTGTTGGGATCCGGTTTAATGGTTCTGGTGTGGTGCTCATGGCCAAGGTGTGGTCATTGAGCCTTGGTTGAGGTTTCCGTGTGTGGTATGGGTGTTGTGGGTTGGAGGTTCTAGCCCAAGTAGCCTACAGGTTCTCTGGTGAAGATGGCGACGGGGTATGTCGTCGCATTTTGAACACGATGGCTTCTGAGGTCGCATTCTTCATATCGATTGCCAGATCGATTATGGTGTACGTCATGATTAATGACGCGACATGTGCCTACGTTGTGTTCTTCGAACTACCTTTCTGGCGCGGGCTTCCGATTGGCGACTGTGAGGTCGGTTGCGTTTAAGCTTTAAATGTGACGCCTGTCTCCGTCGTGATTTAGACTGTGCATTTAATACGCTGGTTTCAGGCCAGACAAAGCAGAGTTGGCTCTATCCGGAGAGGAAGGGAGTTGCTGCAGAGCTTCTACTGCATTTTTGGCGATTCGGCTTCCGGTGGCTGGTCCGACGCGAGTCCCATGTAAGGAGAACGTTTGGAGCGTGGGCAGGCCGGCGGTGTGGCGTTCTTCGCGTTATTTGCGTTCGTCGAGTTGTTAGGGAGACTTCCTTTGTGTTTTCATTTAATTTACATGTTTTGGAGTTAGCATCATGCTATGACAATGTACGGCAGTCTATCTTATGTTCTAATGAAAGAAATGTAGTTTTTTAAATATCTGTGGACTAGTTTTCTGGGAAGGGATGGGGTTCAGCCATCTGGCATTTTGGTGAGAATGCGATGAGATAGTCTGTCCCTTTCTCTTTCGATTGTTGGGTTGTTACCAATTGGTGTAAATGCGACGATGAGGTCTGTCGTGATTTACACTCCGACTATACCGATTGGTGTTGAGGCGACGTGTCGGGCTGTCACGTTTATGTCATGACTTTGGGCCCTGTCGCGGTCAACTTGTTGATGCGACCAGTGGAGTCGTCGCGATTTAAAAGGCGATGTCTGTGTCCGCCGCGTTTCAACCTCCGAGATGTGTTTGTGTTAGTTGGGAAGTGATGGTCTTATGTGGACCTAGCCATAGAGATTTAATGTGAATTGTAGATGTTAAGCGTGGTTAATAATAGTGAAGTATGATGTTAGATAATGGTTTGATGTATGACTAGTTAGTGAGTTGTGTTAGTTATGACGATTGTGTTATCATGTTAACTGTTAGTATATTAAGCTAGGTGTTTTTTATTTGTACTGTGGTGTGGGTGCTATGAGGTCATGAGTTGACCGATGACAAGTATGTTTATATGTGAATTCGTGGTTTATGAATATAAATTCGATAGTGCGTTAGGTGTTCAGTGTGGCTTGTGTGTTGACGAGTTAAGTTGTTCGACGCCTATTCTGGAATGTCTCTTCAGTCGGGTACCCCGGGTTTTGTGTGAGCCAGGCACGTTGTGGTTGTTGTGCTCGGGGTTGTCCGAACTGTGTGTACCGTAGTGGTCTGTGTCTTCTTCTTGGACACCCTCACTCCTGTGTTTGAGTTGTACGTCTGCTGAGAGAAAGTCGACAGA
The DNA here is from genome assembly GCA_014218235.1 of Colocasia esculenta. Taxonomy (NCBI): domain Eukaryota; kingdom Viridiplantae; phylum Streptophyta; class Magnoliopsida; order Alismatales; family Araceae; genus Colocasia; species Colocasia esculenta. The sequence goes on along the minus strand of CM024754.1, from coordinate 10,921,806 downwards.
GGGGCAGCGACTTGTGTGTTGTGGGTGTACTCGGTCGCTTGTAGCGCTCGTGGTTAAGGGTATGGACACCATAGACGTACTGAGACCTAGCTATCCCTATCTTCCAATGCCTCACTTTAGAGGGCTCATGCCAGAGTCTCTAAAGGTGCCAAGCATGGCCTAAAACGTGTGTGGTCTGCAGGTGTAGTGTTGGTTGGTCTCCAAAGTTCGATGGCCTTTGCAGTGTGGTTGTGGAGCCGCAATTGGACCTTTCATCGATCCTTGACTGCGAGACTAAGAGGTTGTTCTTGTGTTGTGTGTCCGGGTTGGGTACTGGCGTCATGAACCAGTAGTCTTTAGCCGCGTGGTGGCGTCGTTCCTTCCGACTCGAGCTTTTATGTGGTTGTTGTTGTGAGAGGTGCCTCTCCGGTTGTGGTTTGGTTGTGGTACCTTGTGGTTCTAGATGCCTGTACCCTTCGTGTGTCCGCTGGTTGTTGTGGCACGTAGAATGCTAGTGTTTCAGGTTGTGGGGTGGAGCGCTCCGTGGAGGCGTGTTGTGTAACCCTCCACTTGTGGTGTTTTTACCCTTTGTTGGTAGTTTTATGTTTTGTTTGGTAACGTGGTTGCGTGGTGGACTGGTTCCTTGTAGTGAGTCCCATTACCCTTCGTTGGGGGAATGGCCTGTGTGGTCTGTGTTTTAGTCGTGGTTTCCTGTGGGGGACTAACTCCTTGTTGTTAGTCTCGTTACCCGCTTGTTAGTGGTTGGCTTGCCGTTCTTGGCGTGGTGGTTCAGTTGTTGAGGTGGACTAGTGCCTCTGCACTAGGCCTGTTGTTTGCTTTAGTTTATGTAAGCTGTGTTAGATGGGGTGTTTATATTTAATGCAGTTTATTATGTTTATTGTTGACACGTTTTACTTCAGTACTTTTTTGGGGATAAGTCTCGGTTCCTGCGTTGTGTAGTTGGTTTGGTGTTGTTTTTGGGAGGTCCCTGCTAAGCCTATGACTTTTAAGGTTCACTCCCTTATAGTTCGTTTCAGGTGTTGGCCGTGGTGTTTGGCGTGCGGCACTGTTGTGGCAGACTTGTACCACCAGCAGACTAGTCATAGTTATAGTTGTGTGAGCTTTGCTCACTTGGGGTATGCCCCAGTAGTTGTACTTTCTCTGGACATGTAATGATGTATTGGGACAATGTAAATTGTTGTAAATGAGTATAAGTACATGTACTTTCTTGTATATTATACTCGGGTGGTTTGTCTTTTATATTCTTATTGGACACGTGTATGAGCTATCCCTTGCGAGACTTCGGTCTATTCGCAGGAGGCAGACTTGGATATGAAGCCTTGTTGGGTATAAGTATCTAGGGTTGGTATAGTTGGTATCAGAGCATGGTCCAGTGAGAATATGAAAAGACATTAAGGTTATAATCTATCAAGAGTTGGTTTAATGTCCACTGCTGGTAGTAAGTCTATGGTTTTGTATGGTTTTCACATGTGTTTTTGGTGTGTAACTTTTGTGTGTATGTGTAGTGAGGTTGGCAGTTTCAAGTGGTTTGCTGAGAATTGGTGGTTATATGTTGTACAGTATATAAGGGTATATCAGTATGTCAGTTTGTTGCAGAATATGTAATTGTTTGAAGGTTCTCAGCTAGTGAGATTGAAGGAATTATAGTAGAGATTTTTTAGGTATTTGTTGATGGTGTTAGTAAATGTTGGATATTAAGTCAAAAGGCAGAATGACCAGTGTTTCGAAAGATAAAGGAGATGGTATGAATAGAATTGATTTTCAGATAATGTATAATTATCCAGAAGGGTAAATTATAGCAGTGAGTTTGGGAACAAGGTTGATAATAGGTAGTAGTGTCAGGCAGATCTGTATGGAAATTAGTGAAAGTAGGTACAGATGTGAGCTATTGTGAATTGATTTGGTAGCAGTGGAGGTTGAGAAAGAATTGGTAAGTTTATCTGTGTTATTCAATAGAGGTACAATTGTTTTCTGAGAAGGATATGATGCAATGCAGTGAAGTGTTTTTAGTGAAATAGAGGATCAACAGAGACATGTATATGGCAATGGTTGTGTGTATGTGTAAAAGGAATTTGCTATGATGGTAATAGCGTTGTAGTGTGAAGCAATGTTATGTTAAAGATTGTCTGATGTAAAGAATTGAGAAATTTAGTAGAGGTACTTGGCATTTTGAGATTTGTGTTAGTAAGTATTGAGAAGTAGTTCAGTTAATAATGTGATTAGTGATATATAATATTTTAGATGATTAAGGGGTTTAGATCAATTTTTGGTAAGGTATTAATAAATAGAGGAGTAATGTCTTGTGGCAGTGAGATTAAGTGTGTTTGTGATTAGAAATGTTTGTCAGTATTAGAAGAATTTGTTGAGGGTTGTGAAAAGTACAGGAATGAGAATTGTTGATTAAAGAGAAAGAGCGAGTAAATAAGTTGTTGAGCTGGAATGAATTTCTGAGTAATGAGTAAGCAGATGGCAGTTCTTAATAGCAGATTGTTTTTGCTAGCAAAAATGTTTGTTATATGTTGCAGTATTGCAATGAGATTTTTGTGAGGTTCTGTGGAAATGTTCAGTGTGTTGTAGAAGTTGAAGCACTCCTCCCACTAGTCGTTGTAAGAAATAAAATGTGTAAGCCTACACATAATCAACATACATATATAGCTACAAATTTGAATACCTACTTGTACCAAAACGTGGAAGTGTGTGCCCTATTGCGCTGGTGAAAAGTTGGAATGATTTGTAAGAATAAATTCATATGCAAAGTATATAATCAACAAACATTATCCAGCAGTCGATTGTTGAGTTTGGCAATCGATTGGTCAATCGATTGATGTTATCCGCGTGGAGTCAAACCGTCGCAATTCTCCATTGATTGGTGACTAAACATCGATATCCGAAGCCAACAATCGATTGGTCTTATACGCGTCGGGTCCAACCATCACGATTCATATCGATTGCTGAGATCCTATATCGATTGGTGAACAATATTGATTTCTGAACATTCTTAAACGCGTCGGTTAGGTCGGTCACGATTTTAAACTTCTATATTTCCCAGCAATTTCCTTATTTTATTTTTGAAAATACTTGTTGCCTTTTCTTGAAACGCGTCTAGTATCCCCGTCGCGATTCAACATTCTATATTTGACTTTTGGCAAAATTCCATAAACAAAATTCAGAATTTCTAACCACGTCAATAATTCCAGTCGTGTTTAAGATTGCTGTTTTGTCTGAATTCGATTATAATTGGAAATCCTTGAACGCGGTCGATTGACCCCCGCGATTCAACTTTAAACACGACCACTATGTCCGTCACGAATTACTTTTGTTGTCCACCTCGAATTCGAGCCTTTTGCTCTCTATATATACCCATGTCTCGTCGTTCCCAGATGAGAGGACCACAAAAGGAGACGAACACAGAGCCCCAGAGGACCCCTACGATTAGTGATTTGAGAGAGAGCAATTCTAAGGCGAAGCTCTGTTGGACTGCCACCTCAAGCTTCCAACGCCTCTCGTCTCCATAATCATCAAGCAGCATCCTCTGCATGTTCCTAGTCCCTACCGTACTGCCACCTCAAGCTTCCATCGCCTCTCGTCTCCATCATTAGGCAACATCCTCTTCTCTTCAAGCTCCAGCAAGCAGCTCACTGCGCCATCAAAGGGGAAGCACCTCCCTCCTTCTCTTCTCATTCACATTTGTTTATTCACACCATCATCTCCTCCATGCCCCAACGTGGTTGTTCTCCCTTTTGTCCATAAAATCTACTTTTTGATTATCATCAAATCAACGCACATATCTTCATGCATACACACAACTTACCTTTTTCTAGGGTTTTAAAAGCCACAAAAATGTGTGTTGTTCTCCATGTTCTTCATGCTTGTTTCATTTATTAAGAATTGCATAATACACGTCTTGGCTAATCCTTTCTTTTCATTGTGTGTTTTGCAAGGGTAATCAAACTGATGAAGCCTTTGATCACAGTCAGCCATGCTCGTAGAAGAAGAAGCAAGCCTGCTCTCTCCCACGCAATCTGCCCGCTCCAAAAGGTATTTCTCGCGATCACTCCTTGGTATTTTTATTTATACTCTTTCAACACCCTTGTGTGTCTACGATCACGATTACATTCAGGAGTTGTGCTCCATCCTTTATTTTTCCCTATATTTTCCTTCATTATTTTCCTTGTGGACGCTTCATACTTCATGAGAAGAAAAAGCATAATCTACACTACTAGCATCCTTGGAAGCATACACTAGCTGGAAGATCTGCCTAAACTCCAAGGAGCCAATAGGCATAAGAAAGAAGCTGTTAGACTCAAGAAAAGGACAAGAAACTTAATAGCCATCTGTCAACGGTTCTCTTCAGCTACTCCATAAAAGGATAAAGTAAAGGTTGAAGAAGAGAGAAAACTTGGAGAGTCTTTCACGGAGTGTAGATCTAGTGTGCATTCAACTCCATACACACTTAAAGAAGAGAGAAGAGCTTGAGCCCATTCAAGCAGAAGCATTCAAACCTTTTTTCTTTCTCATTCTCTCTCTGTGCGTCTTTGTGTAATTGTGAGAGAGTGGAGGTTAGTCTAAGAAGAGTCTTTTATTGTATACTCTTTCCTTCTTAGGCTTAGTCTCAAATCAAGTATTTCATTTTTATTTTGAGCTTGATCTAAGGACTTCAGATCCTAGTTCTTGTAGACGCGAGATTTGGCCAATTTTCCGCGTGGTTCATAGCCCAATAGGCATGTTTGACAGCTTGTTGACTTGCCTCAGATTCCATAGACGACAACATCGACTGCCGCTGACCTCTGGTTGACGTCTTCATGGGGCTGGCGACATCATCGTTTGACGTCAACCTGGTTTACCTTGGTCTGCGCAACTGCCCGAGATTCCAACCCACTAAGCGCCCTCTCCTCGGCCATGCAGCGCATGGGGCCGTTCCCAATGGGCAAATGGGCTACCTTGGCCCCCCCTTGACCCAGTAAAAGTCCTACATGGCCCCCTCTCATTGGTTCAAGCTTTAACACATGGATTGCCACATGTTTAAGTGTGTTTCTTCACACTTGAGCATCCAAGGCTCCCTACCAGCGACCCCACTGTCTATTTAAGGTACTCCTTGGTCTTCTAAGTAAAGGGGGAGATGCTGGACGCCCAAGCCTTGTTACTTTGAGAGAAGAGAGAGAAAGTGCACCCAAGCTTCTACCCTTGTTCCCTCTCTTCCTCTCAACCTTTGGAGCATCCAGGAGGTTTCACCAAGTGCTGGAGGAGCCCACAAAGGAGTCAACCACGTCATTCAAAGAGGATCATCTCCCTCTTCTCCTCCTCTTCCTCTTCCTCATCCTTTAATCTTTGCATGCTACACACACTCACAACATACACTCTAGGCACGTAGGGCACCTTCCTACACACTAAAAGGGATTTCCCAAACCAAAAATGGAGGGAAGAAGGGTGGTCATAGCATTTGGCCACCCCTCTTCTCAGCCCGCAACCGGTACATAGCTCTCCTTTTGGGCTTCTTCTTTCATTTTAGGATGTTTTACTACACTATCTTAGAGTATAATAGAGTTCTTTTTGTGGCAGGAACACATCGAACGAGACCGTGGAGCTTCTTCTCTTCGGCCGCCGGAGAGGAGAAAGTTGGAGTCCCACCATCATCCGCTATGCGAGGCAGCATCACCGACGCGATCTAAACACCTCCATGGGCACAGGTAAGGCCCTGGCGATCACCTCCCTTCATTTATTCTGTTGGTTTTCTTCTTCTTTCCCTTGGTTAACTTGGTCAAACGGAGAGTCACGAGGTCAACCAGCAACCCTTCAATGCCAAACGAGGGAGTGGCAACATTCGTGAACCTTCGGAATATAAACCGCATCTGGGGTTGTGCGGAATGGGGCGTCCACAGCTCCGCTTTGGCGATCACGGTGGGACAAGCTGCTGCTATCACAGTTTCATCCTGCACACAGGTAAACGACAAACGATCTTATCGCCCACCCAGGTAAACGTCCAACCTTCCTGTCGTTTAGTTATTCTTAGCGTCCATATCCCTTGCCGTTTACTCCATGTCAGCATCAGTCGATCATGCCGTCTACTTGTTTCTGAAGAACTGAACGTCCATGTCTTTGTCGTTTATTTCCCAGAAGCATGTTTTTGACTGTTCTGATTTCTTTTCTTTTCTGTTTGCTTTTTGTTTGATCCCTAACGGTCCTCAGTCACGAGGGGGTCTCATTTCTGTTCTATTCTAGCCTCCCCACACAGTTTAGGATCCCCCCTCCTTGATTCACAACCTTTTACTCGATTCCCTCTCGGGTAAATCGGTTGGTTTTCGAGGAGAACTCCATAAGTCCCTAAATTCCGTGGATTCCCTCACGATACGGGGCATGAGGACCTTTACCCTCCCATTTAGTTCGCCTATTCACCTGGGTTTGAGTGAGAGGTGAGAGAATCGGCCTCTATAAGTCTAATTAACACACAACTTCAACCTTTAAAAAAAATTAGGGACGTTGTTTGATAACATTGTTTGGTAGAAATCCACATTTCTCCTAATAACAATATAATTAATCAACTTAACCTTGTTAAAATCAGTAGGTTGCATGTTGATAATGAACTCTTGGTTGAACTCCGTTAACATGTCTAACAATCCGGCTTTTGAATATGATGATAACATCCATGCTACTATCCATAATGAATTTGTCGGAATGTTTAATTCTAATGTTCAGCCTGAAGAGTCGGTTCAATCATCCTCCTCTCAAGCTGATAGTGAAAGTGTGAGTTTGAGGGTCAACCCCACATATGCTCAAGAAATCCAAGATGACCCCGAATTCTCCAGTCATGCCCCGCTATTCGCCTGAGACGTCATTTCAATGCTTTCCAAGCATACCGTCCGGGCAATGGCCTCTCCTTCCTCTCCATCTCCATCTGCATTTAATGCTTCCTCATCTAGGCCCATTCCTAGCCTGTCACCCCATCCCGGTCCCCATCTCCACTCCTATTCCTCCTCTCACTCCTTTACAGACTCCCATTCCAACTCCTCTCTCTGTTATCCACCCTATGTCCAACCCACCCCCCGCTCAATCTGAATCCACCTCTCGGTCGGAGATGGAGGGTCTTGTTAGGAAGCTCTTAGCTGAGTCCTTGTCCCTCTCCAAGCCTCACTGTCTCCAAAACTACTGCAAGCTTCCCAATGCCTACTTTCCTCCGGGTTTCAAGGCCCCGAAATACCGCAAGTATGATGGGACCTCCGACCCTCAATTCCATCTTGTCGGCTTCACCATGGATTCCCATCGGTGGTTATACGATCGGGTCCTCTTAGTTCATCTCTTCCAACAATCGTTAGAAGGGGAGGCTTGAGGTGGTTTACCTCCTTACCCGCATCGGACCTTGTTAATTTTGACATAGTCTCCGAACGCTTCATCTCCCACTTTTCTTATATGGCCACCCAAGTCCCTACACTTTCCAACTTGGTGGCGGAAAAGATGAGGCCGGATGAAGACTTTGTCACTTTCGCTAACCGATGGAGATCCATGGCTTTAGGGGCCGACCTCCCCATCCTGGGTCCCAAGCCATAACGATGATAGTCACCAACACCACCCCTTTGCTCCTTCTATATTGATGCTTAGCGAGTTCCCCTCCTTCGCACACCTTTACAAGCGAGCTAGGGTGGTCCAAAGCCAAATTAAGGACTCCTCTCTCCCGCCATTCTTTGAAGGGAAGCTTAAGGGACGCAAGGCTCCCGCGACACCCACTACCGAGGGGGTGATCATCGATGAGTCCATTAGTGCCTGCTGTCAGCCACTGAGGCCTCCTAACAAACCTTCCAATTCTCTTTCTGATCCTCCCCATTTCCTATCACACCCCTCTATGCCCTATTCAACTCCTCCTCCATCTTCCGGCTATACTCCCCCCGGTCCCAAGAGATCTTACTATCATGCTCTCCCATAACCTCTCGGGGACATTTTCTTCGCCCTCATGTCTTGCGATGCTATCCAACTCCCACCACAAAAGGAAGGTGTGCATCCGAGGGCCGATACTTCAAAGTATTGTCCCTATCATAGGGCCCCCGGTCACGAAATCCACAATTGCTTCACTTTCCGTGACTGGGTGTACGATTTGAACGATCATGTAAGGATCAATTGGGACGACGTCAAGGTCGCCATCTCCAAATCTAGGTACTCAGGACGGGACCTGGGTATTGTGCAAAACTCCCTCCCCAACCACCACAACAACAACAACTCATCCTCCTCCAAGTCCCAGGAAAGGGTCAACACTATGACACGTCCAGGACCTCGGATTGTAAGGAAAAAACAATGTTGGGGGTAGAAGGTTTTGAAGAATGGTATCCGTGCCCTTCTGAAGAGTCCCATGAACCTTCTACCACTGAAGAGGTACCTAGTGAAGAGAAGGGGCATGAAGCCAGAGAACCAGCCAAGCCAGAGGCATCCAGTCATTGCTCAACTCAACCCATCTCCCGAATTTCTGAGCCATCCAATCCAAACGCCAAGCCTTTGCCAATCCAGCCCATTTTGTCACCAACCTTAAGAGCAGCTTTGCAAACCCCCAATCCTCTCTTGCTAGAACCTAAATATCCGAGACCTGTAGGATATGGGGCCATTGTTCCTTGGCAATCTGCTTTCTTAAAGATGGTTCTTCCCGCTCCACAGGAGACCAAGCTAATCACTCTCAGGCTAATGTGCCATGTTAGCTTATTTGCAAAGCTGGCACCCAGCTCATTCCCTGCATTGCTTGGTCCCCTTCCTCTCATCAAGTCAACTCCTCAAGTCCCTCGATTTCATTCATGTTTGACCCTTTCAACAAGGACTCAAAGAGATTTGCTCTCCACTGAGTCCCCTACAATGTGCCTATCTTCCAAGATCAGGGGCAACCTTTTCATTCAAGCTGGATCCATTTATCTCATCTTCAAACAAGGCACTTTCGGGGGGCACTTTGGTTACTTCATAGTTTGCGTTGGCTTGGTTTCAAGGGCATACCATCATTTATATGGTCCGTTGTTTATTCATACCAATTTCATATCTGGCCATCTTCAAATGCTGGATTTCTGTGATGGGCAATCCTTGGGTTTGGGACCCACCATTTCAGCTCTTTACACTCCTATCTCAAGGGCAACTCACGCTGGTTTGGAGAACTTTATCCCAGTCTCTGTCAAGTTCAACCCCTTTCTTTATGCTTGAAGGGGACCCCATTCACCCATTCTTCCTAAGCCTCCCGACTTGTTGGGGCCCACTTTTTCCCACGTTCATCCTATCACCAAGGGCACGCCTCTTTCCCATGGACCATGTTGCTCGTCTTGTGCCCCTTCATCTTTCCAATATTGTACATTCTCCATTCTCATTCACATCTATCGCCATCAAAATCTTTCTTCTCGCCTTCTGTCTCTTTCTTCTTCTCTTCTATCTCATCCCTCACCGTTATTGTTCAAGGTGGTCGTGCGATAAAGGTAAGTACTGGTTTGCAGGTACCTCCGTAAGAGCACATCGCTTGAGGCCATCCTACTTCGTAAGGTGCATCTTCGACAATAGCTAGAAGGTCCAGGTGAGATCTCTGCCTAGGGGCATTCCACCTGGGATGTTCCCACTCATTGTACATACCATTTTCGAAATTGTTCGATTTACTTTACTTTTCTCAAAATGTTAAAAAAATCCAAAAATAAAAAAAAATATGGTGTATATACCATGTACATATTTTATTCAAAAAAATAAAAAACAAAAAAAATGGGGTGAATAGATTGGCAACTGTCATGCATCTCAAGTCACATATTAAAGAGTAAGAGGCGCTTGAGTGAACCAAGGACCTTGGTCTAGCAAAGTCATGGAGATTTCTGTCTAGCGTCACAACCAAGTCTTTTGGAGGACGAATCAACATACACACACCATACATCTTAAAAATTTGAGTCGTCACTCCAAGACAGTTACTTGTCCCAGGACACAACAAAAGCTACAATCTTCCTTCCTCTTCCACTCGACTGATCGAGACACTCAGCACCCTAAAATTGTTGAGCTTAGCAGTCAAGACAACTTCCTCTAAGGTGAGACTAAGACACCAGAGCACGTGAAGAGGGCAGTGTCCCCGCAGGCAAACAAAAGAAAGAACAAAGAAAAATCAATCAAAAAGGAAAAGAGCCTGGTCGTGACTGTGCCTGGAGATAGAATCCCCCATTCAATACAAAATCAAATGCTACATTGATTGACTTTTTCCCTAGCCGATTGCGGTAGGGCAATACGGGTGCTCGGCAAAGTAGGGATTGCCAGGTTCTGACCCTGGAGTCCACGAAACACCTCACCTTGAGCCTGCTAAGCCACACATGGCTAGGTTCTCTCATCCAATTAGCACCTTGCAAAAGTCTAGGGGCAATAAGTCAAAAATTTGATAGTCTGAAATCACCTAAAGGGGCATGTTGTCAGACTATCTCAACTCATCCATTAACGGTTTTGTGGATCCTCTCGAGAAGTTTATCCCCTTATTTCTTCCTTTCTCCCTTGAGGATTCCAAACCTCTGAGGTGTCTGAAGGACAAGTTTCTTTTTAGGATGACAACTTTTTTTTTTTTTTAAATCACACTTCATGTTAATCTGTTCACAAGGGGCAAGGTTATTGCCATGAAGAATCTCCATGTTTCTGCTGGACTAATTTCTCGTTACTTCATCAGCCACATACTCTTTCATTGTTTAAAGATAGTTGCCAGGTGTTGACAGACGAAAAAAAAAAAATCATTTAAGCACACATTGCACAAATGCCCCTAAATGGCCTCTCAATTGCTATGCTTTCTGTTTAATCCGCTGGCAGATGAACGTCCACGTCGTTTGACATCAGTCACTGTTGACGGCAGCATTTGTAGACGCCTACTCAGGTAGATGGCTCCTCTTGTGGACGTCAACTATACGTTAGCGGCAATCGGTCTGGACGTTAACCTGCCGGAATTTTCAAGGCTTTATTGCTTACATGGCCATTATTTCTATATCTTGTGTTTCAAGTTGTCTTGCAGATGTTTAAGCATGAGCTGCGCTCCAAATTCAGGAACACTCATGCGACCGTGAGTGTTACACAGTATGTCTAACATAGGATTAGTCACCAGAGGCGAATAACTTGGCGACCGTGAACCCAGAGTTTCCCTTTATAAAAAATTATGACGGGTTTGCGATCTCTCAGTTATTCGTATGGCCTTATAAATTTCCTCTGGTTCTAACATGCATTTTAGATAGGGAACCCACACCAACATGCATTTATGATTTCACTGCTAACATTCTCTTACTAACTCAAAAAAAATGGAGATTTTCCTCAATCTCTCTGTGGCTCCCCAGCTCAAGTGGCCTACCGGGTTAGCACCATCTTCTCGAATATCCAAGCTGAATATCGGGTCTTTGTTGCCCCCCTTCTCCACTTGTCCCACCGTGCAAATCAGAAGTAATCATTCCAGTCTTATTGGGTTCGTGCGAACCTTTCGCCAGTTATGAACTTAATTCTGGACTTCCGGCTTTCCAAACATTGATTCCAGTTAGAATCATTTGATAATCCTTTGAGAGATCAATCAATCCCTCTATCTCCATGACCCCCTAAATTTGGACAGACGTCCTCATTAGGTCAGCGGAACCAAAACGGACTCCCGTTGTGAGATCCCTTGATTCAACTGTCATATTACAACTCCTTTGACTCTGACAACACCAGAAACTAGTCAAAGTCCTAAACGGCAATGCCAGAGACCCTACCGTTGGGTCGCAGTTGTAGTTACATGGGTAGATCACTCTTCCTCTTTCCCATACTTGTCTCTCAGACGATTCGTCACTTGTTTCTAGCCTAACTTATTCGTGTGGCTTGCTAGATTTCCTATCCTCGGAGATGGCCCTTCCATCAAATCTCCACGTCCTTTGTTTACCGAGACACCAACCATTCAGTCCACTCTGCTCCCTTGCAAGATCGGATGTCTCGGAGGGGCATTTGTAGACGCGAGATTTGGCCCATCTCCGCGTGGTTCATAGCCCAATAAGGCCCGTTTGACCGCTTGTTGACTTGCCTCGGATTCCATGTAGACGGCAACATCGACTGCCGCTGACCTCTGGTTGGCGGCATACCCCCTGGACGTTGATTCATGTTGGCATCCACAGGTGTTGACGTCTGCATGGGGCTGGCGGCAGCATCATTTGACGTCAACCTGGTTTACTTGGTCTGCGCAATTGCCCGAGATTCCAGCCCACTAAGCGCCCTCTCCTCGGCCATGCAGCGCATGGGGCCGTTCCCAATGAGCAAATGGGCCACCTTGCCCCCCCTTGACCCAGTAAAAGTCCTACATGGCCCCCTCTCATTGGTTCAAGCTTTAACACATGGATTGCCACATGTTTAAGTGTGTTTCTTCACACTTGAGCATCCAAGGCTCCCTACCAGCGACCCCACTGTCTATTTAAGGTACTCCTTGGTCTTCTAAGTAAGGGGGAGATGCTGGACGCCCAAGCCTTGTTACTTTGAGAGAAGAGAGAGAAGTGCACCCAGCTTCTACCCTTGTTCCCTCTATTCCTCTCAACCTTTAGAGCATCCAGGAGGTTTCACCAAGTGCTGGAGGAGCCCACAAAGGAGTCAACCACGCCATTCAAAGAGGATCATCTCCCTCTTCTCCTCCTCTTCCTCTTCCTCATCCTTTAATCTTTGCATGCTACACACACTCACACATACACTCTAGGCACGTAGGGCACCTTCCTACACACCTAAAAAGGGGTTTCCCAAACCAAAAATGGAGGGAAGAAGGGTGGTCATAGCATTTGACCACCCCTCTTCTCAAGCCCGCAACCGGTACGGGGCTCTCCTTTTGGGCTTCTTCTTTCATTTTAGGACATTACTACACTACCTTAGAGTCTAATAGAGTTCTTTTTGTGGCAGGAATACATCAACGAGACCGTGGAGCTTCTTCTCTTCGGCCGACCGGAGAGGAGAAAGTTGGAGTCCCGCCATCATCCGCTACGCGAGGCAGCATCACCGACGCGATCTAAACACCTCCTTGGGCACAGGTAAGGCCCTGGCGATCACCTCCCTTCATTTATTCCGTTGGTTTTCTTCTTCTTTCCCTTGGTCAACTTGGTCAAACGGAGAGTCAACGAGGTCAACCAGCAACCCTTCAATGCCAAACGAGGGAGCAGCAACGTTCGTGAACCTTCGGAATATAAACCCCATCTGGGGTTGTGCGGAACGGGGTGTCCACAGCTCCGCTTTGGCGATCACGGTTTTAGCCTGCACATAGGTAAACGGCAAACGATCCTGCCGCCCACCCAGGTAAACGTCCAACCTTCCTGTCGTTTAGTTATTCTTAGCGTCCATATCCCTTGCCGTTTACTCCATGTCAGCGTCAGTCGATCATGCCGTCTACTTGTTTCTGAAGAACTGAACGTCCATGTCTTTGCCGTTTATTTCCCAGAAGCATGTTTTTGGACTGTTCTGATTTCTTTTCTTTTCTATTTGCTTTTTGTTTGATCCCTAACGGTCCTCAGTCACGAGGGGGTCTCATTTCTCTTCTGTTCTAGCCTCCCCACACAGTTTAGGATCCCCCCTCCTTGATTCACAACCTTTTACTCGAGGATTCCCTCTCAGGTAAATCAGGTTGGTTTCAAGGAGAACTCCATAAGTCCCTAAATTTCGTGGATTCCCTCACGATACGGGGCATGAGGACCTTCACCCTCCCATTTAGTTCGCCTATTCCCTGGGTTTGAGTGAGAGGTGAGAGAATCGGCCTCTATAAGTCTAATTACACACAACTTCAACTTCACCTTTAAAAAAAATCTTAGGGACGTTGTTTGATAACATTGTTTGGTAGAAATCCACATTTCTCCTAATAACAATATAATTAATCAACTTAACCTTGTTAAAATCAGTAGGTTGCGTGTTGATAATGAACTCTTGGTTGAACTCCGTTAACATGTCTAACAATCTGGCTTTTGAATATGATGATAACATCCATGCTAATATCCATAATGAATTTGTCGGAATGTTTAATTCTAATGTTCAGCCTGAAGACTCGGTTCAATCATCCTCCTCTCAAGCTGATAGTGAAAGTGTGAGTTTGAGGGTCAACCCCACATATGCTCAAGATATCCAAGATGACCCCGAATTCTCCAAAGTCATGTCCCGCTATTCGCCCGAGGACGTCATTTCAATGCTTTCCAAGCATACCGTCCGGGCAATGGCCTCTCCTTCCTCTCCATCTCCATCTCCATTTAATGCTTCCTCATCTAGGCCCATTCCTAGGCCTGTCACCCCATCCCGGGTCCCCATCTCCACTCCTATTCCTCCTCTCACTCCTTTACATACTCCCATTCCAACTCCTCTCTCTGTTTATCCACCCTATGTCCAACCCACACCCCCCGCTCAATCTGAATCCACCTCTCGGTCGGAGATGGAGGGTCTTGTTAGGAAGCTCTTAGCTGAGTCCTTGTCCCTCTCCAAGCCTCACTGTCTCCAAAACTGGAGGGAAGAAGGGTGGTCATAGCATTTGGCCACCTCTTTTCTCAAGCCCGCCCGCACCGTTATGGGGCTCCACTTTTGGCTTCTTCTTTCATTTTAGGACGTTTACTACACTCCCTTAGAGTCTAATAGAGTTCTTTTTGTGGCAGGAACACATCGAACGAGACCCTGGAGCTTATTCTCTTCGGCCGACCGGAGAGGAGAAAGTTGAGTCCCGCCATCGTCCGCTACGCGAGGCAGCATCAGCGACGCGATCTAAACACCTCCTTGGGCACAGGTAAGGCCTTGGCGATCACCTCCCTTCATTTATTCCGTTGGTTTTGTTCTTCTTTCCCTTGGTCAACTTGGTCAAACGGAGAGTCAACGTGGTCAACCAGCAACCCTTCAACGCCAAACGAGGGAGCGGCAACGTTCGTGAACCTTCGAAATATAAACCGTATCCGGGGTTGCGAGGAATGGGGTGTCCACACTTCTGTGTTCAAAAATTTTCCTCTTTTGTTGAGAAGAGAACACCAACTGTGCTAGGTGGTGTATCTGGTTGTGGGACTGTACACAGTGTACTTCTTCGGGTTGGAAGAGAAGGCTTGTTGTGCAAATGTTCCCCTTGTGTTAAGGGAAGAACCGTACTGGAGTTTATACCAGGAGGTTGGCTTTTTGACCTGTAAGAGAAGTATGTTGCCTTCCTACCCGGAAAGAGAAGAAGACCAACTTTTGTCTGGTGGTTTGACCAACTGAAGGTCTATACCAGTGAGTTGCTTTTGATCTCGAAAAAGAAGCACCTGGCTGAGGTGAATAGTGGGCTACCTTCTTGCCCGGAAAGAAAAGAAGACCAACAGGGACTGGGTGTTGTCTGTCCTTAAGGGGGACTGGACGTAGGACTTCTATTTGGAAGGGCCGAACCAGGATAAATCTCTGTGTCTTGTGTGTGTTTGCTTCCACGCCTTTAATTTTTATTGGATACACTTATTTATATTAACCAAATATTTTCAAGTTGTGATTTTTGTTTCAGTTTTCAGATTACCTATTCACCCCCCCCTCTAGATTAGTCTTGCTTCCATATCAAGTGGGCCAACACATAATGCTCATAGAAATTCAATTTCCTAGTCTTCTGACTAGTAAGCAAACCTTTCTTGCTCAACTCTATCATGTCTCTTTCACTCATGTGGCCCAATCACATGTGCTATAGTTGGGTAGGATCATCTAAACTTCATAACAAATTGGCACTATACCCATCACACTACTATCTTGTAAATGATAAAGGCCACCAATCAACTTTCCTTTCATCACAACCAATGCGCCTCTAAAAACTTTTACGATTTTGTTGCTGCTGAGAACTGATATCTATGAGTGTCCAAAATACATAAATAGACTGGGTTGTTCTTAGTTCTAAAATATGTTGCACTTCTAAGGTTTTGATGACATCCAACATCTTAATTGTAATTGTACCAACCCCTACAACTGCAAGATTTCTATTATCACCAAAAGTTACAATATTCTACTTATTGATCTATAAGGGAAAATTATTCCTTATGGGGACGCATGTGGAAGGTACAATTAGAATCAAATATCCAATCATCCCCAATAATGCTAGTAGAGACTGATAAGATAGACGTCTCGTCATCAGTTGTCTCCTCTTGAACAACATTCACTACATCAAAAAAGGACTCCTCTTGAATCTTACCTTTCCCTTTCAATCTTGGACAATCTTTCCTAATGTGCCCTCTTTGGTTGTATTTATAACACTTGACCTTCTTTGCCAATTTGGATTTTAATCCAACCTGACCCTTCTTACCAGACTCCTTTTTCTCAATTCCCCCTCTCACCATCAAACTGCCTACCCAATCTTCACCATATGTTTCTAGTACTTGCCATTTCAACTTCTTAGAGTTCAAGGAAGACTTTTCATCGAATATTTCAATGTCAAACTTAATTGCTAATGTCAATTTTATAGCCTTTAACAAGGAACATAGATCAAATTCTAATCGAGCTCTGATACCAATTTGTGATGACACGACTACTTTGATAGACAGAGTGTTGTCCCAAGATCTTAATTCGCACGATAAGAAGAAGGAGAGGGAAGAGAATGATCAATCACACAAGATAAAACACAAACAATTTATGTGGTTCGGAGGATACACGCTATGTCCACAAGCGATAGCAATGACGGGAACTTCACTTTATGTGAAGTATACATATAGAAGTTACGCCAACCCCAAGAGGAACAAATTAAATCCCTTTTACAAAAACTCTCTCAAGCTGTCTTGCCTCAAGATCTATTGCTTTCTCTCTAAGAGACCCTCTCCGGTTCTCTCATCGAGGATACCTCATCCAAAGGGAAGAGGCTTTCAATTTATAGGAGTTGTTCACTCAATGGCCAATACATTCATAAAACCAATTCCATATATGTCAAATGGTCTACCCCCAAGGTCATAAAAGCTGCATTGTCATCTCCTTCTAACGCATGCATGATGCTCTCCGTATCTGTTGCATGGGAGTTAAAAACTCCTCCTACGTACTAATAAGAAAGGAACACAGGAGAGTTGGATCTCTGAACTCACACACCTTTCAGAGGTGGCGATTGATCTATATATATATGAATACAAGGTACACTGATAAGGTTACAATAGGTTACAATGGATGAGGCACGATCCTCAAAGGAAGGAACGACCTAACAGATAGAGAGATAGCCTTGTGCATGCCTGTGAGATGCTCGTAGGTGGTTGATCATGCAGCATTTTGTTCATCTGTTGATGGAGACCAGGTATTTTTGCTGGGATGGTTTCATATACCCTACAAGCTCAGAATGGGCCACAATGTTGAGCTTGGAAGTGAGAGATTGAAAACGTTGTCGGGACAAAGATTTGGTAAAAACATCGGCTACCTGATCGTGAGTTGAGACATAGCAGACATTTAAGAGGCCCTTGGATACTCGTTCACGAACAAAATGATAATCTATCTCTATATACTTGGTTCGGGCATGGAAGATGGGATTGGCCACAAGGTAAGTTGCTCCAATATTATCGCAGGACAATACAGTCGGCCGAAGAAGGGAAAACTGCAACTCATGCAGCAGGGACTCAATCCAGATGAGTTCGGCAGTGGTATTGGCAACCGATTTATATTCCTTCTGTAATACCCTCAAATTTTAAATACCATATTTTACTTAGAATTCTTGTTTATGCAAACTAATTAGGTTAAATTGTGATATTTAGGATTAAGGGTATGTTTAAGACACTTTATCATACCCCGGTACTACTTTCGGTCGTGCGCACCCCGACAGGGCGACACCGGAAAACTGTAACGAAAATAAAATCTAAGAACACCATAATTCTTAGAAAATTATGGAGATATAAAAATATAATTATTCGGAATTTTGACACCGGATTTTGAGATTAAGTCGACGCAACTATTTTCCGGGCGATTTTTCACCCAGTAGAAAATAAATTCTAAAAATTAAATAAAAATCATGACAATTTGTAAACCTTCTATTAGCCTATGGTTTGAAATTTCAACTTAAATGGACATCATTAGGACAACTAAATATGGGAATTATTGGTCCACCGATTTATTACTTAATTACGGAAGCTATTTTCCTTAATTTCTTTTGGCTTACGTAATGTAGCAACGTAAGCCAGTTCTTTGGTTGGAAGGGCTTACACGTACCTACTTTATGTGTAAACTTTTGGGAGGATGCATGGATTAGGTGTCCTTAGCTGGTTAAGAGGGTTTCTACTCAGGCACATGTATGGGTGACGTGCCTAACATGCAGCAGATCTGGGAGTTTATATAGTCTCTCCTTCAACTTCGTAAGGATTTTACACTCTTGCTCGTGCTACCCCTGTTGTTGATGTACTTGCACCTGGTGTGTGAGAAGATTTCTGTTGGAGCCATTGTAGTAGTTGCTGCTACTATTTTGCCTGGTGTGGATCATGCCATATCCTCAACAAGTAACTACCGAAGTCCCTGTTTCAGCAGTCTTCCTACTTCCTCACTTTGTTGCTGTGTTGATCTCTACGTTAAGAGGAAGAAGAATAAGAACCTTTTGTTCTCTTATAATCAGGTAGGTGTCATACTATGAATTCTTCTCAGTTTCCTATGTACAGGCTCATGGTTTCCTCATTCGTAGAAACCATGTCTCTTGTTTGTACCATGATCTGTAGAGTTCTTCTTGTTCTGGTTCACTTTTGATTATAGGTATTCAAGGATTTTGTTTACCTTGAGGAAAAGTAGATTCCTATCTTCTCCTCATACTTCTACCCACTGCTCTAGTTAAAGATCATAACCTTATACGAGTTGCCTTCAAGCTCATTAACCGGTCTTGGTTAAGTCTGTGTACGAGATTGTACTTTCAGAATCTTTCGTTTGATTTTCCCTATTACCTATGGAATCATATAATTATCAAGGAGCTTCTCCAGCCCCATTACAATTTAAGTAGATTTCTAACTTCTTATACCACCCATGATCCAAGTTTGTGTTATAGAGTTTTGCTAGAAATTTCGATATCCTAGAATATTGTGATTTCTTTCCATTCGGATGTTTGTACCTCAAGCCTTGATTTGGAACATTAAACATCTTGTGTTTTAGTGTCCATCTTGAAAGAATCTCCCAATAATCCATTGCTATCAAGACCACACTTCCAACAATATACTATGTCTAGTTTTTAGCTAGACAAGCTTGAATTGCAAACCTCTCGTTTCATCCCACTTGTTCGGTTTATAAACCACTCTGAAAACTATAATTAGACCCTTTTATTTGATATACATCATGTCTTGATTCATAGGTTCCATAGTTAGCATGTTTAGAGTGCATTCAAGTCACTTATGAGTGAGGAACAGGCGGCTGTCGACAGGCAGCCCAAAGCTGTCGACAGGCGCATGTTGTCCAGACTTCCAGAGTTCTGGACTGTATGGATCTGTCGACAAATCTCTTGCAGCTGTCGACAGATCCCTACAGAGCCAGAAGATCTGAGCTCTGTCTGTTTCCATCTGTCAACACCCCTTCAAATCTGTCGACAGGTACAATGTTGATTCAGATTTCTGCACTCTTTCATGTCCGAATCTATGCTAGAACTTCATCCTAAAAGCCATGGAAGTTACCGTCTCATTTACCTGGTATTTATTGTCATATTACCTAAAAGTTTACCCACATTATGTACCTTAAACTCCCTTAAGTTATTCTTAAAGTTAGCAATTACGAATAGTACTCCGATTGAGTCTATTCTTCGATATTCGGTTACTGAGGTTATAAAACTTGACCACTTGAGAGTTCATATGTTTGAACACCTCATGAGATGTGAATAATTTGTGATGACCATTATGGATCTTCATTTTCTTTTGGATTCTTATATGATTCAAATCTTCTGAAGTTATTGACTTGAGTCATAACTCTGTCTCAACCAATTATCTTTCTTATATTCTTGAACTCCGAACAACTTTGTCACCAAGATATTTGTATTATTCTCAATCAAAACTACCTTTGGATTTCCAACCTTTGTTATGCTCATGAAAAGAAATTTATGATATGAAGACAGTGTTCTCTTCAAAAAGGGTTTAGGATCACTTGTAGTAGCACCAGCTACTTGTGATCAGCTGAGGGCGACAGTTTGTAGGTAAATCCAAGTCAATGGACTGACGATGGTGGGTAATAAACCCCGTTCTTGCGCAATGAACAAGATCTAAGGTGCTGGAATCGCCTAGGCACTGAGGATGGTAAATTACGTCTATATAGTAACCTCTTGAGAGCAGTGATGCCTGTCGAATTTGTTTCCAAATTAAGTTATGGTCTGAATTTGAAAGACAAATATGACTTTATTCTGATTTGATGAGCTCATTATGAAATTAATTTGGCTATATGTTTCTGTTAAGTATGAAATTCATGAGCAATTATGTTTTGATCCACATATGCACCATTTGAATATTCATTCAGCTCTGCAAATGAAACTCCTACGCTATGTTTACTGATACCTACTGAGTCCTTCCGACTCACGCCTTTGTTTCCTCCAACCCTTTCAGATTGAAGGTGTGTATAATCTCAGCTACATGTGAATCCTAATTCCGCTGCGGACGATGAAGAGATGAAGAAAATAATGTAGTTTTAGTAGTTTCTTTTAGTTGATAATGTATTAAGTTAGAGAGAGAGAGAAACTTAGCTTTTGTAAATAATGAGTGTTGCTACTTTGTCACTTTGTATATTATAATGTGTTCGAAGATACCTTTGTGGAATGGTTTGCCAGATTTGTGCATTGCACGGATATATCTACCCATAACGAAAGTTTGTCAGCGTAACCCCTCTTCCGATCAAAGGTTACGTATGTGTTTGTGTGAAGTCGGAGGAGGGTGTTACAGAGGTGGTATCAGAGCAAGGTTATGGGTGATAGATATTCTGTGACCATTTTCACAAAGGAAATAAATAAAACATTTGTGTGTATTCTAGAATCTTCTAAAGATCATTTTGGTTTTTAAAACTTAAGTAGTTAGCATGAATTAATTGGATGTGTTGATGGTGTTCCAGGAAATGGCAGACAAAGGGAAAGCTATCGACACATCCATGAGGATAGGCATGAGGAAAGCTAGGGAGGAAGTTCACAATGTCCCATTGGCCGGAAATTCTCAAGAAGGAAGTACTGGGACTCCTGATTTTGCTACTTTTATGCAGTCATTTCAGGGGGTAGTGCAAACACTAATGAAGAACCAACAAGACATGAATGGAGGAAGATTTCTGGAGCATCTTTGTTAGAAAAATTTAAGAAGATGGGACCTCCAGCCTTTAAAGGAAATGGCCAACCTGAGGTTGTAGAAGGATGGGTTAGAGAGATGGAAAAGATATTTAAGGCATTAGATGTGAAGAAGAAGACAAAGTCACATTGGCGACTTATATGCTTCAGGATAGAGCAGATGAATGGTGGCAATCTGCCATGAGAAATGCATTCAGAAATAGAGAAGATAACATTAGTTGGGGAGAATTCCTGAGAGAGTTGTATGAAAAATACACTCCACCACATATCAAGGATAGGAAGGAAGTGGAATTTTTGCAATTGGAACAAAAAGACATGACGGTGGCAGAATATGAAACAAAATTCACTGAACTGGAAAAGTATGCACCTCACATTTGTGATAATGAACTCAGAAGGGTAAAGAAGTTTGTGAGAGGATTGAAACCTAGTGTGAGGAGTAGGGTAGCTCCACTAGATCCCCAGAGCATGGCTGTGGCACTAAAGACTGCGTTATAGTGGAATCCGAGTTATGGAGTATATGAAAAACAAAGAAACCAATGGGGGTAAGAAGAAAAATGTATATACCAAGGAAACAAAAGGTCAGAAGCGAAAGGTGATTCAACCAAGCAGCAGGGAGAACAGAAAAAGAGTTGGCCCGTGTGTGTTCAATGTGGAAGAAGACACCCCGGTGATGAATGCTGGAAAGTAGCAGGGAAATGTTATGGATGTGGTCAGAAAGGGCATATGATTAAGGACTGTCCACATAAAGCAGACCAGTCAAAAGCGCAAAAACCACAACCTTACTTCCAGCAAGCCCCAAGACAAACACCCAAGGGACCAGCTAGAGTCTTCGCTGACAAAGGAAGAAGCCCAGGACACCCCTACAGTAGCTGAAGGTATTCTCCTAACCGAAAATATGTATGCTAGAGTGTTATTTGACCCTGGAGCTACACACTCTTTTATTTCTCGGGTATTTGTTAATTCTATATCTCGGAAACCAGAGAAATTAGTAGGAAGCATGATACTTGACTGTCCTACTGGTCAAATAGCTACACTTACCTCTGTTATTCCTGAAGTAACTTTGAAAATAGGAGAGCATGAACTTACTGCATATGTATATGTACTGGATAACATGCAAGATTTTGACATTATACTGGGAATGGATTGGTTAGCAGAAAATCATGCCGTATTAGATTGCCATAAGAAAGTTTTAACATTTAAAAGGCGGGATTAGCAGATTTCAGCTATACATGTCCAAAGAATAATGGAAATAAGAAGACTATATCAGCACTTAAAGCTATGAAATGGCTGAAAATGGTTGTCAAGGTTATTGGCAAGTGTGATGGCCATATCAAATGAGCATAAACAGGTATCAGTTCAAGATATTGATGTTGTAAAAGAATTTCCAGATGTCTTTCCTAATGATTTATCTGGATTACCTCCAATTAGAGAAATTGACTTTACATTGAACTTTTACCTGGAACTTTGCCTATATCCATAGCTCCTTATAGAATGGCACCAGCTGAGTTGATAGAATTAAAGAAGCAATTGCAAGACTTATTAGACAAAGGTTTATTAGGCCAAGTGTATCACCATGGGGAGCTCCGGTATTGTTTGTGAGAAAGAAAGATGGATCTCTTAGATTATGTATTGATTATAGAAAGTTGAATCAAGTCACAATTAAGAACAAATATCCATTACCTAGAATTGATGACTTGTTTGATCAACTCCGTCTGCTACAGTATTCTCTAAGATCGATTAAGGTCGGGTACCATCAATTGAGAGTTAAAGAAGATGATATTTCTAAGACTGCATTTAGAACCAGATATGGACATTATGAGTTTTTAGTACTCCCCTTTGGATTGACTAATGCACCTGCGGTATTTATGGATTTGATGAACAGGGTATTTCAGCCTTATTTGGATAATTTTGTGGTAGTATTTATAGATGATGTGTTGATATACTCATCTAGTGAAGAAGAACACAAGGAGCATTTGAGAATTGTACTACAAACTTTGAGGAAACATCAATTGTATGCTAAATTAAGTAAATGTGAGTTTTGGCTCAAGGAAGTGAAATTTTTGGGTCATGTGATTTCTGGAAAAGGTGTGTGGCAGTAGACCCAAGTAAAATTGAAGCAATTCTAAATTGGGAAAGACCCAAAATCCATCAGAAATCCGAAGTTTCTTGGGATTAGCTGGATACTATAGGAGTTTATTGAAGGTTTTTCTTCTATAGCTATGCCTTTGACTCAGTTAACTAGAAAAGAGACACCTTTTGTGTGGAATGAGAAATGTGAGGCCAGTTTTCAGGAATAAAAGGGAAGCTTACCACAGCTCCGATTCTTACTTACCTCAAGGATCAGGAGGATTTACAGTCTATACGGATGCATCTCAAAGAGGAATTGGATGTGTTCTTATGCAACATGGGAAAGTGGTAGCTTATGCCTCTAAACAATTAAAAGATCATGAAAGGAATTATCCGGCTCATGACTTAGAATTGGCAGCGATCATACATGCTTTGAAGATCTGGCGTCACTATTTATATGGGGAACAATTTGAAGTTTATACTGATCATAAGAGTTTAAAGTACATATTTTCTCAGAAGGAACTGAATCTGAGACAAAGAAGATGGTTAGAATTTTGAAGGATTATGATTTTACGGTGAATTACCATCCGGGTAAAGCTAATGTGGTTGCTGATGCTTTGAGCAGAAAGAAATCAAGAGCATTACAATTACACCAACAGTGGAAAGAAATGACAGATTTGATCGAATACTCACCAAGGTGTGATGCAGAAAATCTGATATTGGCACAATTGACAGTAAGGTCAGCACTGATAGATAGAATTGGTGAAGCACAGAACCAAGATCAGAAACTAAAAGAGATGGTAAACAAACCAGGATACATCAAAGATAACAAGGGATAATTAGATTTCAAAACAGAATATGCATACCAGAGAATGAAGAAATTAAAAGTGAGTTATTGAAGGAAGGACACAAATCTCAGTATTCGATTCATCCTGGAAGCTCTAAAATGTATCAGGATCTGAAAAAGCAGTTTTGGTGGCATGGAATGAAAAAGGACATAGCAGAATTTGTGAGTAAATGTCTAACATGTCAACAAATAAAAGCTGAGCACCAGAAGCCAGCAGGGCCTATGCAACTCATGGAAATTCCAGTATGGAAATGGGAGCAGATAACTATGGACTTCGTAATGGGTTTGCCAAAGACAAGGAAGAAGCATGATGCTATTTGGGTGATTGTGGATAGATTAACTAAATCGGCTCATTTTCTAGCAATTACAAAGACACAATCATTAGAAGATTTGGCCCAATTGTATATAAAGGAAATAGTGAGACTTCATGGAATTCCTTTGTCGATAATTTCAGATAGAGATCCAAGATTCACTGCTAGATTTTGGAAAAGTCTTCAAGCAGCCATGGGTACACAATTAAAATTTAGTTCAGCATATCATCACAAACCGATGGCCAATCAGAAAGAACTATCCGAACACTCGAAGATATGCTAAGAGCCTGTAGTTTGGATTGGCGTGGTAGCTGGATGATTACCTACCCTTGATTGAGTTTGCATACAATAACAGTTACCATACAAGTATTGGAATGGCACCATATGAGGCATTATATGGTAGACCCTGTAGATCACCCCTCTGTTGGGCAGAAGTGGGAGAAAAGAGTCTCATTGGGCCAGAATTAATTCAGAACTGCTCAGAGAAGATTAAATTAATCAGGAAGAGATTATAATAGCTCAAGACAGACAGAAGAAGTATGCTGATAGAAGAAGAAGGCCACTGGAGTTTAACATAGGTGATCATGTATTTCTAAAGATCTCTCCAACCAAAGGTATCATGAGATTTGGAAAGAAAGGAAAACTCAGTCCAAGATATGTAGGACCTTTTGAGAATTACAAGAGATAGGGAAGTAGCATACCAATTAGCTCTTCCGCCCTCTTGGTCACACATTCATAATGTATTCCACATATCTATGTTGAGGAAATACATAATGGACCCCTCTCATGTGATCAGTTATGAAATGTGGAAATAAACAGCTTAACCGTGAGAAGAGGAACCCGTGAAAATATTGGACAGGAAAGAACGAGTCCTCAGAAATAAAGCAGTTCCTATGGTGAAGATCTTATGGAAAAGCGCGTTCATCGAAGAAGAAACGTGGGAATTGGAGCAAGAGATGAAAGAAAAGTATCCACAGCTATTCGGTAAGTAAATTTTGCCATTTCGAGGACGAAATTTATTTTAACAGGGGGAGAAATGTAATACCCTCAAATTTTAAATACCATGTTTTACTTAGAAATTCTTGTTTATGCAAACCATTAGGTTTAAATTGTGATATTTAGGATTAAGGGTATGTTTAAGACACTTTATCATACCCCGGTACTACTTTCGGTCGTGCGCACCCCGACAGGGCGACACCGGAAAACTGTAACGAAAATAAAATAAGAACACCATAATTCTTAGAAAATTATGGAGATATTAAAAATGTAATTATTCGGAATTTTGACGACAGATTTGAGATTAAGTCGACGCAACTATTTTTCGGGCGATTTTTCACCCAGTAGAAAATAAATTCTAAAAATTAAATAAAAATCATGAATTTGTAAAACCTTCCTATTAGCCTATGGTTGAAATTTCAACTTAAATGGACATCATTAGGACAACTAAATATGGGAATTATTGGCCAACCGATTTATTACTTAATTACGGAAGCTATTTTCCTTAATTTCCTTGGCTTACGTATGTAGCAACGTAAGCCATGTTCTTTGGTTGGAAGGGCTTACACGTACCTACTTTATGTGTAAACTTTGGGAGGATGCATGGATTAGGTGTCCTTAGCTGGTTAAGAGGGGTTTCTACTCAGACACATGTATGGGTGACGTGCCTAACATGCAGCAGATCTGGGAGTTTATATAGTCCTCCTTCAACCTTCGTAAGGATTTTACACTTTTGCTCGTGCTACCCCTGTTGTTGATGTACTTGCACCTGGTGTGTGAGAAGATTTCTGTTGGAGCCATTGTAGTAGTTGCTGCTACTATTTTGCCTGGTGTGGATCGTCATATCCTCAACAAGCAACTACCGAAGTCCCTGTTTCAGCAGTCTTCCTACTTCCTCACTTTGTTGCTGTGTTGATCTCTACGTTAAGAGGAAGAAGAATAAGAACCTTTTGTTCTCTTATAATCAGGTAGGTGTCATACTATGAATCCTTCTCAGTTTCCTATGTACATGCTCATGGTTTCCTCATTCGTAGAAACCATGTCTCTTGTTTGTACCATGATCTGTAGAGTCTTCTTGTTTGGTTCACTTTTGATTATAGGTATTCAAGGATTTTGTTTACCTTGAGGAAAAGTAGATTCCTATCTTCTCCTCATACTTCTACCCACTGCTCTAGTTAGAAAGATCATAACCTTACATGAGTTGCCTTCAAGCTCATTAACCGGTCTTGGTTAAGTCTGTGTACGAGATTGTACTTTCAGAATCTTTCGTTTGATTTTCCCTATTACCTATGGAATCATATAATTATCAAGGAGCTTCTCCAGCCCCATTACAATTTAAGTAGATTTCTAACTCTTATACCACCCATGATCCAAGTTTGTGTTATAGAGTTTTGCTAGAAATTTCGATATCCTAGAATATTGTGATTTCTTTCCATTCGGATGTTTGTACCTCAAGCCTTGATTGGAACATTAAACATCTTGTGTTTTAGTGTCCATCTTGTAAGAATCTCCCAATAATCCATTGCTATCAAGACCACACTTCCAACAATATACTATGTCTAGTTTTTAGCTAGACAAGCTTGAATTGCAAACCTCTCGTTTCATCCCACTTGTTCGGTTTATAAACCACTGTGAGAACTATAATTAGACTCTTTATTTGATATACATCATGTCTTGATTCATAGGTTCCATAGTTAGCATGTTTAGAGTGCATTCAAAGTCACTTATGAGTGAGGAACAGGCGGCTGTCGACAGGCAGCCCAAAGCTGTCGACAGGCGCATGTGTCCAGACTTCCAGAGTTCTGGACTGTATGGATCTGTCGACAGATCTCTTGCAGCTGTCGACAGATCCCTACAGAGCCAGAAGATCTGAGCTCTGTCTGTTTCCATCTGTCGACAGCCCCTTCAAATCTGTCGACAGGTACAATGTTGATTCATTTCTGCACTCTTTCATGTCCGAATCTATGCTAGAACTTCATCCTAAAAGCCATGGAAGTTACCCTCTCATTTACCTTGGTATTTATTGTCATACTACCTCAAAGTTTACCCATATTATGTACCTTAATCTCCCTTAAGTTATTCTTAAAGTTAGCAATTACGAATAGTACTCCGATTGAGTCTATTCTTCGATATTCGGTTACTGAGGTTATAAAACTTGACCACTTGAGAGTTCATATGTTTGAACACCTCATGAGATGTGAATAATTGTGATGACCATTATGGATCTTCATTTTCTTTTGGATTCTTATATGATTCAAATCTTCTGAAGTTATTGATTGAGTCATAACTCTGTCTCAACCAAATCTTTCTTATATTATTGAACTCCGAACAACTTTGTCACCAAGATATTTGTATTTATTCTCAATCAAAACTACCTTTGGATTTCCAACCTTGTTATGCTCATGAAAAGAAATTTATGATATGAAGACAGTTCTCTTCAAAAGAGGGTTTAGGATCACTTGTAGTAGCACCGCTACTTGTGATCAGCTGAGGGCGACAGTTTGTAGGTAAATCCAAGTCAATGGACTGACGATGGTGGGTAATAAACCCCGTTCTTGCGCAATGAACAAGATCTAAGGTGCTGGAATCGCCTAGGCACTGAGGATGGTAATTACGTCTATATAGTAACCTCTTGAGAGCAGTGATGCCTGTCGAATTTGTTTCCAAATAAGTTATGGTCTGAATTCTGAAAGACAAATATGACTTTATTCTGTGATTTTGTGAAGCTCATTATGAAATCAATTTGAACTATATGTTTCTGTTAAGTATGAAATTCATGAGCAATTATGTTTTGATCCACATATGCACATTTGAATATTCATTCAGCTCTGCAAATGAAACTCCTACGCTATGTTTACTGATACCTACTGAGTCCTTCCGACTCACGCCTTTGTTTCCTCCAACCCTTTCAGATTGAAGGTGTGTATAATCTCAGCTACATGTGAATCCTAATTCCGCTGCGGACGATGAAGAGATGAAGAAAATAATGTAGTTTTAGTAGTTTCTTTTAGTTGATAATGTATTAAGTTAGAGAGAGAGAGAAACTTAGCTTTTGTAAATAATGAGTGTTGCTACTTTGTCATTTGTGTATATTATAATGTGTTTGAAGATACCTTTGTGGAATGGTTTGCCAGATTTGTGCATTGCACGGATATATCTACCCATAACGAAAGTTTGTCAGCGTAACCCCTCTTCCGATCAAAGGTTACGTATGTGTTTGTGTGAAGTCGGAGGAGGGTGTTACAGAGGTGGTATCAGAGAAAGGTTATGGGTGATAGATATTCTGTGACCATTTTCACAAAGAAAATAAATAAAACATTTGTGTGTATTATAGAATTTCTAAAGATCATTTTGGTTTTTAGAACTTGAGTAGTTAGCATGAATTAATTGGATGTGTTTGATGGTGTTCCAGGAAAGCAGACAAAGGAAAGCTATCGACACATCCAATGAGGATAGGCATGAGGAAAGCTCTAGGGAGGAAGTTCACAATGTTCCATTGGCCGGAAATTTCAAGAAGGAGTACTGGGACTCTGATTTTGCCACTTATGCAGTCGTTCAGGGTTAGTGCAAACTCTGGTGAAGAACCAACATGACATGAATGGAGGAAAGATTTTGGAACATCTTTGTTAGAAAAATTTAAGAAGATGGGACCTCCAGCCTTTAAAGGAAATGGCCAGCCGAGGTTGTAGAAGGATGGGTTAGAGAGATGGAAAAGATATTTAATGCCATAAGATGCGAAGAAGAAGACAAAGTCACATTGGCGACTTACATGCTTCAGGATAGAGCAGATGAATGGTGGCAATCTGCCATGAGAAATGCATTCAGAAATAGGAAGATAACATTAGTGGGGAGAATTCTGAGAGAGTTGTATGAAAGATCAGCCGTAGAAGAGGATGGTGTGGAGATGGGCTTGAAAAAATCCATATTAGCTCGCTTCAAAATATTGCCAATGTAATTGGATTGAGAAAGAACTACACCATGCTGATGAGATTGAAGTTCTATCCCAAGAAACTATCGTGCGGGCCCCAAATCTCGCACTGCAAAATCTGTTCTGAGGGATGAGATAAGAGATTGAATGGCTTCATCACTGGAACCTGTGAGTAAAATGTCATTCACATATATGAGCACATAAAGGCGATGTGCTGAGGTTATACTGTAGAATAGAGAAGCATCTGTTTTAGAGCCGTGAAAGCCTAAGGCAAGAAGACGGCTACTCAGTCTAGAAAACTAGGCCCTTGGAGCTTGGCGAAGGCCATAGGTGGAGCGCTGTAAGCGACAGACATGTTGAGGATATTGAGAATGTAAAAAACCAGCAGGTTGCTCTATGAACATAGTTTCATTAAGGAACCATGTAGAAATACATTGGATATATCCAGTTGACGAAGAGACCATCCAAGAGATAGAGCAACTGAAAGGATAATACGGATGGTAGTGATCGTATAACAGGACTGAATGTTTCTGAAAATCAATCCCGTATAATTGCGATATCCTTTAGCGACTAACCTCGCCTTGTGTCGCTCAATGTGCCATCAGAGTTTCTTTTGATGCGAAAGACCCCCATTTACAGCCAACTATATTGGCGTTGGGTGGGCGAGGAACCAATGTCCAAGTGTGATTTCGAAGAAGAGCATTGAACTCACTGGACATAGCATCGCGCCAAACAGGAACTCGCACCGCCTGGGAGAAGCAACTGGGCTCCACATCAGTGGATGCAGCTATCAAAGCATGAGGTTGTTTACCAGTGGAGGCAGAAATGGCTGCACAGGATGTAGTTGGCGAGGACTCCAACGGTGCAGTGAGAGGAATAGAGTCCTTGTAAAGATCACGAATCGTCTGTGTGCGTCGAGGAGGGGACGATGACTCTTCCATGCCGATAGATGGAGGGGACTCACGTACCACCTTATCATTGTCTGTAGAAGCCTCAGACGCAGACTACAAGGGCGCAGGAGAAGCAACAGATGGCAAGCAGGTGGTACTGGAGCGTAGATGAGGACGCAAGAGGGGAGACAACAGTCTCCACTGGATGACCAAGTGCACTTAGGACCACCACAGGAGAAGGTTGATTGCAAGAGAACACGGCAACGGCCCAAGAATACCCGTGACGAAGAAGGAACTGCAGAAGATTGTTGCTCAGCAAAAGGAAACCGAGATTCATCAAATACCACATGACGTGATATATAAATTTTGCCGGACGGAGATGCAAACAACAATAACCATGATGACTACCATTGTATCCCAGGAAGACACAAAGATCTGAACGCAAATCAAATTTATTTTGGTTGTGTGGGCGAAGCCATGGATAACATGCACATCCAAACACCCTGAGAAATTTGTAATATGGAGAAATACCAAATAGAATTTTCCAATGGACATTTGGACTGCAACAAAGGAGTTGGCATGCGATTTATAAGAAACACCACTGTTAACATTGCATCATCCCAATAACGAAAGGGAACTGAGGCAGTACTGAGCAAAGCTAGTGCAGTGTCCACAATATGCCTGTGCTTTCTCTCGGCGGCACCTATCTGTTCATGGGTGAGGACAGGAAAGACGATGTTGAATACCTGCAGACTGAAAATGAGTGTGCAAGGAGCGATATTCCCGCCCCAATCTGTTTGAACAACCTTTATTTCTTGTTGAAAAAACATTCAACACTCGTTGAAAGCGGATAAAAGTAGGCAGAACGTCGATTTGCGAGCTAAAGGAAAAGCCAGGTGAATTTACTGTGATCATCAACAAAGCTTACATAGTATAAGGAACCAGAAGTAGACTGAATGGGAGCAAGGCCCCAAACATCAGAAAATAGAAGATCTAAAGGCTGAGAGGAACAACTATCAGTAGCAGGGAGATGCAACCGATGACTCTTTCCTATTTGACAGGACTGACAAACAGAATGCTTAGGGGAGCCAAGAACAGGTAGTTGATACTGGGATAAAACTCGGGCAACAGTGCGGAGGGTAGGATGTCCAAGGCGCTCATGCCAGGTTGAAACAGAGGTCTCCTCGCCAACCAACGCCGCAGGTGAGGAAGAGCGGGGAAGAACCAGTTGATAAAGGCCATGCTTAACTAGTCCTAGAAGCATTGGAGTTCTCGTGCGACGGTCCTTGACAAGAACAAAGTCAGGATGAAATTAAAAAATAACATTATTATCTAGTGTAAATGGCGCCGGATAACTGTGAAGAAAGAAGAAACTGGAGAGGCAGATAATTGAGTGGAAGGTCTCTCTCACTGATCTCTGAGACCTCTCTTGTTTATATATAATATAAAGGAATGTGAAGAGATACAACAGTAATCAGACAACTAACAACATTTATGTACATAAGGTGTAATAAATGGGAAGACATGCAGACACAGCCCAAACTCATTATGAATGTTGGAGAGCGTGCTCGGGTTGGAGAACGTGCTCAACGGCTTGGGAGCTTGGTCTGTCTTGCTTTGTTCGGATGTTTGGTCTACTCAGGAGAGCAGCTTGCTCGGGATGCCAGTTTGCTCGGGAGAGCAGGCTGCATGGGAGATTAGTCTGTTCGGACTGCTCTCCTACTCGGAAGTAGGCCAGCTTTCCTGCTCGGAAGCAGGTGCGTTATCACTCCCCCGCAAGCTCAATGGAGCCTGGATTACATTGAGCTTGAACCGTAACTCAGAAAACGCAGCCTTGGTAAGGCTTGGTGAAAATATCAGCTCTTTGGTCCTTGGTAGAAACGTAAGTGACAACCAGCTCCTTAGCCGCGACCCGTTCTCGAACAAAGTGGAAATCGATTTCCACATGCTTAGTGCGTGCATGAAACACCGGATTGGCAGCTAGGTAAGTTGCCCAATGTTGTCACACCAGAGGACAGGGGGTGGAGTAGAAAATCCGAGTTCCTGTAAAAGAGACACCATCCATAGAGCTCAGCAGTGGTGTTGGCCACGACTTTGTATTCTGCCTCAGTACTGGATCGCGAGACAGGGGCTGTTTCTTGGAGCTCCATGAGATGAGATTGCGGCCGAGGAACACAGCATAGCCACCAGTGGACCGCCGATCCTGTGGAGACCTAGCCCAATCAGCATCACTGAAAGCGTGCAGCTGATGAGGAGAATGACGGTGTAGAAGTAGCCCATAGTGGAGGTGCCTTGGAGATAGCGTAAGATACACTTAACAGAGCCCAATGATTGGTAGTGGGGGTGCATGCATGTGTTGACAAGCTTGATTGACAGCAAAGGAGATGTCCGGGTGAGTGATAGTAGCATACTGGAGAGCACCAACCACACTGCGGTACTGCTGAGCGTTTTCAAAGGGTGAAGATAATGGTAGATTCTCAGATTTAGTGCAGGCCATGGGTGTGGAGAGAGACCACGCACTGGCCATCCGGGTGCATTGCAGAATGTCAGTGATGTACTTGGTCTGTGTTAACAAGCAGCCAGAGGAGTGGGGGAGCAGCTGAATGCCCAGAAGAAATGAGCAGGACCAAGATTCCGTATGGCAAATTCCTGAGCTAGTGCATGGATAAGAGCTGAGACGCCCCCGCGAATCGTTGCCGGTCACCAAGATATCATCCACATAAACCAAGATAAAAATCTTGGAGGGGCCGTGACAGCGAAAGAAGAGAGATGTATCTATTTTAAAGTGGTGTGGAGAAGCCAGGTGCTTAGAGTCGTTAAAACCAGGCCCGAGGTGCTTGTCGCAGACCATAAAGAGATCGTCGTAAGTGACACACATGATCTGGTAGTTGAGGATGAGTAAAGCTGTGGTTGTTCCATGAACCAGATTCTTCCAAGTCACCATGAAGGAAAGCATTGGATACGTCAAGCTGCCGAAGAGGCCAGTCAGAGCTGATGGCAACGGCCAAGAGAAGGCGGACCGTGGTGATTTTAATGACTAGACTGAACGTATCAAAGCAGTCGACTCCAGGAAGTTGTCGGAAACCTTTGGCGACAAGACGTGCTTTGTAGCGTTCGAGGGTTCCATCAGCTTGCTGCTTGACCTTGACACCATTTGCAGCCGAGAACATTCATCTCGGCCTTCGAGGAACGAGTGTCCAAGTGCCGTTGTGGAGGAGGGCATCGAACTCCGCAGCCATGGCTACTCACCAGGAAGGAGCTTTCACAGCCTGGGACTAATAGGTGGGCTCAGTAACTGCAGAATCGAGATAGGTAGTGGCGAAGTACTGAAGGTGGAGGCCTGTGCACCGAGGTTGGTTGTAGCCAGAGGCTGCAGGTGACGATGAAGTAGTGTGCCCAGTATCAAGAAGAGGCCCCGTGGCATAGATATCACGTAGAGACCTTGTGCGGGGAGGAGGATCTGATGGCAATGCAGATTATTCACAAGGACCATCAGCGACCTGCGGACACGCCGGAGATTTCGACGGAAAGGAATGTCTGTCAGAGAGCATAGTGGCTGGTTGGCGGGAGGAGAGCGCCGAGAACATTGTGATGACGTCTGCCGCGGTTCTGTGGAGCAGGGAGAAGCCCGGACAGCAGATGGGTGTACCAGGGAAATGGAACACTTCCCCCAGGAATGGGCCCAAGAAGACCATCAGCAGGAGTGTGAATGCAGTACAACTTGCAAAAAGGGAAACACCCTCATCGAAAATAACATCACGAGACACATAAATTCGGCCGGTGAGAGGATTGAGACAGCGGTATCCAAGGTGATTGGAACTATAACCGAGGCCACACAACGCTCAGAGTGAGGGCTGAGTTTGGTGGAGGCATAGGGACGTAGCCAAGGATAGCACGCGCACCCAAAACCCGAAGAAGGTATAATCTGGGTGTGTGCAGAAAAGGTTATGATAGGGTGTGTCCATATGAAGGAGGGGAGTAGGAAGACGATTTATGAGGTATATACGGCGTGTGTACAGCCTCGTCCCAAAATCGAGACGGGATAGAGGCATAAAGGAGCATGGCGAGAGTAGACTCATGATATGCCGATGTTTCCTTTCTGCCGCACCATTTTGTTGAGGAGTTTGAGGACAAAAAACCTGTGTAGTATCCCAGATGAAATCCAGGTGTGGCCGGGAGAGCCTGAAACTCGCCACCCCAATCGGAATGAAAACAGTTTTAAGGCCGGTCAGTATCGTTCTACATGACGTTGAAAGCGTATAAAAAGTCGCACATCATCAATTTGAGACGTAAGGGAAGAGCCATGTGATCGCTATAATCATCAAAAAAGAACATAACATTTGTAGCTAGGTGAGAGACAACTGCGCAGGTCCCCATACATCAGCATGAATGAGGTCCCAAGGACCTGCTGAACGTGTGGTAGACCTTGAAAACGGGAGCCGATGAGATTTGACTTGCATACAGGCAGAACAGAGAGAGGAGGTAGGGAGAGACATGGAAGCCCGTAGGTAGATAAAACATGGTGAACATTCGGATAGCAGGATGGCCCAATCTGGCATGCCAAGCAAGGAGGCGAGCGTGTTGGTGAAGGCAAGAGCAGCAGACGTGGGCGGTGGTTGCTCAGAGGACGAGCGTGGCGGTAGGGGTATGCATATAGGCCCTGAGCATCAAGATGTCCGTGGCGTCAAAAACCTTCCCCGACTGGCGATCCTTGACAAGGCAGAAAAAGGATGGAATTTAAAAAGAATATTATTATCCTTGGCCGTTTGATGAATAGAAAGAAGGTTGCATGTTATTTAGGAACATGCAAAACATTCTTTAAGATAAGCGGGCGAGAGGAAGAGGGAAGCGTTGTGTAGCCAAGGTTAAGAATCCGCAAACCTGTACCGTTCCCTACCCGCACCATGTCGGATCCATGGTATGGTGACGCCGTGAGGAGTTGGCCATAGTCAGGAGTGACATGATGTGTAGCACCGAATCAGGATACCATGCTGATGTGGAGGCAGACGAGCCAGTGGTTGCTGTCATGGCAGCAAGAGGGGTCCCTGGCGTCAGAGGGAGGATGGGGTGCAGCAGGCTGTTG
>CM024754.1:10837577-10886421 GCA_014218235.1 Colocasia esculenta | reverse complement strand
AAGAAATATGGAGACTCCACCACCGGGGGAAAAGCTCCAAACCTGATCGGTGTTGTGAGATAGTCATTCCTATGTGGTCCTGGACCACAAGCGGGCCGAAGACCACCCCCGGAGTATGAGCAAGAGCTGCCATTGCAGAGTTATGTCCTGCACAAAAAATTTAAAATGTGAGTACATCTTATTGTTAGGGTGTTGTCTGATGGAGAGATGAAGGGAAGGGAGGTCCCCAGTGGAGTCGCCATCTTTGTGAGAATATTTTTCAACACTTTAAAAATTTAAATTTATCTTTGAGTTTGATTATTTGGGCTTTATTTATTTACAAGGACATGATCTTATTTAGTTCATGTGACCTCCCCCACTAACTGCTGTAGTGTTAATTATATCAGCATAAAGGCTGAATACCCTTATTAAACATCAGACAAACCCTTAAAAACAAGAGAATATGACTCACATTTGAATGAAGTGAATTACACACGAAAGAGAACATGGTTGCAAACATGCAATCTATTTTTTTTGGAACTTTCTGATATTATTTCATTTTTATTGATTTTTAAATGCATTTTTTCATTTTTGGTATTTTAGAATTATTAATTTCATTTATTTAAGCATTTCGTTATTTATTTATTTACATTATGATTATGTGAATTAACATTTCATTTATTTATTTGATTTAAAAGGTTTGTTAACTTAAGGTGGTAAAATTGATGTGAAACATAACTTGTTTGTTGATTTTATGTTATTGAAAATTAAATATAATGTTTGGAAATATTTCGTTAACGTTTGTCAAAAATTTGGTTGATTTTGGTTAAGAAATTAAGTAGTGCAGTGTTTAAATAAACGTGACACTACGTGAAATAATTCGTATGACATATGATGGAATGATTAGAAATAGCCCAATAGGCCCATTAAATCACACATGAGATTTGTCAAATGTCGGCCCAATAAGCACACAATATCTCAGTTGATTGTACGGAATACAAGTCTGCCCCAATAAGCAGTCCCAGGCCCAATAAGAAAATTGGCCCAATAAGGTAAGCCCAATAGACCTTTTTATAAACTTGAGAGAAAAAATCGTGCCTTGCACGATGATCTTTAGGGCTGCCTTGCAGACCCTTTTTCTAGACTGCCTTGCAGTCTTTTTTCCCGAAACCTTGCTCGGGTTTTCTGGCTCAGAAAAAGCTCTTCCTCCCTAGGGCGCCCCAAGGCTTCTTATATAGTGGTTGGAGGAGATGACCCCGGACGGAAGGTTGCGCACCCTCCCGGAGGTCTGCACGTTTGTCCAGGGGGTTTTACGCAATTTTTAAGTTGCGTATTTACAGTTTAACCCCTGCTTCTTTCATTTTTGTCTAATTTCCCTTGCCATTCTTCTTTGGCCCTTTCCCGGTTTAGCTCTGCGAAACAGAGCAGGAGAGGGGAAACCTTCACGGCCCTCCTCCTCCTTCCTTCCCGACGGCGGCGCAGCTAGGGAGGGGCGGCGCCAGGAACCGGCAGCGGCGGTGGCGAAGGGCGGAGGTAGCAGCGGCGGCGCCGGGCAGCGCGGCGGCGAAGGGAGGTCGGCGGCGGCCTTGAGCAACAGCGGCGCGGGCAAGCGGGGGTGGCCGGCGGCGCCGGCGCTAGATGCAGGCAGGAGCGGCGGCGTGAGGCAGCGGCGCTGCGAAGGGAGGAGGCAGCGGCGGCGGCGTGGGCCAGGCGGCAGCCGCGGGCAGGGGGGACCCTCAGCAGGGACCCCAACCTTCTCTCCCTGTCTTCTGCAAGCAGCGGCTGAGGAAAGAGGGGTGACCGGACTTCTACAGGTATCCCTCTCCCCCCTTCTTCATCTTTTTGTCCAAACACTAAATGGAAGGCCATCGACCCCGTCCATCCTTTTCTCTATTTTCCTTTTCTTGAATACACCAATTTCTGAAACCTTATCCAGTGGCTATAGCCTTGGTTTAGGATTTGCATGCTGCTATTTTTTTTGGTTCAACATGCCTTTCCCCCACTCAACGGGAAACACCTGAAGTTGTATCACGCGCCAGAACATGAATTCCCTGGCCAGCCACCAAAACAAAAACCCAATCACCCAAAAGGGCACGAAGCCGAAAGAAAATGAAAAATGGTTAAATGAAGTTTGCTATAGATAGGGACAAAGGAATCAAACTTCACCTGCCCGTCATATACCCCAAACCTTCAGTCCCTACTGAGCATGAAGCCAAGGGCATTCCATGTATAAACCCGAAAAAAAGAAAAGCCAATGAAAGATGGAGGGTTACTTTGCGTATCCCGCCAAATGAGGTTCCAAGTTACAATGATAGGCTATGTCAAATCCAAAATACCAAAACCATAGCCAACAAACCAAAAAGGTAGGCTATGTCAAATCCAAAATATCATGATCATAGCCAACAAACCACAAAGGTAGGCTGTGTCAAAACCAAATCATGACCATAGCCAACAAACCCAAAGGTAGGTTGTGTCAAAACCAAATCATGACCATAGCCAACAAACCACAAAGGTAGGCTGTGTCAAAACCAAATCATGACCATAGCCAACAAACCACAAAGGTAGGCTGTGTCAAAACCAAATCATGACCATAGCCAACAAACCAAAAAGGTAGGCTATGTCAAATCAAAAATACCAAAACCATAGCCAGCAAATCAAAAGGTAGGCTATGTCAAATCCAAAATACCAAAACCATAGCTAGCAAACCAAAAAGGTAGGCTATGTCAAATCCAAAATACCAAAACCATAGCCAACAAACCAAAAAGGTAGGCTATGTCCAATCCAAAATACCAAAACCATAGCCAACAAACAAAAAGGTAGGCTATGTCAAATCCAAAATATCATGACCATAGCCAACAAACCACAAAGGTAGGCTGTGTCAAAACCAAATTATGACCATAGCCAACAAACCAAAAAGATAGGCTATGTCAAATCCAAAATACCAAAATCATAGCCAGCAAACCAAAAAGGTAGGCTATGTCAAATCCAAAAAATACCAAAACCATAGCCAACAAACCAAAAAGGTAGGTTATGTCAAATCCAAAATATCATGACCATAGCCAACAAACCACAAAGGTAGGCTGTGTCAAAACCAAATCATAACCATAGCCAACAAACCAAAAAGGTAGGCTATGTCAAATCTAAAATATCATGACCATAGCCAACAAACCACAAAGGTAGGCTGTGTCAAAACCAAATCATAACCATAGCCAACAAACCACAAGGGTAGGCTATGTCAATCCAAAACAAAACAAAACTAAAATGTCTATATCCAAATCCAAGGATAAACCCAATCCTAATTCCAATATGAATCCGAACGCAAATCCTTTATCTTTGCCCTAAGCCATCAAGGATGGGCCAAATTCAAACCCAAAACCCCAAATCCAAACCTAAACTCCATGCAAAGTCCATAACAATACCCAAAGACAAAAAAAAAAAAAAAAAAAAAAAAAGTGGTTAAAAAATAGAGATACCCCGATGGACTTAAGTATACGGCTCATTGTAGGCTTAAGGGTTAAAAGATCAAAAAAACCCGGCTGAGGTGAAAACCCGGAAGGGCGCTTCAGGCAAAAATGGGTAACCCCTCAACGTGAAAACCCGAAAGGGCACGTTGGAAAAAGCTAAAGGGGGCCAGTCTTAGTGAAACCCGAGAGGGCACTGGGTGGTAATGTGAAAAAAAAAGAGAGAAAAGAAGAAAAAAAAGGAAGAAAAAAAAGAGAAAAAATGAAAAGGAGGATTTCTCAGTCCTTCATTCATACATTCACAAAGTTACAAGTCACCACATTACAAGCTTACAGAGGGTGACAGATACACATAGAAAGGAGATCAAGGCAATAAGCCCAATATACAAATGTTATGCTGCGAAACAAAGGCAGGAAGGCTTCTTCCTCTCCAGCCATTCAAATCCAAGTGCAAACCCCTTATCTCGGCACCAAGTCATCAAGGAGGGGTGAAATTCAAATCCCAAAGCCAAACAATAAACACCATTACAGAGCTTATTCAAAACCAAGTCCAAAGCTAAATCATACCCAAAATCTCGTATCCATATCCAAACTCGAATTCAAAATACCACAAAGGTAAGCCAACATACTCATATTCAAACCCAAATCCACATCAAATCCAAATTCCAAATCCGAATTTCCAATCATTGGCCAGATTCAAATTTCGTTCCACAGCCAAATACCTGACCCTTCAATCATCCAAGCCAGTCAAATACTTAATAGTCAAGTCAAAAGAAAGAAAGAAAGAAAGAAAAGAAGGTAAAAAGGGGCTAAAATGGAGATGCCCTGATGGACTTGGGTATACGACTCCTCGTATACTTAAGGGTAAAAAGATCAAAAAATCCGGCTGAGGTGAAAACCCGAGAGGGCGCTTCAGGCAAAAATGGATAACCCCTAAACGTGAAAACCCGAAAGGGCGCGTTGGAAAAAGCTAAAGGGGGCTAGCCTTGGTGAAAACCCGAAAGGGCGCTAAGGTTGGTAATGTGAAAAAAAAAGAAATATATATATATATATATATATATATATATATATATATATATATATGAAAGAGGGGGGGACTTCGCTGTCCTTCATTTTATATTTACAATACTACAAACTACTCTGCTAAAAGTCTGCAGAGTATTTTGGTCACCATACATAAGCCAAATAAAGAACTCAAGCGGCAAGCTTTATGTACAAGTGTCACGCTGAGAAACAAAGACAGGAGGGCTTCCTTCTCTTTGATTGTTCGACTTCCTTTGCCTGGGAAGTTGTCAACTGGTGGAGATTCCTTCCATCTCTCACATGGCCAGCATCTTCTTCAGAATCTTTGGCCTCATTTCTGGCCTCTTAATCCAGAGAAGATCGCTCATCATCAAGCTCGCGTTCCAGCAGGGCAATTCTCTCTTGTCGGGTGGCCATACTCAATCTCCGAGCCTTCTGACGCCTGCCCGCTTCTGCAGCTTGGAGGTTATGCTCATCAGCTTCATTGGTCAAAGAGCACGTGTCGCTCTCCAAGCCATTGGTTAGCTGATCATAAGAAGTCCTTGTCATACCGGCGTGGTGGCGGCAAGCTTCGTCCCAAGTATCGTTGACAAATTTCATCCAACGATCTTGGGGGATCCCCATATTGAAAGCAGACTCAGTATGCTTCTTAAGTGCCTGTAGAATAACCTCGGTGGATGGCGGATTTTCTGGGTCCACCAATGCTTCTATTCAGCCAGTAAGAAATAGCCAGCAGCCATCATCATTAAAAATGAGGTGGTTGATTCCCTACAGGCCACGTTATCCCATGACCAAAGGAAGCGCTAATTTCCAATGGTGGATTCTCCTCTTCATTAGAATCTGGCGCAGCATCTACCAAAAAGAATAATTATTAGTGAACAGCAAGAAGAAGTCGTCAGCAAAGAAAAGCTAGCGAAGTCCCAAATGAAAGATACAAGATATGAAGTCCAGCATATTTCACCTGGAAAGAGATCCCGCCTCCTTCCCCAATCTCGGTTCAAAGGGTTGCATGAAATTTGATGATCCAGGATAAAATTCTGGAGATAAATTGGAAAAATATGATGGATAGATGTTAAACTGCTCCATCCCAGATGAAAAAGTCGGAGGTTCAGGAGCCTGATATATCTGCTGGGAGCCACCACCTCCGCCTACTATACCTTCTGCTTGAAATGCAGATTGAGCCGAAAGCTCTAAAAATGGGCTCCCCGCATTTCCCAAAAGGAAAAGGAGGATTGGCCACAGATACAGAATATGAATCCATCATCTCCCAGGAGAAAAGTTAATCATAGAAAACCTGATCACCTAAGCACAAGAAAGGAAAGTGGTCTTTAAAGACTGTATATGAGCTCAGTAAAGGAAGTCATCTGCAGGAGTTGATTCCATGGCAGAATATTCCTCGATAGGCATCGGGATATGAGCCTCGACAGGAGCAAAGAATATTGTTCGTCGAGACTCCCAATTCAGCAAATGCAGAGGCATCATCATCCGTCACGGCTTCTAGTGTCTCTGGTGAGCCAGTCAAGTTTTTGCCCTGTTAGATCAGCTGAAGGGGTGGAGGAAATTTACCTTGTAATTGGGTGGTTTTGGTTTTTTTAGGGTTTGGGGTTGGGGCTTCTACCATCTTGGTAGTCATCCCTCTTCCTTTTCCTTTCTTCTGGTTTTTTCTAGTTTTCTCTTTCATTTTGTATGCTTTTTGCTTTTTCTTTGCCTTTTGGCTAATGAAACATGGCCTTCGGTCAATTTCTAAAAAAAATCATCCGTCACGGCTATCTCAAGAAACAGACAGTCAAATGATGGTTCATTATCATCAACTTCCAGCAAAAAGTCAACAGCTGCCCGTGAGGAACTCTCACACTCCACAAAGGAGACGAGAACCTCCAGGCAAAGAAGCATGGCCGCTCGAAGCAATCGGACCGGCACTTCTCCTCATCTGTCTCATCATCTGAGGCAGAAGGACTTACAAAAAAGACGGGAAGAAAAGAAAAGTGATAAATCAAGAAGAAAAGATCATAAATGACAATGATGAGAGAAGAAAAGAAAAGAAAGTCACCACCATATGAGGTGGAATCCGCCACTCTCCTTTCAGCTTTTTCAAGCCTATAAGAGGAGGGAACATCCAAATGAGCTTCACTATTCCTATCTCCAACAATTCTGGAGCAGGGGTGGCTGGAGATTCATGACAGATATGTGAAAAAAGAATGAAGCAGAAGGAGAAAGATAGCCACCCCACAAATTCCTCGGAGGAAAAGGGTTATAGTTGTTGCGCGAAGCCAACAAGGTCGGCCTCAGCAGTAGAATTCTGTCGAATATGATCCAAATACTGCAAAAGGCGAATCTCGTAAAAGAAATATCAAATTCAGACCTGAGGTAAAGTCAGAAGGACAAAACCAGGTAAAGAAATGTCAAAATCAGTTTTGAGCAAATCCAAAGAAGCAGAGCTGATGGCTCGGCACAAGAGGTATAACAAAGTCGATCGTTGCCTGAAGTTGCTGGCTTCACAGTGCAAGTATTGAAGCACGACAACTGCGGCTACAACTTTTCGATTCAAGTTCTTTATCAAGTCATGAAGACAAGAAGCAAAGCTCAAAGAATGCACGGGACGTCCTCCTTCGGCTTCGGCTTCGGTGCACATCCCGTGGGGGGTATTTGTTAACAGAGAAAATTAAAAAAAAAAAAAATCTGACATCATGATGACACAAGCATGTGTCACCAGCGGTTAGAAGACTAACAGATGGTGACATCATGCATGTGTCACCATCGGTGGCCTTTGCTAACGGATGGTGACATCCTAGGTGATGTCACCATCGGTTGGCCCTTCAACCGATGGTGACCTCACATGAGGTCACCATCGGTTGGGCTCTTCCCAACGCAGTGTAAAGGGGGGGCCTTCCCCTATAAAAGACCCCCCTATTCCCCTCATTTGGCAATGCTCTCCCCCATGAAGGTCCCGGCAAAGCCCTGTTGAAAAAATCCAGAAAAAAAAAAAAAAGAGCATTTGCTCATCCCCTCTCTCATTCTCCAATCCCCCTTGCTTGGTGTGCGAATGTACAAATCCCCTTCTTTAGCCCGATAAGCCAGGCGCGAGAGGAGATCGAGTCGGCGCGAATCGTCATCGACATCCCCCCCCCCCCCCTCATCCCCCACATTGAGCAAGTCTTTGTGGGGAGATATTCTCCGGGATTTAAATATCATCCAATATCGAGCAAGTCTTATGATATATGGTATTTAATACCCTGTTCCCCCGCCCATCGAGCAAGTCTCTGGATGGTGGATTTGTGCTTATATGTATATGTTTTCTTGAGGAGACTCGGCCCAAGCAGAGATTCTGCCCAAGAACATATTCGTATATTCATAAATTTGTGTTCTTATGTATATTTTCTTAGAGGAAACTCTACCCAAGCGGAGGTTCTGTCCAAGAACATATATATAAAGATCGCAAATTTGTATTTATACATATATGTTCCTTGAGGAGAATCTCGCCTAAGCAAAACTCTCTCTCCAGGGACGTATCCATTGTGTTGCAAAAAAAGAAAAATCTGGGACATAAGTTTCTCTAACTTCATTTAAAAGCTGGCCTTCATGCAGTGGCGATATTGTTCATCTACTGGGTGTTCCACTTGTCTACCAACAACCAATCTTTGTGCTTTGCTCCTCTTCCTTATCTTCTCAATGGCTGATTTAATTCTTTTCTCACATCTCCTCCCCTTTGTCACAACTCTCGGGGGATCATGAACTACTGTTGACTCTGGAATGACTTCGATGTTGGTCTTTCATATACAACATGGTGTCTCACTTTTCCTATAAGGCTAGGCATTTCCCCAAAGCAACGTCATATGCTTCCTCTGAACGTGATGCTGCCTCAGCAATCTTCATGAATCTATAAATTAGAGTAGAGTACCTTAAAGATGTTGAATTACGAGATTCATTATCAGGTCCACTCTCATTACTTACATGCCGATATCGCATATCCTTCGCCAACGTCTTAAGAAATATTTTTTTGGGATCTCTGTGACGCCAGAGAATTGATATGCCAATATAGCATGCCTACATAAGTAGCATTTAAATGTAAAGCTTCAACAGCTACATTCCACCTCTTCTTCTTCCTTTCTATACACCACATAGTACTCTCTCACAAATGCTTCAATATGCTTTCATATTTACCCTTTCATAGGACCTGATTGTCACTGCCAATGTGTTTCCTTGTAGATCAACATTGATGGGATGACATACAGCAACCTCAATTAATTTTTGTTGAAACTTTTGGAATATTGAGCGTGTGTAGATGTCAGCAGCTTGCTTCTCATAGGAGGAGCTTGTTTTCAAGTATGTTTTTGTCTCCCATGTTTTAACATTAGCTTGGTTCAACATCAAATTGCCGCTCAATTGCAACTGCATATTTTGATACAAATTCAGATAATGTTGTTTTTGTCGTTACGAAACCATCAAAAAAGTGATTAATACTCTCTCCTTTGACAAGTTAACATCCCTGCACAGTACAAGAGTAATAAGCAATAAGGAAAAAACTTGCCAAAAAGAATATGAAGTACTTAACCAGCAAAAAATGTGTCTTTTAAGAAGACCGAGCCCACTTAGCTCGGCAATCATATAATCCTTTTAGCCACTCATTTTCTCTAGCTGATACATAATTGCCCATCATCTTCTCCCACATTTCATTGAACTGAAGGGGCGATATCGAGTCATAGATGCATTCATCAAAATCAGACATAAAGTTCGGATGAGCATTACATATGTGACCAATTTTTTTTGTATCTTTTTCAATATATGCCATAAGCAAAATCGATGTCTGGCATTAGGAAAGACTTGAGCAATAGCTACTTCCATGGCTTTGTCCTAGTCAGTAATGATTGCATTTAGATGCACACCACCATTAGCTTTTATCCAACAATTAAACACCCATATAAAGCTTTGAATCCTTTCGTTGTTTAGTAAGGCACGACCGAGAAGAATGGATTGACCATGATGATTGACTCCCACGAATGGAGCAAAGGATAT
Source organism: Colocasia esculenta (assembly GCA_014218235.1). NCBI lineage: Eukaryota > Viridiplantae > Streptophyta > Magnoliopsida > Alismatales > Araceae > Colocasia > Colocasia esculenta. The sequence continues at coordinate 10,876,945 of CM024754.1, read as the reverse complement.
TTGATATGTATTTGTCAAGTATGTTGTGTCGAAGCATATGACATCGGAGAAATACGAACATGTTGTCCTTCACCTACCATCTATCCAAAAGACATTTCTCAAAGTACCATTATCATTTACCTCCACTGTGTAGTAGAAGGTGGGGTTGGTAGCTTGCATTGCCTCAAAATGTGTTAGCATTGTCTTCGCATCACCTTTTTTCAATTGGGTTTGTCTTTCACGTTCAAGAAAGTTCTTACAATCATTCTCCATGAAATCTAGTTGCCTAATCCCCCCTTTTCTCTTTGTCATACAGGATACATCTTTGACGTTGAAATCCCGACACTTCGTATGTTACCATTTCGGCCTTCTCTGGAGTGCAGATCTGTCGATGGGATCGCAAGTACACCGCCGATAATGGATTTAGGCAGTGGTTATGCTTAAGTCGTACATCATACAAAATGTATTTCATGGTACATCTATCTCTTCTCACCTTCAAACTTACTGGGCATCTAATTTTACTGTGTCATGATGTAATTTCGCATTTGGATTTTGCCTACTTTCACAACTTCTATGACATGTGAATTTTTTGAACATGCACACACCATTCACAATTTTGCTATCCCGGCTTGCTATACCAAATCTTTCTTCCTTCGCATAATTATTGTAGAACTTTCTCACATCATTAATATATTCAAACTCCATCCTGTCACAAGGTTCTGTTATAAGTTCGACTTCTGGGATCTTTGCTTCTCCTTGGTTGGAGTCTTCACCACATCATCCCACATTCGAGTTGCACATTACCTATGATGACCACATATATAGGTTCGTCTTCAAAAGTTTAAAATCAATAAAAAAATGTCCAGATAAGCACTAAATACTTTCAGGAGATGTGAATTAAGTTTGTAATTTATTCTCCAAAAAGTCAGTCTTTCTTATTGAAAGTCCTTAGAATTATTTCTTATTAATCATTATATACAGTGAAGTCTTTAGAACCTACAATTATCCTACAACATGAAGGAATTAGAAAAAAAATATCTTAGAAGATGTAAATTAAGTATACAGTTTAGGCTCCAAAATGTTGGATTTAGCTCCAAAATGCGCAGTTATACGCCAAATATCTAAAGTAGGCACCAAAATACTGTGCTGAGACAGCAAGCAAATAAATTTAAATGTTCATTAGTGGTCATTATACACAATGAAGTCTTTAGAACCCCCCAATTATCCTACACCATGAAGGAATTAGACTCCAATTTTTTTAGATGTAAATTAAGTATACAGTTTAGGCTCTAAAATATTAAACTTCAGCTTCAGAAGTCACAGATAAGCGCCAATTAAGTATGTTAGGCTCCAAAACTTTTGAAAAAATGAATTAAAAATATGATTTATGCTCAAAATATTATTCCGCACGTTAGACACCAAATATAAACTTAGGCTCCAATATTTTGGTCAATATACAAACCAAAGTTGAATTTTTGGACTTACAAGAACCTTCCTGTCTGCAAACAGTCATTGTCGTTTTCGTTCAATATTCTGACAGGGCTTTTTATTGGGACTTGTGTGAACAAAATGTAGATAGAATTCTTCAGAAAATGGACATGTTCCAAACTCGTTCAGGAAAACATTTCAAAATGCAGATAGAAAAATAAATTTTCAAATTATTTTTTACTAACCAGACGCATCTTCTTCAACATGGAATACATACACACACTTCCTCTGCTCACCATCATAATTTTCCTTCATGTGCTTAACATCGCAGCTACCCTTGCTCTGCTCACCATCACAGCTGCCCTTCCTCTGCTCACCATCATAGCTGCTTGTCTCTCCTTTTCATTCCATTGATGGTGCATGGGAGGAAAGAAATAAAGGCTCGAGTGGATGAGCCATTGTATGTCTAGGCATACATGCTCCAATGATCAAAGATTGTCCGGAGAAAATAGACGGCATGAATGGAGATGACGGCCACACCATCGGTTGGCCATACATCCATGGTTGGGCTCCATAAACCATAGGGGATAGAACTGGCGGGATCATGCAATTTGAGGCCCTGCGTGACCCCTCTGACTTGTTCGATGCCTCCATTTCGTTGGACCTTCTACCTTCAAAGCTTGCCATTTCAACATGCTTTTCTCCGTAAACAAAGAATCTGCACTAACTCACGGCAGATTCTTACACATGCTTCCTCTCCTCCGTAGATGTGCGCACATGTTTTAGACATGCTTCGGATGTTTGTACAGGTGTTCTTCCCGCCCATTATTCTGCAGAGGGAGGAGGAGGTGAGGGGGGCAAACGTGGGAAAGAGGTGAGAGGGTAATTTGGGAAGCAAGGGTTTGAAGTAGATTTGACCGTTCCATCATGATTTCTCAGTCACGTCACTGCGGCAGAGGGGGGTGGCGAGGACGCGCTGGCGTGGCGGAGGCGAAGGTGACGCGGCGCGGTCCATGGGCCAACTTGACGTGGACGAATGGGAGGGAGAAAGTGCAAGTTGACGTGGCGTTTCTGCACTTTCAGAAGTGCAGAAAGCTTAGTTGACGATAGAACTTGCCTACTCCTGAACCTTAAACATGTGAATGAGCTCCTAAGTTGTTGCCTGGATGCTGGTCCAAGACAAAGAAACCCGAGTCTGAGAGTGAAAAGAAAACTTCGCCAAACAGAGGGGAGAAAAGATAACAGAAATGATATGCAAATTGCAAACACAGTCATGTGGCTATTCATCTCGGGTTGAGATGTTTGTTGCCCGAGTGAATCTCTAAACCACTAACTTGTTTTATTATTCAGGGAAGAACATGTTCAAAATTTCTGATACATGAAAAAATGTTCGACTTCTTTTCAGACCACTTACTAGAGCTACGCTCTGATATTTGTAATTATAAATTAGACTACAAAACACCTTTCAGAAAATAAAAGAACAGGAGGTTAGATAGCATGCATTTGGCTCAGATGCAAATTAGAGAAACCGTTCTCAAATTTTAAGCTCACATGTTACAGAAAATTACAAGTTCCAATAAATATGAACGCATATGCTGCAAACTTGTTTGATTTGGACTGGCGTACATTAAAACGGTAACATGGCCCAAATGGAACAGATTTCAAGTTCTAACTACAAAGTGCTGTGGGTGAAGAATGTTGGCATAGCTCCATACCAACTTGTTTGATTTGGACTGGCGTACATTAAAACGGTAACATGGCTCAAATGGAACAGATTTCCAGTTCTAACTACAAAGTGCTGTGGGTGAAGAATGTTGGCATAGCTCCATACCTGCTCATCAATTGAGTTCCATTATCTTCGGACGCTTACTACTTCGAATGGGCATAGAGGAACCAGAAACTTCTGGGTTTGGAGCCTCACTATGAGAGTGACCACTATCCGCAATTATATGATCATTAATTGAGTTCCAAATGGAACAGATTTCCAGTTCTAACTATAAAGTGCTGTGGGTGAAGAATGTTGGCATAGCTCCATACCTGCTCATCAATTGAGTTCCATTATCTTTGGACGCTTACTACTTCGAATGAGCATAGAGGAACCAGGAACTTCTGGGTTTGGAGCCTCACTATGAGAGTGACCACTATCTGCAATTATATGATCATTCTCTTCATCAGTATTCTCTTCCGAGTCCGAGGAGCTGTTCCCATCTAACAAGGGCAAATATTGGCGAGAGCCACCTATAGCAGCCTCAGCCACTGTCACAGCTTCTGGTGTTTGGAGGTCTGTAATGCCTAAAAGCAGATCCTGTGGAAGAATTTATAAAAAATGGTTAAAACACTAACTATGCCCTCAAGGACCAAAGCACGATCACGAAGGGGAGACACAAACATGCAAGATGGTTTTTCCCCCCCTTAAAAAGTGCTTAGCAGAACTAGGTTACCATTTCAATATACTCGGTTTCATTTCCAGTAAAAACTTCAATGTCATGTTCTGAGCGATCACCTCCCTGAAATTAAATGCTAAAAATCACAAAGGCGGAACAAGCAAAGATAACTGAACCCTTGTCTAGGAACATGATCAGAGATAGACCTGAACACTTCGCTGCAAATTTTCATTCGCTTGAGCAATAATTCCGAGAAAGTCCTTCACTTTTCCAAGTACTGCGATGCAAATGCATTAATACACAATCCAGTGGAAGATATTGTCCACCTAGGCATCACACTGAACCAGCACAAGCAAAAACACATAATTCTTTGCAAATGTAGGATCGCATATACACTGGACATATTTTTTTCTGTTATTCTTCAAAGCTAGACAAGATTCAAGTAAAAGCTAGGGTAAGTCTCTTGGGAAAAAAGGTGTTAGCATGAACTGGAGGATCCAAATGAGCCCAACGGGAAGAAGTGAGCATCCTCCCATCTAAATAGTGCTTCATTCTATGCATCCCAAGTCCCTTTTTTCTGGAAGGTGGCCCCTCCCAAGACCTTTAAAAATGCACCAGTCAACATGTTTATTTTTTCATCTTTTCATATCACTGATAATATCAACAGGTCCTGATCTCTGGCTTATCACACTCAACATTCTTCATCAAAACAATTCCCCATACTTCCTACACAAGTATGTAACTTAATGCAACATTGGACCTATACTTTCATTTTGTGGCCCACAAAATACATGCGCTACTTGTATACCATGACAAAACAACCTAGGAGAAAACAAATGTACATTCACATACTATAGTTTCAATATAGACAGAACTACCGTACTATAATCTATGATCCTATCACATTCCCCTTTCCCCAAATTTTGCCACAAGAAACTCACAACTTAATTAAGCTAGTTGACCAAATCCTTGGAAGCCCCATACATGAGTAGAGTTCATTCTTCTGCTTCTTATTCTCTTTCGTCACAATGAACAAAAAATTAAGAAAAATGGCATTTTTCTCCCACCTTCAACCAGATAATTTTCAGATTAACATTTACCATGGCTGGTAGGAACGGCAGTGGCCTGCTGCTTGGCATCCTCTGCGCCATGAACCTGACCCCGTTTCTTCATCTTTTTACTCTTAGTTTGGGCCGCTCCACTCTTCTCTTCCTCCTTTTTGCAGACAAGGTTGGATTCTTCCAAGAAGAAACCACTGGGTAAGCAGGGACCAAAACTAAGGCGGCGGAAACCGAAAAGAAAGGATAAGTCCATCCCCACACGGGCCACAGCAGAGGAGAGCAGAGAAGCGTAGGGTTACATACCTAAGAAGGAAGGCTTCTCCTGTTCCAAATCCAGCAACTCTTTGCTCCTTGCTCGGGCTTCCATTTCTGATGTAGTCAGAGGCGCAAGGCGACTGAGGGGTGGCCTCAGCCTCAAAGGCCTAGGCGATGGCCTAGGCGATCGAGGCGATTATTATTAAAATCATACATATTTTTTACAAATTTAAATTATATATTTAAATGTCACATAAATACAATCTGAAAACAATATAATTCACAAATTTGAGTTCTATGGGCCAACTTAGTCTATAACCAATTAAATCTATTCATTTACAAACTACATTGTAGGTAAGCAATTACAATGTTTTCACACATATATGTAAATATAAAAGAAAAATAAAAACAAAGTAATACATGTGAACAAATAAAATACTAAAACAAATTCACACGTACGTATAAATAAATTGTATTAAAATAAGAATTACAATACTAATCCCTAAATTGAAAATAAACAATTACAATCGATCACTGTGTCATTGTTTAAGAGTGAGAGAGAGAGAGAGAGGCCATGCCCGCTCTTAGGGGTGTAAACGAGCCGAGTAGTATGCTGCTCAAACTCTGTTCGTTAATTTTTAATCGAGTTCGAGCCGAGCTCGAGCTATATCGAGTATTGAAAATGCATGTTCAAACTCGGCTCGTTTAAATACTCGAGCTCGAGCCCTTAACAAGTATCTTAACGAGCTTAATTGAATTTGCGAGTTCGTATATATAAGTAAGTCCAATCCAATCTACAAGTAAAAATTGATTGTTCATAAGACCCAAATTTATCTTATTTCAAGTTCATATCTCAATAGTTTTGATAAGTTACTTAATTTAATTATTTTAATATATATTTAAAATATATCATATTTGTTACAAATAATATGAGATTATAATAAACACCGCAAGGGAGGGGGTTGGTGCGTGACAAAGTAGGGCAGTGTGTTGTAACTCCCCTTCGCACACCGCCTAGAGGCCACTTTCTGCACCGTCGGGACAATACTGCGGCCGCCGAGAGCACCGTCGGGACGATACTGTGGCTGCCGAGAGCACTGTCTGCCACTGACGAATGGTCCACAGTGGTCGCCGGAGATGCCAGTGGCCGACAATGCGCCCCTCGGCCCCACCGGGGGGCTCACCTACTGCGCAGGTTGGTCTCGGGAGGAAGTAGATACTTGATATGCTGGGAGATCTTGCAACACTAAATTTTATGTTCATGCCCTATTTACATGATCTGTTATATACCCTCGTTTGCATAATTGTGTATATACACTGTGGATTTAATCTATGACATTTAATTCTCAAAAATATTTTATACGGTAATAATAATATATAAAAACAAATAAATATTTTTTATATCAATATATATTTATATATTTAAACGAAGTGTTAACGAGTACTAGACAAAATCTTAACGAGTATTTAATCGAGCTCTTAAACGAGCTTTTCACGAGTATAATCGAGTCGAGCTCACATGTGTTCAGACTCGGCTCGTTTATGAATTGAACTTTTTTTTTGTTCAAGTTCGCTCGTTAATTAAATAAACGAGCATGACCGAACTTTTATCGAGTCGAATTTCGAACTACTCGTCGAACGTATCGGCTCGTTTACACCCCTGCCGCTCTCACTGTGCCACTGCTACACAGTGACATAATGTCACTGTGTAACACAGTGGCATAGCACAGGCCCACAGAGAAGGGTGACTGAGTGTTCTAAAGAGAGAGAGAGGGGGGATGTGCGCGTCATCTTAGAGAGAGAGAGAGAAGAAAGGAGGAGAGAGGGGGGGCCGCCCTCTATCAATGTGTCACTGTTACACAGTGATATAGTGTCACTGTGTACCACAGTGACACAGAGAGGGTGTGACCGTGTGTGCGAGAGGAGAGAGAGAGAGGATGTGTGTGCTGTCGTGTGAGAGAGAGAGAGGATGTGCGTGCGCAAGAGAGAGAGAGAAGAAAGGCGCAACCTCGCCGTGAAGATCCACCACGCCGCTCGCCGTCGCCGGAGAGGTACGCCGCAACTGCTCGCCCTCGCCGGAAAGTCCGCCACACTGCTCGCCTTCGCCGAGGAGAGGGGGGAGAGCTCCGAGACGCGTCGCGGGACTGCGGGGTCGATTGCACTGGCCTTTAGGGTTCGGGAAGGGGGGGTTTATGCGTGGGACGGTGGGAGCGAACCGGACGGGTCCGGTCCGGTTTGGCATGGCCTAGGCGCTTGAAGCGCCCGAATCGCCCAAAGCGCAAGAGGCGACCGTGAGGGCGATGGAGGCGTTCGCCTCCGCGAACCTCGCAGACGCGAGGCGCCGGAGGGGCGCCCGCTTCATCGCCGAGGCGATCGCCTCGGCCGCCTTTGAGATTTCTCCTCTCTTCTTCCCCATCTTTCCCCTTTTCTCTTGAAGGCTGAGGAAGCAGGGAAGAAGCAGACTGCGTATGTCTGTGCAAAGAAGAAGAGGAACTGTTGTCCTGTACTCGACTGCGATGGGTGCTCGACAGGAGGAGAGCAGTCGAGTTCTCTCCGCTAGGCTCGACGGCCGACAAAGGGGGATGGGACGCCGCAACGCCGAGGCCGGAGGGTTCTTGCGTTATTCAGCAGGAAAAGTTTGTTGCAAACCCAACGATGGTTTGCCACTCGCGGTTGGGTGATCATAACATATCTCATATCAACACTTGTTACAAACTAAGACTTTGCACCAAGTATCTCTGGATCCCAGACAGAACTCTCTACGCAGCTGTATCGTTGTGAGGCTTAGGATAAAATATAATCATAAAAATATTTTTTTTAAGAAATAGCATTTACATGAAAATAGAAAGCATAACAGTCTCGTAATGATTTTTTTGAAGAGAAAAAAATAGTAAACTATTTTTTAAAAATATTTTTCACATAATTTATTTATATGTAAAAGATTTTCAAGAAGATGGAAATTGGGAATCAAGATATTACTCACAGTGATTATTTCGAACTATGTAACGATTAAAAATGGGCTGTCTCCTTAGAACCCAGCAAGCAGTGCTTGGGTGGATGGTGGAGGAAGGTGGGCGTACACATCTACGTACATATATATGTCTGGAGAAGGCCCAATCATTATAAAGACTTGCGAATGTGCTAATAAGACTTTCTGGATTCAGAGCAAGTAATCGGAAACAGCAGAGAAAACACTCTTTCAAACAAGAGGAAGGGATGAGCGAGTAATGAGCATGTTACCTTTAGAGTAATCATGGTTGGCTCGGATCGAGGAGATCAAGAGAGAAGTTGATGCGTTGAGATCGTCGAACTTGCCGATCTCCCGACCTGTAGGACCGTCGAGACGGCTTTGTGGACAGATATTCCGACGATCTAATTAACTCGGGAGATAAAAGACGAGAGTTTTTCAGAAAAAATTATTGTGTATCTTAGTCTATGAAATGTCTGTCTCTTTTATAGGAGTAGGATACATGTGTAACAGTTACATGATCCCGCAAATCTCGCAGGGGACCTTCGAGACCCTTACTGGATCGTGGCCATAATCGACATGTTAGATTATTCAGATCGTGGTCTTAATGGTCACAATTATCGGACGCTCGATCCTCGGGCGTTATCTTTAGTTGTTACCGCATCGACAGTTAAGCGAGCCACGCTCTGGAAATTCCGTGGATACGTAGGATACCGAGTAGGTTTCAGCCAGACAAATTGATCATCATCTTAGAACGAGTTGAGGAGGTCGGACCAAAGACGTGTGAAGTGGTCGGTCTAGCCGATTTGAGCTGTCGGCATAGGCGAAACGTTTGTCGTCCAAACCACGTACTAACGTTGGCTTAGGCACTCTAAGATCCGCCGAACCGAAGACCGAGCCAAACTCTTGGGATGTCCCCGCATCAGAGCCATAGCACAACACAACGGGATAGGATTTATCATGTCCACCAGCATACGAGGAGTGAAGAGTCTCCTTTCAGATATCACAAAATAAGTAAGGTCAAAGCCAAAAACAGATCATCATACAATCTATTCATTTCTCTGGGATTCGGCATCACAAATTCAGTGTCTTTGGGATAGAACTTCACGTTCTCCTACCCTAGAGCAATGCCCAGCAAACTGCAAAATCGCAAGGAAAAGTGCAAGATGACATGACATTTTTGCACTTTGAAAAGTGCACAAAATCTTTCTCAAATCGCAAGGACACTTGCATCAAGCTAGAAAGCAGAAGAAGCAGGAGGGAGACAGATGTACCCTCCACACGAGCAATCGTACAGTACAATAAACTCTCAACTCAGTTCTAATCTATCATCGCCTCCACTATGATACCTCTCTCTCCCTTCTCTCTTCCTCCTCTCCAGAACACCATATTACAATCAATGGCAAGAAGGAGCACGTATGAGAGCAAGAACGCCAAAAGGGGACTCTTCATATAGCGGCGCCCAAACAAGATATGTAAGGTAGGATTCCGCGAAGAAGAGGAAACTCGGAAAAGCACCGGAAAAAGAAGTCGGGGTCTTCATATAGCGACCGCCTCGCTCACGTCTTCGCCCATGCGCTCTCCATCTGGGTCTGGTTGCATGAAATCAAACGGACTTTTAATGTACTTTTTTTTCTTTTTTTTTAACTCCGGCACAGTGGTCAGAGACCACTGCGTCTGTGCGTAAAAATACTACAAGTATAACATATTCATCTGCTTTTGTGATATACCGGAAGCCTATGCGTATTTGAACAATGAGAAAAGTTTAGTATATTTGAGTTTTACATTTTGCACTTGTATTTTTTTATTTTTTATTGACTAATAAAAAAAAGACACAATATATTTATCCAATGAGAAGCAAAAAAATACAAGTGTAAAGTGTAAAACTCAAGACACTAAATTTTTCTCTTGAACAATACGTCCCAAAAACACGGTGAGTGGAATACAGTGCTTTAATTTTCTGATCAGATATTTTTTTGGATAGTCTTAAATGGCATACAAAATTTAATTAAATTATAATGGTATAATCAATGTTAGATTCTCACATAAAAATAGCATTAGGGTTTTTCATTAAAGTAATCATATTTTATTATTAATTATTTAATAATCATATTTTAAAAATATTTTTCAAAATAGTCACCAAGTTACCACGTTGGCAATTTGGTGTCTGGGAGACGGCCCAGACAATGCCAACTGTGCAGTCGGCGTTGGGAATGTCGATTGCGGAGTTGGCATTACTAATGTCGACTGCAACGTTGGCATTGGTAATGTCGACTTTGTAGTCGGCATTCCCAACACCGACACCACGCCCTTAAAGCCCCCACCCGAGTCCCCCTTCCCCCTTTTCATCACCCTACCGCAGTCGCACCCAACCGCAGTCGCGTGGAGCGTCACCGTCGTCGCCATTCAACAGTCCCTCCTCCTTACCCCCCCCCCCCCCCCCCTTGGCCTCCTCCTCCCCTCCTATCAAGTCACTAATTCACACAGACATCAATACAGTGTTAACCTAGGACCGCAAAGTGGTTGCTCCTACAATGTTTATTACATGACAGGTCTTCATGTGTCCACATAGTGGCATCTTGTAGATCATTTTCAGCAAATATTTCACACTTAAACTTTTACGCTGCATTTTATTCTGTGGGGCCTATCGACAGACATATGTGTTTGCTTTTTTTACTGTCGTAGACAGCGACATTGACCTCCACATCGAGGTGCTACATTGCAACCTCTATTTGATCGCAGGCAAAGTGGTCGTCCACGTAGCAGACACCTTCATGCATATGGATACGAATAAGGAATGGTCATCACATAACCATTGTAGCTGTGGTGGCCAAATCTGACCACCTAGTCCCATGATGGCCCACTACGGCCCTCGCGTGTCCTGTCAGCAAACGTGGCCCCATCTCAACGGGCCACGTCCTTTTCAAGACGATTTTAAGATCTCCAAGGTATCGCCCCCCTTTGATCGGACACTGTCAAGCCCCCGCGGCGGTATATCCTCGAGCAGGTCATCTGCCCTTCCACACCGAACAACTGCGAAGGGGTTCCGAATAGGAACAGTGACCCTGCTACGCGGAACAACCCCGGATATCACCGAACAGCATGTTCGAGCCCCCATGTGGGTCACCTGCTCGGAAAGTGTTTCCAAAGGGTGCCGAGCAGGTTCTCTGGCTCACGGCGCGGTTGTAACCGTCCCAGGCCACGTACTCCACCATCAAGAGGCACGAACTGCCTGGCAGCCCAACGGCACCTGAGCGCATAACTCCTCCCGTTATGCGCGTCCATCAAGGCGCCTTTTCAATCTACCAACGTTACGCACGTGGCCTTGGCACCGACACCTATAAAAGCACAGGTACAGTACCATGCAGCGGATGTTCTCTTCCTCACGCGAACACACTCTCATACTCTGAAACCCCCTGCCTTGCAAGCTCTCCACTGACTTAGGCATCGGAGGGTTTCCCCGGTCTTCACGGGCCCCCCTGATCCTCTTCTGGTCTTGCAGGTTCTCGTCCTCACCGGCGATCGTCTTCCCTACTCTCTCTCTAGTGGAGGCCCGTTTGGTTCCGGCCCAACAGGATTACACCACCACATTTGGCGCCGTCTGTGGGAATCGACGCAGCCATGGCTCGAGGACGATCCTCATACCAGAACGTAGGAAGCAGGGCGACGAGGTCCCGTCAGTCGCGAGGGGACTCTCGCCGTCGATCCCCCCCCTGGTGACGTCGCCATCACCCCCGCCGGCGCTAATCACGACGCCCCAGCACCAACGACTGCCGCACTCGCAACTGCCCTCGAAGTAGCAGAGCTTCGGGGGTAGATGCAGCAGTTGACGGGCGTCTGCCTCGCCCTGCAGGCTCAGTTGGCTGGAGCAGCGGCCCCGGCGGTTTTCCGTCCGCGCGAGCGACAGGCGGAATCGTTGCATCGCCGCTCTCGCATCCCCCCGGCGCCTCAGGAGCAGCAGGCGGATTCGCCGCGCCGCTCTCACCGAGCTCCGTCGGAAGAGCGGGCACCAGAGCGCCGCGGGAGTTCGCCCCGCCGCTCTGTCGCCTCCCCCCGTCCGCCACGATCGGTCGTGGGAGGCAACTCCCACGCGTCCGGACGAGGGGGCCCCGCCAACTCCGAGCAGGAGCTCGCCAGGCGCTTAAGGCGCGTGGTCGACCTTGAGCGCCGCATGGACGCGATGGTCCAGCGTGCGGAGGGGAAAGCTCCAGCGGAGGATGACTTGGACTTCCGCTCCCCATTCAGCAGGGAGATCCTGGAGGCTCTGGTCTCCTCCAAGCTCCCTCTGCCCACCATCGCGCCCTATGACGGCACCACCGACCCGGCCGACCACATCTACGGCTTCGAGTCGCACATGGTGTTCCACAGAGCATCAGATGCGGCCAAGTGCAGGGCCTTCCCTGCAACTCTCAAGGAAACTGCCAGGGCCTGGTTTGAAACCCTCCCTGCGGGCTCCATCACCTCCTTCCGCCAACTGAAGAAGTCCTTTAGGGACAACTTCCTTGGTGGGAGGTCGCAGCCGCGAACGGCGGCTTCTCTCCTGGCCGTGCGCCAGAAGAAAGGCGAGGCACTCTGGGACTTCGTCAAGAGGTTCCGAACAGAGGCGCTTCGCATCTCGCGCCTGGACGTCCCTCTGGCAACCAGTGCCCTCATCCAGGGCACTCGCGACGGCTTCTTGCAGAGGACCCTCGGCGTCCAGCAGCCCGCTACCCTCGCCGAACTACTCTCCATCGCACAGCGCCACGCGGCTTGCGAGGAGAGCCTGGCGGCGAGTAGGGCCGAACAGGGGGAGCAGTCGGATAAGAAGCGGCCTTCCGACAACGGTCCGACCGAGATCGGAAGAAGGGACGACGCAATGGCGATTCTCCGCGCCGTCCGCGCCCCTTCACCAACTACACCCCCCTCACCGTGGCACCCGAACAGATCCTGGCGGAGATCAGGAATGAAGCATTTGTTCGGTGGCCACAGAGATTGCGCTCCGACCCCCGAAGCGCGATCAGAATAAATACTGTCGCTTTCATCGCGACATGGCCACGACACCTCCGAGTGCCGCCAGCTTAAGGACGAAATCGAAGACCTTATCAAGCGCGGCTATCTTGGACGGTTCGTGCGCCGGAACGAAGAGCGCCCTAGACGCCGAGACCGCACTCCCGAGCAGCCGATCAACAACGAGCCCAATGGGCAGGAGATCAACGTGATCGCGGGAGGCTTCGGCGCGGGCGGAGAAAGCACTCGAAGCCGACGCGACTACGCAAGGCGAGTGCATGTCGTAGATAGGCCTTCGGCACCTCGGCCGGCTCCATATCCTGCCAGTCCTGCACGCGCAGCCCGAGGAGGCTATAACCTTCTCGGATGAAGATCTTGTAGGGGTTACGACCCCACACACTGATGCGTTGGTCATTTCGGCCACCATCAACCACTGTAATGTGCGCCGGATTCTGGTAGATAATGGAAGCGCCCCTGATGTCTTGGCTTACGACTGTTTTGTCCTCATGGGCCTGCGAACCGATCAACTCACCCCTGTAAACTCGCCACTGTTCGGCTTTTCGGGAGTTTCGGTCCAGCCCATGGGAAGGGTTCGCCTTCCGATCACCTTGGGAACGGCTCCAAAGGCTGTGACCAAAATGTTGACTTCCTGGTCATCAACAACATGCCTGGATACAATGCTATCTTCGCAGAGGTCTGATCGGGCGCATCAAAGCAGTACCTTCGTCCCTCCATCAGAAGATGAAGTTTCCTACTCCGAGCGGAGTGGGCGAAGTGCTCGGATGTCAGCGCGAGTCTCGTCGTTGCTATGTCCTCTCCTTAAGGGACAAGCAACCGCTCGCTGATGCAGCCCCTTCAACCTCCGATCAGCCTTCCACCAGCCGAGGGACGCCTGCGGAAGATTTAATCCCCATCCAGGTGGACGATGACCCCGAACACGTCTTGTACATTGGCGCCTTGTTGACAGAGGCCGAGCAGCAGCGCTACACAGCCTTCCTGCTGGCCAATTTGGACGTGTTCGCCTGGTCTGATGATGAGCTTCCAGGCATTCCCCCGGAGGTCATGGTGCATCGCCTCCGGCTGGATCCCCGGATCCCACCAGTTCAGCAAAGGAGGCGACCTGTGAACCGAGAACGGCAAACCGTGATTCAGGATCACGTGGTCAAAAGCCGAACTGTTGGGCTCCTCCGAGAAGCCCAGTATCCAAGATGGATCTCCAACGTGGTCCTCGTACGCAAGGCCAACGGCAAATGGCGTGTGTGCGTGGATTACAAAGATCTCAATAAGGCAACGCCCAAGGACAACTTCCCTCTGCCGCGCATTGATCAGCTGGTGGACGCTACTTCCGGACACGAGCTTCTCAGCTTTTTGGATGCCTACTCTGGTTACCACCAGATCAGCATGCATCCCCGGATCAAGATGCCACGACGTTCGTTACAGACCTAGGCTTATACTGTTTCACCAGAATGCCTTTTGGTCTGAAGAATGCAGGCGCAATTACCAGCGGCTGGTCAACAAGATGTTCGAGCAGCAGATCGGGCGCACATGGAGGTCTATGTTGATGACATGCTGGTCAAGACACTTCCGAGTACTGACCACATTTCCGACCTCCAGGAAACTTTCGCAACTCTGCGAAGGTATAATATGAAGCTCAATCCCGCCAAGTGCGCGTTTGGTGTTCGGTCGGGTAAGTTCCTCGGGTTCCTCGTATCAAACAGGGGAATAGAGGCAACCCGGAAAAAATCCAAGCCGTGCTTGAGATGAGCAGTCCAAAGACAGTGCGCGACGTCCAACGCTGACGGGGCGTCTTGCGGCACTGAACCGGTTCATGTCCGAGCAGCAGAAAGAAGTTTTAACTTCTTCAAGTTGCTCCGAGGCCCTAAAAGTGCCTCGAAGCAAGGGGGGCAAGTACGGTGGACTGATGAGTGCGAGGCCGCCTTCACCGAGCTGAAGGCATATTTGGCAGCCCCTCCTGTTCTCTCAAAGCCGGTGCTCGGAGAACCTCTGTTCGTGTACCTTTCGGTCACCGAACACTCCATCAGTGCGGTCTTGATCAGAGAAGTAGGAGCGGCGCAGCATCCGGTATACTACATCAGCAGGGTCCTCCAAGAAGCTGAAAGGAGGTACCCCAGAGCAGAAAAACTCGCCCTTGCTCTCGTCACAGCTGCTCGGAAGCTTAGGCCCTATTTTCAGGCCCATTCTGTTACAGTTCTAACCGATCAGCCGCTGAAATCCATCCTTCAGCGGCCGGAGGCTTCCGGCAGGTTGGTTAAGTGGGCGATAGAGCTTGGTGAGTTCGACATCAGCTTTCGACCGAGGATGGCGATCAAAGCGCAGGCGCTGGCGGACTTCGTGGCGGAATGTACCCTTCCGGCGAGCAAGATCCACCGTTGGCAGACGAGCCCCCATGGGAGCTTTATGTTGATGGATCCTCTTGTGTCACCGGAAGTGGAGCAGGTTTGGTCCTCACCTCCCCAGAGGGGTTAGAGTTCCAATACGCCCTCCGTTTCCGCTTTCCGGCCTCCAACAACGTGGCCGAATACGAAGCTTTGCTGTCCGGGATCCGCATGGCTAGGCACCTGGAGCCATTCGGCTTAGAGTCTTTAGTGACTCCCAGCTGGTTGCCAGCCAGGTGAGCGGACAGTTCGGAGCGAGGGAACCCCGCATGGCTCAATACCTCCAACAGGTCAAGAGCCAGACAGAGGGCCTCGTATACTTCGAAGTTATACATGTTCCACGGAGCAGAACGCGCGAGCTGATGCACTGGCCAAATTGGCATCTTCAGGTACATCACCCCTTCCCGCTCTGTGTTTATTGAAGAGCTCGCTTTGCCGAGCACGGAGGTGATGTAGCAGCCATAGAAACGGGCCCACCAACCCCGAGTTGGGTGGACCCTCTCTTGGCATACCTTCTCCGAGGAGAGCTTCCGCCCGAACAGGGCGAAGCTCGGAAAGTCAGGATGCGCTCTCAGCACTTCACCCTCGTAGAAGGCAAGCTGTACCGACGGTCCCTTGCAAGACCTCTTCTGCGTTGCCTCAACCCTGAGGAGGCCCTTGCGGCCACAGAAGAAGTTCACGAGGGGCTGTGCGGAAGCCACCTGGGGGGCAGAACGCTAGCGCGCAGCATCATCCGAGCCGGGTTCTGGTGGCCTTCTCTTCAGAAGGATTGCATGTCCTTCGTCAGGAAATGTCCAGAATGCCAAAAGTTCGGAGTACTCATCAAGCAGCCAGCTGAACAGCTTCACAGTCTGTTCGAGCCGCGCCCTTTCGCCAGATGGGGCATTGACATCTTGGGCCCCTTTCCAGAGGCCCAGGGTGGAAGAAGTTCCTGTTTGTGGCCATCGATTACTTCACCAAGTGGATCGAGGCCGAACCTGTTGCCACAATCACCGAACAAGCCGCATGGAAGTTCGTATGGAAGAACCTTCTCTGCAGGTTTGGCGTCCAAGGGTGATTACGTCTGACAACGGGAAGTAGTTTGACAGCACCTTCTTCAAGCAGAAGTGCGCCGAGCTCGGGATCTACAACCACTTCACCTCCGTAGCTCATCCCCAGGCTAACGGTTTGGTCGAAAACGCCAACCGAACACTGCTGCACGGGATCGCACGAGAGTGGAGGCTGCAGGTGGATCGTGGATCGACGAGCTCCCAAACGTCCTTTGGTGTCACCGAACGACTGCTCGGGTAGCTACAGGGGAAACACCTTTCCACTTGGCCTACGGCTCGGAAGCAGTTGTACCTCTGGAGGTGGCCTTCCAACCATCCGAACAACCCACTTCGACGAAGCCGCCAATAACCGTGCTCTTCGAGAGAACTTGGACATGCTGGGCGAACGACAAAGCGACGCCAGCATTCGCCTCGTTTCTTATCAGCAACGACTCGCACAATACTATAATGCGCGAGTTCGGGAAAGGCGGTTTAATGTGGGGGATTTGGTTCTGCGCCGCTGTTCGGCTTCGGATCCCCGAAGAGCAGTCGGCAAACTTGCCATCAAATGGGAAGGACCTTATCAGGTCACCCACGTCCTCGGAAAAGGCTCATATAAGCTAACTACTCCTAGTGGCGAAGCCATACCCAGGACTTGGCATGTTTCTAACCTTAAGGCTTATCATTTATAAAAGCCTTTGTCAGCATCCTACCTCTCTCCTCCCTACTCCTGTTGTTTCACAAGCATTTAGCATATGCACCTGATCGGAATCTCCTTTACGGTTCCCAACGATCTGCGTTTTACATGCAATGCTTATGAAGCCTAGCGGATTCTGATCCGAGCAGGAACAACCATAAAAGGAGAAGATAGAGAAAGTGAAGCTACAGAACAATCTCATGAACAGAAGATTTCATCCACAAAAAGTTTTGCTTACAAATGGCCCTTTTCGGCCGCGGTTACAAAAAGGAGAGCATAAGAAGAACAAGGAGCATAAGGATCAAGGGGCCTGCTGTGAAGGACCGGCGTCTTCACCCGAAGGGGGCATCCGCCCAGACTGGAATTGTGCGAACCGCACACCATCCAAACGGGCGTCCTGAGTGCGACGCCGGCACTCCCGAACAGCAGCCTCGAAGGCTTCTCGGGCACGGTCAACCCAGGAAAGCCGTTCTCCGAGGTCCTTCCCAGCATTGAGACCCACTCGGTAGCAGCGGGCCCCATACTGCTCCAAGTCTTCCTGGTACTCCGGTCCGGCCTTATAGTCAGCAACGGCGTGGACCCCCGCGTCCACTACCACCTTGGTTAAGGCTTCCTTCTCGGCCCGCGCCAAGGTAGCCTCAAGCTCCGAAGCCTGGAGGGCGGCCTTGAGGTTCTTCACCTCCTCCTCCAGCACCGTCTCGCGAGCCTATGCCTCGCGGAGAGGTCCTTACAGAAGGCTGCCTGCGCCTCGTTCAGATATTTCTGCTTCTGACCCCGAGCAGCTAGAGCCTTCAGGATGACCAGCGACTTGGACATTCCATCCGCAAGTGCCTCCAGATCGATGTCGCTCATGCCCTCATCATCTAGGCCCTCTGGATGGTAACCTTCCACCGGCCTCTCCGGAGTCTTCTCGGAAGGAAGGTCCAAGCACCTTGCTAGCTGGTCAAGGTGAGAAGCAGTAGGACTCGCGGGCAGATCCCTTGGCGTGTTCTCCATGCGACGAAGGGTCGCCTCCAGAGCCGCCACCGAAGGTTCTGCAGGAAGCTTCTTTAGCAGCGCTTCACTAAGGGGTCTTCGGTCGTCTTCGGACTCTTCAGCCCGAACACCGTCCCCAGCACCTGCAGCATCCGCCCCAGTATCTTCGACTACCTTGGAGGTTGCATTTACAATAGCAACCACCTCGGTGGGGGGCATGGGGGGCAGGATACCCCCAAGGGTAGCAGCAACCTCTTCGGACGTCCCCGTCGTCGCAGCCACTTTTTCAGTGGCCCCTGCAGCAGGAACCACCTCCTGTCCTTCGGACGGAGCTGCGCTTGGCGCCGGAGCTATCGCGCTGCTAGCTACCACTCCAACAGGGGCGGAAATTGCCATTGCATCAGCGTCCTCCTCCCGCCGAACAGGAGACGCCGCAATCTCTCCTCTCCCCCTAGAAGAAACCTCTGCGGTGTTGCTGGTAGCACCGTGCTCGGCACCACCAACGATGGAAGCATCGGAGGGACCCTATCCCTCAAGCAGGTGGAGCCCCTGGCCTCTCCTCCAGCAGGGCTCCGGACCCCTCGCTTACAAAAATGAGCCCCAGCTCGGTCGCCATCTTCTGCGCGACCTCGGGTCCCCACCTGTGGCACTCCCTCATCGGCCGATTTTACGGCCCTACTCCTTCTACGCAGCAGCAACTGCGCTTCCTCTTCTTCTTCAGTCCTCCTCGTCACGTGGAGGGGTAGCTTGAACTGTCTTCTTCCTCTTCCCAGCACGGAGTTCTTCCGCCTCCTCCGCGCTCTCTTCGAACAGAACCGGCCTCTTCTTTGCGGAAGCGGAAGGCCGGCTCCCTCCGTCACCCTCCGCTGGAGAGGCCCGAGCTCCAGCCGGAACCACCTCTTTGGTGGCCTTCCTCTTCAGGCGAATCTTTCCAGGCCCCTTTTCAGGAGCCTGTGCCTTGGCTGGGCGCCCCCCAACTGGCGAGGGAGCAACGAGCGCCGTTGTTCCGCGGTGCCAACCCTCACTGCAGAGGGACCCGGACAACGACGGCGACATCATCGTCTTCATACACCATGTGCGCCAAGACAGGGATCTGTTCGGCAAAGTCTTCATTCGCCTCCTGATCCCTTCCGGCCTCCAGCTCTGCGGCCGCTGCGCACAAAGAAAGCAAGAAGAAGAAAAGTTAGCATGAGGTCACCAAACCTAAGAGTAAACAACCGAGAGGTCGTATACTTACTCCATGGTTTGCTCAACCCGTACTTAACGAGCATGTACTCGGTCACGTATCCTTCTCCGTTCCGAACACCAGCTCGGAGAAGCTTGTCCGATGCCCTCGCCTCGTCCTGGATCAGCTTCGGAAAGCTATCCTTCCGTGCTGAGCGGACGACAGTGGGGAATCCCCACTCAGCACCACTCCGGTGGCGCACAAAAAGCAGCCTGTCCATCCAACCCTTGTTGTTGGAATACTTGTTGGACAGTCCGATGCGCATCCGGTCTGTTCGGTGTTTGGCGTAGTAAACGTCTGCTCCTGACGCCCGCGAAGCAGACAACTTGAAATGAGCTCGGAAAACGTCCGCCGAGCCCTGGATCTCTTTAATCTTGCAGATAACACCGAAGATACAGATGTATCTCCAGGTGTTGGGCGTCAATTGTATCGGCGAAACGCCCCAGCAGTTCAGGAGCGCCTTTGCCACCTCCGGCAGCGGCAGCCGGAAGCCTGCCTCCAGGTGATCCACGGAGAGGAGCAGAGCCTGGTTTGTTCACCAGGATTGAGTCACTTTCCTTGGCGTCGATGATTTCGTACTCGTCCCCGATCCTGAAGCGCTGGCGAAGCCCGCTGAAGTGGCAGCACCGTGGTCCGCTGGACGCCGCGACGGTCACCCCGCTCGCTCCGGCAGCGGCTTCCCTTTGCTCGCCATCGCTGGAAGGATCGCAGGAAGCGGCGACGGCGCAAGGGGGCGAAGGAGAAGATGGAAAGAGGGGAAGGCAAGGAAACACGAAAGTTACAAGGCTGGAAAGTTTCTGGGAGGCGTAGCCCGCCTTCGTCTCTTCCCCTCCTTATAAGGAAAGAGGAGGGAACGAAATTCGAGGCGGGCCCTGAAACGCCGATCCTTCCCGTTTTTGAAAGTGCCCCTTCGGGTACAGCGTTGGCGACCGTCCGAACGCAGCGGCGGCACCTCAGGCATGGCGCGGCTTTGCACCCATCATGATGGGTTAGCCGCCTTCCAAGGCTCCAGCGGCGGCACCCCGCAACGGGCCATCGCATTAAATGTGGAAGTGACGCCCTCGAAGCGCTCGTCTCACCGAGCCACTCGAGAGCGTGGGGGGCAAGTGTGGTGGCCAAATCTGACCACCTAGTCCCATGATGGCCCACTACGGCCCTCGCGTGTCCTGTCAGCAAACGTGGCCCCATCTCAACGGGCCACGTCCTTTTCAAGACGGTTTTAAGATCTCCAAGGTATCGCCCCCTTTGATCGGACATGTCAAGCCGCGGCGGTATATCCCCGAGCAGGTCATCTGCCCTTCCACACCGAACAACTGCGAAGGGGTCCGAATAGGAACAGTAACCCTGCTGCGCGGAACAACCCCGGATATCACCGAACAGCATGTTCGAGCCCCCATGTGGGTCACCTGCTCGGAAAGTGTTTCCAAAGGGTGCCGAGCAGGTTCTCTGGCTCACGGCGCGGTTGTAACCGTCCCAGGCCACATACTCCACCATCAAGAGGCACGAACTGCCTGGCAGCCCAACGGGCACCTGAGCGCATAACTCCTCCCGTTATGCGCGTCCATCAAGGCGCCTTTCAGGCACGATCTACCAACGTTACGCACGTTGGCCTTGGCACCGACACCTATAAAAGCACAGGTACAGTACCATGCAGCGGGATGTTCTCTTCCTCACGCGAACACACTCTCATACTCTGAAACCCCCTGCCTTGCAAGCTCTCCACTGACTTAGGCATCGGAGGGTTTCCCCGGTCTTCACCGGGCCCCCCCTGATCCTCTTCTGGTCTTGCAGGTTCTCGTCCTCACCGGCGATCGTCTTCCCTACTCTCTCTCTAGTGGAGGCCCATTTGGTTCCGGCCCAAACAGGATTACACCACCACAGTAGCATTGTGGCCAACCATGTCATTATAGGAGTACATGTCCAGGGGTGCAACCCTCTCATCATAATTAGTAAGTGGTATGTTTGGTTACACATATTGTTGTTTCGTACTTACACATATTGTTACACATATTATGTTTGTTGTTTACACATGTTATATACTTATCATTTTCTTGTATGTAGGCATGGCAGAGATAGACTTATTTCCAGGTCCTATAGATACTTCTGTATTATAGCACAGGGGGACATAGATCACAGTTGGTTTATAGTGGCCATATATTGTTGTTGTTAATGTATTGCTGTTGTACTTGTATATAAATTTATGTTAACCGATTTTAATTTTTTTTTCAGAGAAACAGAAGTTCTTAAATGCTGGGTGCACTATAAGAGTTTGGGTGGTTGGCCAATTGACCCCCGCATTATAGATTATGTATACATAGAGCCGGTCTATTTTATTTGACTCATGTTCAGTGGATCAGGTTAGATTGGACATTGATCACTGCCCTTGCTGAGAGATGGAGGAGTGAGACATTGACTTTCTATCTTAGACATGGGGAGATGACTATCACGTTGCAGGATATTGCTATTTGATGGAGCTACCAATTGATAGTGATGTTGTTATAGGAAACATTAGTTTAAATTGGACAGATGTTTGCATGGCACTTTTAGGTGATGTCCTAGAGTTGATGAGACGAGGTTCAATTATCTTGTTGCGAGAAAGGTTTGCAGTTATCCCATAGGATGCATCAGTGGAGGTTGTTAAACGACATGCATGGGTATTCTTGTTACATCTTTTGGGTTGTACTATTTTCAGTGATAAGATAGGAAATTCAGTGCCACTTATGTATCTACCGCTACTAGAGGACTTTGATCAAGCTGAGAGATACTCGTGGGGTGGTGCCACACTTGCTTATCTCTATCATCAACTGTCTATTGCATGCAAGTCGGATGCCAAGGCCATTTGCGGTTCATTGACTCTTCTTCAGGTAATTTATCATTTAATGCATATTGATTTTGCCTATAACAATTATTACATCTTCTAAATATGTTTTAATTTTTAGTTCTGGTCTTGAGAGCGACTACATGTGGGACGTCCTGATATTGCGATGCATCTTTTGGCACAAGACATGTCTTTGGGTCACAGGTAAATTCAGAATGTTGTATTACTATTTAATTATAGAAATTATACTAACTTACAAATAAATTGTAGGTGGAATGTTCTGAGAGAAGAGATAAATAACCATCGACATGTTTTAAGACTATACAGATCGGAGCTTGATCACCAGGAGGACTATCAGGTAAACATAATGAAACCCATTGTACTGTACACAGAGGATAGAGTACTTACACTTACACTTACATCATATATTTTCAACACAGGTTAGGTGGGAGCCATACATTTCTGACATGTTGCTGATATTACCAGCTGTTTCTAGGCAGGGATCTGATCTTTAGCTGTCTCGGGTTCATCTTCTTTATTTTTCTATTGTTGAGATGCATGTTCCAGATAGAGTACTTAGACAGTTTAGTAGAGTACAACCTATTCTTGGTCCTGTTGATGCATTACATCGTGTCACCCGGAAGGGATGTGTGCATATTGATTGGGCTACATATTTTGCCCATTTTGTACAATTGTGGTATGGTCGGAGAGATTACATTATACCAGCAGATGATGACATGTCATACACTGTGGTAGAGTGGAATATATGCCTTAGTATTGATCTATCACCAGGCGGTTCATTGGTCAGCCAGGGTTCAGTTATGATATGCATTATGAGCCGCGTGATCACATAGAGAGAAGTTTGGTAGAAGGTATGAGACATCTACATATGATGGTTTCTGATGGCCTTCAGGATGATATAATATCGGACAGTACACACTCTAGATATATAGTCATACAGACATACATTGATAGTGTGCTATCTCAGGTTTAGCGGACAGATTCATCTACCTCAGATGTAAAACTTTCAGAGCCATACACAGGATCCTCACAGCAGCTAGGTGATGCAGGACTATCGTATTATTCTTAAAACATTATGACATTTTCACAACCTCCTATGTATGACATAGGAGCTTCACAGATACTGACAGATGAGGTGATGCCAGATGAAATCACACATTCACAGTCACTACAATCTACAGTAGGTACATATCATCGTCAGTGACATCATAGAGGTTCGACTAGCACACTACCACAGTAGAGTCAGTCTGAGCTACTTGAGGAGACATTAGGTGTGATATCAGAGGACATGAATTCTGAGACAGCATAGTCAGAGTCATCTGATGCTATCTTAGTGCATGAGACACAGTCACAGTCAGAGACAGAGGTTGATGCTCAGAGTGAGATACAGGAGCAGCACCATAGTCGTGGTCGTGGTCGAGTATCTAGAAAGGAAAAGAAGAGATGGTTTCCACAATTCTTTTGAGATATCTTTTGTACTGGATATTTTTTAGTTGTTTGTGATTTCATAGCTTATTTTGATGTATTTCTAGTGTACATATGTTATTTTGATATATTTGTGATTTAAACATATTATGTTGATGTATTTGTGACTTGCATATTGTGTTGATTTAGTTTATTCTCAATTTTATTTTCAGCTATATGTATATATGATGAATTAGTTAAAAAATAACATTAAATTTATATAGCACCTCTCAATTCACATATACGTATAGTATTCTTCTTTCCCTGTCAAAATAGAATAGACATCTATGGCTATATCTAAATTCATAAAAAGGAAAAAAAAAAAAAAAAAGCTCTCGAACCCCACACGAATATATTCCTTATATAGATAGATAAGATACCAGGGCCTTGAGGAAAGTTAATATATCTTACGGCCTGAAATTATTACTACAATGGTTTCTTTTTTTTTTTCAAACGCAGACGGAGCCCAACAACAGGCAGCCAACTGCGCTCGTCTTGTTTTTTTTTTTTTTTACACAATGGAGTCAGCATTGCCAATCCCAACTTTGGAGTTGGGATTGGCAATGTCGGCTTTTTTGGCATCTGCAAGATCGACCGCTGTCGGTCTTGACAATACCGACATCTCTGTTGACATTGTCGAAGTCGGCCCGTTTGAAAACTCAGTCTCTCCGTCACCAAGTTGCCATGTTCCGTCGCCAAGTTATCAACATGGTAATTTGGCGACTATTTTTAAAAATATTTTAAAAATATGATTATTTAAATAATTAAATATAATTATTTTAATAAAAAAACCCCATAGCATTAGGTTATTAGAGAACAATCTATATGCGAAATCCAAATGACACGGACGCGTCCAGACTAATATTGAAAGACGGCAATGATGAATATAATATAATTCGTTGGTTACTAGATGTGTTTATGACTTTATGTGTATGTAACTAAGGGTGTTCATAGTTCGGTTTGGTTTATACGATATTTTTAAGAAACCAAATCAAACCAAATTCGGACTCGACCGAACCAAATCAAACCGAAGTCTCTTGAAACTAAACCAAACCGGTTCGATCTAACTTGAAAATAAATGGACCTTTAGATTCTCTTAGTTTTAAATAAGATTTTAATCACTTGTTTCTCTAATAAATCACTATCAAATAATATTTGAAATGAAATATTAAATGTTGATAACCATATTAATCTCCATAATATATATTTTTACGTAAATATATTAAATTTTGTTGATAAATATATATATATATATATTAAAATTTATTTTTGTAATTCAGTTTAATCAATTTGATTGATCTCTAGAGATTAAAAACTGAACCAACCGAATTTTCATTTTCGATTTGATTTGAAACCAAACTAAATTTTTTCCATGTTCAAACCAACAAAATCGAATCGCTTGATTCAGTTTGATTTTTCGATTTGAACCGAACAGTGAACACCCCTATATGTATGTAACGTAGGAGTTTTAAGTAGGGAGGTGCTATGGGTGTCTTCTAGGGCGCCCGGTAGAGACCACATGAAGAACAGTGTCTTAAAGCGGTATCCTCTTGCCTTTTCTCTTTCTGCTTTGTACAGCTTTTCTCTCACGTTTGGTGAAAGAGACGAAATGTGGCATGTGGGGACAATGGAAGAACGCGGTCTTAATCCGCTAACTAGGAGTAAGCAGCTGCATGTCGCTTCTCGCTACACTCAACACGCCATTTTGAAACGGTAGAAGGTTTTGTTTTTTAAACGACAAGAACGGAGAGCATTTGCCGCCATGAAAACTCCACACATATCCATTCATCACCAGTTAAAAGAACCGCTCTAGCACAGGGAGCCAGTACACAGTCCCAGGAAGAATGACAACTATGAACACATATCTGTAAATTCTGTACAATTTTATGTAACCGCTAAAAGGAGGTAAAAGAAAAACCGTAATTACCTCCAAGGAACAAAAGATGCTTAGCCTAACTAACAGAGCAGACTAATATGAATACTTTTACGCCATAGTGCGACCGACCATGTCTCTAGCCATCAGGAAATCTGACAAAAACCAAGGGAGGCAAACAGCAGCAAATCTTACAAAATCCAGAATGCACAATGGCGATAGTGAGGAGTCCATAAGTTGGACCATGGATCTCCAAAACCAAACACTTCAAGTATGTATGATAATGTTCATGCAGAATCCATATTTGCGGAATTGTTCTGCCGGATAGCTTCAGAATCTTCTTGAGAAAAACTAAATCAGATGGCGTCTGTATGACCACTGGGGCCTGCCTCACTGAAATGTAGATCATCGGGAAGGCCGTGTGAACTGCCATCATGTCCCTGCAAATGAAAGCAAAGAAGTGATTACAAACTGGTCTCGCACATATTTATAGACCTCTTTACATGTTCAAGTCAAACAGCTCATGCCTGCATAAATTTTTCACCAAGCATAGGATGGACTTATTCTTTGATATGTATGGTTCACACAAAATGTTGGAGACAAAAAAAACATCACAATGCAGAAAGAGAAAACCGGTAGTTTCCAGCAGCTTGGTTGATACCTCAAGTTGCTCCAGCATAAGCTTTGCTTCATCCACATTCCCACAGGCATGATACACCTCATTAACAGATTCTACTGAAAATTTTGGAAAAAGAGCAGAAAGGTAATCTAATTCAATTTGGGAACTGTCCTGCAAGTCTTGCTCAAATCCCATAGTCTCATAGTGGCGGACAACATCCTCAGTTTCAGGGATATGATAATCTATCCCTTGGGAATCCTCGTTAGATATCAGAATTTTCTCAGCGGCACTGGATTTAGGTTGCCATGCACTGTCAAATTTGTCATACACTTTGGTCCCCTCATTTGTCGCAGAATCACAACAGATTTTCTTTCCGCCTTCAGTCACTTCCTCAAAATCTCTCTCTGTTGCTGTCTTGAAACTTGGAATGAATGGTGCAGCATTCGGGTTCAGAATAAACTTTGGTCTATCCATTTTCACAATCGAGTGAGATGATTCCTGACAAAGAGGCAGTGGTGAAGTAAGGAAAAATGCTGCCTGAATAACTATAAGAGAATATCAATGAAAATATTAAAACTCTGAAAATTGACACAAAGATATTGTGTATATTCAGCAACAAAACACTGATATAAAGAAGGCAGAACAGTCACAACAGTCATCCCTCTATCATGCTGACTTCATCTAATAGTATCACAAAACTTTGTGTGAAGATAAGAGACCATTGAACCCTACCATCAGAAAAAATACTTCCACAAAAGTCAGCAGAAAATTGCTGAGATAAGGACCTGTGGAAGATTTCACCAAAAATGGTGATAAATTTAGCACTCACAGAAACAACATCAGATATGCCAATAATCAAACAGAGAAATATTGAACAACCGGGTTGCGAGTCTAAGGATGTGGTTCCAAAAAGCATTGAACAAGCTTTTGTTAAGTATAACATGTGACCCAGAAGAATTCAAGCAGAAATGGGCAATATATCAGGTCTTAGAAGATAAATGGAGCTCTGAGTATACATTGAAAGTGATGTTTGATATCAATACGAATTAGCACATACAAAGGTGTTCAGTGCAAGAAATTCAGTGCTATAACTAGTCTGAGAAGGGACCTTACAGAAACTGTAGAAGGTATTCAGAAGCTGATGAAAACTATTCTAATGTAAGCGTCAACAGTAACAGAAGTGATCTAGAAAATGAAAACGGGATTCTAAGGGGACTTTTTCCGTTAGATCCTTTATTAACAGGTTTGCTGAAGAGCCATGGAATTTGGTGGTGGATGTTAATTTGAAAATAAAAATTCCAGACAAAATCAAAGTCACCCTATGGAAAATGCCTCTGAAAGGACTTCCCACAATGGATAGGCTTTGGTTTGTACCACAGGATTCTGCAACAAATGAATCATGTGGAATTATAGAAACAGAATGGAAGAGATATGTTAAAATGATGATCAGATGGTCTCCTAGGTCATGAATTTTTTAAATGGTAGACACAGGCACATCAGAATCAGAGAAATGTTGGAGGCTAATTATCCTTGGAGCAACTTGCTGCACTACTTGGTGGGAAGAGAAGATTCAAATAGGGGTTTGGTGGGACTATCACCTGTAGGTCCTGTACTGTACAAAGAAGCATTGAGTGGCCCATTGCCAGACAGTGGCGACTAACTTGGGAAGTCATGAGAAGCCTGTAACTCTTCAAAGGATAGGAAGATGGAAAGAGTTTATTAAATGATATGAATTTTGATTTGATAGGGGCAGACCCTTTTTACCATCTAAGGTGAGTAGATTTTGCATGTTGGTGAACCCTTGGTGTGCTTTTGCATAATGCATGGGAGCACTACTACTACATACTAATCTCTCTTCTACGACTACAATGTACCTTTTTTGCATTAAATAATTGTTTTCCCACCTTCCAAGAGAACTCTTTGCTTTTGGAAATGCTACTAGAGAAAAACAACATGACTTCACATACAATAATGCAAACAAAATCATCTCCTCAATTTTCCAGTTTGATAGACCATGTGTCTACATTATCCATTTTAGTCTTTATATTTATTTATTTATTTCCATTTTTTGGTCTTATTCTTATTTCTACTTGTTCTAGTGATCTTTCTATTTTAACATGGCTCTAATGATATATTAATTGGCTCTTCTAGATGTTATTTTATCCCCATTATATTTTTCACCTTATGTTGTACATGCACTTCTGTCCTCCTCCATTAGATATCACAGCCAGCCAATTAGCATCAATCTACGCATTCAGCAGTTCCATAGGCAGCTCCCCAGCCAGTCAACTGATGTTTGCCAAGGCATCAACATAATAGAATGGAGGATTTGCATCAGATTGGCAACAGGCTGGAGAAATCTTCCAACACTCAGGAGTCTGGTATCCCAAGTCCTCGGCCAACCCGGAATTGAGGCATGAGGATTAGCAATAATGATAATGATCATGGGGATATCTAATTACCTGAATGAAATGCAGAAATGAAGAGCTTGCCAAAGATGACCTCAAAACTTTATCCCAACTTCTTGTCTTCCTGAAAATGGACGATGTCGATAGTTAGTTGTACAACAAAGAGATATTAGTCCTCGTTTGACAGAGTGGAGTTTCTTGAAGTATATCTTTGACAGAGGCTACAAGGAAAAATAAATAAAAGCATTAGGGGCTAGGATAGTTGTGAAGCAGAGTTGAAATCACACCCAAAAAAAAAGCTGCCTAAGGCATGTAAAAAAAAGCCATGTGGACATGTGAAGTTGTAGTAAATATCTAAAGATTAATGAATATAGGCATCACTATGCTTTTTATAGTAGGCAAATCTGTTTTTATTACAAATCAAATGAGAATAATTAAACACTAGGGCATAAAAATGGTTAGAATGAATTAGGTATGCTGGAAAAACAAAAGGCCTGATTATGGTGTGCGAAGCTACGGTATATGGATTACCAACTGAAAAGTGATGTTTACTTTGAATGATAGTCCAATCAACAAGAAGAATGCTGACCTTTTGAGGAAGTGGGAAAACCAAAAGGTCTTTTTCATTATACAATGAAAATTGAAAGTGCAATCTAGGTCTTGCTCATGCAAGAAAATGCTACATATATTTATTCGCTGGAGACCGAATGCTTATTAGAAGGTCTTTTTGAGAAAAGGAATACAACCCACAGGGCCTTGGAC
Organism: Colocasia esculenta; assembly: GCA_014218235.1. Lineage (NCBI taxonomy): Eukaryota > Viridiplantae > Streptophyta > Magnoliopsida > Alismatales > Araceae > Colocasia > Colocasia esculenta. The sequence continues at coordinate 10,847,598 of CM024754.1, read as the reverse complement.
AAAACCGCAACAATTTTTTAGAAACAAATATCAAGAATACCACACAAGGTTCAGAGATCGGAATCATATTTTGTCGCTAAAAGTTGATATCTAATATTGTCAAACGTCTCAAAAGAGGAAACCGGATCAATAACTTGTTCCCGTCCGTATCAAGGAAAAAAACATTTGTCACGCGGCCGTGATCTGCCATTATCCACGAGGAAGGAGCACAGCGGGACCAAAAATCAAAGACCGAGAGACACAGCAGACAGAAAGGAGAGGACACCAGTTATTCTTTAATGTTCTACAAAGAAACAAATGATAAACGAGACCACCCGCGCCCCTCAGAAACCCAATTTTGCCGTAGCTCGTAAACAAATTTTTTAATAAACCGAATGCCGAAAATGTAGGGACATAACCAAAATTCGCACTCGGTTCAGCGCGATCGATTCCTCTATCTGAGAGACGAAGGAATTTAACAAACCAGAGTCCATTTGCAGAAATCTCAAATCAGATCATTAGATGCATTGCTAGACAAACATCCACCTGGCAAAACCCTTGCTAGCCGACGATTTCTAGCAAACGATCGCGGTTTATTCGCAGGGCCGCATTAGACGACCTCGAACGTTGTGCAAGCAGAAAGTTTCGGATCAAGAACAATGGAAGAAATCGGGAACGCTGGCAAGAAAGAAGTGGCGAAAATCTTACCTGAGAAGGCGCGAGCGAGCAAGCGAGCAAGCAACCGCGAGAGAGAGAGAGAGAGAGAGAGGACGGCTTCGTGTATATAGCTGCTAATATAAGGGAGGGTGTAAAAAGAGAAGGGAGGTGGGAAAAAAAAGGGTATATTATCCGACTGTTGACGCGCGCACGGCTCCCGTTAACTAAAAACTTATTTTGGAGCTATTTGTTAAGGGCCTATAATTTGAGAGAAATATTAATTACTAGATGGTCCGACTAATTAGTCGACGTGGAGTGACCCGTGCCACCGACTTGATTGGTAGGCCGCGAAGTGGGTCCCACGAGACCGTGGTGTGAGGCCCACGCAGCCGACCAATCGAGTCGGTTGCACGGCCGTTCCATCTCATGCTAGTTACTCGGACGCTCGAATAACTAGTATTTTTCAACTTGATAAGGAGCGAGGATATGTTAAATATCTATAGGTTATTTATATTTAGTGTTTTTTATTTGAGATAATTAACGAGAGATAATTATGATAAAAAATAATTTTAATATGATAAGATGTATAGTTATCGTTTTTTATCTTTAATTTAACATCATTTATCTATATATAAGAAGAGATACATAACTTTTTAGAAAAAATATATATAACATTTAATGATTATCCGTACAGATAATTTTATCCCCTCTATGTGGAATATCTATCTCCCTCAACATTTTTTATTCATGTATAAAAGTTATTATTGGGGTTTATCTTAAATCGATTATCAAAATAGATTAAAATTTAGGGAGAATTAATTATTCGCCCGTGGCAGGGGCGAACCTTTATTTTTCTATCCCTGTCAATTTTTTCATGGACGCCCGGTCCCTGCTTTATGCGGGACTTATTTTCCAATCCCTGAGACTTAACATACGTTATGCCTCTTCTCGTAAATACTCATTCTACCCCCAGCCCTGGTGACGCACGACCTGTTTGGCTTTAATGCCTTTCGAAGAAGGCAGGCAATGGCGCAAATCTTCCCGCTGTGGCGTTGCGAAGAGGAGACCAGAGTTGGCGTTTGGGTGCACTGCGAAGAGGAGCGCAGAGATTCTGGCTTCCGGTGAATGTTTCTAATTGATTCTCACTTCCTTCTATCCCGGTGTAGGTAAGTTTTTGTTGGCATTCCGATACACATTGGTTCCACTGATCCCCTTTGTCCTATGTAGATCCACATCCGTTAGTCACCATATATTTTTCTTGCCAATAATGTTTCATCCATATCCGTTTGTCTCGCGACTATTTCTTATTTACTCCACTTTTGGTTACCGACGCTACTACAGAGTTACAACTTTCGAAAAAATTAAATAATTTATCTAAGTTTGTCTAATTATAATTGTAACAACTTTCGAAGTAATTACACGGTTAACTCTGTAAGTCAGTAACTGTGTAACAACGTTCTAAGTAGTTACACAGTTAACTATGTAACTTTTTAATTGTGTAACAACTTTCTAATTAGTTACACACTTAACCATATAACTGAGTAACTGTGTAACAACTTCCTAAGTAGTTACGTATGTTAACTGTGTAAGTATGTCATTACCTAGTACCTACTGTTTTTGTAAGTACGTAAGTGTGTAACATGTTTGTAAGTAGTTACACAGTTAACTGTGTAACTGAGTAATTGTGTAAGAACTTTCGAAGTAGTAGTTACACAGTTTACTGAGTAACTGTGTAACAACTTTCAAAGTAGTTACACTGTTAAGTGAGGAACTGTGTAACACCTTCAAAACTAACTGTGTAAGTATGTACAAATTTTCTTTTACACACCACTTGAAGTTTTTGTATTTGTAATTGTGTAACCAACTTTCCAAGTAGTTACACAGTTCACTGTTTAATTGTTTTTGGTTTACGTAAGTGTCTAAGTATGTGTATTTCTAATTGTGTAAACAGTTACACTGTTAAGTGAGGAACTGTGTAACAACTTCAAAACTAACTGTGTAAGTATGTACAAATTTTCTTTTACGCACCACTTTAAGTTTTTGTATTTGTAATTGTGTAACAACTTTCCAACTAGTTACACAGTTCACTGTTTAACTGTGTAACTCTGTAACATCTTCTCAAGTAGTCACATATCTTAACGTGTAACTGTGTAACAACTAGTTGAAAAGTAGCTACATATCTTAACTAAGTATGTATGTACTTACCTAGTTTTTGGTTACGTAGTGTCTAAGTATGTGTGTTTCTAATTGTGTAACAGTTACACTGTTAAGTGAGGAACTGTGTAACAACTTCAAAACTAACTATGTAAGTAGTTAGACAGTTCACTGTTTAAATGTGTAACTGTAACATCTTCTCAAGTAGTCACATATGTTAACGTGTAACTGTGTAACCGTGTAACAACTTGAAAAATAACATATGTTACTCATGTTCATCTCAGGCTTATTTGATTCAAGAAATTTGGACATGATTCCTGCTCGATGTGCATTTGGAAACGATTCGTTCATTTTTTATGTTGAAGATGATTGAGAATATCGCAAATAAGGGAACGGATATTCCAAAGATGGAATTTGACTGGTCCTCATTGGTGTATTAAGTACCAGTTACCTGGAGAAGTCAAATATCACGTTTGCTTAAATGTGAATGATGGCATAGAGGTTATGCGTTCATTGAATAAGAATGGGAATGAGAAATATGTGCTAATACAGGTTGCTTGCAAAGAAGGGTAAACATTTACATACATATTCTCTTTGTAAGTTTTATGCGTGAATATCTTAGTTGTGCATTTATTTGTAATGATACGATGGGTTTTTTTGTAGGTCTATAGTAGTTCGTTCATCAGGCAAGTCTGGACCGAGTACGTCAAATTGTAGGAAGAGGCGTATGTATCATGTTCGTCCTTATACGTGTTTGGAGAATGGGAAAAACCGAAGAATTCCGAAGCTTCAATATTGTAGAAATGGGATCCGTGCACGCAGTGTTTTGAGTTTGTCTTTCCTTTTTTAAGCACTGGTTGGAGTATTGTTATGACTTTGTTAAGTCAGTACTCCGTTAATGTAATGATATTGTGATCGCTATTGTTTCCAAACAATAGAAAATTTTGTGGTGTAATGAAAGGTATTGTGACTTACGTACCGAATACAATTTGTATTTAGGCGGACCCCCAGGCACTTACAGATTTATACCCTTTGTAAGTACGTAAGTTGTAATTTTACCTTTGTGATGTAGTAATGTCAGCAACCAATTATTAATTCTGGGAAGGAATTTTTTCTTAAGAAAACACATATAGAGGCATGTACTTAAAACACTTACATACACAAAGAGATCATCACTTAAAAGACTTAGAAAAAATAAATCAGTTGTGCACATTGTAAACATACTTCCATAGGAACATTGTTTTCAAGTTAATAAAGAGATGGCAATGTTTATGCCTCATCCAATAATGAAACAATTTTTTCCACAGCGTCTTCACCAGTGCTTTTGTGTGCCTTTTCCCCTCATTGACCTCTTCAATAATGGCCCATGCCAGCTTCCCCGAATTAAGTCCATATCAGCCTATGTCATTATAAATGAATGAGAATATAGAAATTTTGGGTAGGCTATGATGCGGAGTACATACATGTGTTAAGACAGTTACCTGGGAGAAAGGGAAACCATTATGTTCTTTTTTGATAAACATTTGATGTATTTGCGAACAAATAGTGCACAGTCATCCCCAGCTCCTTGTTGTGGACAAGGGCTTGGCACGACAACCAACCATTCTGTTGTATCCAGGCCAAAAATTTCAAGAAAACCTTCTTTTAGAAATTTGACCTACAGTAAAAAAAAGATACATAAGTGAACGTCAAATTTCCTGCATACATAGAACCGCTTGCACACATTTAGATGAATGAGAATTGAACAAATTGTATGGAGGAGTACGGGCACTTACATAGCTCTGGAAATCATCTTTAGGGTGCTGGATCATTGAGTCATAAAGTTCGTATTGTTGAGTTCTTATGTTAATGACCAGCAATGCCCAATGATTTATAAAATGCATCGGAGATAAGACCATGTCTATGTCTTTTACAGGTTTGTGCAGTGTTTTCAGAATGTGGTCCAAATATTCTTTCTTTTGTCGTTGTTGCTCCAGCCCATTATCCATCCCTATTACAAACAGTACGAGCACAACAATATAATAGTCATCTGTTCATTTTAAATGGAGAAGGCTTTTAAATGGAGAAGGAATACTATCAATGGAGTACAAACCTTGCCATAGGTAGGTAGACAATCATAATCATAATATTCAGATGGTTGATCCTCTGTTTTTCTTCGCAGTAGAAGAAGGACATATCAATTATAGCTGATTCTAACTCTTTTCCAAACAACAGAGAAATTATGTGCTCTGGGTTGACATAGGCACCCCAGCCATCCTTCTTGGTTCTAGGATATTGTCACTACAAGATGCAACAAATATGTTTATAATGGTAGTTGACGTAACTGTGTCACCTATTCATAATAGTGTAAAGTTTATTACCCATCGATTCTGGTGGTATCGAGGAAGTTGTCAATAACTCGAACCTCCTCTGCAGAAAGTTGTTTTCGTCCGCGGTAATCTCGACGGACTTCACATTGGGCAAACTAAATTATGAAATACATGAGACAAACATGCATAACGAAAGTTTATGAAATAACCAAAGCAGAAACGATGGAACATGCTTGAGGGGGACATGCCTGGCTTAATTGGGTTAATTGGGAAGGCACAATGATTGCAACATCTTCCTGCACCTTCTTCTTCTCCTATCGTCAAACTCGTAGTCCAAGTCCTTCCATAAATATACATGACTTAAGTACTTACAAAAATATTTGATAACCAATTGTTTGGTTACACAATTGTTTGGTTACACCAATTTCAAAATTAAATGGTCACATAGGAACATAATCGTCAGGTTACAGAATTAGTTATCTACCTTCAATAAAGCGGACTGTGACCTGGTCCTTCGTGCTTCCTTCACCCTCCTTGTCAGCGACGAGGGTGAGATGACTTTTACCACTTTCCTCTTTTTCTCCCCTGCTGGAGGCATCTTGGCAGTTGTGTGGGGGGCACAATATTCTCGACCAATGCATCTAGGGTCTGCATGATAGTGTCCATGTCCTGGCCCACATCCTTCTTTGACTCTTCTCTGCCTTCCTCCTCTATCTTGGAGAGCTCCTCCTGTTCCTCTCCTCCTTTCTCTCCTTCTCTTTGGACATCACGTCCACCTCCTGACCTCCCTCCTCCTTGGACATGTCCACCATCACCTGTCCTCCTTCCTTTCCTCCTCATGTCTTCCCACCTTCTCCTGTTCTTCTTCTCTTCCCTTTCGCTTAGACAATTTTTCTATTTTTTCTGTCTTTTTCTCTCTTCTTTTCTCTCTTTCATGTGGATTATTTGTCCAAGCATACTTCTAATGTCAGTCAGAAGATTGATAATTTGATCTGTTTGTGAGACGGAACGCCTCGACCAAGTCCGTTAAACCAATAACGTACTTGATCCGAGTCCGCCTCCCGCGAACGGGCCGAAGCCTCGCAAGGGATACAAACCACAGTCCGTGTAAACACAAAGGAACACACCAATTTTATACATATCACAAGTTTACATAGCCAAATTTCCACAAAACTAAAAGGAAGTACAAGAGCCTGGGGCATACCCCGAGGTACAACTGAAGAAAGTAACAACAACTAAACTATACAACACTACACTGCTGGAGCTGCTACTACGCAGCTGGAGGTACTGACCCTGCACCGCTACGGGCGGCTCTGAACTGGACGACGGTCGAGAAACGTGCTCCTCGCTCTCACCTGTGGGGGTAGGGGTGAGCCTCTCTAGTCACTGGCTCAGTAGGGAACTCCCCAAACCGAGCAAACAAAACCACAGGTACAAAGCAGTAAACAGTACCAACAATTTATAGAACAACTAAGCAGAATATTAAAGCTGTAAAAGTACTCACCGTCTGCCGACTACGAGAACAACAGTAATAATTAAACGGCAAACAGTACAGGTGTACAAGCTAAAGTAGAGACAGCCAAACACGAGCCACGTGAACTGGTTCGCGACACCAGAAACTGACTCGGACAAGCTAACACAGGTCTACCTCTCAGTCTCGCAGCCACGGACGAAAGGTCCAGCTGCCGCTCCACGTGAAAAGTCAAGCAACTGTGGAGACCAACTAACACCCCACCTGTGTACCACACGGTCACAGGCCCATGCCTGGCACCTCTAGAGATCCTGGACCCGGAACTCTCTAGAGTGAGGCACTGGAAAAGGACTAGCTGGGGTCAGTAGTCTACTGGTGTCCGTACCCCCAACTACGAGCGCGCTACAAGTGACTAAAGACAAACACAAGTGTCACTGTCCCACTGTCGTCTTTCCCTCAGCGGACGTGCAACTCAAACACAGATGAGGGTGTCCAGGTCAGACGACACAGACCTCGTCGGTACAACACAAGTACCGGGACAAAGCCCCGAGCTAACAGCCTGGCTCACAAAGAACCTGGGGCACCCAACTGGAGAGGTAACCACGGTAGGCGTCGTACTACTCGCCACGTACACAGAACCACGTGCACGTCACCACAAACCACGTGAAACCTCACGTAAACCACAAGTAACACTGGTCCACTACACGTGAACCCGACTGACTCGCGTAAACAACGCGCAGTCACTGAAGTAAGTAACTAATTGCATACCTTGTATGCTGACATCAGAAACCGGTGCACTTATCGATAAATACCATAATCAGCTATTTCTGTTCACACACTGCTGGCGGCAACATCGATTGCCGCTTACAAGAAGTCAACGGCAAGGGATCTGGCCGTTGATATCCTAGCTGATGAGCTTGGCGACAAGCGATCTTGACGCCAAGTTCTCGGCCTTAAACCCTGCAGAAACCCTAATCCGGCTCTGCGGACTTCCAACTGTTCTAATTACAGAAAAACATATAGAGACGATTCTTTTAACATGCAGGAACCAAACAACCCACACAGCATGCTTCAAACATTAAATTACTCAAACACCCATTATCCCCGCATGGTGCAACTTTATCCGAAAATGTATTATCATGCTGATTCAGGTGATTACGATGTGTTTTAATGTTTCTACGGAGCTAAAAGGGTTCGTCCCCTACCTCAGAACACGCTAGAACCTTCCACAATCTCCTGGTTCACGCCGAGCCCTCCGCGAGCTCCCACGGGAATTGCACCACGCCGCGACGTTTCCTCGCGCAATTCAGCAACGCCACGCGTTCTACGATCGTCCAACCACCCTTCGGTACCTGTTAAAGCTTCAGAAACACCAGGACGCGAAGCTGGGGCAAGAGGGAAGAGAACCAAGTAAGAAACTGCCCTCGGGTGAGCATATAACCTGCATCATTCTCAGGTTGGCGTCAACCCCTATGCCGCCAACAGCAACTGCCACCCTCAGCGTCCACAAATACTGCCGCCAAGATCATGCAGTCAACGACACATAGCTGGACGCCAATAGGTCAGCGACCACCTCCTGGCCGCCAACTCCAACAGAACTGCAGCAGGTCCTGTTTCATTTCAGGACCAACCCTGCACTTCACCTGCTCAAACCACACTTCATCACACCACACATTCCACACAACCAACTCACACTGGCCTCACAACGCCTACACAACCACACACACATGATCCGCATGGATCCGAAAAGCACACGACGTTACAGTTTGGGTGGGTGTTGCTACAATTGCTTTTGTTGTCGGCTGTTGCTCTTCCTGTTGTGCTGTGCTGTGGCATGTGTGGCTGATATTCTTACCTTCATTTTCTTGCTTTTAAAGTGAGTTTCCTCATCCTCGGAAATGGTAAGCTCGGAGACTATCTGAGAATGTATGCAAACATATAATTATGTGTTGGTACTTACTTACTGTCGACCAAGGACTCAACCATTACTTGTCGACAAACTCTTTTCATCTGTCGACAACGAAGGATTCAACCAGTAGTTGTCGACAAACAAGTTTCAGCTGTCGACAACCAATGATTCAACCAGTAGTTGTCGACAGACAAGTTTCAGCTGTCGACAACCAAGGATTCAGCCATTACTTGTCGACAAACTTTTTTCACCTGTCGACAAATACTGGTTGAACCATTACTTGTCGACAACGCACGTTATTTGTTGGTACAGTGATATAAAGAAGGAGGTTGCTATAAAGAGACTTACAGAGTGTTCCTTCAATTGTCCATGCCAATAAATCATTCTTCTCCGACATACCCACTTGAACATCCGTGGAAGCCTGTGTGGAAATTTTGGCGCAAATCTCCTCTGGTGCTCCAAGAACCAGGCCTGTCATTGATAACGACACAATTTTCGCGTTAAATTTCATACATATAGTAATTTTAGACATCTTTTATCTGTAAATAATGTGCAGTTTGAGTTTAATTTTCATTTCATCCCTAAATAGATTTTTGAGCATATTAGTTGTGGTAGAACACATAGTAGACTCTCATTAAATTAATTCAATCCATTTTGAATAATTTGTCTAATTTTTTTTTTACAAATATTGTACATAAATAATATTTGATTTTATAACATATTCTAATTCTTGCAATATTAGTTCATAAATAAAGTAGATTTTAAATAAATTTTAAATGAATAAATATCCCACCCACTACAAAAACATGACACATACCCCCTCATAAATCCATTACATATTGTTTCCCTCATCTCACCATAAGTGGCCACATACCCCCTAAGTCCATTTCGCCATTACCTTTTATCCAACCAAAATTGGTCACTTAAATCTGTTTTAATCTTTCTTCTTTCTATCAGAAGCTACGGGAAGCTTGTGAAGGGACCGGTATGCATCTGCTGGCTGTGCGCTGGTGTGGCCTCAGTAGGGGCCGCGGCGATGGAGCTGGGCGACCTGGTGCGGACCAGGGTCTGCTGAAGCTGGGGCACCCATGCGATGCAGGGAGCTTGGGCGGCCGGATCTCCATTTGGCGGAAGTCTGCTGCATCTGGCGGAGGGCTCGTGTTGAGACCAGGGCGATCAGGCCGTGTGAAGATGGCAAGGAGGTGTAGATGCTGTGTACAACCCGTGTGTGCTATGTGTGAAGCCAGGTGAGGAGGGTGCAGGCGGCGTGAACCAGAGCGGCCAGCACCCTGGTGTGCGCTGGGAGGCGGCCAGGGCAGATCTGGGCATGACGGCGTCCGTGGCCGGTGCGGAGCAGAGGTGTGCGATGGCCCTGGGTGTAGGATGGTGCTGCAGGCGACGCATCGGTTCGTGCAATGAAGCTGGATGCCCATCTGTGCTGATGTGGCTGGGCATGCAGTGGCCGGATCCGTTGAGGAGCTCGTGCTGAGCTGAGGTCGTGCGACGCTGGCGATCTGGGCGTGCAGCGATGGCGATCCTGGT
>CM024754.1:10675965-10837477 GCA_014218235.1 Colocasia esculenta | reverse complement strand
CTGAAAAGAACTGTAGGGGAGTGAGCCTCACAAGTCACTGCTCAGTAGGGGCTACCCCAAACAAACACTGAACCACAGACACGTCGACCCCAATGGGTTCACTGGCCACAACAATAGCCAAACCATTTCATGCTCACATCATGACAATAAATAACAATTAAACATGCTTACGATAATAAACATAACGACCTCAGAGAAAGTAGGACTACAGGACTAACATAATATCCATAGTCAGCCAACAACCAAAGTGCCTAAACACAGTCTCACTGGCACACTGCATACAACAAGGGTTGCCTAAATTATAAGCCACACAGGCAAGGTCATGCCCAGGCTACAAGCTTTACAGGCGAACCTCAAACACTTGAGTAATAAGACGGCTAACAAAGAGACTGGTCCTTTATATTCCAAAACACTTTACAACAGAACTACTCAAAGGTAAAGGAAATGGCTAACACGAAGCCAATCCAAAACACACTAAAGCTATAATTGGAATCATACCCAAGATGAGTTAAAACTCAACAAGTGGAAGGTCTTACACGGCCTCCACAGAACATAGCTCAATTAAAACACAACATGCCTAGACATAAGCCTCATCGGCAAATTACCCACAAAGGTAACATAATTAATAATTAAAAACTAATCCACAATAATCTTAAAACAAAGATCTACTTAAGCAATTAAGATACAACAAGTGGCAGGTCAAACCACAAGACCTCCACCAAACAACAAGTACCCGGAAAGGTTGGTACAACAATGGTACACAAAAAACACGACACAAAGTAACCACGAAGGAACAGTACTGGTACTCTGAGGTACCACAACCACAAACACCCAAACAATGGTACAAGTAGGTGATAAACACCCACTGAACCATAATTATTATACCTTAAATTAGGCACAATATACAGGTGAACCTTAATCGACGAGTCACAACAAACACAACTGAGTCACAATTGTGCCAACACCAGGGCACATCTCGGAACAAGTCAAACCTCGACCACGAGTCACAAACTCACAAACACCACAGTCTAGCAAGGCACGAGTCAGAAAGAACGACGCCACCACACGGGAACGGACTACTGGCTGATCAGGCCAATATCCAACCGGACAAACCAACACACAGAACTACCTCTCAGTCTCGCAGTCACGGACGAAAGGTCCACACTGCGCTCCACAGGAAGAAGTCAAACAACTGTGGAGACCAACCAACACCACACCTGCAGACACACAAACTGCAGGCCATGCCTGGCACCTCTAGAGTCTCTGGCCGGAGCACTCTAAAGTGAGGCACTGGAAAACAGGACTAGCTGGGGACCAGTGTCGACTATGGTGTCCGTACCCCCAACTACGAGCGCGCTACAAGCGACAAAAGAACAAACTCTGGGAAGTCGCTGCCCCACTGCCGTCTTTCCCTCAGCCGGACGTACAACTCAAAATCAGGAGTGAGGGTGTCCAGGAAGACGACACAGACCTCAACGGTACAACACAAGTACGGGGACAAAACCCCGAGCACAACAAACACACGGCCTGGCTCACAAAGAACCTGGGGTACCCGACTAGAGAGGCATTTCCGGAATAGGCGCCGGACCACCACACTCGGCTAGCACAAACCACGATACTACACATATAACCTTTACTTATAATTCACAATATACAAGTGTTAGGATTAGCTTAACATCGGTCACCGTGTGACCCCAAAGCTATCTCACACCACACATACCTGAACCACTAACTTGCTATCATTGGTCATCTTGTAACCTCCAGCTAACTCACACTAATACATATATAAATCACGATAGCCAATCTATTTGGCCTATCATCGATCATGAGATGACTTCGTAAAACCCCATTTACTTACTTCATAAATCATATAATATTATTCGAAAGACAGCAACGGACCAGGGGCTAGGTCGGTATGGACCTTCACTGCCCAAACACCATAAAGTCATGGCTAGGCACACAGGAACATCACTGCCCCAATTACTACGATAAATTAGGAATTACATACAACAACCAAGTGTGTAGTAAACACACACTCAAACCACGTAGACAATACGTGTATATTACACCCTGGATGGTGTACCACACGTCTCCACGTAAAACACATGTCCAACACATGGACAACGCACTCCAGAGTGCCACGGGTGCCAACGCACCACACATACCACGGAAGCGATTACGTACATCACATATCATTTACGTAAAACATGCCCATTACATGAGCAGTATGCTCCAAGAGCATAACAAGTGCATTGGCTCACACGGTCATCGCCATGCACACACACAAACACCATTACTCTAACCAAAAGAGCTACGTAAACCATACTGCATGAGTACATGCACAGGGTTGGCGGCCACATCGACTGCCGCTTAAAGGAAATAGACGGCAAGCAATCCAGCCGTTTATATCTTGGCGGATGAACCTGGCGTCAATCGATGTTGACGCCAAGCTCTTCAACCCCAGACCCTGCAGAAACCCTAATACCGAATCTACAGGTTTTCCAACCGTTTAAACTACAGAAAAACATATAGAAACAGTTCCTTTAACATACCAGAACCCGAAACAACCCATTACAACATGCTTCATCACTAAATTACTCAAACCACCCATTAACCCCACATGATGCAACTTAATCCGAAAATACAATAAAAATGCTGGTTCAAGTGATTAAGTCGTGTTTTAATGTTTCTAACAAGCTAACAGGGCTCGACCCCTACCTCAGAAACGCAATTAAACTCCCGAAGAACCTCGAATCACGCCAAAACCCGAGAAACGTCCCACGAACACCGCGCTCCAATCCGTATTCCCCCCCGATCTGTCGTTACCATGTGCACCACGGCCTTCCCACGAGCTCCCGCCGACCGTCAGGACTCGCGAAGAAGCTCAAGGGTGAAGGTGGGGGAAGAGAAAGGGAAAGAGAGGGGAAAGAACAGGCTCCGGTCTGCCATAAAAACACAGGCATGCCAGGTTAACGTCACCCCTAGGCCGTTTAACCAGACCGCCACAACTAGACGTCCACAAAGCTTGACGCCAAATTCAACAGTCGACGTCCTCATCGATGGACGCCAACACACTGCTGGTGTCCAGCAAGCTGAACACCAACACGATCCAAACCAAACCCGGTAAGGATCTACACACAACACTAATAGGCCTCACATTGGCCACCAAACCGCTAAACCTGGATCCACGGGGATCCGAAAACGCGCGACGTTACACAATCTCTCAGTGCTAGGTTGTAGAGTGCATTGAGTATTATCAATCTGTGAAGAAAGACACAATCAATTCATATCTATACTGTGCTAGGATGTAGAGTGCGTTGGCATTATATGGTAAAGTAAGAAGGGAAACAATTAATCAATTTAATTGAAAATTTAAAATTTACGATGATTTTTTGTCACTTTTATATCTCTAGTGCAATGTCACCGCAGGTGGGTGATTCTGAGGATTTTTCTGTGATTTTTTTTGTCTCTTTTATATCTCCGATGCTTCAACAGCTAGAGATGGAGTAAAATACATGTATTCTATCAACATTTAATGATGACCACACCAAAAGTTCATTCAGGAAGTTGCATTATAAGTTTATACTTTAGCCATAGAGAGAAGGTATATGCAACTTAAAGCATATTAAAACATGCTCTCCCTGTATTCTATCAACATTTAATATAACTCTGATGGCAGTAGATGCAGATTTCAGAAACACCAAGGCACAATAATATCTAATAATGTATATAGAAGCACATGGTTAATATATAACTAAAATGACCACAATAACATCTCCTAACATATATGAACAATGAAAAAAAATGGTGTCAGTCAGTGTGAGGTAGATGAGCAATTAGAGCAGATGGAATCAATTGTTATCTTTGTTCAGGAGCTATGAAAATCTGTTCAAGAGTTCAAAAGCATAGTCATGTGGAATATTGAAAGAAGAGGTCCTTGTTTCATGATTGTTATTATGTCTTTTCTATAACTTTTTCCACTTGTCAATTAGCAAAATATCAATATGTACTATTTCCAAATTGTGATTCCGCTTATTATTATTTCTAAGTCATCGGTAATTGATCAATATTGCACGGCGAATTTTGCCATTTGTTAGTTAAGAAAAAAACTGTTGTTATCAAGCTTTCTTTCAAGCGGAAGTCTTATGCCACATGTTAGTTTTTCACAAATTTAGTTACTGCCTCGTTGGAAACAGGAAGCAAGAAATGTAGCATTTTGAACTTTAATTTCATGGTTAAAATGGAAAATTGAAACTAATAAATCCTTATTTGAAAACTAAGTTCTCAGCATTTGTCCAAATCTTAGGTGTTCTGGTGGATGATGGGTGGAAATAGATTATTCAACATGAAAAAGGAATCGGGCAACAGAGTGGACGAATTACATTAATCAACATGAAAAATGCATGTCAAAGTGACTCGTTGCTTAACAATCCTTTGGCTTATTTGGAAGGGTAGGTGTGACTTATCAAAAGATATTTTGATACTGTAATAATCTTCAAAAATAAACTTAAGGAAACACAATATTCATTGGTACAAATGGAGACCTACTTCAACACTTTAGCATTGGTTTCATGTGTTCAGATTTTCTTTTCCCTACAACAGTGTTGATAGACTTATACTAAATTGTGTTCATGGTTGTAGTTGGACTATCAATGGTAGTGTATGTATTACTTCATTTACCTGATCATGCAGCTATATTCTTTATGGTTGCAATTGGATTATCAATGGAAGCCATTTCCTTTCAGTTTAATGTTTGACTTGTTGGGGGTCAATGTTAGCGAGGCATTCTGATTTCTAAAATTTCACATTCATTTATAGTGTATGTTTGCTTCTTGATGGGTGTCATGATCATGGACTATTAGACACGGTTCAATTTTTTTTATATTATGTAAAATGGTTGATTGAATTAGAGTTTATAAGAATCTTTGAACTGACTCGGTTCATATAGTATTGATGTGTTCTAAGAATTTAAAATCAAACACTTTGTTCAGGAAGACAGGAACACAGAATATGCATTCACCTTACTGATGTAATATGCATTCACCGTCATGCAAAGAAACCATTATATATGAGAGGATACAGTAGACATTCAAAAATATGAATTCACGGATTTGAATAAAATAAAAGGAATTTATCAAAATGTGAAATCTATGACAGGAAACAATTGTTGATAGGAATCTATCAGTTTAACATGCACATTAAAGCCTATAACCATAAAACTATTGTTGACAGAAAATAACTTAAACTGCTTTAATATGTTAATATGCACTTTAAAACCCAAAACCATAACATCTCAACTTTTAAAACAAAAATTATTTTAAAACCATAACATCTCAGCTTTTAAAACCAAAATTTTGGCATTAACAGAGTTGCAAGAAAAATATGTTGTTCTGACAGGAAAGCTCCAACCTTGAGATTAGTGACCTAATTTGATTTATACTTAATTTTTACAATTTCATATGCATTTAAAATTGTAAAGCATAAAACTAATATTGTCAAGAATATAAGCATAAATCAAATTAACATGCACATTAAAACCTATAAACATTAAACTATTATTGACAGGAACTAATTAGTGTTGTTTTGTGTTGGAAAAAAAAATCAGCCAGCAATGCAATCTTTGAGATTCGGTGTTTTGAGTGCTAGGATGTAGTGGTTGTTGAGATCCGACCAGTCTATAAATGAAATCAGTACATAAATAAGCAAAAAAAAATTGAAGCTATGACATAATTGAGGCCATCACAAAGAGAGATTTTAGGCGGGAAACAAGTTCCTGGAGCTAGTACATGGCTACTTACAGAAACTCGGTTTTATTATTTTTTTTTCTAAATAATTGATCATAATTGTATATATATAGGGGAGCAAACACCAAATGACTGTAATGATTGAGATTCAATATAGACATCTAAATTGTCATTTAAATTTAAAATGTAAAAGTTCATTTCAATTCAGCACTATAGATAATTTACATTAAAGTTGTCATATAAATTCAAATACAATCATCCTAAAGTCATTGCCGATCCAAATCAGTGGGGAATAATATGCAAATGGCTTATCATATGACAAATTGTTTCAGACACCAATACTTACTAACCTGGTAATTTCTCTATCAAAAGTACCTCCTCTCGGTGTTAAGATGTGGTGGAGTGTTGCACTTGTAGAGTCACAGTAGAAAGTCTACAATAGTAGAGAGAGAGAAATAAAAGTAACATATTTGTTGGATTGACATTCAAGAAAATCAGTAGTGCGGGTACAAAACAAATAAATTTTTTTAATATGAATAGAACCTCCAGGAAGGATAACCCTTTGACTTTTAAAGTGCACACACAACCTGTAAAAATATAATTTTCTGTTAATCTGATAAGACATGTGTTGAAAATTAAATTTATAATATAGAATAATATAATCACATAGACTAAATAAGATGACAGACATTCACTATATAGGGAGACATAAAGAATCAATGTAAATAACTGTCTTGCCTCACTTTATGTACATGAAAGTATGAAACAATAATCAATGTAATTGAATCCATTCAATTAATGAAGAGGAGGGGATGAGGGCTGACGGTGATAGGCTGGGCACATATTCCCTAAGTTAATTGTAGTTGAGTTTTTCTAGAGTTATTTGTTTTATATTTTCTATCTTTTAGTGGATAGGTCTATAATGGCAATGCAAATAAATGGGCAGAACATCTAAACTCTCAACAAAAAATTTCAGTTGACAGCGAACATTAAAAACTCTGAACATAAATTTCAACACAACTAAAATGAGGGGTCCTCCCTGTGCCCATTGGACCAAAGCAGTTGAATAGAAAAAAGAGGTCCTCTCCGCACCCATTAGCCCTTAAAATCCTAGAAATGGGCAGAACATCTAAACTCTCAACAGAAATTTCAGTTGACAGTAAACATTAAAAACTCTCAACAAAAATTTTAACACAACAAAAATGAGGTATGGCATGAAAAAGTAAAGCAGGGTTTTGACATCTCAGGCTCGAAAAATAAAAATAAAGGTTGGTAAGCAGGGTCTTTGACATCGCAGGCTGAAAGCTGGAATGAGGGGGAAAATCCTTTGACTGAAGGGGAAAACCTTCCCATTACAAACTATATAAATAGCTCTAATCAACCAATATGTTTATAATAGTAGATGACAGAAATGAAAATCTAGAAATTCTAGAAATAGTGTAACACTCAAAATATATTATCTACTCTGGTCTATTGCATATTTTTAGGCTTTTAAGGGCCAATGGGTGCAGTGGGGACCCCTTTTTTTCTATTCAACAGTGGAAAGCCCGATAATATAATACAAATTCAAAATCTGTAAGCCACTTCATACTCTAAATTGCCTCCTATACTTGTACCGAGTGCCATGCACAACAAACAACAATATTTTTCTAGAATTTTCTGTCATGTTTTATATTTTCTATCTTATGATATTAAAAAAAACTGAAACAAAAAGTAAAGCTGGAAGAAATGTAATAAGACATCTAAAAATCCTAAAAAAAAAAGAAAAACATAAGTATACAAACTATATAAATAGCAATTTCTTGTATATAAAATGTGACATGTACATCAAAACTATATTTAGATTTACTAAAAATTCTAAATCTGTGCTTTAAAAACTCATGACATAAAAAAATTAAATGGGCAGAACATCTAAACTCTCAACAGAAATTTCAAGGGGCTTGAGAAAACAATCAAAGATCTTAACATATGCTTTGGATTCATTATTGATGAGAGATTCATGAAGACAATGGGTTTGTCTCCACTAATGAAGGGCCGGTACTAAAGGGTATCTATAAAGGATATATTAAAAGATAGTGAGGTAAAGTGCTTATGAGATCCAAACAAATATTATTAAACATTTCCTTTAAACCAAATTGGAGAATGCTCATTACCCAATAGAGATCCAAGAAAACTAATGGGTCTTGGGCAGGTCTATGCACGTTGTGTATGACTATATGGCCATTTTGAAAGATCAAATAGCAAGCTTAAACCCAATGATCTAGAGTTGAAATTTCATATCTCATATCAATGATTTCATGAATGAACAGTATCACACATCATTCAAATATGGCCAACATCATATGGAAAAAAACATAAGCCTACAAACTATATATATAGCTCTTATCAACCAATATGTTTATAATAGTAGACGACAGAAATGAAAATCTAGAAATTCCAAAAAAGTGTGACACTCAAAATATATGATCTACTCTAATCTATTGCATATTTCTAGGCTTTTAAGGGCCAATGGGTGTGGGAAGGACCACTTTTTCTATTCAACTGCCAATGCAAACCAAATCTTGCACTTTTCTGCCATAATTGAACTTATCCAGGCACAATTGCCTGCTATCAGACTCATTATATAGTATTTTTTGCTCCAAACCTTCACTTTATTAAAAACTAATAGAAGTCCTACTTAATACACAATATTCAGAAATGCTCCCCCAATAAATGGGAAACACATTCTATTTAACAGAAAGTACAAAGAGAAATATGAATGCTTTACAATTAACTTATATAAACTAAACAGGAAATATATAGCTTAAGATCAGGCAATATATAGCTTAAGATCTTGGTGGATCAAGTGGTTCTAATACACGGGTTGCATTGATTTATCCTTTAACACACATTGCACATTTGAAGTGTCCTGATGTACAAAAGCAACCATGCCCTCATATAAACTAAACAGGAAATATATAGCTTAAGATCAGGAAATATATAACTTAAGATCTTGGTGGATCAAGTGGTGGATGACCCATAAATATACATTTGATTTTAAATTATTAGAAAAATATAACAAAAAGTGAATAACCATGCATCAGGTGAAAAATAGTCAGACGCTTGAACCATTCAAGTTGCCAGGAAGTGTTTTTACAAACATTACTGATCTCTAGCAGCTGATACTTGAAAAAGAAAAAAAAAGACAAAAGGAGGAATCACATGAAACTAAAAACACTTTGCCATTTATCCAACATATCTTATATAATCTTCATTAGAATTCTATTGTTTTAATTGTGGTCTTGGGTTTGCCTATGTACTTGTATCTTGCAGCATGACACATTCCTCTCTCTCAGACCAGTGCTTTGTATAGTTTGATTAAGCATACCAAGCTCCAAAATTTCAAATATATTGTATCATCCAGCACTTGCAACAAAAGGAAATAAATTGCTCTTAGAACTCTAAAGCCTTTGTAGGTCAATTAATTTATGTACAAAGGGTATACCAGCATTTACACAATGTCATAGTTCTGTAAATCATAAAAGTTAATTGGAGAAACTTTCTAGTTACTAAAAAATTATATAGTGCACAGAATTCACAGGAAGCCTCTTTTCTAACCAAACTATGTTCGTGGAGGCAAATTTGGGCTAGACAAAAATGATTTTGGGCCTGTCCAAATTAGTGTTCAGGCATGCAACACCATTAAACACATCTAAGGACTCAAGTTCACAGAGAAAACAATAGGACATCAAGTTCAAATATAGTACTGCTTAAATATCTCCAGGCTTCTGTTACATGGAGAAAAAATTTTAAATATATGCCTACGTCTTTGTGAACATTGCAAATTTAGTTTTGCATGTTCTGGACCTGTCATTGATATGTCCTATATGTGCATACACATGTCACAGAACAAAAAGTAAGAGAAATCAATTTCTTAGGACACTTTCACCTTAACAATAATGCACATAAGCTTTAGTTTGTTGGATCACCTAGCCTAATGGTTCATATAGTGTATAAAGTAA
The DNA here is from genome assembly GCA_014218235.1 of Colocasia esculenta. Classification (NCBI taxonomy): domain Eukaryota; kingdom Viridiplantae; phylum Streptophyta; class Magnoliopsida; order Alismatales; family Araceae; genus Colocasia; species Colocasia esculenta. The sequence goes on along the minus strand of CM024754.1, from coordinate 10,827,732 downwards.
TGAAGCCTTCTGCACACATAGCATAAGTTTTTGAGTTGGATGACCCAGTCTAATAAACTCCAATATAGTGTCACACAGGATTGATCTGATTTCTAGGGATTGTTCTCTCTTTAATGCATTCTGATGTGAATTTTCTGCTCTTCTGCCTATGTCGATGACTGTTCTTGTCCTCTTTCTTTTGGAGTTTATTTCCTATGCATTTGCCGAGTATAATTCTGTTTGGATTTTTGCCTCTGTTTGGTTTCTTCTGTGGTGCATAATAAGATTAACTGAAAACTCAAATTCTCCAAACATCTAAACAGAGTTCTCTTTGAAAAAAAATTAAATTCAGAAATTCATTCAAACAGTTGCATTAAAAAAATTCATGGAAGTTGCTGATTCAAAGGAAGAGGTAAGCAGGATTTCACAACCAATAACTGTATTGAAACACCCAGCAAAAATTGTATTGTAACACCCAGCAAAAAGCAAAATTAACCGCCAAACTATAAAAAAAAAAATCTGCATAATCCAGTTCAAAATGACAAACCTCATTTTAATAGGTCTGTGGCCCGGGGATGCCCATGGTCGGTTTCTTAGAATTACTAAGAAAAGGATACATACCTCAAATTATATGAGACAGTTAAACAGGAAGCTTGACTGGTTCTCAGTGTTTCAGGATCTTGAATGTTAAATAATGCCCTTGTAGTTTCCCTGTGAATCCATTGTGTACTAAACTGTCAATAGAGCACAACATGAACAGGAAAACAACAGAAAGGAGTAAAAACTGAGAACAGGAAAGGAAGAACTTCGGCCGGTCTTGAGGAAGCGTGCGACCCGGCCGACGGCGAAGCAGTCAAGGCTGCCTGGATGGGTAGAGGCTGTGCGGGAGAGGGGGAGGGCGAAGCAGTGGATGATGGAAACAGGGATTGGGGCACAGCATCTTCACCCTGAAACGGTGCTTGTGCTTGCGCAAGAGATGGCCGCTGCCACCGCCCTCTCCTTCCTCCAATGGGAGCACCACCTTCTTCTTCGAATTGTTCTCCTTCTTCTCCTTGTCTGTCTTCCTGAAGCTGCCCCCCAGGCAAACCGCAATGACGACGGTCTCTTGGCGGCGGGCTCCCTCTCCACGTATAGGTCGGTGGCGGGCTCCCTCTCCACATACAGCTCGAGCGGTTTCCTCCCTCGGGATGGAGGCCACCGGGTGGGGGGGGGGGGGCGTAAAATAGGGCGGCTTGGAGGATCTGGGGCGGGTTGGGAGGGAGAGATGAGGAGGAAGCCAGGCAAGGCTGGCTGGTGGTAGAGGAGGCGACGGAGGGCCAAACGGGGTTGGGCCAGGGCGAGACTGCGAGGGCGAGACTGCGCAGGGGAGGGCGAGGCTGCGAGGTTGCAAAGCCTTCACGGAGAGGGATAGGGAGGGATGGAAGACGGAAAGACGCAACGCCACCCTGGGGAGTTGGGACTTGGGAGTAGCCGAGGTATTAAAAGGTAATAAAGTTCAATAGGATTCAAATTTAAAGTGAGTTTTTGGAGTTCGGAGTTGGGAAGAGAAAGTGGAAAAACAAACTGGTGCATTACACGTGTCCTGCATCTAGTTTAGGCGGGAAACAGAGACTTTTGTTTTAGTATTATAGTATAGATTGTCCCAAGTAGTAATTAGTTTGAGAGGCAAGAAATTAATTAAAGGCATATAGCGTTAATGGGAATAGTGGTGGTAGCAGCCGAAGAAGGAGAAAGATGTGGCCGTGGATTTGGGTGTCGTGGGAACCATGGTGGACGCAACCGAAGTAGGGTTGGGTTAGATTGGGTTCGATTTAAGTCCGACACTATTTTTTTTTCTAAATTTAAGTCTTGCTCAAACTGGAGTGACGTTGGACCGAATTGGATTGGGTCTAATTGATCTACTAAATTATAAATTTTAAATTTGATCTAATTCAATTAGAAAATTTTAATAAATTTTTTATTAAAAATTATTAATATTATTAAAAAATATATGCAATAGAGTATCAATTAACCAAATACTTAATATCATTCGACCTATTTAGACTGGTTAATTAAAATTAAGTTTAAAATTAGTCGACTGATTCGGAATTCGTTTAACCGAAATTTAATATCAATCGACCGATTTAAGATTTTGTCAACAAAATCTTTGAAAGTCTATTAGATTTACTCGGGCCAAATAGAAAAATTTGAACCCAACTTAAATTTTCAATTGATTAGATTTTAAAACCTATCTAAAAACTCGCAAACTTAAACAAATATGATGGCTCGTCCCAATATCAGATCAAAACTACAATCTATCGGACTGACCCAATTTACTGAGAAATAAGTGCTGCATAGCTATGGCTCTACGCTCTGATACTATTTAGAAGAAAGATACTCAGAGGTTTTAAGGATGAAGTATTCTGTCCATTCTCTTCCGGCAGAATTTTTTTTTTTTTTTTTTTTGATAACGAGAAAATCATGTTCCGTGTGATTTTGTGGACTTAAGAATTGGTGAAAATTTCTTATATAATGAGAGGAGTACACCATCAAAGTGAGGCACGGATATATGTACACGATGTAAATAAGAATGATTACAATCATCTTAAAATGGCAGTAATTACTATAATGTGGAATATTTGGAAGACACCATGCTCTCTAGTATACCACAATTAGAAGTCCAATCCAAAAAAGATTTTACATAGAATCTATCAAGATTTGGAACTATGGACTCAAAAAAGAATGCAGATAAGATGCCCTGCAGCCACATCATGGATAAACCTCAAGAATTATGAGCAGTAGTCAAAAGATTATCATCACTGATGCAACATTCGTGGAGGATAAAGTCTAGAGTACTAACATTCTGATCTCTCAACATTCATCTTTATGGAAGGTCAGTACTCAAAGGGTCAATGCTTCACAACTTTAGAGGTTGATGCTTTGTCTTTGTTCGAGGGAATCAAATGGGCTATCACTTTGGAAGAGAAAGTTCAGATTTTTTTTAATACATTAAAAGTGATCCAGACCATCAATAACTATAAACATCGTTCATAGAGATCTAGTACGTACTATTATTGAAGATTGTAAAAAAAATATTGTCATCTATCCACCGAGTTAAAGTCACACACACACACACACACATATATATATATATATATATATATATATATATATTATATATATATATATATATATATATATATAATGTATATATATATATATATATACTGACTAAACATGCTCTTTTTAACAATGTAACGAGAGAATGTAATTCTTCTTCACTCGCGACTAGTGTGTTTACGGCCTTCGTCAAATTTGATGTAATTTTCTTTCTTAATTAGAATGGAAAAAAATTTCGTTGTCAAATATATAATATACATATGTGTGGTGTGGCTAGATCCACAAGGTTAGAGTCTTGGATTCTGAGTCGGGTCTAATTGGGTTCTGAGATGGAGATTAATATCGGGAGTTAGACTCCAACTAGACTCTGGGATAGACATTAGGAGGCAGTTCTAGAGATTAGGAGACTGTTGGGGGGTCTTCTATATATAGTGATTGTATCCCAGGGGATGAGACACAACACTTGAGATGTGATCGAGGTAGTCGAATGTTTCGGTCGTGTGCTTGATCACCATCCGGGGAGAAAAAATTGCTTCTTTATGGTTAATGAAAGAAGTGTTTTCTCCAATCTTCTCTATGTATTTGTGTTTGAACTTTGTTATTTTATGGTCGAAATTCCCAAGATACATAATATAATCTCATAGATTGTGGAATTTACATTTAAAATCTATAAGGATGGAATCCTGCTTGTGGCAGATCTATCGTCATCTGTACGTTACATATATAAGGCTGGGAAGATTTGGTTGCGACGGACTTGCCTGTATGAGCCGTACGCTCTAGTGCCTCAGGTTGCTAATGTTTTCTGCCTGCAGTGATATGTAAGATGGTCAATTATATCGTGTGGTCAAAATTGAAGTAATATTGTGGTCTAGATTGGACAACTTTGCAATTCAATGGGGTATATATTGTCTCATGTATTTATTCTTACTTCAAAATAAGATTGTTTATAATTTGATTTAATCGTAAAATTAAATCGAACCAAATCAAATTAGTCGATTCGATTTGAATTGAAGTTCGGTTTAATTCAATTTTATAATTATGAAATCGAATTAAATCAATAAATTAATTTATAATATAATTAAAATAATATTGATATAATATGTATTTTATGAGTATTAAAAGTAATATATAATTAAATTTACATATAAATTTATTTTTATTTATTATTTCTATTTTCTCTATATTATAAATTTAATTATATTTAATTAAAAATAAAATTTTAATTTAAACCAAACCAAAATATCTCCGATTGATTTGATTATGACTATCAAATGATACCATTCATTTGAATCGGCCAAAAATAAGTCAACTCCGACTAAAATGAACCAAAAACACTATCTACTCACAATTATCTTTCAAAGATGCCCAAAATCCTATCTACTGAATAAGCCTAGTACTCTTTTTGAAATCAACATGGCAAATTAATCTCACTTAGAGGATTGTTCAACAAAGATTATAAGAGAAATGGCATTTGATCATACCACCGCTCCTTATACTCTTACATCACCATATTTCTACAATCAAAAGCGTTCTGCCTCATTTATGGGGGGCGGCATGATAGATTTAAATCATATATTGTTGCTGAAATTTAATTAACAATACAATTGGTGATGAGAAAATTATTATCCGTGGAAATATAGTTCAATTCATTGGTGAGGACCTTACACGTTATGTTATTAGATGATGTGTGGGGCTCTGATGCGACGTGTGTCTCACCAATGACGAGGCGTCTAGATAGTAATTTTTTTCTTAAGAAGATATATAAGAAAAAACTTGCATGTATAGCCTTATCACTTGTTTTTCTCACTTACAACAGGTTTTGTGCCTCCAATGAACACTTATACATAGATGTAAATCGACCACGTACCTATGTGGCGAATATGTATTACAAATTGGGAAATGTCATTGCGCGTCTCGACGCGCCAGGGCACGCTCTTAGGGGGGAGGGGGGGCGCCCCATGTGGGCGCATCCTGACGCGTCCGACGTTACGTGTAAGTAGCATTTCTCTTACAAATTTACAACATGAAAAATTGTCCATCTATCTCAGGTCCTCACGGCAAATGGTGCCTTGCTTGATGTGAATTATAAAATATGTTTATGTGGGTAATCTTGCTCAACTTTATTTCAAAAGGAATTTGTTTTAATATTGCGAATTTCCTTCTTAGATGAAGTTATTTCTCCCACCTAAGGAAGCTATTCACGAATCATGCTACTCTATAATCTCTTAAATAATATCATACTTATTGCATGTAGAAATCCCACAACAAAATCTTCGTCATAAAAGATCATTTTCTCTCGGTGAGTAGAACTGCACACAAGGTAAACGGTAGGGGTGAGTATGATTTGATTTAGTTTAATTTGAATAGATTTTTTTCTCAAATTAAATAAGAATAAATTAAGTGTTCAACTCAAACTAAATCAAATGATTTTGAAACCAAATCAAATTAAACTGGTTTGATTCTATTTGATTCGATTTGAACCTTGCACGATAAATAAATCTCACTATTGGGTCAGTTTGATTCGGTCAAAATCTTTAAATATGTATCTATTATATTATGAAATTTTCAATCTTTATTCAACTTGCTTTGTATTAAATTTTATAAATATTATAAGAGAAAAAATCTCATGTAAAATACATGCAAGAAATGGCATGTGAATTATTGAACATATGTATCAAGCTCATGTAAAATACATGTTAGAAGAAGATATCTATATCCCTCACAGTTTCTATAATACATAGACATCACATATCTATATATGTAGAAAGAAGTGTGACATGAAAAAATAATATTTTAAAATATATATATTTGAAAAAATATCCTTACAATCTAGTTATTCAATTTGTTGTAGTTTTTAGAAAATAATGATCAAATCGAACTGAAATTTTTAATATGATTTGATCTGAATCCAAATCACAACTTTTAAAAGTTTAACCTGAACTATTGGTTCGACTTGGTTTTCGAGTTGAATTTAAATAGTACTCACCCCTAGTAAATATGCCTCTCCCATCCATCCATATCGAAAGCATAGTTGGGTGTACGATATTGAATTGATTTTGTACGCCCTAGTCGTACAAATCCAACTATGGTCTACCTAATAATTTTTTTATTTTTTATTATTAAATTTAATATGGTATGATCGAACCATATCAATATGTTTCGATTTGTACCGATTTGGTGAATTTGGTCTAGTCAAGTTCATCACTAGTAGTGCCGTTTGGAACCGCGGGTCAAGAAGTGCAAATTGACAAAAGTCGATTTTGAGCATTATGTGGGTACTTATGAGGCTTTCTGTTTGAATTTTTTTTTTTTTTTAATGTCACATTCGCTGCAAACACAACGCGGTCTCCACGCGTTGAATTTTTTCAAAACAGCTTTCAGAAGTTGTGTCTGTCTCTCTCCTTCGCCGTAAATCAACGACACACGACTTCCAAAGTCGGTGGGGATATTTGAAAATGTCGATGATTTTGTCAAAGTTTTTATAACGTAAAATTATTTCAAACACACTTCCAAACTAAGCCGTTTCCTATAGTATATACTCTCTTAGAAAAGTAATTACATAAAAATTCTTATTAAATTATATATATATATATATATCTCGCTTATTAATACAAAATATATCCAAAGGCTCTACGGTAATATACTATGTCGGGTTTCAAAAAGAAGTCTTAAATCTAAGATTGATCGAATTGTTATATCTGTCAAATCAAATTTTTGTTTTGGTGCTATATGATACTGAACGGACTGTGTTGTACTAGTCCGCTTTGTTTTCACTTCAACCTAATAAATCTTAAATATTTATTATAAAAAATAACTAATAATAATAATAAGGTACTGTTTGTACATAATTGCACTAAAAGACCAAAAAATACTTGACACGGCACGTGCCGAACCAAATATGGCAAATCATGGTGGAATATTCTCTTCACTTTTATATATACAATGAAGTGAATAAATATTCAGAACATAATTTTGAAGTCTCTTTAAAAATATTTTGTGTACTTTAGAAGAATATACATAGTTACATACATAAAAATATAAATCTAAAAAGAATTCCTCAGCAATTAATATTTTAAGAGAGGTATATATTTACAAAAGGTTCCAACGAAAAGGGTCCAGGAGTCGGGGGGACGGCGATCTCCAACTCTGGAACCCCAGCCAGCGTCTGCGTCGTGCGGCTGGCGTTTTTGAGGGTTGCTGTTTAAGACGGCGCCTTCGTGTGCCTCCCCACCACTTCGTTACTCACAGCGGCAGCTTGCCTCTCTCTAGGGTTTTTGATCGATCCCCATCCCCACCTCCCATTCCATCCCCCCCACCTTTCATCTTCTCCTTCTTACTCCTACCCCCGCCGCGCGCTGCTTTCCCGGCCGGCGGAGGAGATCGGTGCCGCACAAAGAAGGTACATGACCGACGGCTTCGGACCACAAGGTTCTTGTTTTCTTCCTTCCCTACCATTATCCAGTTTTATCTTTTCTATGTATGATACCGAATTCTTCATGGGATCGAGGGAGGGTTGCGGTGGGTAATTTTTGTACGATATTAGGGTTGTTGCTGATTTATCTCCCAGAATCGTCTTAGGATTTGGAGGTGCCCTGGAAATTCCGCACGCTTCTCAAGTGTGGGTAGCCCTCGGTTTAGTTTTATTTCATGTTGTACTGTTGTCACTCTCCTATCCGTGGCTTCTGAATCGTTCTTGGTGTACTAAATTTTATAGATTTCAGCATTATCTTGTTTGCCGGATACTATGTATTTCATGGATTTATTAGCCATAGTTTGAGCTTTTATTTTTTCGCTTTGAAGCGTCATCGTCTAATGAGAAACTTGATTTTTTTTCCCCTTACTATCATTAAGTTTTCCCCATTGTTTTTCTTGACTCAATCTCGGGTTCTTGACATCTCATCCATTAGCTTGAGCAACAAATGATTCTTACTCGCGGTGAGTTTTTTCAGACTTGCAAACTTGTGCCATAATAAAAAAAAAATGCTTGTAGAGATGAGGATGTGGAAATTGATGTATGGTAAGATTAGAAGCATAGGATTCAGAAAGATTAGACATGAGGATTGGATCTAAGATTATCTTTGATTGATACTTTTTCTTAATACATTTTTGTTTAAGGAAAAAAAAAATCACAGGCTCATCCACCATTTAGGTGCACCCTTCAAAGTTCCAAGGGGAGAGATGGAGTGGGCAACAGAACAAATGTGCCGTCTTGGCAATCCCATTGCTTTTATTTATCTGTACACACTTGGGAGGAGGATGTACCACCATATATAGCTCTGTGATTCACTCCCCCTGTGCTATTTGTCTCATTTGGTAACATTCTAAAGAAGGCACAGGAGCAAGATCTCAAACTGTTGCAACGGTCCAAGGACTGTGTCTGCTCCCAAAGGACAGATTCATGGCAACTGGAAGCATCCTTGGGGCTTGGATGGATGCCAAGGCCTAGCTGAAGGACAGTAACCCTAGATTGTTTAGAAACAATTGATGCTTACTCATTGAGACCTTTTCTTAAACTTTTTTAATATTCAATGGTAGGCAACAGGGAAAGAACACATACAAAAAAGGCCTATTGTAGACACGAGGATGCTGAGATTGATGTGATGTAATATTAGAAGCATAAGGTTCAGAATAATTGTATCATGAGAATTTGATTTAAGAGTAGCTTTGTTTGGTGTCTAATTGAAGGCGGACCTTGGATTGTTTGGGCATGCAGCATGCTCGTCATTGTGTAACTTCAAATTCAAGTAGAAGATGGTAAAAGGGCTCAGCAAAACTGTTATAATTCAGTGTATAAGAAAAGACATGACATATTCCTCATTGAACTGTAAAATATGTCTCTTGGTGTAACACTGTTTTCGGATGCAGCTGTTTTCAGATTAAACTTTTCAGGGAAAAAGTCAAAAAACAGATTTAGGAAAGTATCAACTTTTGCTAATAAAAAGGAAAAACGAAAGAAGCAGTAGGACAATGTGGGTGTTTGAGTATATGAGATTATTTATGTTGCGTAATTGAATCATATGATCATGCTGTTATTACTTAAGTTCATGTATCTGGAGTCAGAAACAAAGATGGTGATGATTATCATTATTATAATTATATGATCCTCATCATTATCGCCTTTTTTGTGTTGGGGTGGGGAGTTTCAACCAATAGTACTTATTCTGTAGTATTTATCTCAGGTGAAGGTGGAGTGCTTGCTTGGCACTTAACATTGTGGTTTTATTCAGCTTTTATTTGCTTGTATTCAGTATAAGTGGCCAAAAACGTGTTGATTTTTATTCATGAGCCACAGCATACTTTTATTTACTTATTCACCTGCAAGTTGAGTTAATATTAGGCTTTTTTAGCTCGTATATGAACTCAAAGTTGAATACTATGATGGACAATGGCCCCCAATCCAGAGAGCCACACAGACAGAGTGAGAAAGAGCATTTTTCTTCTTGGTGATTTTATGGTCTACATTCATGTGTAGGTTGCTTCTGTTTTGCTCCACCCCTTCAACCTCCCCCCCCCCCCCCCAACACACACACACACACAAAAACAAACCACCTGCAGCAGCACACGAAATTGCATTCATGCATTTGAAGATTACTTGTACAATGTAATGATGTTTAATGTAAAACTATGGTTTCAGTGGAACTTGACAGTTAGCAGGTTTATTCTTTTTGTGTAGGGTATACCTGTGACAAATGATTGGAGATTTGATCCACTTCATGAGGGTCTCCTGGTGGACTCTAAGGTCTTTGAAATCCTGCAGTTTATCCCCGCACGTGGTTTAGTTTTGGTTTATAGTAGTCATCTTTAACAGTCATTTTTACACAGATGGAGCCATCTTCTAGGTGCTCCATCCCTGCATCTATTGGTGTGGATGTACACTTAATGGCAAACAAACAACCAGGACAGATGGAGCCATCTCCTAGGGGTCAGACACCTATGGTTGTTGATATAGAACCACTGTTAATGACAAATGAACAACCGGCACAGATGGAACTACTTCCTGATATTGAAACTGCCATGCCTTCTAGCATGGAACCCCAGCAGTCGTCAACAAGCTTGTCATTTGTTCAGGTTGGAGCATCATCCAAGTTCCAAAATCCTATGCCTGCTCTTAGGCCTCAGCAGCTATCATTAAAAAACAGACAATCCATCCTGATAGAACAATCCCCAAGAGCTTATGGTTCCTCATCCTTTAAGCTGGCACTACAACAGCCACTGTCAACAAATGGGCCATCCATGCAGAAGGAACCATCATCCAAGTTCCAAATGGTTGCATCAGCAAATAAAGGTACAAAGCAGTTGCCGTCAGTAAGTAAAGTGGCCAGGATGGAACATTTACCAAAGGTGCAGGGTGCTACATCGCCAACTTTGGGAACACCACAGTTATCTTCAAAAAATAAAAGAAAGTCACAAACAGAGAAGTTATCCAAGGTCCAAAGCATAAATTTAGCTGCTCAAGTGGCTTCACCAGCAATCAGAAAAGCTGCACAGGCAGAACCATCTCCAAAGGTCCAAAGTGAATCATTTGAATCTGTAAGGTCAAAACTAAGGGAATCTTTAGCTGCTGCATTGGTTTTAGTTCCTGAGGCTCAAAGAAATTCTCAAGCTACTGAAAAAACTCTATCTACCATGGAAACAAACGTCCAAGGAGAGATGGCTGATGACTCTGGTAAACAAGTTGAGGCAAGCACCATAACAACAAGTGTTTTCTCATGTCCATTGTCAGAAACTTGCTCGGAACCCATGAGCTCCAAGGGTAATGAGTGTGATGTTCCCTTGAAACTTGATGAAAGCCATTGTCTGCCAAGTGATGCTTTCACCAGTGGAGGTGCAGCTGACTACACACAAATATGGAAATGTGACATGCAAGACTTTGAGCTGAAGCATACTTCTTTAGGAGGTGACATGTCATTCGGTAATAACTTGGTGTTTAAAGACGAACTTTTGCAGGGAAATGGCCTTTGTTGGGCATCTGATAATGATTTTGAAAGTTCTGCATTAAAAGAAGGTGAGCCTAAAAGGCTCAAATTGACTCTTGAGGGATCTTCCATGGATACCAAGGAATCAGTTGTTAAAACACACACTTGGCTACTAAAATTGAAGCAGAACTATTTAGATTATTTGGAGGTGTGAATAAGAAATACAAGGAGAAAGGCAGGTCCCTTTTATTTAATTTAAAGGATCCTAACAATCCTGAACTTCGAGAACGTGTATTCTCTGAAGAAATTACCCCTGAACGCCTTTGTTCCATGACTGCAGAGGAGCTTGCTTCAAAGCAACTTACTGAATGGCGGATAGCTAAAGCTGAAGAATTTGCACAAATGGTGGTGTTGCCTGAGTCAGATATTGATTTGAGACGCTTGGTGAAGAAAACACATAAAGGAGAATTTCAAGTTGAGGTTGAAAAAGATGATACCATTCCAGTAGAGGTTGCTGTTGGTGCAAATTCCCTACCTCAGGTTTCAACGAGGGCAAATGAGACAAAAAATGTCGTGAAATCAATTGAAAATGAAGCTCAAAATTCAACCATGCATGGTGAAACGGAGATACCTGATAACTCAGCAGCATCAAAGAAGCTTGATTTGGGAAGCCTTCGGCCACAGGATATGCAAGATTTGATGGTTGATGAGCTTAAGGATACAGAATTTCTTCCTGCAATTCTCTCTCTGGATGAATTTATGGAGGCCCTTGACTCTGAGCCTCCATTCCAGAGCTTACCAGTGGATGCTGTACAAGATTCGCCTACTAAGAAAAAAGGATCAGATAGCCAACATTTGAGGTCAAATTCTATGCCTGATAGATCTTATGTGGAGAATGCTGTACCAGAGAATTCACAGTCAAAATCTGATGATACATTAAATTATTTGAATTCCAAACCAGATAAAGCTTCTGATAGCTTAGTATCCAAGCAGGATCATTTGCATACTGCATCAGCAGATCTACCGGATTCTAGTAGTAACCACGCTGATGAAATTGATTCAAGAAATACAAGTACCAATAATAATCATGCTCTGTGTTCTGGTAGCATAAGTGAAGTAGATAATGGCTCTCCAGGTATTACAGCAAATGGTGATAATGTATGGGAAGGCCTGGTGCAGTTGAATATTTCTTCACTAGTCACTGTCTCGGGATTCTTTAAAAGGTGTGTCACTGTTTGTTATTGTCACCATCTATGTTTGATAATTGTTTCTTTATCAAGACTTACATAAAAGGAAAACAAATACTAAAAACGTGTGTTTTTCCTTTTGTCTAAGACAAATATTTTATGCCAACTTGTGAGTGATATATTGATTTCTTTTCTAGAGTAAATTCAATTATTTGCCTCTTAACTACTGCCATCCATCAGAAAATCTGAGGCAGTCCTTTTGTTTCTGAGTAAGAAGAAAAAAATGGATCATATCTTACTTTTGTGTGCCATTTTCATGTGGTCGTTCTGTTATTATGTGATTCGGATTTTAACTGATGTCCCCAATGAGAATGTAAACCCTGCAAGCTTTTCTACATTTTATATTGCTTCTTAATATTCACTGCCGATCCTCACTTGTTTTACACCCTGTTGCTGGCAGTGGTGAGAAAACATCAACAAAAGAGTGGCCTGGCTTTCTTGAGATCAAGGGGAGAGTTAGGGTGGATGCTTTTGAGAAGTTTCTGCAAGAGCTTCCCTCATCTCGAAGTCGTGCAATAATGGTAGTTCTCTGTCATGTTCATTATAACTATTGCACTTTCCTATTCTTCACATCATTCATAGATCACAAGTCGCTATTCCGATTGTACATGACCTTTATATTTGATACCCTCATTTGTGAGTACCTGATGATGATTACGTTATCTATTTTTCCGTGCTTGGAATTGCATGCCGTAAAGAGGGCTTGTTGTTGAGATTAATAACTTCCCTTCCTGGAAAGAACTTTAAACAGAATCAAATTTAAGGTGGCAATACTCCATTCTCAAAAGTAAAGCATATAAATACTTTTCATTCTAAAATCATTGCTCTGCATTGTCTTATTATTAAGACTAATGCTTGAGAAATATTTAGTAAGAATAAACCATAAACAATTTGCTTATATTATTAAATAAAGAAAATGCATGCGACTTTAATTGACAATGAAAGCGAAATTGAATTTTTTAAGTTTCCTTTTGAATGAAGGGTGTTTTCTTGTGCATAACATGCTTTAGAAAATGTTAGGCCTAAATAATTTCAAACTGATGTTGGTTGCAACCTTTTTTTTTCCAATTCTAAATTTAAGATATCTTGGACGGACCTGCAACTGGGCTACAGGCAGGCTTTAGGGGCACAAGCTGCTTGTAAACTCCTAACTTTCAACAAAAGGTTGACTGGTGGTCTGATGGTTTAAAGCTCGGATGTTTGCATTAACAAAATCTAAGGCACGGAAATCTTAGAAAAGGCAGTAATTGTTGCCTTAGTCCGTGCTTCCCCCCCCCCCCCCCCCTTTGAACTGCTTAGACAAATTGTCAAGGTTAGTGATTTTCTGGTGGAAACAAAGCTAGCTTCATGCTTGGCAAGGTCTGAAGGTCTTAAAAACAAGATTAGTTCTACTTACCTGCCTAGATATCAAGGAAAATTAGTACCCGTCTTCCGCTGTTTAATTTGTGACACTTGTTAAGAATGTACCTGTTTAGCTTGAAAGGAAATTTTTTATTGGAAAATCAAATATTTTATATTATTCTCCTGCGCGTTTGTTGTTTGCTTCATGGTATCTCTTGCTAGACCATACGTTGACAGGCCTTCAGCTCCTTTCTCTTGAGAACAGTAGGTGAAGCAATTTGATTGCATATAACATAGACGATGACCTGGGCACAAAAAACCGTGCGAGGAGGGAAATATGTACTTTCGGCTCTAAGTCGTCCAATTTTAATGTTTGTGTGAAGCTAAAATACAGGGGATTCCTACCATTTTTGTTTGTGGAACATGACCAGTAAATTTGTACGCTTGTTCATTTGATCAAAACTTCGTACTCGTGCAGGTTGTCCATTTTCAGTGGAAGGAGGGTTCCCCAGAGAGTGGACGAGCAAGCCTCATAGAGGTTACTGTTGTACAGCATAAATTCCATATCCATCTGCCGTGGCGTTCATTTGTCTGACCCAAATTTGTTTCATATTGCAGACAGCTGATTCATACGTTGCCGACGAGAGAGTTGGGTACGCAGAGCCTGCACCCGGTGTAGAACTATACTTCTGCCCACCACACTCGAGGACAGTTCAGATGCTGGAAAAGCACCTTCCGAAGGAGCACTTGGAGGCACTAGCGGCTTCCACCGATGGCGGCCTTGTTGGTATAGTTGTATGGAGACGACCGCATGTAACCTCCGCAGTGTCACCCAGGCTATCAAATCACAAACATTCTTCCAGTTCCCGAAAGCACCTGGTTTCTTCTAGGAAACCACCACCGCCGAATTCGAACGCAGATGTTGCTATTAAAAGACCTGCCGCCGCGGCCGCCGCCTTACCGGCTCCTGTTAATACCATCCCGGAGCCTCAATCAGAGGAAGCTGCCGACGATGTGCCTCCTGGGTTTGGCCCCAGGGCCACCAGGGATGAAGACGATCTTCCAGAGTTCGACTTCCGGGGCAGTCGGCCCACGGCATCGAATCCCCGGCAGGGTGGCTCGGGAGTGGGCATGAGCCATTCTCATGGCAGGCCACTAGCCCGCCGCCCGGCAGACCAGATGAGGGAGTTGATACACAAGTATGGCCAGGGAGAGTCGGGAACTGGAAGTGGAATCCCATCCCTGAGCCACATGCAGCCCCACGTGCAGCCATGGGGGCAGGATGACGACGACGACGACGACATCCCCGAGTGGCGGCCTCATCAGGACTCCCACCCACCGTCGCAGGGCTTACACCGCCGGACTCAGCCGCCCTCGCACCAAGCCAACCCGCATCTGATGCCGATGGCGGCGCGAAAGCCTCCGTTGCTTGCAGTCCATGCTCCTCCGCAGCTCGTTTCCGCAATGGCATTGCCCATGCAGCCCCCTCCCATGGGTGCGACCCAGGTTGCGCAAACCGCCTGGCAACAGCAGGGCGCATGGTGGCCCCATGCCCGCATGCCGGTGCACGGCGCGCAGCAGCCGTGCCACTACGGGGGGCAAGCCGCGGAGGGCCAGCATAACGGGATGATGGGTGGGTATGGGAATCTGCCCGACTCCGCGGACTGGAGATCTGATGTGCATAATAGGGGCAGAGGCATGTAGGCGCCTTCTCTCTGTAGAGGATGGGTTACTAACCCCTCCCCTCTCCTCTCTTCTTTTTGTCACTCGCCCTTGTTAGTGTTTCTCGTGTGAGGTCGCCCGTCTCCACGACGAGAGATGTTGTCCTTGTAAATTATAGCCGTGGCGTTTTAAAGGCCTCCCTTTTCAAGTAAGCTGTCTGTGGTGGGCACGGGAACATGTCATGCATGCAGAATGTGACGAGAGCGGCGGCGCCTTCGCTTTAGAGGCGAGGAAGAAGAGCGAGATTTGACGAAATCCATGCGTGCGGTTCTCGCAGCCTGCTCTTTTCAGCATGTTCGCCTTGTAAGGCAACGTTCTGGTCGGCCCTGGAATCACAGTCTTTTCGGTTCCAGTTTACTGTCTGTCTCCTGACTTCATGTTAGTTTTGTTACTTTAAAAGTTTTACATACCTGTTAAGAAAGACGAAGCAATAAAGAGGTCACCTGGTGCCTTTGAGATGCACATTTGTTATCACGTTTGATGTTCTTGGGCCTTACTTTTTTCTGTTGATTTCATCACCATTTAATATTTATCATGCACCAGACACATGGAACTTGTTTTAGCGAGGATGTGAAGAGCATGGTAGGATTTGTATTTATCTTAGTCTGAGAGGAAGTGTGATTGTAAGAAATTCGATTAAATAAGAGGCACAAGTTGGGTGTTTAAAGCAAGTGTTTGGTATGTTTGAACATTAAAAATCAGTAACAATGGAACAACGGTTGTTCAACAATGGGGAACATCAAGATCTCCGTTCGGTGAGCCAAAGAACATAAACAAGGGAGTAAAGTGCGAACATACTCCTCTTTGCTCCAAAGTTTACTGTATTGATTTCAGTGTGATAATATCAGTTTTAAATGCAGCTCGAAAAGTCGAATGATTTATCTCACCTAATTCATTGTGCCATCTCTTTTTTTTTTTGTTTCAGAGTTTTAATTTTTAATTTTGATATCCAAAATTCTATTTTGATGCCCAATAACGTCTAATTCAGCTCACTGTATCAAAGGAACAAAAATGTAGACGTTAAATCTTTTTTTGAATGTCCAAATAAAAAGCTCCAAAATAAAAAAATAAAGATGACATAATACGACGTAATAAATCACAAGAAGATAACTAATAAACTTTTCAAGATACATTTAAAACTGACATTACTGAGATCAATACACGTAAACTTTTCTTCTTCTCTTTTATAAACATGTATAGTCGTCAAATCTTTCCGATCTATCAAAAAGTCAGAGAAATTCAGGTGCGAGAGATAGACCTGCGGTTATTCTTACCATTCATATGTTATATAAAACAGCAAATGGTTTCCTCTACGGATATTTAATGTCAATTGAAGCGTGGAGAATGGAAGATCGGAATCAGACCTAGAGTAGAGAGCAAAAACACGTAGAATGTTACTGATGATAGTTTATTACAGGTAATATTCTCGTTATGGAGAATTAATTGTTAGTTTTTGACAGGAATTTGATATTATTTTTATGTCTCTATTAGGTTTTCTCGTGCCGTCCAATCTCTTATGCAGGATTTATTTTTAGGTCCATGCGGTTAACCCCCCATTATCCCCTCCAATGACTGTTTCACTTGAGAAAGTGTGTAATTCTGTAAATATGTACTTATAAGTATATAAATCTTATAATTACGTAAATATGTAATTACATATTTATGTAGTTACGCATATAACTATGTAAGTACTTAATAATTTATAGACATAAGTATTTACTTATTTACTGGGAGAATTACCGATCAATCTTTGATTTTGAGAAATTTATTTTTAGGTCCTTGAGTTACATAGTTATAGAAGAAGGGACTTACATAGTTTCAGAAAAGCTTACCTAGTTACCAGGGACTTATCTAGTTACAGAGTTACATGTGTAATTACACATTTACACAGGTAAGCTTTTCTGTAACTGTCACATCCCGAGAATTACGCAGCGGATATTAATTCGAAGAATTCGAGTCGATATTCCGAGACGTGGACAGTCGGCAAATAAGTCTCTAGCTAGCGCGCACTAAATGTATACACAACATCACAATAGGGCCCAAATATTGAACTCAATTAATCTTTTATTCAAATCTCAGCTCATTGTATTTCAAATAGAAACTATTACAGGACTAAGACTCAATGAAAGGAAAGTACATAATACTTCTCACTTCCTACTACATGTTCTAACTCTCAAAGCAAATTACTATAACTAGACTCATAGTTGGAACGCTCATCATTCGGACGCATTCCCATCCTCGACTTGCTCTTCCTCTTGAACTTCATAGTCACCTAGATGGGGTAAAAGTAGGGAATGAGCAAACTAGCCCAGTAGGATTTATATCTCAATGTGCGGGCAATGATATAAGTGATTAACATTTTAGAACTAGGCAAGTACGATGAATGATATGCAAGTACGAATAAAACTCGTTAAAACATGATATATAAAACAAGATAGAGAGAGTGATTATGATAGAACGAGATTTGTGAACAAGATGACAAGATCGAACTAGCAATAGATCACTTTGTACAAGCACGCAAGAATTCACTTGATGTCAAGAACGCAAGATATCACTAATTGCATTAAATGCAGAATGGCCATATCAAGCAAGCAAGATTTCACAAGCACGATCAAGTAACACTAATCAGGCACGTAGACACCAATGTACACCAAGAAAAGATCCATCAAGAATGTATACCAGGACACGTGTATGTGGTTATGTATCTATCATTCAACAAGCAAGAAAGTACTCCCAGCGCAGATGCAACGCCAGTAATCATTATACCCCATGGTTAACAGTATATCTATGACTCGCCGTCATTGGGGCTAGATTGGAGCCCTTGGACACACGTCGTGCCCTGTCAACATCTCATGTAAATTTTTAAATGTAGACACCCACAGTCATTAATAATGGCCAATGAGAGTTTCAAAACGTAGCATGTGTAATGTCATGTTCATGATGATGATGAGAAGAAGTAATAATTAAATTGAACATGATTTCATGAGACAATGGTCAAGAGATAAATTCGGCAGCATAACGTACAATTTATACTTTCGTTCAATCTTTACATTAATGGCTTTAGTCTAGTTTGTAAGTCACACTCACGAGATCAAGAAGAGAAAGGAAGTGCACGCTATCTCCAGGGAACTTCAATGGTACAACCAACTCGTCGGTCATATGGGAATCCATGGTCAGAGGAGATTTACGGAGGCCTTGGTGAAAAGGTCGCTAGTCTACCGATTCGGAATGACCGGTAGAGCGTTTCCAATTTCCCAAGAAAAGGCTACCTAACAGTGCTAGTGTGTAGTGCGGTACGCGTGTCTCAATTCTCAAACCATCGGTACAAACTCGCAGGAAGCACTTGACATATAACATGGAATAAAACTATGCACTTTAACAAGTCATGGTTTGCAAGATTTTATGATAACCATTATCATTTAAATGGAAGACAGTAGGAAGATTAATCACAAGAAACATGAATGGATCATAACATTTAAGGAGCACTTAGAATAACATTCATGTAATTAAAGCTTTTAAATGGGTTAATCATTTTAAGCCATTAAATAACAATCATGTAATGCTCAGACCCAAGACATGCAACTTACACAGTAAATATCATATTTAAACAGATCTTGGGTATATGCGGAAAACTATGCATGAAAACACATGGTTTCAGGTAAAGTTTTGAGATCGCGACATATCCCTATAAGGAAGGCGACGGGGTCGTCAGATCAGGCAGGCAGAAGGCGACATGGGTACTGTCGCAACCAGAACGCGACAGAGGTACTGTCGCGACCCGACCTCAGAATGCGACATATCGGGCCGTCGCGTTCACAGGGTCTGCGCCTGAGCCGACATGGATCTGACATGCTCTTGGTTCAGACTACCATGATTTGACACAGGGTGATATTCATGAAACGCCTATATCTCTCTATATGCTGATCTTTAGACAAAACTCACAACATAGAAAATGTCGAGGACATCTATTTAAAGAACTTTTGTGTTGTGGATGGGTCTGAATCGGTCTCTAATTGCATGAAATACAGGAAGAACATGGTAAAGCCCTGAACATGCATGACTTCATGGCGACTTACATGTTAGACTTGTAACATGAGATCTACTGATATTTGGACAAAACGTCCAACATAAAAGATGACAAGGACAACTAGTATAAGAACTTTGTTGTTGGGGTTTTAACCTAATTCGGTCTTGAACCTTGTGAAAAACATGAGTAAGTGAAAGTTAAATGCAACCAGAAAACGCAGTATCATGCATGACTCTATTACGAAGTTTTAACTCTCTAAATAATGATCTTTAAGCAAAACATTTAACATGAAAGATGACCACATCGATTAATACAAGAACTTTCATGTTAGAGGCTTGACCTACTTCGGTCTTAAATCTCAAGCAAAACAGGAAGAACCTAAGGCTAACTGCAAACCCGAAAACACAGTATTATGCATGACTCTCTTACGGGGTTCATAACTCTCTAACTAAAGAGTTTTAGACAAAACGTTGAACATGAAAGATGATCGTGACTACAAGTAGAATAACTTTTATGTTGATGATTTAGTCTAATTCGGTCTCAAATCGTGTGAATAATAAGAAGAACGGAAAAAGCTCTAACAGTGCGCGACTTTGGCAAAACGCTTATAATTCAAAATCTACTAAATGAAATTCGATGAAACTAGTGGGAAATGAAAGTTAACTTGATGCTCTACACATTGATATAGGATATGTTAAGGTTTGGCCCGAGAAAACCTACCTTTGGTTGACTTCAAGAGAGTGGTTTGTGCAGGTCGCAGCAGATGAGAAGGGGAAGAAGAACGGCTTCTTGTTGTCGTTCCACAGCTCCTCAACCACCAAGAGCTCCTCCACACGACCCTAGCAAGTTCTAAATTCGTTCCTAGGGTTTGGGTGAAGAGTATTTAAGTAACCATGGTGTTTAAGAGTCCTATTATAACTAGGAAAAGAGAGGATTTCGGGATTGGCATGTTTGGTTTCCTATTTTTGATGATTTCCTCCTCCCTTTGAGTGTGTGAGGCATTAGAAAACCTCCCCTCATAGTTAGGCATGAATTTGGGTTGCCATGAATGTATGATTGCATCCCAATTCAACTCTAATTGCCTCTTATTAATTTCAGCTTATTATGGTTACGATTTCTATGTATTTTCTAGCTTCATTTGATTTTTGGGCCATATGTGGTCCATTGGCCCAGTTATGATATTGGGTCATATTATATATTGTTAGAAACATTTCTAACATCTTATTTAATTTGTGATTGCGTCGTATTCCGTGTTAACGGTTTTCCGACTTACTTCCTAATTTGGATAATCGGTCACCATATCTTAAACCTAGTCCAAATGATTTTATTTACCCAAATTTCTTGATGGGTCATTAGAAGATATTATTTGAAGCCCATATATGATTTTTATTTAATTTTCTGACTCATCCAAGTACGTGTGATAATGATTTTCCGACTTATTCATAATTACGATAACAAGTCATGAAACACTTTAAACTTGGCTATCCAATTTTTCTTGGCGCAAATTTCTTTGTGAACATTTAGTAATAATGTTTAGGGTTGATCTATGATTTTTACGGAATTTTTCGATGTGTTTTAGAACATACGATAATGATATGTATGTTTTAAATACTCCGATATTATGGAAATTATTTATTCCCATTTATTTGAATTTTTATGTAATTAAAATTTCCGGGGTGCTACACCCTCCCCCACTTAAGAGAATTGGTCCCCAATTCATAGATCATTATTGGATCCCGATAATTATGATCCATGAGTTGGTTCCAGATTTAATTCCTCTAACTTGTTTCAATCATCGTGGATGCTAGTCCAACATCTCACCTATGGCCACCCATATTATTCATTTGGTTCCTTCCAGCTTGGTCTTTTAGCATGGGACAGTTGGGAAGGCGTGGTCGTGATTTCCACATCGCAGGCAAGCTCCTGCCTTCTTCCAGCACTTGTCCGCTTGGTGCCCAGGCTTGTTGCAAAATTTACAATACTCCACTGTCATTGTTTCTTCTACTTTGATCTTTTTCTCCATGCCATAGTCCTTCCCAGTGGTTGGCCTTTTGTTGTTGTTATTGTTGTTATTGGGGAAAGTTCCAGTTGTATCGACTGCTCCCCTTTTTGTAAAGGTCGGCTTTGAGATGTCCTTTCCCCTCATGCCTTCCACCTTAGCCATAGTATCTTCTACCAGTTGAGCTCTTTGGACCATCTCTGTGTAGGTTTGAATGTTGTGTGGTCCGAGCATTTCAATGAACATGGGTCTGAGCCCGTCCATGAAACGGTTAGCCTTTAATCTTTCTGTTCCCACCAAGTGTGGGGCATACACAGCAAGTCGTGCGAACCGAGCCTCATACTCAGCCACAGACATCCCTTTCTGTTTTAGTGCGGCAAACTCTACTGCCTTCTCTCCTTGACTCTCTCAGAGAAATACTTTCCTCGGAATATCTCCATGAATCTGGCCCACTCCAGTTCAGCTACGTTTGGCAGGTGGGCCGATGTGGCCTTCCACCATGCTCGAGCATCTTAGTAAATTGGAAAGTGGCTAGTGCCACTTTCTCTCTGTTGGTGCATTGCATTACTTGGAAAATCCTTTCTATCTCCTCTTGCCAATTTTCTGCCTCATCTGGGTCAGGGGATCCAGAGAAACGAGGAGGGTTCAAACTCCTAAAATTCGGTGCAGATCACCGGCTCCATTCCTACAGCTCCTGCTTGATTTCCAGCCTGAACCACATTCTGCAAGCCTGAGTCACCCAGCCACGGTTTCTTGCATAGCTTGCCATTGGTTACGAGCCATTGCAGTTGAGTGAGAGAGTTATGAGGGTTCCTGAGAAAAAGGATGGAAACCAATTAATGTCTCTAGATTTATTTTAAGAGTCCATGGGTAGGAGTGTTTAATTCCTTCTAACATATTCCCAGTCTCTACCCATTCTCACCAGGTACTGTATTTAATTTCCAGACCTAGGTTCCATAGGTATCTCCTATCCCTGAGACATATCCTATTTGGTAATCCTAGGCTCTGATACCACTAAACTGTCACGTCCTGAGAATTACGCAGCGGATATTATTCGAAGAATTCGAGTCGATATTCCGAGACGTGGACAGTCGGCAAATAAGCCTCTAGCTAGCGCGCACTAAATGTATATCAACACACATCACAATAGGGCCCAAATATTGAACTCAATAATCTTTATTCAAATCTCAGCTCATTGTATTTCAAATAGAAACTATTACAGGACTAAGACTCATGAAAGGAAAGTACATAATACTTCTCACTTCCTACTACATGTTCTAACTCTCAAAGCAAATTACTATAACTAGACTCATAGTTGGAACGCTCATCACTCGGACGCATTCCCACCCTCGACTTGCTCTTCCTCTTGAACTTCATAGTCACCTAGATGGGGCAAAAGTAGGGAATGAGCAAACTAGCCCAATAGGATTTATATCTCAATGTGCGGGCAATGATATAAGTGATTAACATTTTAGAACTAGGCAAGTACGATGAATGATATGCAAGTACGAATAAAACTCGTTAAAACATGATATATAAAACAAGCTAGAGAGAGTGATTATGATAGAACGAGATTTGTGAACAAGATGACAAGATCGAACTAGCAATAGATCACTTTGTACAAGCACGCAAGAATTCACTTGATGTCAAGAACGCAAGATATCACTAATTGCATTAAATGCAGAATGGCCATATCAAGCAAGCAAGATTTCACAAGCACGATCAAGTAACACTAATCAGGCACGTAGACACCAATGTACACCAAGATCCATCAAGAATGTACACCAGACACGTGTATGTGGTTATGTATCTATCATTCAACAAGCAAGAAAGTACTCCCAGCGCAGATGCAACGCCAGTAATCATTATACCCCATGGTTAACAGTATATCTATGACTCGCCGTCATTGGGGCTAGATTGGAGCCCTTGGACACACGCCGTGCCCTGTCAGCATCTCATGTAAATTTTTAAATGTAGATACCCACAGTCATTAATAATGGCCAATGAGAGTTTCAAAATGTAGCATGTGTAATGTCATGTTCATGATGATGATGAGAAGAAGTAATAATTAAATTGAACATGATTTCATGAGAACAATGGTCAAGAGATAAATTCGGCAGCATAACAGTACAATTTATACTTTCGTTCAATCTTTACATTAATGGCTTTAGTCTAGTTTGTAAGTCACACTCACGAGATCAAGAAGAGAAAGGAAGTGCACGCTATCTCCAGGGAACTTCAATGGTACAACCAACTCGTCGGCCATGTGGGAATCCATGGTCAGAGGAGATTTACGGAGGCCTTGGTGAAAAGGTCGCTAGTCTACCGATTTGGAATGACCGGTAGAGAGTTTCCAATTTCCCAAGAAAAGGCTACCTAACAGTGCTAGTGTGTAGTGCGGTACGCGTGTCTCAATTCTCAAACCATCGGTCTCAAACTCGCAGGAAGCACTTGACAATATAACATGGAATAAAACTATGCACTTTAACAAGTCATGTTTGCAAGATTTTATGATAATCATTATCATTTAAACGTGGAAGAACAGTAGGAAGATTAAATCACAAGAAACATGAATGGATCATAACATTTAAGGAGCACTTAGAATAGCATTCATGTAATTAAAGCTTTTAAATGGGTTAATCAATTTTAAGCCATTAAATAACAATCATGTAATGCTCAGACCCAAGACATGCAACTTACACAGTAAATATCATATTTAAACAGATCTTGGGTATATGCGGAAAACTATGCATGAAAACACATGGTTTCAGGTAAAGTTCTGAGATCGCGACATATCCCTATAAGGAAGGCGACGGGGTCGTCAGATCAGGCAGGCAGAAGGCGACATGGGTACTGTCGCAATCAGAACGCGACAGAGGTACTGTCGCGACCCGACCTCAGAATGCGACATATCGGGCCATCGCGTTCACAGGGTCTGCGCCTGAGCCCGACATGGATCTGACATGCTCTTGGTTCAGACTACCATGATTTGACACAGGGTGATATTCATGAAACGCCTATATCTCTCTATATGCTGATCTTTAGACAAAACTCACAACATAGAAAATGTCGAGGACATCTATTTAAGAACTTTTGTGTTGTGGGCTGGGTCTGAATCGGTCTCTAATTGCATGAAATATAGGAAGAACATGGTAAAGCCCTAAACATGCATGACTTCATGGCGACTTACATGTTAGACTTGTAACATGAGATCTACTGATATTTGGACAAAACGTCTAACATAAAAGATGACAAGGACAACTAGTATAAGAACTTTGTTGTTGGGTTTTAACCTAATTCGGTCTTGAACCTTGTGAAAAACATGAGTAAGTGAAATTAAATGCAACCAGAAAACGCAGTATCATGCATGACTCTATTACGAAGTTTATAACTCTCTAAATAATGATCTTAAGCAAAACATTTAACATGAAAGATGACCATATCGATTAATACAAGAACTTTCATGTTGGAGGCTTGACCTACTTCGGTCTTAAATCTCAAGCAAAACAGGAAGAACCTAAGGCTAACTGCAAACCCGAAAACACAGTATTATGCATGACTCTCTTACGGGGTTCATAACTCTCTAACTAAAGAGTTTTAGACAAAACGTGAACATGAAAGATGATCGTGACTACAAGTAGAATAACTTTTATGTTGATGATTTAGTCTAATTCGGTCTCAAATCGTGTGAATAATAAGAAGAACGGAAAAAGCTCTAACAGTGCGCGACTTTGGCAAAACGCTTATAATTCAAAATACTAAATGAAATTCGATGAAACTAGTGGGAAATGAAAGTTAACTTGATGCTCTACACATTGGTATAGGATATGTTAAGGTTTGGCCCGATAAAACCTACCTTTGGTCGACTTCAAGAGAGTGGTTTGTGCAGGTCGCAGCAGATGAGAAGGGGAAGAAGAACGGCTTCTTGTGGTCGTTCCACAACCTCAGCCACCAAGAGCTCCTCCACACGACCCTAGCAAGTTCTAAATTCGTTCCTAGGGTTTGGGTGAAGAGTATTTAAGTAACCATGGTGTTTAGAGTCCTATTATAACTAGGAAAAGAGGATTTCGGGATTGGCATGTTTGGTTTCCTATTTTTGATGATTTCCTCCTCCCTTTGAGTGTGTGAGGCATTAGGAAACATCCCCTCATAGTTAGGCACGAATTTGGGTTGCCATGAATGCATGATTGCATCCCAATTCAACTCTAATTGCCTCTTTTTAATTTCAGTTTATTTATGGTTACGAATTTCTATGTATTTTCTAGCTTCATTTGATTTTTGGGCCATATGTGGTCCATTGCCCACTTATGATATTGGGTCATTATTATATTGTTAGAAGCATTTCTAACATCTTTATTTAATTTATGATTGCGTCGTATTCCGTGTTAACGGTTTTCCGACTTACTTCCTAATTTGGATAATCGGTCACCATAACTCTTAAACCTAGTCCAAATGATTTTTATTACCCAAATTTCTTGATGGGTCATAGAAGATATTATTTGAAGCCCATATATGATTTTTATTTAATTTTCTGACTCATCCAAGTACGTGTGATAATGATTTTCCGACTTATTCATAAATTACGATAACAAGTCATGAAACACTTTAAACTTGGCTAATCCGATTTTTGTTGGCGCAAATTTCTTTGTGGAACAGTTAGTAATAATGTTTAGGGTTGATCTATGATTTTTACGAAATTTTCGATGTGTTTTAGAACATACGATAATGATATGTATGTTTTAAATACTCCGATATTATGAAAATTATTTATTTCCATTTATTTGAATTTTTATGTAATTAAAATTTCCGGGGTGCTACAGTAACTCTGTAATTACCTAGTTACCAGGCTTCTGCATAAGTATGTACTTACAGAGTTATATGTGTAACTGCGTAAGTATGTAAATCATGTAACTACGTAAGTATGTAATTACATATTATGCAGTTATATGTAACTATGTAAGTACATAATTTTTTATGCTTTAGTTTGTAAGTATTTCTTCATGTAATTGTGTAAGTATATAATTACCTAGTTTTACTCTACGAGAGTCTGTTTGTAAGAACATACTTACGCAGTGTGTAACTATGTAAGCATGTAATTCTTATAGCTGTGTAACTATGTAATTACATAATTATATAGTTACACATATAACTTTGTAACTACATAGAGATTTTGAGTCTGTAACTTTGTAACTAGGGTTTACCTAGTTATAGACTTATATAGTTTCAAAATGACTTACCTAGTTACTAGGGTTTATCTAGTTACATGTGTAACTCTGTAACTACATGTAAGTGTATAATTACACATATACATATTATGTAACTACCCATGTAACTCTGTAACTACAGACTCTGTTACACAATTACATAGCATATAACTCAGGGACATTGTAAATAGGTAAGTCCCTAATAACTAGGTAATTACAGAGTTACAGAAAGACTTACCTACGTAAGTGTGTAATTACACATGTAACTCTGTAACTAGATAAATATTTGGTAACTAGGTAAATCTTTCTGAAACTATGTAAATCTCTTCTTCTATAATTATGTAACTCAAGGACCTAAAAATAAATTTCTCAAAATCAAAGACTAATTGATAATTCTCCCAGTAAATAAATAAATACGTATTTCTATAAATTATTAAATAATTAAATAATTACATGTGTAACTACATAAGTATGTAATTACATGCTTATAAAGTTACAGGATTTACATATACAGTTACACATGTAACTCTGTAAGTACATAGTTACACATTTTCACAGGTGAAACAGTCGGAGGGATAACGGGGATTAACGGCAATGACCTAAAAATAAATCCTACATAAAACCGGGACTGAACGGCGCGAAAAAACATGACAAAGACCTAAAAATAATGTCAATATTGTACAGTATATACATATATACATATCCTATCTCGTCTCGAAGACAGTAAATTAAAGCAGCTTTATGGCAAATCTATGGTCAGTTCTGAATAGAAATAATAACACATAATTAAGGGCTTTCCTCCGGAAGAACTATGCAAGTATCAAAAGTTTCCAAATATGTTGGTACGTGTATAAACTCACATTGGTGTATACTACATGTTTAATGCCATCAACGAAGGGCCGATTTAGCCAAGGTCCTCGTACAAAGCCTAGAAGTTGATCTTGCAGTTGGCTCGCTCAGCAGTAGGTGGAAATGCAAAATTACATGGAGCACTTTACCCGGAGAAAAGACAAAACGTATGATACATAAAAGGGACAGACTTTTACAGTAGGAATTTCACTGAATACAGCTGGGATACATAAAAGAACAGGTAAGAACGATGAAGGGAAGATCATCCAACTCACATCACCTCTTATGCCTATGTGAAACCTCTTATGGTAAATCCTCAAAAGAGAGAACAAATTGAGTTAGCCAAGGTTGGCACCAAATAAGCGAGTAGTTCACTTCGTCGATGCACAGAACAACTTCCAAACCAAGCTAATATTTGACTAGGCATCTATTGGTACTATACTTAAAGCCTCTTGCTCCATTGCTGCATGTGCTGAACTTTGCTTTTCAACGTCGACCTGTGACGATGTTCCATCCATTGCCACAATATCTGTCGACACTCCGTTCACACTTCCAATCACCTCTGAAGTTCCGTTCTGGACAATCTTCTTCTTCATTCTTTTCCTCCGTTTACTGACTTGTCCGGGATTGAAATTGGGGTCGGGTGGACAATCACTTGGTACGGAGTCTACTGTTGTAATGCAGTCGACGCCAGCCGTGCAGTCTGCTGCGTCATCCATGACTGGCATGGTAAATGCAATACCATCGATGGTCGGCATGCATCTAACATACATAAGAAGCCGGTTCATTTGTGCCTGTGCATAACTGAAACGCTCCTTCGTCATTGTTGATTCTTGGATGAGCATTGTAGCAAGGGTACGTAGTGCTTGGGAACGATAGTTGTTGCCCCTGCTCTTGGGGAACAGTGAGCTTTCAAGGCGCCACCGAATAGGCAAATACTTCTCAGGGAGGAAGAAGTAATTCTTCAATGACAAAATCTTGATAGCATGTCCACATAATATGCCAGAAGATTCAAATTGCTTACAATTGCAGTGGACCTCTTCTTCAAGTGGTAACCATCTCACCATATGTCCTCCATCTGTTCTCAAATGGTGTCGGATAAGGTAGTTGTCTTTTTCTGTTTCAAAAACAGCATATTGCACAGACAGAACAATTTCATTCTGTAGCACATAAAAAGCATAAGGAGTGAGAATAGTTGACGCATTCTCTTCCATGGGCATGCATGTTTTCATTTTCACAGTTTGATACTTCTGCCTGATAGTTGCTTCTTCTGCTGCTTGATTCTGAAAGTCGACTGCTAAACAAACCTGCAAGTATTAGCAAAAAATTGTTCCTCATCATCTATATATAAGTGAACAGAAAATAGGATTGTTGAGTAACTACCTGCTCAACAAAGTCCTTAAGACGTGTTTTTGAGTTCAAAAATTCCTTGAAGAATGAGGTTATTGACATGGAAACACCAATCGTCATCAATCCAGCAGAAAATGAACCTCTTAAATATGGCAACGCCCATGAAGCTCGATGAGAAAAAAGTAGATTGATATGTTTTTCTGTGATAAGACCAAATTCTAAGACCAATTGCCGCCAATCATGTTCAAATTCTTCCACTGTCTCTAAGTAATATAATCTATGAAATTCAGCTTTGAACTTCTCGTACCGATAACCGAGTGGAGCAGAAAACCAACTAGGTAACTTGGATAGAATATGCCATATTGAGAAAACATGTTTTGTGAATGGCCATTCACTTAACACAGCATCAGTGAGTTCCAAGTCAATGTCAGTCAATACAGTCTGAGGCAGTCTCCTATTCATAAGGTGCAGGAAGGACTGCACAAAGAAGGGTAAAAGAAAATTAAGACAAGCATACACAGACGATAGAAGATAAAAGATGAACCCCTATGTCCCACCCCTTCTACCACTTCATTTACCGCACTGTTTTGCCACCATCTAATTTGGAAATCAGATGGTGGGCAAGGGCAAATGTAAGTTTGGTGCTCCAGAGCTCAGGAGCACTGAACTTAAAGTGTGACACTGAGGCCTCCATTGGTTGCCTGATCATAGATCAGATGACCAACATGAGAATGGTAAATGAGATGGCACAATGTACGGCCCATAGGATTCCTATACGAGGGCATGGCATAATACAATATTTAAGTGACAAGATGTAGCAAGCACCTGCAATGCCCACATAAATGAGCGTGAAGTTTCATCTCGTAGAATAACACATCCAAAGAATATAGTATTTCCATGGTTATCCACACCAAGCCAAACACCAAGAGGCCTATTGTAGGCATACAAGTAGTATGTTGTGTCAAAGACAACAACATCTCCAAATACTTTGTATGCATTAATAGACTCCCCATAAGACCATGCAATGTGTTCAAGCTTGTTACTCTCATCCAATGTATAATCATAGCAAAAGTCTGGGTTCTTGTCTTTCATTGCCTTGCAGACCTTCAGAAGTTCAGTCCCTTCACTTTCTTCGTTAAAATTCTTGGAGGACTGCAGGAAATTTCTCAAGTCCCTCTCTGTGAATGTCAGTGTACCTGGTTTTGCTCCCTTTTCCATTTCAAGTGCTCTCATAATAAGTTGGACATTGCAACCAGCCTTTGAGAGAGCCAAGATGCGCTCACGGTCAACTGCCGAGATGTTTCTGTAGGCTGGAAGATATCTGACTTCATTGCTGTCCAGTAACACATGGTTATGCACATTGCTGAATTGAACTACTACCCATCGTGCAAGTCCCGACTTGACATCCTTCTTTATCACCATCTGGGCTTCACAATTGCATCGTGACGATTTCTTGTTTCTTTGACGTTTCAAGTCTGCTGTTTTCCTTGGCAGGTTCAGACCTGCACGGTGGCAGACAAGTTCCCTCTTATAAACCCCCAAAGGATGTGTCTGGCTTCCCTTTGAGCGTTCTCGCCTGATAGAGAAGCCATTCTTCCTAGCAAAGCTGCAGTAAAATTCTTCCGCTTCATCATCACTACGGAAAGATTGTCCAACATATGGAGTCATGTCAATTGTTGCAATTTCCAGTGGAGGTTGCGGTGTTCCTGGTAGGACTGCTTCTGAAGGGCCTCCAGTGTCCAGTAATAAACCATCTTCTTCCCCTTCTACCCTGATATAACACTGCACATCCTGGCAAGGGCACCGACGCCTTCGAATTAAGCAGCCACCTTCCCTGGAAGATGTCTTTGTTTTTGTCATCTGTTTAGGTTTATTCGGCAACTTGATGGACAATCCACTACCTACAACTGGAAAATGAACTAATCTGAGATATCCACTAAGTCTGGAAAGCGAAGAACAGGTGAAAAATCCAAATTCTCGTATGAAGCTGGAATGACCAGAAAACACAGTGATAGCATCTGAAAAGCGAATTGCTTTAAATAAACCAGAAATCGTCAGTACTATTTAATCATCCATCAAGAGAATCTACCGGGTTCCTGCAATCTAATCCTTGCTTTACCCCTAAACATTAAAAAAAAATCTGGGATTTAATGCAAAAAGGAGGTAGTTAACCAACCAGAGAATCTGTATGTTCATAAGAAAAGCCCAATCACCTGTCCCCACACGTGCACCGCAAGATACTGCATTATAGAAAAAGAAGATGCTAAAACTAAGGCATCACCTTTTTCACAATAAGCAACACAAGACAGAATTATAAGAAGCGGCAATCATAACATTAAACTATCAGGGTCTTTTCTTTCTACAATAGACCTAGCAAAATAAAGCAACCGAAAATTACAAGACCCATTCCGGCAGGCAATTACAAAGAACAGAATTGAACAGAGAGAGAGAAAGAAACATTGGGGGAGGAAAGGAAAAGTTTTTAAGGACACGTTCAAAATTTCATCACCTGGATCTCGAAATTACTGGCTGAAGCATCGCCAGGAGAGAGGAGGTGTCCAAAAGGCACCCAAATGGAGTCGATAGCGCTGCGGATCAAGTGGTTTAGGGTTTAAAGGCGAGGGAGATGGTAGGAGCAGAGCATCGTCACGGTCCTTTGTGGGGCATTTGGCATCTGAACCTCCACCACGAGTCTGCTTAACGGCCAGCCGGAGAACGATCGGATTCGATCGGAAAGCTGGCCTCGACGCCGGAGCGACGGGGGAGAAGGAAGTGGGAGGGATTGGAGGATTCGCGGCGGCGGGTAGGAATATCACTTTGGCGCACCCCCCGGGCCACGACGAGAGAAATCCGGGAAATGCCAAATGCTAAGCGTACTCACGGCGGTACGATCAGTATTCCACCTGCCGACGCGGGCCCTACTTTCCACTTTTACTCACAAATGGCTCCCGTTATCGAAATAGATTTGAAATAGTGCTCAAAATTTAAACGGAAAGAGATAATCCCATTAACCCTAATTTCTATTCTAATGTGCACTTGCTAGGTTGATGTTATAAACTTTAGTTATCTGGTGAAACATGAACCTTTACAATTGCAATATTATGCTATGTTATATTCAGGTTTATATTTGCATAGTTATCCCTTCTATTAATCATCAAGATACCCTTGATGCATATGCATAGTTTTTTTTTTTTTTGGTAACGAGGAAATCTCATCCCGTGTGATTTTGTGGGCTCAAAGATTGGTGTTCGTGAACTCCAAGATCAGGACTGGTAACTCCTACTTTATGTACCGTATCGCTTTACCTCACTTGACCGGAAAAATTCGGACGTACACATTCGAGGATTGCATTAGATCAGGTAACCCCCCCCCCCCCCCCCCCAAGAATCGAACTCGGGACCTCTTGACGCATATGCATGGTTGTACTCGTAATCTTTCTACTTTTTATACCACTGGAATATGTTACGAAAAATTGTAAACAATTGAAAGATGTCCATGAGACATGTCATCTCATTATAATATCTTTGTGAACCTGCCATACTTGAGGTCATAAGATCTTGAATTTTAAATCTCAAGGTCAAGTTGTGACCTGATCGACGTACTTCTATTGATAACATGTTGTTATGATTTAAGGTAATAGATTCAAAAACACAGTTTGTGTTTGAGACGTAGAATCTCAAATTTTATATTTGAATTTGGTTGCCAAATGATAGCTATACTTCTAGTGGCAAATTGCGGTTCTCAGTTAAAATTATTAATTTATTGGATTCCTTTGTTGTTGGTCATACATGATGCATGAAATCCCGATTTCCGAAATTGACACTAAGTTTTCGACATGAGAATTCTACATAACATTGTAAACTAAAACGAAGAGTTCATAAAACTGCTTGTTTTACCTCACTTTTGAAATGCAAAGTTTCAAGTTCTCGATTTAAAGCCAAAGTCGCAACAAATTGGGAGTATTAAACAATTCGTTTATTATAGTTCACACTTGAGATGTAAAATCCTGAATTCTATATTCAAAGCTGAAGTTGCGATGGAATAGTTGTTCTTCATGTTGGTACCAATAATATGTTGTTGACAAATAAATGATTAAACTTTTGCCAGTTAGTAATGAGATAGCATACTTCAGTATGTAACATGCCATTATCAAGTAAGGCATTATGTTCAAATAACACCTTACAATACTCCAAATAAGACCTTTTCACAACATATGTTAACGCTATCATGTTGACCAAAAACAGCCTGAAAAGGATGCTTTGAAGAAAATTCTGATAATCCAAAACGCTGTGGATTATGAGGCTGTTCGATCATAACCAAGGGCAACCGCCCCATGAACTCCCAACTCTTCATCACCTCATTATACGAACACACATGACCTTGCAAAATGGTTCAAAAGCACAGAGAATGCACAGGTTGGTTTTCGTAGCTAAGCATCACTCTCGTAGAGCAAAAATAGTGTTAGTCCAAAGCTAAAATTCGAACATGTTCACTAGATTAAATCATATTCTTCCCTCCATTTTGTCTGCTGCAATCGTCATATCCTTCCCTGCAGTCCACTTTACTGGCATAAAATAGAACACTATTAAGCAAGCAAAAAAAGGGACCCAAAAAAGGACCAGAAAAAAACAGAAGTCGGTTCATGTTGGTCCTAATTCACTGGCTAAAAGGAAATCACATTGCAACGGCAATAAAGCCAATAGAATGCCATGCTAAAGCTAAATTCTTGAGCAACAACTTTTATTGCACTCCATCCACTCATGGCATAAGCTTCAAAGTCAGAACTGATACAAAATTGAAGAAACCAGACCATCTATCGGATTTTATAAGGCACCAGCCATCACCAATCTAATTGTACAAAACATAAACATTAGTCAAAATTTTTCGGGACCAAATAGATGTGTCGATAACAAAATAAATAATAGTTAGAAATACAACCCAGCAAAGAATACCAGCCTCACTCCTTGGGGGTGTTGCTCGACTAATTCTGAAAGATCTGCTCACCGCCGAAAATGGATTTAGAACCGCAGCCTGGTGAATTAGAAAAGAAGCTAATGAACTCATGGTATCCGCGACCGATTAAAGGAGCCAGTAGAGCTCCCATCTAGTCCAACTATTCCACAACAGGAGCAATTATACACATCTGAATGACGGATTAATCAAATACAGAGCTGTTGGAGCGAAGTCTCAAGCCAAGAGCAAGTTCCTTAACTGCAATAAGCTGACAAACCAACATGCATTCTTTCAGCAAACGATGCCGGCCCATTTGTTGATTTCACTCAAGACTGTTCGTTCCTCGTGTTCTGTTGGGGGAAGAAGGTTCCAACTCTTCTTGCGTGTCACCGGTCTTTGCTTCCTGTGGAATTCAAAGCCACGGAAAGCATGACTGTTCAAATCGTCAGATCTTTGAATGTCTCTAATTTTCCATTCAAGGAATCTGGATCCACAATATCAGCTTCGTGATGGTTTACACGCCCATTTTCTGGCATGTTACATATATTCTGATTATTAACTTTGGCAATAACTGAGCTATGTATGCCACCAAAATGCGTCGAGTACGGAAAATATTCTGCACACCGAGTTCTCCATCCTGTAAATAGAAAAGAAAACATGAAAAATTAAAATGAAAAAGATTAAACATATATTCTACATTGACAAGCGGATGAAAAAGAGAACCATAGCTCCAAAAAAACCCAGAATTCAGTGACAATTTATGTGCTGGTTAATTTTTTTTTCAGAATAAAGGTTTTTCACTTGTTTCTGTTCAAACAACTAACAGGGTGGGAAGACCTTCACTTTTAGGTTTTTTTGTCTCAGAAATCTATTTAGAAACAAAGGATGTGTTTCAACTGAAGTTCTGTTTTAAAAAATGCAATAATTCAAAAGAATGGTAACTCCTCTGCGTTTCAATTGATGTTCTGTTTCAAAAATACTTCCCCAACTATCTGCTGTGAAGTGCGATGGTTTATCTCTCCCCTTCCTGGAGGAGGTGGTCTTCCAGACAGTCTTTCTCTGGCAGGTGACAGCACCATGTCCAGATGGGCTTCCCCTATTCTATCAAAGGTGCTGAAACATCATTAAGCGGGACTTTATGGCTGCAACAGAGGAGTTTCAAGAAGGTAGAGTTCATTTGGGAGGCATCGACAAAACATTCTTGGTGCTTATACCTAAGAAGTCTGGGGCTGTGGAATTCAAAGACTTTCGGCCTATCAACTTCCTTAAGGTTCTTACAAGATCATCACCAATGTCTCAGCAGGGAGATTGATTTCAGTGATGGACAAGTTAGTCAATCATTACCAGGGATCTTTCATCAAAAGGAGACACATTCTAAACAACTTCTTAGTAGCGCACGAGTGTATCTATGCCTTCAAGCAACAAAAGAGGAAGGGAGTGGACCAGAAGTTGGATTTTGAAAAGACGTATGACAGGATCAGCTGGTAGTGTTTATTTGATGTACTTCAAAGGACGGGCTTCGGGCACAGATGGGATTGCTTCGATTAGATCTTGTGTTACTTCAGCTTTCTTTGCGGTCATTATCAATGGGAAACTTCTTGACTGAAGCAGTAGACGCCTTAGACAAGGGGAACCTCTCTCCCCCCTTCTCTTCGTGCCAATGGCTAGTGTGGTTAGTAGGTCGTGGATGAAAGTTAAGTTGGCTGGTTTACTACTTTACTTAGAGGCTTCTCAGTGGGTAGGAGTGGTCCCATCATCTCCCATCTTCAATATGCCAATGAACTGAAGGTTTAACTTCTGTAAGAGCATCTTGACGGTTTTTTTTTTTGGGGAGGGAGGGGGGTTGAATTTAGAGGACAACTTTATGCAGGGTAGCTACTTTGTTGGGGTGTGCCATTGGTACTTTCTCTATCTCTCACCTTGACCTTCCCCTTCCACCAGGGGCCTGATTGGAGACCCATCATTCAAAGATACAAGTCCAGGTTGGCGGGATGGAAGGCGAGATTGTTATCTTTTGGGGGCTAACTCACTTTATGTTCAGCGGTTTTGGACAGTCTACCCACTTATTTTCTCTCTATCTTTCGCATCTCTAGCTCAGTGGTTAGGACTTAGGAAGCTACACTATTCAATGCAAATTCTTCTGGCATAGGTCTAAAGAGAAGTCCAGAGATTGGCATGATATTTCCTGGGGTAAGATCACTCTACCAAAGAAGCATGGTGGATTGGGGCTGAGGAATGTCAACAACTTCAGCATGGCTCTCGAGTAACTAGCTATGGAGGTTGGGCAAAGGAGATGGACGGGTTTGGTCTGTAGTC
Source organism: Colocasia esculenta (assembly GCA_014218235.1). Lineage (NCBI taxonomy): Eukaryota > Viridiplantae > Streptophyta > Magnoliopsida > Alismatales > Araceae > Colocasia > Colocasia esculenta. Next base: position 10,791,730 of record CM024754.1, on the reverse strand, counting down.
ATTAGGTGTCGTTACTATGCTTCTAGGGTCTAGGACCTAGCACAACCACCGTGGCACAGGACTTCCCCCATCTGGCGAGGTGTTTTATGCAGTAGAGATCTCATTGCTACTGGAGTTTGGGTGAAGTTAGGGGATGGCCAGAAATGCCTCTTCTAGAAAGACAGGTGGTGCGCTGACTTCACCCTAGAGTCATTGTTCCCCAGTCTCTTTGCCATTTCGGTCAACCCCCTAGCTTCAGTGGCACAGACTTTTGATCATCAAATCTCGAGAGGTGCCTGGGCTCCTATCTTTAGACATTGCTTCCTTCTTGAGGAGGAGGACTTCCAGGATTTGATGAGCCATATACTACCTCATCACTTGCAGGATAGGACATATGGACCTGAAGATGAGTGAAGGGAGGAGCCTTCTCAGTCAAGACAGCTTATGATGTTTGTTCAAATGGCAGTGCTTGTTTGCCTTTTTGCAAGATGTGTGGAACCCAGTCAGTCCCCTTAAGGTTGAGGTCTTCATGTGGAGGATTACTTAGGGGAGGCTTCCCAAGAGGGATAAATTGATCTATTTTTTGCCTGACTTGGACTAGACATGTTTGTGTGGAGTCCACGAAGAGCCTCTAGATCATCTTTTTGTAGGCTGCTCCTATTCTCGGGGGCTTTGGAGAATGATTGCACAGAGGTCTGGAAGACCTATCAACTTGTGGGATGATGTCAATTCCTTGTTTAAGGCATGACATAGACATTGGTTCCTCAAGGCGGACAAGATTGTTTGGTGGCTCATCCTTCACCCCGCCTTATGGGTGGTTTTCTCTTTTCTTTCTTTTTTGGGTGGGGGTGGGGGGTGTTGGGGATGAAACCACCACATATTCAGGAGGGAGTCCCAGTTAGAGGAGCCGTTGCTCCATTTTGTTTGGCATAAGGTGAAGGAATGAGCAGTCAATCAGGCTAATGTAAATTCATCGTGTTGTCCTCTTTTGAGATTTTGGCTGGGTAGAGAGCTTTACACCTTCTTGGTGTTCCCTTTTTGTATAGGTGCTGTGGGGTGGATTCTTTTTGGGTGTTTTTTGGCCCACCTACACTTTTACATTCTCTCTCTCTCTTAATATATACATGTGGTACCATCCACTTTCAAAAAAAAAAAGCAATAATTCAAAGGAACGGTACCCCTGTTAGAACTACAAATTCCATCTTCAGCTGCCTATATCCTTCTCTCGGGCCGCACTATCGACCTGCATAACAAGTCACACTCAAGGTTGGGCCTTCCAGTTAGACTGAGCGTAGGGGTGTAAGAGAACAGATTTGCTCAAAGAACCACCGTGATGGGTTCAGAAAAACCTGGGTGCCACTGCTCATTCATCCAAGCAGGCAAGCCAAAAGCTTGAACAAAATTTTAGGTTTGGTGAGTAAGTGAAAATGATTTGAGCATTTTTTTTTTGTTGGTAGCCTAGTGGTCAAAGGCCACAGACGCCCCCCCCGATATCTAACCCGGGTCCCGTCCCACCCATGGAAGGCAGGATCGGAATCGGGATCGGGATCGACCAGGCTCGATCCGATCCTGGATCGGATCGGATCGCAAGATCCCATGGATCCAAGGGAAGTCTGGCCGATCCTGGATCGGCCAGTTTATAAAATGGTTTTTTTGGGGAAAAAATTCAGGAAAATTCAGGAAAAAATAGAAAAAAAAACAGCAAAAATGAGGAAAATCTGATAAATTGAAAGAACTAATATTTGCATAAAAAACCAATCATACATGCATTCATAATATATGAACATAAGATTTTGTGTATTATTACTACTATAATAATACAAGAAAAGTATAAAATATTAAGACTTGGTGTATTATTACCTAAATACCATTTAAGTAAATGTTAAAATCTGTAGTTTCATTTATTTAAGATATTACATGTAAATAAGGAAATATCCCCCATTTGAATCCAATAAAAATATTAAAAAAATCACATCTCTTACTAATAAAAAGTCAACTCTCCCATCCAAGAAGAAAGTCGCAATTTTGTGATTTTATCAAAGTAGCAACTTCTAATCTCTCATATTTGACATATTTAAAATTTTATAATTCAAATAAGTCTAATAAAATACTAAAAATCTAAAGTCCAACAAAAAAAATCAAACGTGCATATGACTTCTCCAAGAAGCCGCTCTCTTACTGACAGCACTAAGTCTACTTGAGACCTCTTAGGATTAGGTCAAACTAAGCTATCATCACCCAACTCATGAGTGTCATGAGTTGGGTGATGGTAGCTCAATTTGACCAAATTCTAAGAGGTTTGGATGATGATAACTTAAGTTTGACCAAATCCTGAGAGGTCTCAAGCAGACTAAGTGCTGTCAGTAGGAGAGTGGCTCCATTGGAGAAGTCACATGCACGTTTGACTTTTTTTACCGGACTTTGAATTTTTAGTGTTCCATGTGATTTATTTGAATTATCAAATTTTTAGATAAACTAAATTACGAGAGATTAGAAAGTTAGCATTTCGCTAAAATCACCAAAATCGCGATTTTCTTCTTCGATGGGAGAGTTGACTTTTTATTGTAAGAGATTGATTTTTTTGATATTTTTATTAGATTCAAATGGGGGGTACTTCCTTATTTACATGTATATCTTAAGTAAATGAACTACAAATACTAACATTTACTTAAATGATATTCAGGTAAATAAGGAGATCCTGACAACCCTGCCTGAAGAGGATCCTGAAGGTAGCCTGAGGGAATCGACCTGGATCAGTCTGGATCGACTGAATCGAGCCGGGATCGATCGATCCCGGTTCGACTCGAGCGATCCAACTCAGATCCTACTGAGTTGGGTCGATCCAGCGGAAATGTGGGGTTTTGGGGGGCTTCAAGGGGGAATCGGTCCTTGGGGGGTCGATCCGATCCGGGATCGAGCGATTCTGGCTCGATCCCGCGATTCTTCCTTCCATGTCCCACCAGGTGTCCAACCCACCTACAGGTGGGGGACATGATACGAGCATTAAGTATGCTTGGCAATTTATACTTGTGAATGATCTCAATTGAGACTTGATTACAAACATCTTTTATTCCACATTTTCGTGCTCATTTCGAAACTCACCTAGGAATCGTTTATATTCTTTTAAAATTTTAAACATGTAACTACGAGGAACCTCTTTCTATTCATTTTGCACATTTATCTAGGGTCATGAACTATGATTGTTTGATAATCAAAGAGTTCAAATTACGCAACAAGCCAGATTTGAATGGTGTAGACCTTTAACGACAGATATCCAGTCAACCTCCCACAATGCTGAACCCAGAACAGCATCTGAGAGGGGGCATGCCGAGAGACTATGCTCATCAAATGCTTAAACATAGAAAGTGTGGGGTGAAGAAATGGTAGACAGGAGAAAGAGATGAGATGAGGGTAGAAGGAAATGAGCCACCGGAAATGAGCCACCACTTTTGGAACATCGACACCTAGATCGATGGGAGATAAGACAAGGAACCCAGTGAGAGGCACAAGAAGGAAAGGTAGAGAAAGAAGGAAGTGTGGGTGGACGAGCTGGTGGTAAGCCATAGAATTCATGATGCCTTCAATTCCTCACTTTCACAGAATATGACATGTCTATGCCACCGCAACTGACTGTTTCTTCTCCACTTTAATTCCTTTGCCCGTGATGCAGAGGAAGAACAAAAGATCTCCAACTCTTTCACTGAATCGCCAGATTCCAACGACACTGGAGAAAGAGGAAGCATGAGGAAGGGGGAGGGGGAGAGCAAACAGAGAGGAAACATGCAAATAAGCTGTCAAATAAAAAGTAAGCTCTGAGCCTCCGACTTGTCCACACCCACACCCAGAGGAAAGTTTCTCAAAGAGTAACCAAACATATAAGATATCAACTCAAAACAGTTTAAGAATCCATTTTTATTTCTTGTTCCCCGACCAACCAAGCTTCTAAGTTCTAACAGATATTTATAATGGCAGCATGCAACTGCATGACAGAAAAAAAGTAGTAGCACTTGTTAATTGTTATGATATCAAAACATCACTTACTGGAAGCAGCATCAGGATCCTTAAAGACTGATTCTAGAAGTTTGTGCAAAGCAATACAATCTTTAAGCTTCCATGTTTTGACTGGTCCAAGTGCTGCATCTCTGTTTCAGAAATAAAGATCTTAGTATGTCTTTGTCCTTCTCCAAGGCAAAAAATTGTTGCAGACTTTTTGCATTGTGGTAAAATCACCTTGAGACTGGTTTATTGGTCGAGTCCTCGATTAACTTAATTGCTTCAGACTTCTTTTCAGGCTCCAGGACATACAACATTTCGGCCACTGCTGCCCTGTGCATTAAGGAATCTACAAATAAAGAAACAGAGACATCACCAAAAAAGTCAACATGTGTCACTAAAATGCTCTTAGTATCAAAAAGTACAGACCTTCATGTTTTTCAAGAAAAGTCTGATTGGCTTCGATAAGAGTCTTTTCGTGGAGTTGACTGCAAAAGAATAGTATTATAATTCCGCAGAAGTGCCTAGAATATGCAAGGGAGAAATAGAAAGCCCAGAACAAACACCTAATATCAGGTCGCTCTGCTTCTAAAACTTGCCAAACAAGTTTCTCTGCATCTGTTGCCGGAGCTGAAAAGCTGCTTAGTTTATGAAAGAATCTTATCTGTTGAAGAAATATAAAAAAGAATAAATCCCCCTCTAAGGTGACATTTTCTATAAAAGGACTTTTGCATATATATACCCCTACAATCATCGCTATTTGCATGTATACCCCTGATCTACATCGATTGTCTGAAATATCCCTGATCTGTCACAATGGTTGCAACTATACCCATATAGGGGCATACATGCAACAGTGTTTTTAGTTTTTTTGGCACATACCCCTGTAAAGGGTATAGCTGCAACTATTACAGAAGATTAGGGGTATTTCAGACAATTGATGTAGATCAGGGGTATACATGCAAATAGCAATGTTTGCAGGGGTATATATGCAAAAAATCCTTCTATAAAAGTGGAAGCAGTAAGTAGATACATGATGGCTGTTGACTGAGATCTCTGATCAGTTGCCATTAAGTATGAGTTTAAATATTACTAAAGCACCAGATGATATAGTTCAAATTAAACCCTAAACTCAGCATTACCTTAAAGTTCTACCCACTGTTGATCTAAGTCTGAAGATAATGGAAAGGAACATAACAACAAAATGAAAAGTAACAGTGCGAAGGCAAGAATGATTAATAACTCCCTGAAAAAGGATTTTAGTTGCCATTCCCTGAAAAAAAAGTACTCTCATTCCAAGAAAGTAATAAAAAATGGAATCATGGAACAGAAAGATTATTACAGAAGAAAAAAAATGCATTAAAAACATAAATGGAAGAGCTTCCTGGATATAAATGTCAAGATAAGGTAACAGTGATGCCCTTCTGAAGTGATAAGCATGGAAGATGAAGAAGAATATGATCATACTAATGTTCCAGATTATGAAAATATGGAAACAATGAATAAGTATTGTCCTTCTGAAGTGATAAAGAAGAAAAATCTAGTAAAATTCAAGATTATGAGAATGTGACTATAGTGAACATAGCGCCTGTCTATTGATGCTCAAAATTGTTTGAATAAGTTTTTCCCCCTTTTTGCAGCTTCAGAAGAAGAAAATCTTCATACTCTCTAAATTGACAAATAAAACTAAGCTTCTGCAGCTCTAGCTCAAGACATCTGAAAGATGATTCAAAAAACAAACCCTCTCTCAGGCAATGATCTAATTCTAAGAAAAAATTATTAATACTTATATTTTTAAATTTTTATCCAAACTATGACTGCTTAAATCACTATATTTCCCCAAATTGCTGGGCACCAGGAGAAGACTCTTTCTTTTGGAAGGTGCAGAGGCACATTCATTCCTACCTAATAAATGTGTAAGGAAAAAATAACAAAGCAAAGAAAGGCACTTAGGGCCTAATTCCTTTTGAACATTGTCAAAACTTCTAACCTTCTGTCCACAACTAATTGCTTCATTTCTTGATTTGACCTACCAACGAGTGATCCCACATTTATGCATTCCTCATACAAGTAATAGGATAAGTCTTCCACTCTATGTGAAGCCTACATTTTTACAAAAAAAGTGATCCAAGGAGCAATAACAATAAAGGGGCTGTGGCCTACTTCCTACCAGATAGAAAGCTTTTTCCCCACTTCTGGTTGGGGTTGGAAGGAAGGTGGACTTTATTGACTTAATTGAACAGCTTTTTCATACTGTGGCAGACGCCCTGAAAAAAGGGGGAAGTAAACAGACACAGGTCAAATGTGGTGCAGGAGGTTATTGTCCAACTTATCTGAACAGCTTCACACTGGCAGAAGCCCTAAACAAGGAAAAATAAAGAGACCTTTCTTGGGTGTAGATGGTGTGAGGAGGTTGTTGCTAAGTGCTAATAATCCACACTAATAGCTCTTCCAGCTATTCTGTCTTAACCGTTTATGCATTTGTTGGACCCTCAAAAGTCCCTCCTTTCTGAAGGAAAAGAAAGAAAGAAAATAAAATAAAAGAATAGAAGAAAAGAAAAAGATAAGGAAGAATAAAAGGGAGGAAGGAAGGCCACACATTTTCTGGAGTAAAAAAGCTGAAGGAGAAGGGGGGGGAGGCTTTGCTTGCCACCTCATATTGAAAACATGGGGGGTGTTAAGACGGGCTTTCTTGCCACCTCATACATGGGGGAGGCAAGGCTTCGGGCTAGCCTCCTTGCTACTTCATACTTGAGGAAGGCAAAGCTTGACACTGGCCCCCTTGCCAACTTATACCTGGGAGAGGAAAGGCTTGAGGCTGGCCCATCGCCACCTCATACTTGGAAAGGGAAGACCCTGAGACTGGCCTTCTTGCCACCTCACCCTTGGAAAAAGGAGGGTCTGTGGACCCCACCCTTCCCTCACATAAATATAAAGCGGAAGAAGACAAAAGAGAAGATGGAGGATGACCTCTCACAACACCTCATAGTGGGCCGTGGACCCCACCCTTCTCTTGCGTGAGGATAAAGAGGAAGAAGATGAAGGAGAGGAGGAAGGGACTGACCTCTCTCATGCCACCTCATAGTGGGCTGTGGACCCTTTTGTTTTCTTGTATAAAAAAGAGATGAATAGGAGAAGGAGAAAGAGACAAAGAGGAAGAGAGAGGAAACCCCCACCAGTGCATGTAACCGGTGGGAGTAGGGGGTGAATCCCCTCCACAGCCCACCGGTTCATGCAACCATATCTGGTCGCAATCACCTGAATTTCTTTTTAGAATTATCACGATGGGCATTATTAAGACATCTTGTGGCAATTAATCAAGGGTTCTCGGTTAATTAACCGATGTAATTAAAACCAACTAAGGTTTGTAGAGAGAGGTGAAGCACCTGGATCAGCAATCCTATGCTTGATCCAATACAAGTGTTCCTCAAGGGTTCATCCCAAAGAACCCTCACTGATGAAAAAGTGATGAGATAAACACACACTCAACAATCAAATTTAAGGAAAAACAACACCAAGCATCATGAATAAAATTCTTCTTCCTAAAACATCATTTTACACCTGTAAAGTTAACCCCCATGTCCGGTAAATTTTGAAATTAAGATCCAGCAACAAAATACACTATGTAGGCTCATCTTGTTTCTTGTTTCTTCCATTTGCTTCCTTCTTACTTATAACATGACAAGTTTCCTCAAATCCACAATAAATAATAATGAAAAATAGAGGGGGGAAATGGCTTACCATGCACCGATGTGAATCAGGATGATTCTCATCCAAAGACAGCAGCTGCTTAACAGCCTGCAGAGTACATTGAAACGAGGTTAAAGTAGCCTATAGATAGCATATTGTTTCTGTTGTTAGTCAACAAGCACAGTCATACAATAAAAACAATACACGATAGGGGATTACTTATGTTGAAAGAGAAACAAGAGGATCCTTTCTTTGCTTTTTTTTATCGAGAACTAGATGACATACAAGAGTAAAAGTTCTCGGACAAAAAAACCCTGTATATACAGAGTATTGATGGCATTATGAGCTCCTTCAGAAGCAAAAAGGGGATCCTTTCTTATATTTGCTTTTAATCTTTTAATTTGACATTCTATTACCATAGATGATGAAAGTTTGTAAATAGTCCCCCTCCAGAAGCCAAAGGAAGCATTCTTTCTTATATTACTTTTTGATCTTTTAACTAAGATAAGGCAGTAAAAATAATAATATGGACTTATGTAATTAGATGATATTAGATAATTTACACATTGACTTAATCTAGAAGATGGAAGTCTGGGGATCTATAAAGTTCATATAAAGTGTATTTGATTCATGAACTTCTAATAATTTAGATAATGAATACTGCACTAGTATTTATTGTCCACATAAGCCTAATCCAGAAGATGGAACTTTTCACATTGGATGAATTTATTCATGAAGATCCAATACTCTGGACAATGAACACTGCACTGCACTAGCATTCATTATTGACATCAGCCTCAACAAGTCACTCTGGAGTCATCACAAGATCACAACAGCTAAGATCTACATCCAAATGAAGGATCCAATAAGCCTAAATATTACAAGCTTCAGCCTGCCTGACGTGAATCATCCATTGTACCTCAATGGTAACTTTAAACAGGAAGGACATGCCAAAACTCCCCCAATATAGACATTGACAAGTAGAACATAACATCCTCAGTTACAGAATCAGTATCAAGCAAACTGCGACAGTCCTCAAAAACATTAACTCTGGGCTACCTAGGAACTGCTGTCAGATACAACCTAAAATGACTTCAGAGAATTTGTGGCAAGAATTGTCCTTTTTGGTTTAATCAATTACTATCAATCCAACTTCCTACAGTGACCTAAACACGTCCCACTATAAAAAAAAACTTAAGTACTGCAATGCCAGGAAGTTCAACTTGTTCAGTTTGTCTGATAAACTTGCAACCTGACAAAAAAATCTCAATCTGAGTTGTCCTAGATTGATTCCTTTTCCAGTACTTTCTCATAGCTGTTCAGTCTCTTCATCTGTCTTTTCAATCCTTTTGCTTTACTGCCATGTCTTTCTTACAATTTTCTGTCCTGTTAGAACACAGTTTGTTTTGAGCATCAGGCCTCTATAAAAATTGAATTTTGCAACTCATTAATTGTTTGTTATTTTCCTTGTCTTTTCTCGGAAGTTCAATTTCCTCGTCAGAGGCCATTTCAAAGAATCAAAATATCACATTTAGATCTGATGAGGCATTCTTGGGGTGATTTTGTATCTCAAGACATTTGAGACAGCTCAACACTCTTATAACGTCAGCAAATAACCTTTGAGCTCTAGTTGTTTTTTGTCATTTCTTCTTCTTTTTTTGAAAAACTTGCACCCCACCCCACCTGGACTCAAACCCCCCCCCCCACACCCAATGTCCATCCCGTCTACAAGCGAGGGACCATTTTTTTTTGTCATCTCATCCAAAATATACTCTGCTTTATATGAAGGCCCCCAGTAGGGCTGCCAACGGATCTCCGATTTCCGTTTAGCTGACCCGTTTCCGCATTTTTTATAGGATGCGGAACTCCAAAAAAAAATTTCTGATAACTTAGCGAAAGCGGAAATGGATATCCTAATTCTTATAGGATGCGGAAGCGGAAACACCCAATTCCGCATCCGCTTTTCTGTTTCCGTTTTCGATAACTTTTTAATATATAATATATAATATTTTTATAATAAAAGCTCCTCAATCTTGAAACTTTGGTTATTAAATTTTTAACTTACTGTCCCTGACCTTCAATCTATATGTAAATGCCATCTATCATTGTCCCAATTATTGGCTAGTGGTCACTCTCTCGTTCCATCATATATGGCAAGGTTCAAGAACAAGGGGATCGGAGCCGGATCGGCCAGCCAAAACCCGATCGGATCAGCTGATCCCGATCCGAGACCGAGCGATCCGGGCCAATCCCAAATGAGGCAGGGGGTGGCCGGATCGACCCCTTAAAAAAATTGGTAAAAAAAACAGAAAAAAACATAAGGATTGAATTTATTAACTGAAATATATGAAAATAAAGTGTATGACACAAAGATAGTAATGTATAAAGTATAAACATAATTAATATGTATATGAATCATACGATCATATATTCGTGTACATTACCTTATTTACCTGAACATTATTTAAGTAAATGTTAGCGTTTGTAGTTTCATTTACTTAAGATATTGCATGTAAATAAGAAACACCCCCTATTTGAATCCAATAAAAATATCAAAAAATATATATCTCTTACTAATAAAAAGTCAACTCTCTCATCCAAGAAGAAAATCGTGATTTTGATGATTCCATCAAACTAACGTCTTTCTAATCCCTCATAATTTGACTTATCTAAAATTTTTATAATTCAAATAAATCCACTAAAACACTAAAAATCAAAAGTCTGGTGAAAAAAGTCAAACGTGCATATGACTTTTCCAAGGGAGCCACTCGCCTACTGACAGCAAATAAGTCCTGGTCGTAGGAGAGTGACTCCCTTGGAGAAGTCACATGCACGTTTGACTTTTTCACCGAACTTTGAATTTTTTGTGTTCTATTAAATTTATTTAAATAATGAAATTTTTAGATAGGACAAATTACGAGGAATTAGAAAGACATTATTTTGATAAAATCACCAAATTGTAATTTTCTTCTTGAATGGGAGAGTTGACTTTTTATTGGTAAGAGATATATATTTTTTTGATATTTTTATTGGATTCAAATAGGAGATACTTTCTTATTTACATATAATATCTTAAGTAAATGAAACTACAAATACTAACATTTACTTCAATGATGTTCAGGTAAATAAGACCTGAAATCAGCCTGGACTCAACTTGGAATCGGTCTGGACTCGGCCCCTGGCATAGTTAACCCAGATCAGATCGGTGGGCCCAAAACAACCCGATCCCGATCCGCATGATTTTTGATACCTTGATATATGGTAGCTTTTTTCTCTAACAATCTTCATATTTACATATGTTGATTATCTATTACTCAACCATTATATATAACTACATGATTTTACCATCCTAATTTGATCTTGTCATACTTCATTTAGTAAGGGTCATTACAATGTACATGATGGAGAAGATATGGTAGAAAAGATTATTAAATTTACATTTGAAATTATTCATAAATTTAATAATCAATGTACTTGTAAATTTATAAATTAATTCTAATTATATAAATGTTGTTGCATCCGAAGTTTTCGTTTTGTGTCCGTTTCCGATTTTCCAACTCAAAGCGGAAATGGATGCGGAAGCGGAAACGCCCTTTTTCCGTTTCCGATTTTCCCCAGGGACTTCTTCAAGCTGCAAAAACACCCTTAGTAAGTATCCTAGCCAAGTTTACAACTAGTGATTCTTTTTCTCTGTTACTTGTTCAGAAGCCTAGAAGTTGGTACAGTCTGCATGCACATATCATTAGTTGATTTTTATGTGCATACTACTTTTTGTCCACCATTACATAGACACCAAATTTTGAAGTAAAGAAACTATGTGATGGTCCCCTCATTTATTATTCAGTAATATTTTAATATGGATTTGGGGAATCTCTACCAGTGGTAACATGCCAAGGACACATAACTGCAAACTGCTAGTTAAAAACTGAATATTCAACCACCGAAAGAAAGTGACCTTATTCTCTCAATAATATCAGACACAATCCACAGATCCCGAGTCCGTAAATGCAACAGGTGGAAAACTGGTGCACCTGAGGTTGTAAGGGATACCTGAAAAGTCAGCAGAATCTTTTGTCTTCTCATGTTTAGCTCAAAAGAAAGTACATGTGTCTCCAAGGACTTGGGTGAATTCTTTTTCAATAGTTTCAAATATTTTGTAGCCTCCATCAGTGGATCTTCCACCTGTAACAAATGGGGAAACAACCTTAACTTTCTCAAACCATGATGATTACTTTCACATTCTGCAAGAGAGAGGCTACAATAACATATGATACAAACTGAATCAACAACTAACAATGAAAAAATTTATAAGGAACCAAAAATGCCAAAGATCTAAGACACTCATGACTCACCTTCAACAGTTTCTCCCCGTGAGGATCTGGATCCACTGGTTTGCTATGCTGTCGCTTACCAGATTTAGAAACACCTGTAGAAGTTGATTCCTCCTCGTTCTTTTCTTTTTCTTCGGCCTCCTATAGGATATAGACAGCATCAGAAAAACCATACACGTAACAACAGCAAGAAAAAGAAAATCAAATGTGAAATTTTACTTTCTTGGCTCGGGCTTCTGCCTTTCTCTGTTTTTGTCTGAGTTTCTTTTTCTGAGAGGGATGCAATTTCGATGTTTCATCATCTTCCTCAGTTGCCGATTTTGAAGGAGAATCATACAACTTTATATAGCACCTGTCAGAAGAACATAGGACAAGAACTAGAGTCAAACCTCCCATGTGACAGGAATCTGAAACCCAATTTAACACAGTCTACTACTTCAACAGGGCAAATTTTCAAAAATAACTATCTTTGAATGCACAGGTACTAGAACAGTAAGTATCATAATTTATTTTTTTGAAACGTGGTAGTACAGAAGTATCATGATTTATAATTTCATAAACTCATAATTGTACAGCATTTCTTCATTATGTGTGGTTTCATACTTTTATAGAAATTTTCCAATATGTGCTGCATAGCCTTCATCACATGCTACATTTTACAAGAGCTAATCAACACACCAAAATCCAGCACTAGCCATTCAGACACAAGTACACAAAAGAAAGGGCAAATAATATACTAGAACAGCTAACTCTCTCAATGAATAAATTTCTTCAGCCAAGTGGACATGCAATCTTATCACACCCGCATATAAGATGATCAGGGGGAAAAGTATATTTTCTTTCTTCACTTACTATTGCCAACTATAACTACACTTAGCAACCCTTTTTAGGCAGCCATTAAGGGCAAAATGCTAAAAGGAGGGATGATGCATCTAAATTAGATGCACTTTTGACACCAAGGATGCATTTGATAGGCTCTTCTATGCATGCAGATTGATACAAGCACTTCTCAAATGACTAATAAATGAATGGATAAATTACAAGTACCTGATAGCTCCTGCAGCAGCCTTATGGAAGTATGCATGTGAATGCAACTGATCTTGAAATTTCAGCATTGCAACATAAGCACGCAAGGTCATTTTACGTAAACAGTATGAATGGAAGTCAAATTGATCTTCTGTCATATCTGCATAGTGCTTTTCAACAGCTAAGAACTTCTTTAATGCCCGGCCTAGATCCCCTTGGCGGAAATAGCTTTCACCAGAACCAAGTTCATACCTCCACACAATTCATACAGCCATAAGTTAAAATGTTCGAGAGGACTTATTTTTCATCAATTCTTATTTCAACAGTGGCCAATGTAATACGAACATACCACATGCACTGCATGTCATGCAGATTGTTGTGCTGATCCCCATCCTTTGTGAAAAGGACAGCTGTTTTATCAGCTAGATTCACCTTCAGGAAACAGAAACTCAAAACTCAATTCCAAACAACAAGTATCTAAAAGTAAAAAAATAGTGAAGAGAAAAATGTGAGGACAAGAAGCAAGTGTGGCTGAGCAATTCGAAAGAGGACATGGAAGGGTATACAAACCTGATCGGCTTGCAGCATGCGCATCACACACTCACTGTTTAAGAAACGATCTGCAAGGTCCATAGACCTAGCTTCGTCAGCTAAAGCAGCAGCAGCAGGCAAGTCACCAGCATGCTTCAATATTCTGCCCTGTAGCACAAAACATGAAAGGTCGTGTTTCTTATGTCTACTGTTTCATCTGAAATTGGCAATGAAAGACAAATTGCACCAAGTAAATGACGGACATGTCTGCATCTACACACCTGCATGCATTTTCTCTACAGCCTACATGGCAATGAAAGACAAACACGTGTACCTCCCTCTACACACATACATACATTTTCTCTGCTCATCTGTACACAGATGCATGTTCCTCCATGATGAACCTCAAGAAAACCTGTGCAAATGGTGGCTATCATGCCCTGCAGCTGTCCCTGGCAAGCTGCCATCAGAACAACAGCAGTGGCAAGCAGCAGATGTTGCTAAGTAAATTTCCACCATACAGCAGGGCTCCCTACTTTGCCTAGGCACATTCTTGTCCTCCCATCTATGTCCTGTACACTTCAGCCTCTCCACGAGCTGTCTCCCATTATGTATTGTCCTTTTACCCTCCACTATCATCTACCCCACCACCAATTTGTGAGATACCAAAATGCAGCCACCTAGGAAACAGTTCCATCACAGCAACAAGTATCCAAGTGGACTCAAAGAGTTGTGACTAGTTTCACAGAGGATTGAGAGTGATGTGAATGGATAATTTTAGGTTATTGAAGAATTCTCTGGGAAGTTGTTGAACCAACTAGGCTATGTTACAAAAAGCAGTCGATCTTGTTAGTTGCCTAGGCTGCCAAAGGCAGTTGTCTCAGAACACCTCCCTCATCCTGGCCCCCAAAAACTAGGATTGGCATGGTTGAATGAATAAATGCAGGCAGTTGATAGTATTGTACGCATGTATTTCAGTCATTTTGTGAATAAAATAGCCTATACTTATGAATTAAATACATCTTATTTTTTATTTTTAAATAAATTGTCATCTCAAATGCCGTAGGCCATCGTCTAGGTGTTTGAGGCTTGAGGCGACCCCTTGGTCACCTCAGTCACCTCTCACTTCTGACTACATGGCAACTAGCCAAGTAGTAGCTGAGGATGTCATGCTGCACTCTGTCAATTGGGTTTATCAAACCTTCTTCAGAGATGAGAGATCTTTAATGCGCAGTTTCACAGTTCAGGATCAGTGCAGAAGAGCATCACAAACCTGAGTAAACCTGAGAGAATCAGGATGTCTTAAGCTGCTAAATCAAGGGGCATAGTGGAGAACAATATATTTTTCAATTCTTCCACCAACAAGCGGTTGATGGAGGGAAGAGATGATCTCTATATAAGTTACATGAGTAATCTCAGTGCATTTGGTAAATAAGTGCTCTCAGATCTGACCTGAGACTTGAACCAGAAAGAAAACCAAAGTAATGTGGAGAATAGGAAACAGACCTCCAAGAGACTCTGTGCCTCAACCTAGTCTGAGCACCACTAAGCAATTCTAGATTATTGGGGAGAAATAAGTTCATATGAAAATGTTTAAGGTACCAAAGGGAGTGTAGTAGTAGTACTACACAATATGCAAAAGAAATGAGAGGGAAAAGATCATTCATAAAAACCAAAATACCTTTACGGAGTATAGGTCAATAACAGTAGGAGTGTGATCAATAGCTTCGTCGATTCTAGCAAGAGCAACATCATACTGACGACGTCTATCAAAATGCTGTATCACAATGGTTTTTCGAGATCAAAAATCAAACAAAGCAGAATGAAACTTTAGAATAAGATGAAACCAATGAAAATGTGATGTATAACCTGGGCCAACAAAAAAAGCGTCCACATTAGCGTTGAAGGAGGTTCTTTCTGAGCCCTGCAGTTCATGTAAATTCAGGTTTCTTTAGTCAAAAAGGATGAAAAACAAATTCCTAGCATTATTTCAAATGTTGTACCAATGCTGAGAAAACAGGAAAAAACATTGTGAGGATTTGCTGTAGAACACAATGATGAATAGTGTTCCTGTGAAAGGTATCTTGTGGAAGATTATTGATTCAGAATTTATTTGCAGATTTTCTGATCAAAAGAGGATGCCGAGGATCTCAACCACATAGTAAGAGACATGTTGTGGACTTTTTTAAGTATGTCATAAGTCATAACAGTATGTTTATGTCATGGAAGAATGGCAATGTGAATAGTATATCACATATGATGGTACAGAGATAAGGACAACTTCACAAATATATGAAAAATGAGAAAGGGTTCATGTTTATCCTAGCAAAAGCCACACCCAAGCTCCCTAATACAAGGAACCCATCTTTAAAAGGAAAGAAGACCAAACCTCCAAAAATCAAATATCAATACTATAAACAACCCATCCTTAAAAAGGGGGGAAGGCCAAACCTCCAAAAATCAAATATCAAACCTCATCGCTGGAACTGGCAGGTCTTTGGACTGATACCAAGAAATAGTGGGCATGACCAAAATTGTCCAGAAAGGGTACCATCAAATCTCTATTATTGTTGTTATCCTCGTATGGATAACTGATAATTCTCCTAACGATATATCCATTCAAACTCTTCTTTATGTCTAGATTCTTAGAACCACTAATGAAGATTTACCATCACAAGGAAATTTCCTGTTATTTATCAGCCTAGTTGCAAACATTCACCGACGGCATTATCTGCTTGAAAATTGTGAGTCTTTTTTCTTCTGAAAGTGGATGGCACCATGCTGTGTTAAATAGGAAAGAAAATGCCAATAGACAAAGGGAACAAGAAGTAAAAAGTCCCTCTATATAGGAGTACACATAAATGGTGTCACTGGGACCCACAATAAGTATATACATCCATATTGCAAATGAGAGTTGCCAACCTGAGAATGAATAAAAAGATAAAATTGACTCCCAAAACTTGGATTCCCTTGGGAAAATTCTCACATTTTCTTCAAGCCAAAGGGCCTATAAAGTAGCACGAAGGATCAGTCACCACACTTTGCAATCTCTCTTGAGCCTCCACAAAACCTACTCTCTTTTAAACGAGCTTGCCAACTTGATGCAATCCAGAGGAGTCAACTGTTAACTCCTTAAGCTCAAATTTTAAAAGAACTGCACAAAGCAGAATTAAACCAGCACTTGGAGACAGTTTCCAAAGAGGGCTTCCATTCTATTTTCATGCATCACATAGAATGATGAAAATAAAGTGAAAGATCCATCTCTTCCCTTGTGTCATCACAATCAAGCGAGAGATGAAATAATGGAGGATAAGGAGAAAGAAGCCGTGTTGATATGTAAGATTAAGAATCTAATCGAAAATGACATTTTTTCATAAATATAACAGTATAAGAAATGTCTAAGCCCCAAAAAAAAATTTATTCCCAGACACCAAAATGTACTCAGCCTGAGGATTGGGACAGTCAATAATATTTGACAAATGTAATTGCCGTATTGACCTGCAGTCAAATTGTCTAACTGCTTTTATGACAACCAGACAGCAGCCCCTAGGAAAGTTGGCTTGGGGCCTTCTGTAACTAGTTGGTAACAGGATATCACAAGTTTTGTTTGCACTGGGATCAGGGAGGTGAACTGGGATCCATGGGCCTGCACGCCCTCCCCCCGTTGATGGATCCCCGGAATGGGTTTGACCTCTGAGCTCCCCTCAGCACTCCACAACTCAGTCCGCACAGGTGGGGTGACAAAGTGAGTTTGACCTCAAAAAAATAAAAAGAAACAATCTAATGGGTTTTATGGCCTTTGAAAGTAACACCACAACTCCAAGAAAACAAGCTTCTAATATTGACTTACACGCCAGGAAAACTGCTTGTAGAACGAATTGAATTTTCCAGCTCAAGAAACAATTGTTCAAGTATATCTGCCTGCATAGACAACACCAAACAGTCAACATGAGAATGTTATGCTCATTTAAACAAATTAAATGAAAAAAGACCTTGAATGCTGTGTGACAAATTAATACTAAAAAGAAGATAGTAATTGGATAGATCCATAATATCACAAATTATATTAACTACAGGAAAGCAATCAGACAAACCTTATCTGGGAGATCATACAAAGGGCTTAAATCTGAAAACAGTGAAGGTACTCCCTAAAGACAACACAAAAACAATGATACCATAAGGTTGACAAGGATCTTTAAAATTGGATATTGAAGATGCACAGACAAGCTGGTAACAAGAATATGCAATTCATGACCAACAAAAAATGGAGAAGCTATTAAAACAGCAAGACCGCCAAGCAAATAAGGGTCTACAAAACAAACCTTAGTTAAGAGAGGCCTAACATAGTTATCAGCTGCTTCTCGGAATCTTTCTCCTTGTAGAAAATCAAGTGGAATTCGCTGCAGAGAAAATATAAGGCCTGTCAAACATGATGAAACATCCATAAACTACAAAAATATTTCAAATCATTCAAATAAGACAGATACAGAGCCTGTCCAAAAGACACAAGCAGAAACTTCAAAAAGATTTCAAATCATTCAAATAAGACAGATACAGAGCCTGTTCAAAAGACACAAGCAGAAACTTTGGATTTAAAAACAAAAAAGATTAGATCTTTAATAACAGTTCTTTGTTAGGATAATTTCCTAGACCACTAATTGCATTAATATGTGAAGAGGTGCTGTTTACAAATGAGAAATCCTGAGGAATTGACAAAAGACCAGAGAAAAGAACATAAAAATAAAGTTATTATCAGTATCACAAACCCAATAGACAGTTTCTTACTATATTGTACCTTGTAAAGCAAGAAGTCTGGCTCAGCATTGGTTTCTGAACCACATCCTACCCAGAGAATGATACATTGGCGCTAATATTGGCTTCCTAAAATCCATGAAATTTCAAATCCAAAAGATCACTACCTGGGTAGAAACAATCTTCTTACAATCCCAATCCCCCCATGGCCCACCCTAACATGATCCAACCTGTTCCCACTTCCAATCTGTTTGGAACTGATCACATTTGCAAAGCAACTGAAACCAAAGTTTATTCACTTACACATTGGATGTCTATTTCTCAGGGTTGGCCAGATCGGAATCGGGGGACGAATCGGGAAAATCTTGATTCGCCCCCATTCCCCTGAATCGGTCCAATTCGGACCGATTCGCATGGGTACATATATCATATTTGAGATACATTTATATTGATTACATACATATATGCAAAATATATCATATTTATAATGAATAATATATATTACAAATATGATATAACATAATATATATATGCATGTCATATAATATATATTATATTATATATATATGAAGGAAATCGGCTGAGTCAGGCGAATCAGGGATCAATTTTCCCCTGATTCGTACCGATTCAGGGGAATCGGGCCGATTCGCCCAGATTCAACAAACCATGCTATTTCCACAGCAAGCTAATAATAGAACCAGCATTCTCCAAGAGTGGTTATAATTTTTTTTACCTCAAAAAAGAGTGATAATCAATTTTAAAGCAAAATCCCCTCTCAACTGAAAAATAGTTTGGTTTACATGGATTATCTAGATATTTTAGGTTGACCTCTTCTAGTCCAGAAGCCCATGACATTCAGTTATCGCACCTGGTCTTTTATACATACAGCCGGAAACTCCAAAGTGGAGATTCAAGAGTACATGAAACTTGGGATTTCACGAGAGGAGTGACATTTGTAAAAACCCTAAGTTTTCATAGTCAATTGTCAGTGAGTAGTAGCTCAAGCTCAAAACAGCTTTCATGTTGAAAACAATGCCAAACATGCTTTGAAAATCTCTTCCACTAGCCATAAACTCTTCCAAAAACTCATAAACACACCAGAATGATAGAAAATGGCGCCCCTTTTCCTCCCATGCTGGGACAGCTGGGTCTCTAAGCCGGCCCGGCCCAGTTGGCAATTCTACAAGGACGCTATTTTTTTAAAGAAAAAAGGGAAATGACAAAGTACATGAAAGATGTCTTGTAAGCAGGCAAAAAATGTGACCAGTTGCTTGTCTTCACATGCCATCTTGCAGCCCATGCAAATGGCAGTTGAACACATGTATAGTTAATCATTGTCATACAATGGCATTAGCATGCTTGCTTCCTTGTCACACCGTTATAGAAAAGGAGATATCAATTCTAATATGGAGCATGTTGTCATCTGGCAAAACAGATGATTAGGTTAGTCTATCCCCCCAACAAGGCAAAAAGAGAAGAGTTGGACTGATAAGAAAACATATGAGTTACACAGAAAGTTCATGATAAGCCTGTTGATTATGTCATGAATAAGAACTGATACATCAAAGGAAGTTGTTGAAATTGTAGGCAAAAATATAAAAGTTAGTAGCAAAAACATGAATGAGGATTCTTAACCACAAAATAGAGCTAGCAGGATTACTTAACCTTCACAGCAGATGACCAACTGTATTGTTGCCCAAGTGATTTATACAAGTCATCCAGCCGATCAATTTCATCAGGAACATATTGACTGTTTTCTGAGTATAATCCAAGGCATTTTTGCAGACCTACATAATATCTGAGAAACAGAATATGATAAAAATCTAAAGAAATTCAAAAGAATACGTCATCCAAAACAATTTTACACTCATTGCAGTTTCAAGGGAAGGGGCAAAAGAGGCACCTGTAATTGTCAGGATTCATAAACAGCAAAGATCTGTATATCTTCTCTCCTTCCTCCAGGAGACCAAGCTTTAACAGTATGGAGACAAGTTGTTCCTTGAATGTTATTTATCTACCTGAACATGAATATAGCACTTAATAGAAATCTTTGACAGAACAGGATTCATGTAGCCGACCCCAAATAATGGGATAAGGCTATGATGATGATGATGATGATGATGATAATGATGATGATGATGATAGGAACCAAAAATAAGCTAGATGATAACAAGTGAAAACTTCATTCCTGTTCTAAGAAGGAAATCTATTTGCACTTACAATTTTAGTTTCTTTCTTGTTCAATTCTTCAAGTGCACGCTCAAGAAATCCACATTCTTCTAATAATGAAATCTGGTTATAAATGGTTAGAAATAGTAAACATCAGTAAGGAATAAGTGATGAAGAACTTTCACCATGTCTATAGAAGCTATGAAAGGATTCTCTTCCTCTAGTACCATAGTTTCAACATATTTTTTATACTAGGTCCTCATAAAGGACATACTTGAAAGTTGAAACATCAATATAGTCTGGTTACCTAGTTGCAGGAATATGAACAGAACAAAAAGAAAATACCTACTTCAATTGAACTGTGAACTTTGTGAAGCACTGAAGAAAGCGACACAAAAATCAATTTCATCAACATGTCGAGCATATTCCCAAGACTTTTCAGTCTTCTACTTCAAATTTACCCATAATTACTCCTGAATCTAGATTTCTCACTCCTATGAACCTTTTGTTCTGTTTGGCAAACATCCACTTCCACTTGTTATTTTCCTTTTTCTTCAAAATGGAGGTGAAGCATACCATCAATATTATGAAATTTTCAATAAAAAGAGGTTATTCATCCAATCGAAGCAGAGGTGAGGTACCTACAAAAATGGACCATACCAGACACCACAGAGCAACACAACATAGACATAGAACCAAAGACATCTAACAAAATGATTATCTGAACATTATTTACAATCATGGAGCTCATAACATTATAACAACAATCCCCTCCACCAACAACAAGCACAAAAACATATCAAAATTAACCCAAAGAAAAGGTCTCCTGAACCACAACCCCCAGCACATACAGCCAAGGACAAAGTCCAAAAATAAGCAAACACCATGACACACTTGGATTCACAATCTAAAAACCTAGGCACAGCACTTGGAAGGAGGAAGCCCTGTTTCTTGTATATGTAACTTCTAGTCTTCTATTACTCCTGCAGAATTTCTTAACCATTCCCTCTTTTAGAAGGCTGCAATGCTTCCTCTTTTCTTTGGTAAATAATCAAGAGGATAAAAATGAGGGAGGATGCTACAACCAAAGATTGACTTATGTGGCAAGGTCAATGCCCAAATCAGCCTTCAGCTAAAATATCAATGTTAAGGAGATTCTTTAGTGAGGGTATATGCCCAACAAAAACTCAATGAATCAAAGCTTTTAGTAATTTAACACAAACTTGGCAGAAAAGAAGACTAGCCCAAAGTCAAAACATCTTCCGAAACAAACACCATAACCATATTAAATATCATGATCTTAGAAGGAAGAAAACAAGCATTGTTAAAGGCCCAAACTCTAACTCAAAACCTCGGCATTGAGTTGAGAGAATCCTCTACATCTATAGAGGTGAAACTCCCATGGATTTCCAATATGGGATTAAACAACAACATTCCCCCTCATGCCAAACCAACCAGTTTGAGGCGCAACACAGGTAGGGGCAAGTGTCCACATGCGGAAAGATAATCCAATGGGGAAACCCGTTATAATAAGATGTAAAGACCCAAACTCTAACTCGAAACCTAGGCATTGAGTTGAGGGAATCCTCTACATCTATAGAGGTAAAACTCCTAAGGATTTTCAATATGATATTAAACAACAAGTGTAAAAAAACATTATAATAAATGGACATGCATGAGAAGGTCTTGAGTAAAAAGAACAAACAATTGAAGAACTTGAAACAAAGAATATCACTAACTTTGTATAGCAGCATTTCGCAATGTTCACAACGCTCATTCTCTGGAGGGTAATCATCTTCCAATGTCCCTTCATAGGCATCCAAGATTTCTACAGCCTTTGAGCCACTAGCATATAAGCAAAAAAAAAAACAACTATCACCAGCATATTCATGGTAAAGAAGAAACAGAAGACGCACATCCCCAGGGTTTATTCCAAAAGAAATTTCAATGGTTTGGAGGGCTTTATGACCTTGATTATGGAGGATAGATAGAGCTTCTTAGGACCCATTAGGATTCATAGATTAGAACAATTTCAGCAGAGACTAAACCAACATAAAAATTTCTTCCTTTTTCCCTTTACAGTATGGATAACACAACCCAACAGTTTCTTCTTGCATATATCTCAGCAAGCTCGCATGACTTAAACCCGAGGTTTTTTAGCTTCTATTCAATCTTAGCCAGTTTCATTAAGCTTCCCGCTCCTGATTAGTCATACATCAATATCCAAGTCTCTAAGCCATGGTTTTAGAAAAACAAATTGAGAAATAGCTACCAGCACTCACGAAATCTGTTCTTTGAAGATTGGATACTAAAATTTGAGTTTCATGTTTTGTGAATCTCAGCCTGCATTGGAACTTTATTGAGGTTGACAAAGATGGCCCCCTAAGGGTTATACCATGAAACATTGGGCCCAGATAGTTACAAGACCTATTACTTTCACATGTCTAATAAGCGCTCTTTCAGAAAGCATCCAACACCTCTATGACAAATTGCAAAACATGTGGCAGGCCTATAAACCGACATTTACTACTAAGAATACTTCTTGGTGCAAGGCAAAAACTTGTAAAATGCAATTGCAAATAAAATGACAAATTTGGGTGCATTTTCTAAACATCCACGACCATCCCAAAGGACGGTGGTCATTCTCCTTGTCTCCTTATTCTTCAATCAATTGAGATGAGCCCTTGGAAACATTATTTCCTATCCAAACTAATGCATACCAGCCCAGATGACCACGAAGACATCCATAAATTTACCCAAAAAAAACTCTAATCATCAGCCAATGGGTTAGTAGTTATCATTTACTTTCCTATTCAATCTACACTGAAATAAATAACAAAAAAAAGAATATGCAAAATCATTATGATTTAGACTTCTTATTATCAATGAGTCCACGGAATGAGGAATCGGCCAATCCGGACCGGACTCTAGAAGATCCCGGCCAATTCCAGTCGATCACGCTGATCCCGGCCAATTCCACCCAATTCCAGCCAATCCGATACCCAATCCAAGCCGGATCGGCCCAGGTCAATTCCTGGGCCGATCCGATCCTTTTTTCCATGAATGAGTCTCCCTGACATCCACTTTTAGAAGCATTATCTTTTCATTTTCTATGAAATATCATCACATTTCTAAGACACAACTTTCTTACAGATATCAATTAGAAAAACAGGATGAGCAACTTGATCACAGGACAAGACATACTTGGCATTCAAATGATGAGCAACAGCAAAGCCAATCCAGTTCATGCGATGGTTAGGTTTCAAACTGAGGAGCCGTTGTCTAGTTTCAACAAAACCTGTTAAATCACGCATTTGTGCCTGCAAAACAGCTTAAGATCAGATCTGGTTCATAATCAGAAAGATCCTACTTGTACATAACAAATCCATGACATTGCAATGAGCTGTAATTCTGCAAAATGGAAATCATATTGATTAGAATCAAACAGAAGCAGCTGATAGATGAAAGAGTCAGACCTGACCCTTGTACATTGCAAAGACACATAGAAGACACGTAAAGAATAAGGAAAGATAAGCATCACAATTTCACCAAAATTTCTGCCATAAACAGCAAATCTACAACAATCAAAGTGCCATTATACAATTGTCCCCAAGTTTCAAAGGATTGGCCTCCACATTACCTGAAAAACAGGCATCACCATACAAAGTGGTCAGATCTTACACTTCCTCATAACATAAATAATATGCTGTCCAAATACTCTCCACAAAGTAGGCAGGCAACCATATATCGGGAGCTCAGTTGCATTCAGGTGAATCAGAAGATTTCCAGGAGTTTATCCATCAGGCTGCCCTCATTGATATTGGAATGTGAATGCTCAATTCACCTGGTCTAACATGAACGATGAATCGGCCTGTTCCAGGCTGGACAGATTTTTTGTTTCAGCAGATTGGGAGGAGCATTTCCCTCATGTCCAGACCTCCTCCCTCCCTACGTCAACATCAGATCATAAACCTATCCTCTTGCAGACCAGCTGTCACCTTGTGAGGACCAAGCAGTATCGGAATCGGCAGATTCTGGATCGGATCGGCCATGGCCGATCCAGACCCCGATTCCGATCCTGCCATCCATGGTTTAGGGATGGAGGAGTACTGATGGGAATCGAAAAATTGCACCAAAGGATCCATGGGCCATTTGTTTACTTTGTTTGGCCCA
The DNA here is from genome assembly GCA_014218235.1 of Colocasia esculenta. Taxonomy (NCBI): domain Eukaryota; kingdom Viridiplantae; phylum Streptophyta; class Magnoliopsida; order Alismatales; family Araceae; genus Colocasia; species Colocasia esculenta. Next base: position 10,767,086 of record CM024754.1, on the reverse strand, counting down.
TTAGAGGCCCACTTGATGTAATTTTATCTTTTAAAATTTTATGTATTTAGAAATGGGTATTTTGGTCTTTTGGGCACTTGGTAGGTGAGAAGGGCCATGTGGGTCTTTAAATACGTGTAACCCCCCCCCCCCCCCACGTTTGGGCGATGAACAGTTTGAAAGAACAAAAAATGTGACTTCTTCCCCAAGCTCCCCCCCTCCCCTTCGAAAATCCATCTCCCTCTCTTCTCCTTCCCCTTGCTTCTTCTCCTTCCCATCCCCCATCAAGTACTGGCTGAGGGAGACAGATTCTTAGACACTGTTGAATCTGCCTGGTCTAGCCAGGGGAAGCAAGGATTTGCTATGGCTACCTTGATTACTAAGTTGAATAAGTTGAAACACATAGCTCAAGTTTTGAGGGCTTGGGGAGACATAACGAGGATTCCAGGCAGACAGGAGGAGGACACTATTGCTGTAGTTACAGGGGCTTGATCAGCTGGAGGAGGCAAAATTGATGGATGATCTAGACAAACAGAACAGGACTAAGATTCGGGCACAGTTTAATGAGATCCTCTTGAGGGAGGAGATCTACAGAAATGGAGATCTAGAGAGAAATAAGTCAAGGAAGGGGACAACAACACAAGATACTTTCACATAATTGCTTCAGGGAGAAAGAGGGCAAACCATATTGCTGCCATCAGGGAGGGGATACTTTACCGCAGAGGGAAGAAGATATCAGAGTCGCTCCTAGTGAGTTTTATGCTATTCTCTTATCAGAAGAGCAGGCGATCAAGCCAGATTTCAGAGAAGATTTGCTTCCTCGTCTTTCTCAGCCTCAAGTGACGCTCTTGTGACTCCATTCCTCGAGAAGGAGATTCAATGTGCGATTTTCTCTCTTGCAGGTGATAAGACTCCCAGTCCTGACGGTTTCCCTATGTTTTTCTTCTAGCACTATTGGGAGATCATCAAAGGGGACCTTTGTTCTGCGTTAACAGAATTTCAAGAGGGTAGGGCACATTTGAGGGGGGTCAATAAAACCCTCTTGGTCCTCATGCCAAAGAAGCAGGAAATGATTCATCTGGTAGAATTCCACCCAATCAATTTGTTGAACAATATTTAGAAACTAATCTCGAAAGTTTTGGCCAACAAACTTGGAAGGATGGTGTATGGGCTGATTGATGAATTTCATGGGTCTTTCATTAAGGAGAGGCACATTCAGGATAACTTCTTGGTGGCACATAAATGTATTTTGCCTGACAACAGAGGAAGAGAGGTCTGGTGCTTAAGCTGGATTTTAAGAAAGCTTATGACAGAGTGAACTGGGGCTGCATCCTTAAGGTGCTCTCTAAAATGGGCTTTCATCACACATGGATTGCTTGGATTAGAAGTGCATATCTTCTGCTTCCTTTGCAATACTCGTTAATGGCCACCCTTCCCCTTTTTCTCTTGCGAGAGAGGTCTTCGCCAGGGGGATCCCCTTTCTCCCCTCTTGTTTGTCCTAGTAGCACAAATTTTCAATAGGCTGTGGATCAAAGCCGAGACAACAGGATCATCAATGGTTTCCATGCAGGGCAGTCCGCTTTTAGTATGACTCATCTTCAATATGTTGATGATACTATTCTCTTTGTTTCTGATGATCATGAGGAGCAGCAATTAGTGGATATGAAGTTGATGCTAGAGGTGGTCATGGTTGTTGGTTTAGGCCGAAATCGATACATTTCGGCCATGACCGAAACAAAACCGGCCGAAACTACTGTAGCATTTCCGAAACTGAAAAATATATTATTTTAATTAGTGTCAGCCGAAACCAATCGACACTCTCCTCTTGAGGCTGCCCGAGACCAGCCAAAACGAAACCGAAACCGTTTCGGTTTCAGTTTCGGGCTTGGGCGATCTTGAAACCAAAACCGAAACTCACATCCTTGGAGATGGTGCAGGATATCACTAGGCTTAAGGTGAATTACAACAAGTGACTTATGGTGGGGATCAACCTGAACAAGACGGAAACCAAGAGAGAAGCCGACCTCTTCAGTTTTCAAGTAGATCGGTTCCCTTTCTCTTATCTGGGTTTTCCCCTTTCACCAAGTCTATGAAAACTGGCTGGCTGATTGGAAGGCAAAGACTTTCTCCTTTGGTGGTCGCTTGGTCCTCTGTAGACCCGTCTTGGACAGGTTGCCCATCTATTATATCTTCAAAATTCTGAAAATGGTCACAACATGATTGGAATCCATTCAAGCTAGAATCTATTAACATGGCAATGGTAGCAATGATAGAGGTTGGCATGATATCCCTTGGGTCAGAGTGTGTCAGACTAAGGAGGCAAGTGGCCTTGAAATCAAGAACATAAGGTGTTTCAATCTAGCTCTTTTGTGCAAATGGATGTGGAGGTTTGGGATAGGAGGAGGACTGTGGCAGCAGCTTGTTAGGCAGAAATACTATGGCTCTTCTAGAGTTTGGAACCTGCTTCCCCCTCACAGTATAGAGTCTCCCCAATTTGGAAGGGCATTCTATAGTGTGTGGACTTCATCAGAGTTAGTATCAGAGTCTCTTTGGGAGACGGACAGAATTGTTTGTTATGGCAAGACAAGTGGTGTGATGATTTTTCTCTAGCAGAGTCCTTCCCCGCCCTATTTGCCATCTCTAGTCTCCCAAAGAGCCTTTATGGCCCATACTTTCAACGCACATTCGTTTGGTGGGACTTGGGCACCGACTTTCCAGAGAAACGTTTCTAGCGAAGAGACTTGCCAGCTTGCTCAGCTCGTTTCTTCCCTTCTAGTCCTCAGGCTGGACGCCAATAGAGAGAGAACTCATGGATCTAAAGATGGGAAAGGACAGGATGATTCTCAGTAAGGTTGGCCCACCTTATCCTTGCTGACGGGAGTTTGGCACGACACCTCAGACCAAATTTGGGGGCCCAAGAGTCCTCTCAAGGTGAAAGTCTTCATTTGGAGGGTTTATCATGGGAGGTTGCCAACTTGCGATAGGGTTGCTCAATTTCTATCACACATTCCTACACTATGTTGTGTCTACTACTCTACCAGATGAAGAAGAGGATTTGGACTACCGTTCACAACCTATTCCTAGACTAAGGGGTTATGGTCCTTGATTGGTCAACATATTCAGCAACCTCTACCTCATTTTATGAGGGTCCACCATCTTATTCTTGGGTGGCACCAAGGTGCTGGTCGCTCAAGGGTGATGATGTGTTGTGGTGGTTCGCCTTGCATGCTACTCTATCGGCCTTGTGGAATGAAAGGAACAGTAAAATATTCAGAAGAGAAGTGCAGTCAAAGGAAAGGCTCTCTGCTTTTGTTAGAGATAGAGTTTCTTTTTAGGCTAAACATTTGGGTGAGGTAGAGGGTCTTAACTCCTCACTCTTTTTGTGTTTGGGGAGTCAAGGTGGTTTTATCACCCTTTGGTGAGGGCTTCCTTTTGTATAGAAGGTTTTGTTGTTTATACCTCTACACTTGTACATCTTTCTCCTTTTATTAATATTTTATGTGGTATGATAGACTAAAAGCTAACCTTCATTAGGCTGTGCAGACTCCAGTTTCCAGTTGCAGTTGCACTGAAATAAAACATCCCCAACCCCTTGTCAGTTATCATCTTGCATGCAAATCCCATTATGAGCCTTCCTTCCCTTTCCCTTCTCCATTCTCACATGCCTCCTTCATCAAATGTAATACTATTGCACTGTGGCAGTTGAGAAAGTTTACTCAACTCGCATCTCTTCTTCATGGAAACTTCTTCTAAAAGTAAGTGGTTCAGCATCCTACCTTATCTCATCAGTCAAAAACCTCAGCAAAGAGCACCCAAAGGACAGGAAATGGTAAAATTGTCCCAAAGAAAAAAGGCTCATCTAAAGTCCCACTATTCACACCATACTTATCAAAAAGAGAATCCTTTGTTCATCAACCAAGCAAAAGGATACCCCTGATGCAACAACATTCTGTATATTAAACATACCCTTCCATAGGCCTGTGATTTTATACATGGTAATAGAGACTATATCCCACATTCTGGAACAGCTATAGAACTTTTGCATGAAAACCTATAGTTGTAAGCCCCTTTCTTTGTATCCAGTTTCCATAGCCATTTACTCAATCAGAATAAATTTGAAGTACCAAAGATTTCCAATTTCCAGCCACTTTCCCCCTTGCTTTTACAAACTCTGCCCCAGCAATCTAATGCCAAACTCTGCATCCACACTGACGTGCCATAAGAGTCCACCCAGGACATAGTCAAACAGTAACAAGAAGAGATGCACAAGTTAGGAAGCACTGCAAGGCACAGAACTAGTTTGCTTCATATTAAAGGCGTCCTGCCTTTCCAGCTAACCAACCTACCACTCAGTTCTCTTTGGGCATGAATGATGCCACCAAAAGAGGAAGACCCAAGCAAGTGGCAGGAAAACATCCCATTTTACATTCTCACATCTTGGCAAACCCATTTAATTGGCTACTCTAGCTTCACACCTATAACTGGACTCCTGCCAAAGTCCACCTTCTAACTGATCACCTTCCTATACAAGAGCAACAGCTGCTTCATTCACTATAGATGACTACCACTCCTATCACAAGGAAGAAAGTGTCATCAAAATAGGAGACGTGTAACCAGTAACTTTGCCAGCCTGCCCGCAGCCCATAATGTTGAAACCTCTAATAACTGAAACACTCTCTGCTATGTCCCATTTACTACATCTATGTGATGCCCCACATTCTACTCATGCGCACGTGATATCAGCAACCTTCCCCCACACATTGCCAAAATCATATCCTGTCATAGAAGAAGCTGGTTAGCTGCACATTAAGCAGGATAGGGAATCTGCTTGAAACAATGCAAACCCTGATCAAATCGACCCACTACCAAATTGCCAATAGACCCATCTGTGGCAAGTGATCCCATCTCTCCTTCATATCCCTTTTCCAAAGTCAAGGTTGACCACTAGTCCTTTCTTGTACCAATGATTTCACAGCATGAACACATTCACATAACACCAAAAAGCTCTCCTGAAGGTAAAACCACTCTCATTCATGGCATCCACTCTAATACTGGCCATTCTCGTAGTAATTCGGTAAGTTCATTCATTAATGAGTCTAAAGCCCTATAAGAATGAATCAGCATCTTCCCTTTTCACTAAACAACCAATAATGTTAGACTGATCCACATTACAAATAATTGACGCCCATTCCCTAACTTAACTACAAATCCCCACAAGAAGAGCCTCAGCATCCCGAGCAACCCTCACAAAAATGCACCTGATCATCCATAGAGTAGCATGCAGAATGAGCCACCAGAGTGTCCTGTCACCTATGGTAGGTCATTATCTTTTCCACTTCACCATCATCTGCTTCATCTCAAAATGGTGGGGACGGTGCAATGAGTTCTTGCAGCCCCCTCCCTCCAAACACTACAAGAGTAGGAACAGCCAGTGAAAATGTGATCAATAGACTCATCCTCCACTCCGCAAAGAAACGACCAACAATGTTAGGTCCAACTTCTACTGTGGGGCATGCCTTCCCAAAACTCCTGAATAAGCTGCAAGAGATCATCCCTCAGAAGCACAGAACATGTCCAGAGTAGCACTGGACAAGCAATTAAGTCTTTAGTTCTTGTCTCCAACCAAATCAAAACACAACACCAAAATTCACTGTTAGTGGTTTGCCTCAGCATTTGTCTCAGTTTTTGAGAGGGTGGATACTCACCGCATGACAATAAGCCACCTCCTACATTCCGTAAGATTTAGGAATCCATAGTGTGTCTCCCAATGTTATCCTTAGATATAAGCAGATCGCCATTCAAAAATATTTTGATCTTTATTTCACCCATGTGTCCTCTGCACTTGACTTTCAATGCATCTCTTCTTAAGTAGTATTAAATCATATTCTGCCTTAAGCTCTTCCCTCTTCTCTCTGCCCCCTTCTATGTTCATACTTGATCCTTTAAAGATATCCAAGTGCTTGACTTACCCTAGAAAGCAATTCTTCACCTCCTTCCCATGAAGTGCCCCATCTGTTCGGTTGTTCCCCACCTGATCAACCTGAACCTCAAGTTCTTCAAATACCCAATAAAGGTGGCCACAGGAGACACAGGTCTAGCGACCTTAATTGCTCATCCTCTCTCAAAACTAGCTCAGGTCCTCTTTGCTAAACTACAATCTTTGCTCTGTAAAGATCAGTTTTTTTGTCATTCTTCAGTAAAACAGGCTTGCAGTTAGACTGCAGGCTCACCAAGCATTTCAGTGTCAAATGTAAAGAAATTTCCCTCCCAAACAACAGACACCAAAGATATGTCTACTATGGTGAGAGGGTTGAGGCTTCTTCCATTTGGGCCACGTCATAGGAAAATTAGAGGTAGGGATGTCAAACTCGTCTGAGTTGCCTCCACAACAAGGGAACTAAAAAACCGTTTGTACAAGCTCCCACATCTGAACAACACTAGACAAGAACATGTACAGTTATTGCCAATAGATAATGCGGATACACAAGTTATTCTTTGATAATGGGGAGAGTCTGCAGACCAGATGTTGCTGCACATAAGGAGAACGCTTTTATGACATAAGATTCTAGAAAAAAAAAATTGGGTATAGATGGGACATCAATAAAATTGAGGAAAATTGGTAAACAATAGTTCATCTATTGCTCGCATTCAGAAAGTCAAAAGTTCTGCAAGTTCACAGGCCCCAGCCTATTAACATTCCACAAGCACAAAGTTGGGAGATTTCAGTTGTCAAGCAGTATAGAAGAGATGATAAAGGTAAAGTAATAGACAATTCAAGATTATTATGCAGGAAAACAAATCAACTGATCAGATACTTTCCCATAAGCACCTGCAACAGTGATAAATCCCGAAGAATCTCAATATTGTCTGGGTCAATCCTCAAAGCATTGCGGTAGCATTTTATTGCTTCCCTGTACTCCCTGTCTGATCGGTAAAGCAATCCATAAACATGCCAACAAACATGACTCTTAAGGTCATTCTGTACCAAAAACAAAGCAGCTATATGAGTTTAAGAGGCAATGTTGAAGGAAATAGAATACCACAAACAAAACAAAATCACACTTCTATATCATGCCATGACAGCAAGTGTCACAACCTTTAGACCACGCCGAACAAGTTCATAAGCTTCAGTCTTCCGGTCCATACAGTTTAGTGTCAGTCCTTTCATTGACAATGTCTCTAAAAGGAGAAAAGAATAAAATGCAAAAATCATAACCAAGTAGAAACCGACTTCCATATATAAGACGTCAATGAAATATAATTCTGAAACAGCGATGCAAAGCAATTAGAGTTGTTGCAGAATGATATCATTTTGAAACTCATCTTTAAGCAAGAAGCTTTTAGCCCATGGCTGTTTGACAACATTGGAGACTCTGCCTCTGCCACCACCCCTATTTATCTTTAACAACCACATACCAGACCACTGATTCAAACTGGTTTTGTAGGTATCCTGGACAGTGGACACGAGGGAGTATGATGTTGGTTCATCCCACACTGGATGGGTAAGAAACAGTTGTGCTTCATATGGTAATGGACCTCATCACTCAAACTCAAGACCTTTTCATTTTAAGTTAAATGCTCTAACCAACATCAGCGACATTACTTAGAGCTAAGAAAAGAAGAATCAGTGATTGGACTAGGATAATAGACTCACCTGGCCTAAACACAGTACAGATTGGGAGATGCGAAACGAATCCAGAATATCCACTTTTTACATGTTTTAAAGTGCTCTGATAAGGTGTTTACATTACTGTACAACACTTTCCCTCTTCCCAATTGACACCTCCTTTTGCAGGTGGAGCAAACCAGATGAGGAGGGAGAAACTAACAGTGGTGGCAGGTAGCAATAGCAACCTCAATGGCAATAGAAGGTGGTTATGGCAACAAGCCGATGACAAGGGGAGGCAGTGACAACAATGGCAACAATGACAAGAGCAGGTAAGTAATTTCTCTGTGCAAAGACATGAAGACTGCTCTGCAACAATGAGGACAATGCACATTCTAGTGTTTTTTAGATATACTTGCTCATCTATTGGTAAAGGAAGGTTCATGTAATACTTCAGCATTTGGAAGGAAAGATGCAACAGTGTCCCATGAAAGATCAGAGACACAAGGATCAAAGATCAAGTAAAAAGCACATCATGAGTTCAGAGAGGAAAAAAGCTTCAGTTCCTGTGGGTCACGAGGAGCCCCCACTGGCAGAGAGGAATTTTTGCATACCATCATCTCCGGATAAGTGACATTTTGAGGGTCTATTCTTTGTCTCTTGAAAGCAGGGTCATTTGGGTGTATAATATGAGGGAGGCAAACATGCCCTCAGGATGTCCATTACATTTTATTTCTAGCAAACAAGAGACAACCACTACCTAAAATCTATATCAATTATCAACTTTATAAAAAAGCACAAATTTTAAATAAATACTAATTGAAAAAAGTCAAAAAAATGCAAAAGTGGCATATGTTGGGCAGACCATATCCAAACACTTGATGATTTCACATACCTCCATGATCTGGAAACTTCTTCAATATGGCATCTGCCGCCTTTAAACCCTTTTTATATTGCTTGGTCTCATATGATTTCTGCATTACAGAGATCAGTGAGAAATTCAAACAAGAACAGACATCAATACATCACCGTACACAAGTTGCAAGGAAATAGAAGTAGCATCAAAAGCAGACAGACTGGGACAGGAGAATAGAAACTAAATTTTGAACTCTAGGCCCTGTGCATATTCATGAGCCATCTCACATTCTATATCTATTTCAGACTATTCAAGTTTCTAATTGACTAATTCCAGATGCCCCAAGCCTAGTGGCTTTGGCTTGGGCCTTGAACTACGTCAAAAGAATGTGGCCTCAAAACTGCAGCAAACTCCCAATTTTATTTCTTTGAGATAAAGTTAAACATGCGCATATAAATGGTTGAAATTATATTCTCTAGAGGAGTTCACTAAAGAAAAATGAACAAACATACACATAGGAACGTGCTGAATTGCTTGTTCTCAATAATTTCCTGAGTAAAAAAACTAAAAACTAATGCCACATCTGATACTATTCTGCCTTCTTAATGAATTGCAGGCATTTAGTCATTTCCAAGAAGACTTAATTGCACTCTGATTGTACGACAAAAGAAATTTGATCCGCTATGATGCAGAAAGCTCCCTAGCTCCAGTTAATTGTGAATGTTCTTTCTCTTTACAGAGGCCGTTGTCACTGTCAGATAGCTTTGCCGACAGGCATCAATGGAACTCATCATCGTCACATAAACTTCCCCAATGAGAATCGAGCAATGAAAATTATCACTGTCATATAGCTTCGCGATGGGTATCAAGAAGCAACAACCAAGGCGACGATTTACATTCAGACAGGCCAAAGAATGCAACCACAGTTCAGGCAAACCAAACTGTATGACAAGAATCTCCAGCTACATAGTGAGGGAGGGAAAATGTTTTCTTTAAAAAAATGCAACTACAGACCGACCAAATGTCTCATGCGCCGCTATAATTTGTCCATGACAAACTCGAACTCATTAAAAAAAAGCCATTTCGAGACAATTCATCAGAAGAAGGCATCAGAACCGATTATCCGACGCTAACCACGACAACACAAGCAACCACCCCCAGCAGTGCTCCCAAGCAGATTACACGATGACAAGGGAGTGAAAGACCCAGTCCTGATTGGACAAAGAGAAGCTAAACCAACGAGAAATTGACTCCCTTTCGTAGCGGATGGCGAACAGAGCTGGACAAGGGGAGGGGAGCAGGGTTCTGGAGATCATACGACGATGACTTTGAAGAGGTTGGCTTCCTTGGGCGGGAGTGACGACCCCATTCTGTACGGCCCTCCGCAGAGAGCGGCACACGATGCGCCTCTGCTTGAGAGGGTGATAGAAGAAGCGAAGGGGGGAGTGGGGGACGGAGGCGGGAGGAAGGCGAGGCGGCCCCGAGAGGGATAGAGGGTTGCTCGGAGAAGGTTTTTAGGGCAGCGCAGGTGGGAGCAAAACGAACGAGACGGAATCGAGGGGCGAAGAGCTGCTGCGCGCCGGCTTTTTCTTCACGAGTGTTTTTGTACGGAAACCCCCCTATTTGGTTTTATGATTGATAGCTTCTATGACAAAATATATATACATATAGATATGTATGAATACCTTTGCCAGAGATGACGAAGCTTTTTTTGTGTATGGAGCAGATCGACCGTTTGGAAAGTGCTGGGACAGTTTAAGAGATGGAGATCTCTTCATTAATTTTTAAATAATATTTATAAATTAAATGACTTAAATTTGCACTCAAATTTGATAATAAAAAATTTTACCCTGTGCGACCTTCGATTTTATTGGTTAGACGTGCTCGACTAATTAGGTCGGACATGGAGCAAATCAATTCGATTTTTTTATTTGATCGTTCGAGTAAAAAATATTTCTCCTCGCATTTATATAATCAAAATATTTTATTATTTGAAAACTTACTTATTATTTTTCTGATGCCCTCCAAATCAGGGTTGGTACCGGTGCAGTTTGGCAGTGCCGTACCGTGCCCGGCAAAAGTCGAGACCAAGACACGGTCGGCACCCTCCCCCCTCACTTCTCTCTCTTTCTCTCGTCGCCGTCGCGCTGCACCGTCGCCACCTCCGCCGTCCTCGCCGCCGTGGCGCTGCACCGTCGCCACCTCCGCTGCCGTCGTGGTGCACCGCCCTCACCCTTGCCGCTGCAAAGGAGGGTTTGATCAGAGGGGAAAGGGGTGACGGTGTGTGTGGGGGGGGGGGGGGAGGGACAGGTGAGAGGAGGGGGCTGGACCCAAGAAGGGGGGGGCACTGATGGAGGGGGAGGGCGCGAGATGGTGGGGGAGGAGATGGACACAGGGGAGGGAGGGGGGGTGGACAGAGGAGGGGAGGGCGAGAAGGTGGGGGGGAGGAGACGGAGGGCAGGGAGGGGTCTGGGGGGGGGGGGACTCGAGGGAGGAGGGGCGGGGGCTGGACGGAGGAGAGGGGGGAGACAGAAGGGAGAGAGGGGGCCCTCCCTCTTGGGGGGAGGCACTGGACAGAGAGGAGGAGGACACGGACAGGGGGAGGGGTGAGGGGGGCTGGATGGAGGGGGGCGGAGATGGAAGGGAGAGAAGGGGCTGGGGTGGCGAGACGGAGGAGGTGCCGCTGCGGTACATGGTGTACCGTACTGACCCAGGAGGAAATCCGAGTCGGCACGGTACACCGGTACGACGAACTTTGCTCCAAATACGCCCATTCGATTAGATTTCATAAAGAATTGAGAAGGGCATTCTTGATTCTCGTTGGGATCGAGATTTATCCCATAAATGTTAGACTTCGGGGCTGTACAAATGGATTAATTTGCTTACTCGGTTAATAGAACCATTATCTTATATATATAAATTTTTAAAAAATATCCAATCCATCTTAGGTGCCGTTTGGAATGGAGTCAGAAAAATTTTTGAAACTCCAAATCTTTGATAGGATGTGTGGCGTTTCCAAATATGTCACCCTTGACTCCGATTTGCGTGTGCAGCGATTTTTCCATTTTAGAGAGAGATAGAGAGAGGCGGGCTGGCGCGGGGAAGCGGCGAGACCCCCGCTTTCGGAAAATTCCGGAAAACAGGTGAGAGGCAGAGAGAAGAGTCATATTTTGGGAATTTTTTTCATTTTTTTTAATTTTCGCACACCTCGTCGCCCGCGCCATGAGGCGCGAGCGCCAAGGGCCAAAAGCGCGGTGGGTCAGCGCATTTATTGAAATCAGCTTCTGCCGATTGTCGCCTTCTCCAGCAGTAGTTACAAAAGTATTACTGCTCAAAAAGGTGAAATTAGTTAAATCCGATTTCGTCGATAGATGACGTAGGATATGCGATTTTTCTTCTTGAGTCCCACGCCTCATGCGATGGTGTGCCGAAAAGTGAGAAAATCGAAAAAATTTCACTGCATCCTCTCAATGGGTCTTTCTCTCTCTGTCCGGTTCAAAAAATTTTGGAAGCGACTGGGCACCCGCTTTTTCACGTTGCGGGTCTTCATTCTATCTCTCTCCTCTGATAGTTTTTACATTGTTTCAAAAACCGAGGCGAAGGGACCTTGTTTGGAAGAAGGGCAGGTCTCATCAGTGATTTTTAATTTCAAATCTTTTGTAACACATTACCAAACGATGCCTTAGGCAACGTTTGGGAATCGTCCATGAAAAAGTGAAAAATTTGAAAAGTCGATTTTCACATGTTTCTGACATTTATGGAGATTGTCATGATTATATTTCAAAATAAGGTGAATTATTTGGCAACAGTCTCCGGGCATCCCGCTTTTGAAAATAAAAAAATTATTATTTTAATAAAAACATAAATTTATCCCATCTACTTGTCATGTTAAAGAGAGACAATTATTTTTTAATCTCTAAAATCGGCTACAACCCTTCAGAAGTGGCTTGCCTTGGCTTTTGATGGAAGAGAGAGAGAGAAAAAATTGTGTCTATCTCTCTCCCCAACCTAAAAAACATTTTACGCAAATATCGATGTCAGTTGCTTTCGTTTGAAAATCAGAACAGAATTTGTCAAAAATTTTGGAGATAAAATCGTAAAAAATTTCACAACCAAACGATGCCTTAGAATGGATATTTAGGCATGAAAAAAAACTGGATCCGAAATTTTAACCGACAAGATGCACCGGCTTCTTCACCCATCATCATGTCGTGGTTTCTTCTGCTGCTGTGCTGGGACACGATTGGAAAGGTTTTTGTTCTCAATCGTACCACTAAAAACCAAAACGGATCCAAAACTGCCGACAATAGTAGAGGACAATTATTTGATCGAATTTTAGATTTGTCTGAATTTGCACAATGCCGGAGTCAAGCCCCATTGTACATGATGTATCATCATATTCTGAATTTCGAGTATTAAATTATATATAATAATATTTTTTCTTATGGAGAAAAATTAGGATAAAACCACAAATGTTCTTCTTAAAAAAGAAAAAAATCATAGGTGCAACCCACCAAGATTGGCCGTGTCGCATAGACCAGCCGTGTCAAATTTTCGTTGGCACGACCCAGATCAAAATGTATCGTACGATCTATTTCTTAAAAAGAATTAAAAATAGATGAAAAGATAAAATAAAAGGTAAATTAATTAAAAGTTCTTAATAAATATTTGAATTATTTTTTAATCATAAACAGAACTGTAATTCATTACAGTAAATGTTATATCTAATTACAGTATATATTAAATTATATTACAGTAAAAACTTTTTTATTATAGTCAGAGACTTCTAATTAATTTTTTCTCAAATAAATATCAAATAATATTAAAATAATATATTAACCATAGTATCATATCGATCGTGCCAATGCCTCGGGCTGTGCCGCTGCAATCTACGATAGCACGAACCAACCATGCAACCCAGACATCAAATGGAGAAAACCCACCCAAAGTTGGACTGGATTTTCAAGGCAAGGCACGAAACATATCGGTCCAATTGGATATGATTTATACTTATTTTTAATATATATAAAAACAATTATCAAACCCCTGAGACATTTGACATGGTATGATATGGTTGCATCCGATACGCCCCAACCATGAACCCATATCATGAGAGTCAAATCTTGACTTCTCAGATTAAATTTCCCTTGTTGATCTCCTTTAGAAATTCCACTTTAAAATACTTTTGTTAAATTTCGATCGTCATCATCGTCAGAGTCTTATCCTATTATTTGAGGTCGGCTATAAAAAAAAATTTCACCAAAAATTTCTATCAAGTATTACATTTATATTTAAACTCAAAAAATTTATGTCTTTTCTAATAACGTCGCATCATATCATTTTAGAACTTTCCTTAATTTTTTTACTGACATCCATTAAAATTAATCACAATTTTAACCGACTTTTAGTTAGGACAATAGTATACGTGTTAAGCTGACCTAAGTATACTTTCTCTCATTTTTTTCTATTAATTAGAAATATCTTCAAATCCTCGCGAAAGTGCTTATTCTTAATATTATTTTCTTAATCTTACTGCACATCTATTTCAACATTATCATCTCTACTACACACATTTTGTTAATATATTTTTTTGTACTGTCTAACATAGGGGTGGCAATGAGCCGGACCTAGATCGGACCCGTGCTGGCCCGGGTCCAACCCGGTCTCCAATCGTTTGGCCCAAACCCGGCCCGGCCCGGGACGAGACCTGATTTTTTGAAGCCCGGCCCGGCCCGGCCGGGGAAATTAGGTATGGCCCGGCCCAAGCCTTGCCGACCCGATTTTATTTTTTTGAAGATATTATTATTTATTTATTATTTATTTTTACAATAAAATAGGTTCGTTGAATCAAATAACATAAAATAAATATTAGATTAATCTAGATAAACTTATTTCTAGTTGTTACAAATATGAAATAAATGATAAGTCATTAAAGATAGCGCCACAACATAATTTTCAATTCAAAATTTTAGAATAATAAAATTATCGCCGTGTTACTTATTAAAAAAAAATATCGACCACCGAACCGCCCGGGCCAGGCTGAGCCAAGCCGAGCCCAATCTTACTCCAGGTCAGGCTGGGCCGGACTCAAAATTAAAAAAATGTTAAATCGTCCGGTCCAAACCGTGTAAAACCGAGTCGGGCCACCAGACCTTCGGGCCAACCCGACCCAATTGACACCCTTAGTCTAACATTCGATATTATATAATAAAACAAGTCTCCTGCTAAATTCCGATCACCAGGGAAAAAAAGCTCTTATATACAGGCTAGATTCAGTTTTTTTTGTGTGTGTGCTAGATTGGTTGAGATAGTTTTTTGAATTATACAGATATATCTTGAATTTCGTGACCGAAAATACGTGACTAAATCTTAATTATTTACAAATTTTTTAAAAATCTTTTTATAAACCTGACAAAATTAAACTCCTTCCGACAGAACGTCCAACCGACATCCGACCGAGTAGTCACTCCTGATGTACAATTGGATTCAAGTTGAGAGGGGAGGCGGCTCGAGGTTTCAGCTGCTGCAATCGCCCACTCTTGTCCTAAATGGGCCAAAAACGACGGACTCTTAATCTAGTGTGAAGGGGAAAAAAAAATTTTGGGTCATCCGACCGGACTGCATGAGCCAAGATTGATCTGCCACCTGGCAACTATATTATCATCACCCACATGCGACATCCTTCAGATAAATAAAAGAATCTGTTTTACAAACTGTGTTCTTATTTTTTCCTTCTGACACCTATAATTTCCTCTCTCTTTTTGCCCCATATACAAGAAAAACTCTGACAAGTCCAAGATCCTCTAGGTGCACAAGGGTGGAGAGAAGCCGGTAAATACAAAAGATTTTGAGGGAATTTTGCACTTACTTACCCCTGTGTAAACTTCTTCACATGTTTTACAGACATCGAAATATAAAATTCCCCCAAAATCCTTTTGTAGGTTCTTCACTCGATCAACAAAGGTGAGAGCGGAAAGACACATGAAGGATGCAGAAAAGAGTATCCCAAGAGTCCAGAAAGCTTTTTAAGTAAAGGCTTTGGTTTCGAACGTTTGTACGGGAACGACGTAGACACAAGAAGCCAATCATCTACTTCTATCATCATGTTTGTCATTTGAGTGATGTTAGCTGCACGGCTGGCCGAGTAAATGAGACTTGCGCACTAGCCAATCGGCTGGCCAGACAAATCATTTGCCCAATTATCCGACCAGCCAGCATTTCTCTTGTCATTTATATACGGGCCACCTTTTTTTCCTCCCTCAAAAACAAATGTAACAGTTATATAGAGCTTGTTCCCTTTTCAATTTAATGCTGCAAACAGGTTGGGGTTGGGGGGTGAGCAAATGCCTTGTGTTTCACTCCGTTGGACTGTGTACAGAAAATTGGCCTCCATCGTCCATGGAACTGTCCAAATGCATCAACATGTCAACTCTCGACGTCTCCATTTTCTCACTCCACCAGGATGGGCAATGCAATCTGCATTTCACAGAGAATTTCTTAATAGAGGAAGAAGGAAACAAGAGCTGATATATACATGAAAACTGCACCCAGCATTCAACATTCATCTTGCACAGAATAGTGGCACGATGCGGATTCAAGACGATCAATGCAGTCAAAAGAGTTAATGGATTTTTTGTAACCAAGAAAAGAACAACCACGTTCTGAAAGGAATAATACAAAATTACCTAATTTGTGTTCATAGTTATTTGCAAAGAGGTAACTGTTTTCTTACCAAAATAAATAGTCATGAGGATAGAAATCCCCTGTAAGCTAGATCAATTTCTTCTTCAGTCATTTCAATTGTCGAATCACTGTCAAAACCCTCATTCTCAACTGCAACCTTCTGTTTCTGATCATTGTAATTGTCGCCTGCAGCTTTGCACCTTTTTCTCTTTACAGAAGAATCATCTTGCCTGTTGAACTCTTCCTCATAAACATGTTTGCAGTCGAGAGCCAGCTTTGACAATTCCTCCTTGGTGAGTGAATCCTTCCTAGTTCTGCCGTCTAGCTCTGCCAATTCTTTAACAACACGTGGGACAAACATCCACTGCTCAGTAACGGATTGGATATCCTAGACAAGAAACAATCATCATCATCAGAGCCTTATCCCATTATTTGGGGTCAGCTACATGAATCATGTTCCGCCAAAGATTTCTATCTAAGTGCTATATTCATGTTTAAACCCAATAAGCCTAGACAAGAAACAATATTAGAGATCAAATGTAGCACGAAGTTACAGAAGGCAAAGCACAGGGATAACAAGACTCTTGCTTGTTCATATAGAAAATATTCTACCATTCATGGGAAGTTAATACATGCCAATGCATAAACAGCCGAGATGAAGGGATGACAGCATAGCTCTTTTTGAAGGTAACCAGAGAGGTCACATTTCATTAATGAGGAAAGAACAAGGCGAAAGAGTCCCACAAAAAGATGGATAAAAAGAACAGAAGAACTATGAAATGAAATAGAAAAAAAAAACAGAGAAAAAACTAAACAGACATCAGAACAAAAAACAAAAATGCCCCGCTACTGAGGAAGTAGGAGACAAAATCACATGATGAATCTTCTCCAAGCAGTGACCTTAGAGAAAAGACTAGAGCCAGGAGGTTAGTGTCCCTTGCTAAGCTTTCACTCCTTAGCCCATTCAGTCGCTTTCCTCAGTATGTCAAACAATTGAGTGACATGATTGTTGAATCATTAAACCATAATCAGTTGTGAGTAGGAACATAATAGTTATACAATAGTTGCTTTATGAAGCACCTGGTTATTGTCAAGAGCTTCAATTGTGTCTTGCAAGCAAATGATAATCCCTTCTGCAGCTATCTTCTTTATTTCATCCGGCTCCGGCTGTCAAAGATGGGAAATAAAGATGAAAAGTTGATGGTATTCAAATGTCAGGGAGGATAGTGCTTTCAATTAAATATTAAAATGAGTATGTAATATGGGATTGGGGTTTACTCATATGATGGGTTTGCAAACTTATTACTGCACAGAGAAAACATGAATGGGTGACCTACTCTCTCTTCTTGCTTCTCCAGCCATGACATAGTTGCAGTGAGATCAACAATTGCCCACTCCTTCACTAAAGATGGAGAAAGATGTTTACTACTACTTTCACAAACTCCACTCTGCAAGTGAATCACATGCATATTACAAAGCGGTATTGCAAATAAATATGAAAAGAACAGAGAATGTCAAACAGAATTTTAATCCTTGAAGGGAAAAAAAATACACCCAGAAAAAGATATAAAAAGCTTAAACAAGAAAAACAGGAAATTTTAAAAACAGTTACTATGGCTGCAGAATATTTTAAAAATCAATAATCACAGAACATGCAAACCATGGGTCTAAATCCTATACAAATTCCAGAACCAAGTTCTCAGTTTCCCAGAAATACATGCAAAACATTTAATATCTGGCATTAACAAAAATGACACTTTCATGTTTGATAATGGCAGATTGCAGAGGCCTTCTGTGGTTAAATACAAGCTCCGATTTGTTAAGCTTTTAGAAAAACATAATTTGCTAACCATATAGAAAAATTGAAATCGAAGACTTCTGACTCATTAAATCAAATCTCAACCAAGGTCCAAACTTTCATCCAACCTTTTACTCTTTATTCAAATTTTATTACATTTAACCCAGAAGATAGGATGGTGATGTGTATAGCAGTTCTAAGCAAATCCTAAAAAGAAAAGTCTGTTAAATTTAAATGTTTGACAGTTTTATATGCAATGGAGATTGGAGACCACCGGAAAGATAAAAAAGACTGGTCAATAAAATTCTCTCTAGGCAGTGTCATGAAAAGTAACTAATGGCCTTTTGAAGACCATGTGTTAAATTCCTTGTAGAAATAGGGAAAAAAAGATGATTATGAGGCACGTCAGTTTGCAGAGTCTCCTAAACGAACCCCAGATATTGAAGAATCATCCACTGTCTGAAGTGGTCTCCTCTCAAGTTGCTTTGAGACTTTTGCAGATATTTTGCTCCCTTGATCTGCAACGTTCCAAGCAATTTGAACATTGAATGACTGACAAAGAGGAAATTTTATAACTCATCTAGAAATAGTAGGCCATTCAGAGATTATTATGTTCCACTACAGCAAAGATGAATGGTTTCAGTTTATCGATAACAAAATCAGAGACAAATTTTCAGACCATGAATGAGCAGATTGTCTTACCAAATGTTAAGAGCATTTTAGAGTACACAAAAATAAAATGAAAGCCTACTTGAAGTTCCAAAGCAGCAAAATATACAAACAAGCAGAAAAAGTACATACGAGAGTCCTCTTTAATGAACTTTTGCTGAAAGTATAGCCATCTGCAAGACTGAAGGGGTGACCGGTGATAGTGGCTTCTAATTTTCATGGATGGCCCAGGCCGAGGAAGGATAACATGTGGGTTCTTGAGAGGGGGAACAGGTACATGGCTTACAGGAAAAAGTGTGCATGGAGGGAATGAATCCAGATCAGCAAATGATCATGATGAACACTGATGGGAAATAAAGGATGGTAAATCAAAGTCTTTATTATGTTTTATTTGGCCTATTAAAAGACCCAATGGTTGTAACTTATTTGGCTTTACAAATTCTAAGGTCATTAAAATAGTTAAGTCTTTTGGGTTTCCTAAGTCTTAAGTAAGGTTTTTATTAAGTGTCTTTTCGTATGAAGAGTCTCTTTGTTTTGAAGTCTATATATAGAGTCTTGTAACCAAAGATGAGAAGAATGGAGAAGAAGAAAAATTTGAGTTTTGTGAGTGCCTCCGAAGATGGAGTCTGTGTTGGGTGTGATGCCCTCGGGTGAGAAGCCCCAAGGTGGTCCCTGTGAAAGGGAGGGTGTGTGAAGCCTACACTCCCATCTCTTATCCCTCTTTCCGGTGTGATTCCGACAACCTCCCCCTTTCTCTCTCTTCCTAACCTCTTTTCTCTCTCTGTCCCCCTCAAACCCTCTTGGTCCATCCATATGTCAAAGGCGTCCAGGGCTTATGCATTCAAGTGCTGAAGCAATAATTCCTCGTTGTTTATCAACTGACCACAATTCCTAATAAAAAAGTTAGGTGGAAGGAAGGGAAACCACTTTCTTTGTTTGAAAGAAAGAAAAATATGCTGTTGAACAAGTTGCCACGTCAAATACCTAGGATTGGGACCCAGATTGTCACTTGTAAGAAGAAACAATATCACATAATTTGGAATAAATCCAAAAGTAAGGCCTCATTACATTTATGATTACCGGTAGCTATGAACATGGCACCTCTTAGGAATTTATAAAAGATGTATCCTCATAGGGTGTTTGGGAGTAACTTTTTTTAAAAAGTTTATTTCTATCTAAAAAATTATAATGTGTTCTCTTTCTATCTAAATTTTAAAATTAAGAAAAAGTGTTTTACGATGTTTGGCAGGGGCCAAGGAGGGAGGAGGAGGGCGCTGGGGCCGGAGGGGGGGAGGGCGCCGGGGGCAGGGGCGAAGGGCGCCGTTGGCCGGGGGCGAGGGAGGGGGAGGAGGAGGGCGCTGGTGCCGGAGGGGGAGGGCGCCGGGGGCAGGGGCGAGGGCGCTGGTGGCCGGGGGCGAGGGGGGGGGAGGAGGAGGGCGCTGGGGCCGGAGAAAAACGCTAGGCCTTCTACTTCATTCACCCATGGATCTCTTGGCGTAACTCTTGAAAAGTAAAAGGTGTTTGAGATTTCTGCAAATTCCCTGTACTTCTTCCAGATTCTAGCAAATCTCCTTGGTGCTAGAATGAAGAACCTGCCGACCTGGTTTTTCTTTATTTTTTGGGGGTCAAGTTTTGTCGTAAAATCTGTGTTCCCATCTGCATGCAACTGGTATTTGTGGTCCTCGCAACTGCTTTTGCTCATCTTTCCCACGGATTTCATGCGGGGATTCCAAAAGACAAGAACCCTAAACCTTTCTACGGAAGTTGCCACGAGATTTGTGTACTTCTTTCCGCATGCATCTGGTAATGCCTACCTCATTTTTTTCGTCTGGTTCGTCAAACTTTAGGAAAGCAACTTGTTTTTGTGCATTCTGTGCTTAACTTTTTGGTGGAAATTGTTGGAATTCCCAAGAAGACAGCAATCTCCAAATACATCGAGTCCAACTACCAGAATTTCCCGGAGGGCGCCGGGGCGCCGAGGGCGAGGAGGGGAGGAGGAGGAGGCCGCTGGGGCCGGAGGGGGAGGGCGCCGGGGACAGGGGCAAAGGAGGGAGAGGGCGCCAAGGCGCCGGGGGCGAGGGAGGGGGAGGAGGAGGGCGCAGGGGGTGGGGTGGGGGGGGGGGGAGGAGGGGGAGGGCGCCGGCGGGGAGGGGGGTCGCCAGTTGGGGGGTCGCCGCGGGGGAGTGGGGGGGGGTTTGAGAGAGAGAGAGAGTGCTTTAAAATAAAAATAAGTTAGGACTTGTTTTTTTGGGAAGAGATTTACATAGAGTAAAAATTTTGCACTAAAAAAAAAAAATACTTACCAACACCTCTTTGTGCATGTCTTCTCTCTTTTTAAATTTTAGAGAAAATGACAAAAAATTGTAACCAAACACCCTATAAACTTGTATGCATAACTAAAGAATTTAAACTTGCTTCCCCATTGTACACCTTTTCCTTTTGTCATAATCCTCATCAAACCCCCTCCCTCTTTCTTTTTCAACAGGTGTACATGTGATTATGTGTCACTAGTGAGATGTACTGTTTCACCCATGAGTTGGTCAGCAGCAATGTAGACTATGTGCTATGATGATCGCATTACCTCGTTTGCAAACAGGAACTCCATCACTTTTACGCCATGGCTTCCCAGCATGCATAAGAAATCTGTCAATTTCAACAAGCTTTTTCTGGTTGTAACATTCTGCTATCCAGTCCTACAAGAAAAATACCATACCCGAAAATTACAGGACTATAAGTATGTGATTTCATGCAACCTTATTCTGCAACAATTCATACTTCCATCAGAATCTTCATTGAAATATCTACAAATATGCAATAACAATATAAATAGTTAACTTCTACCCAACAGTTAAAGGCTGCTAGAATGGAACATTATAAATGATCAGTGCAAAAGTTCTCATTGAGCAAGCTAAAAGATATGAATCTAACAGAGAAAGTTCATTCCAAAGAATATGTTGGGATACATCCCATATTGGATGATTTCAAAATGCCAGTCCTTATATAGAACAGCCTCTGTCCCTTCAATGCCTAGGTTTTGACGGTCAAAGCAGGTCCTATTCTTCTGGCTGTGGGCCCCACCTCATCCCATTAAGATCCATGTGACAGTTGTCCTATATGGGGCCGGCACCTGGGGTGGCATGTTGGGATATATCCCATATTGGATGATTTCAAAATGGGCCAGTCCTTATATAGTGTAGCCTCTATCCCCTCAATGCTTAGGTTTTGAGGGTGGCACGCACAGAATAGAGACTATCAAAGGGTAAAAGAATGAGTTGAAAGTGAACATATAGAAACAAAGCAACATGTTTTCGAACCCTTGAAACTATAGTGCCGCAATCTGCTTCGACTTGCCGAAACTTTGGCGTGTTTGGAAATGCACATACAAGAAGAGTACATTCTGATGTCCAGTCAGGTCGATATTCACCACCCATCTCCAATGCTTGTGACCTGAGTGTGCTTCGCTCAGGATTCACAAACCCAGACAGCACAAAAACAACACCTTCCTGCGCAAAAAACAACACAGAATCCAGCCACAACCCACGACTTTGTTAACAAGAGTGAACATCGCAATAGCCAAATGCTAAAACTCAAATTGTAAATCCAAAGGTTAACTGAATCATATCACTCATCTGGCCAATTTCTTGCTTCATTACCAGAAGTTTTGAAAAATGAAGAGTACTTTCGGCAGATTGCTCCGAATGGCTGTTTGTGCTTTGTTTACTCAATTCCTTGGGTCCTTTATGACCTTGTACTTTATCTTGGCTAGCACTATCCACCTGCTTTTCTTTGTGAGGCTTGTTCTCATCATCATTTGAATTCATCCAGGATGGAAGATTTCTCTTCTCAGTCTTCTCTTTATCATCTTTTGGATGTAATTTTAAGTCGGACATGATAGTCAGACCTGTATTCCAATTAAATGAAAAAAAATATTGACTTCATTGATCAAAGGGAAATCTCCATCCTAATGTTAAGTGCTGAAGAGGAAAGTGACAGGAGATCTTTATCGTCCATAACTATCCTATGGGAAAAAACAAGCATGAGGAGGGCTGTGAGACAACTAGTCAATCTTACAAAAAAGGGTACTCTGCATCAAGACTTTGCTGGTAAAAGCTTGCTTTTAGTAGAATATAATATTTCAGCTGGCTTTATACAATCCTACCTGATATTATCAGCACAAAACATTATGGTAAACATTTTCTCACAAACAAGACTAATTGCCAAGTCGAGTCATAAAAGGCCCAAATAACCACATGACGGCAACATATGGGACTCCCAAACCAAGAGCATGCAGAGCGGGTAGTAAGACAGACCTTAAAGCTTAAACCATGACAAACCTACCGAGGAATTACTTTTCAGCCACAAGTCTGTTAAGTTTAATTTGATTTTTCATAGAATGCGGAATGTTGTCTTTGTAGGGGATGACATAATTAGTCCATTTCTCTCGTTTACCTTTCAACTGCTAAATTGCAACAAAAAAAACACTAAAATTCAAGAGATAAATAGGCACGGGACTCACTTGTGATGTAGCACCACGAGAGTTATAAACATGTCGGTGTTGTATTTAAGAGACAACAAGCAAGTGAATGGTAGGTGATCGAAAAGAAAATCCTCGTCAATCGTCGGAGAAAATGATGTCTGATAAGTTCGACGGAAGTTCGAATGATACCCCAAGTTGCTTGATGTTCTTGAATGGGCCATCCAACTATGCACCAGAAACGCCGGTAAAGGACAGAAACAAATAATTGTGGACATACGTATATGCTCCGTTTGGTATTGCCAATTCCACTGCCCTGGGTAAGCCGTGCGCTGACACAACGGTAACAAGAAATGGCAGCGCATCGGAAACCTGCTCGACGTGGTGAAGCATCGAATGGGCAAAGCCATACGAAGACGAAGACATGGTTTTTGGAAAGGTTCATGGGTTGACTAAAAGACCTCTAAGGGTGAGACGGCAAGGACTAAGACAACGGGCTTAGAGATTTCAAACGGCGGGGGACGACATGAGGAGATTACCTCTCGTCGACGGGATCTTACGGCTTCTGCAGGGAGAGAGACGGAAGGATCGAAGGCAGCTGCCTCTGTCGCTCGAATCCCGAGCACCGTCGTTTCGCCGGGGTGGAACAGAACTTCCGACCGGAGAAGACGATGAGCGGAGGCTTCTCTTCAGAAGAAAATAGCTGGTGAGGTTGCACGCTGGACTCGCATTCGTATGTAGCTCCTAAAAAGCTATTCTTGGGAGACCAACTTTATGGAGAAGGGGTTTTGGGCTTTTGTCCGTCTTTGATCCAAAACAAATAAATAGGCATTGTTTTTATATGGAAAATTAATATGGGGAAAAGATGATAAACTTTAATAATTAGTCTTTAAAGAATATTTTTGTCTTTTATTTTGTTTCCAATTTTACCTTTTCATATAACTAATATGTACTTTTATTTCTTATCATCATATATGTATGGTCATTGTATTTATATTTTAACTGATTTTATCATTTACTTTAACTGACTTTCTCGTCCACTTTAATTGACTTCATCGTCTACTTTAACCTATTCTTTACATTTTTATTATATGTTCTTATGTCAGTCATATTCTTCTACTACTTTAACTTACGTAAAATGTTACTTTGATGCATTCATAGGTGTACTAAAACAAAGAGGTTGACATTCTATGTAACTTCAACCAATTACGCATCTTGTAGTAAGACGAAGTATTTATTACTTTAACAATTTATAGTTTCACTTTAATCTTCTATGATTCACAATCTATCACATATATAATTGTTGTATAGTTTTAAGATAAGAGTTCGAAGTCGTTAAAGTATGTATGATTATAAGTTAATTGTATGAGACTGAAAGTCACTACTGACATTATTTAAAGTCTTAACTTCAACTAGTGTTAAAGCAAGAGTTTAAAGTCATAAAAACATGTGTGACGGTGAGTTAAAGTGTGCTAGACTTAAAGTCACTATTGACATATCTTAAAGTCTAAGTTTGAAGACATTAAAAGAAAAGTTCGAATGCGTTAAAGTAATAGTTCAAGAGCAAGTATGTGAGATTGTGAGTTAAAGTGTGTGAGATTTAAAGTCACTATTGACGTAACTTAAAATCTAAGTTTAAGTATATTAAAATAAAAATTTGAATACATTAAAATAAGAGTTCAATGTCGTTAAAGTATGTGTGACGGTTAATTAAAATGTGTGAGAATTTAAGTCACTGTTAACATAACTTACAGTCTAAGTTCTAAAGCATTAAAGTACGAGATCAAAGTTGTTAAAACATGTGTTATAGTGAGTTAAAGTATATGAGATTTAATCATCGATATAACTTAAAGTCTATGTTCAAATATATTAAAGTAAGAGTTTGAAGATGTTAAAGTAATAGTTCAATATCGTTAAAGTTAATGTGATATTCAGTTAAAATACGAGAGACTTAAAGTCACTATTAACGTGACCTAAAGTCTAAATTATAAGGCACTAGATTGAGAGTTTGAAGTTGTTAAAGCATGTGTAACTGTGAGTTAAGTATGTGGGACTTAAAGTAATTGTTCATATAAATTAAAGTGCAAGTTCGAATGCGTAAAAGTAAGAGTCGAAAAGCTTTTAAAGTACTAGTTGCTTATGGACAGGAGACGAAAAATGTAACGACCCATGTTCCGGATCCTTATTAGGTCATGTTGTATGTTGGGTTCAGGCCTTGTGGAGGTCGGACCTCAATTTGTGTGTGTGTGGGTTTTAGGGCTATAATGTGTCAGCTCGACTTGCCGCCTCTCTCTTCGGTGACGCAATAACTCGACCCATCGCATTACTGAGGCAATGGTTCCCTGTGTTGCGTTAGCAATCTGAGTGTGTTTGTTTTCATGGTTTGTTGTTGGGTCAGTTTGAGCCAAATGGCAAGGGTTTGACTACCTCTTTTTGAACCCCTGAGCCTTGACTAGATGCTCATTGGATGTGTACCTTGGGTTTTTGGGTTGGGTGACTATGTGGCACCCCATTTTTGTGTTTGGACCGTGCTACCCTTAATGCATGGTGGCTCCTCTTCTTAACCCCCCCCCCCTCCCCTTCCCTTGGACAGAACAGAGCTTGGAAGGCTCCTTCTTCCTCTATTTTTCCTCCTCCTCCCCTCTATTCTTGGAGCTCTTTGAGCTTGTGGAGCTGGGCCATCTTGGGTATGGGAGTTAGGTTTTCTCACCTCTCCTTCTTCACTTTTAAGTGTGTGCATGCATGTACTAATCTTCTTGTGTGCTATGTTCCAGCTACTAGTATAACCCTACAAGCCAACTCACATGAGTGATGACACTTGTAATCTTGTACTAATCTCTTTTGGTAATAATATTAATAGCATTTTCTCACTTTATATTGCATCACATGATGATGTTTATATATTGTGATGTTCATGTGTCTGTGCAATGAGGATAAGGATCATGATGAGATCATGATAATGAGACATATAATCTGTAAACATGAATCCTAAATATTACTAGTCATAGGATACTCGAGAAGGACATCGAGATAATCGGATAGACCGGTGTGTTGTATACCCGTCCATATGATGGAGGTAGCTGGCCTCATAGCTACTTGTGTGGAGACACTAGGGGTATGGTGCAAGTGCTCATTGGAGAATGAGTTTACTGAATGATACACTCTCGGAATGTTATATGGTTGATAATACTTGATTGTCAGACAGCGATTTTATGGTCCCAGTTGTTAATTGGTCCTTGGATTTGAGACACTAAGGATGCATTGTTTAAGTACTTCATTCTTTGATGCTGAATTTATAGGTCTGGAAGTTCCAGATCTAGTACAAGCGATTATTGGGAATGGTAGCCAACCTTACGAAGGTAATTATGTGTCAATAAATGATCATCCACTCTTGGTATCATGAGAGGAATATCATGTTTGTTCTTGCTCAGACAAATCTCTGGCCAAGATCAATCTGATTGAGAGATAAAAAGTTCTCCGAGAGAATCTGATAAGGGTGAAAATCAAATGGATACTGCACAGACCTGATAGTACCATGCCTAATGTACGTCTCTAGGATATTATTGGATGAGAGACTAAAGGTACATTGTCACGTCCTAATAAATGTCTATTTATAGGAAATGACAGAAAACAAACTTAAGAAATAAAACATATATTTTATACATCTAACATTGTCATAGCGGAATCTTAAATACATAATACTCCTCATTACTGTCCATAAAAGGAGTACGAAAAAGAAAACTTAATTACACTCCATTTCTACAGTACTCAAGAAAAGTAAAATTATTGGACTTCTGAAGACTGGTTGTCCCGCTCAGCACACACCCCCCTTAAGAATTATGCTCATCTTGATCACCTGAAAAAGTAGGATTTTATGAGCTAACTAGCTCAGTAGGATTCAATCTTCTAATCAAAAGGACTATGATAAGCAAATAATAGACAAAAAACTTAACTGTTAGCACTGCTGAATATCAAAGATAATTGGATCACCCTGTCAATAGATAACAATTGTAGAACAGGAGTACTGAACAAGATTGCACGGTCAAGAATTCAGGACAACAATCACATTCTGGTTCAAGTACATATTCAACTCATGATAAAATAATATGATGACCAATCAAGCATGTATGATGCAATGCCAAACATCTACAGATCCTTTATCATTCCGTACGACCACTAAACGAATTCGGGTGCTCCTCCCGGGACTGGACCAGCCCCACTTGCACAGGCATATATCTCAATTCAGTCCAAAGACCCAAAAATTGTCATCACTAATCATTTCTGGTAATATTCAAGTATGGTACATAAGTACTCCGAATCTTACATGTAACAAGGTTTATGGTCCAATGCCAATAATTTCATAAGGT
This sequence comes from Colocasia esculenta, assembly GCA_014218235.1. NCBI lineage: Eukaryota > Viridiplantae > Streptophyta > Magnoliopsida > Alismatales > Araceae > Colocasia > Colocasia esculenta. The sequence continues at coordinate 10,739,654 of CM024754.1, read as the reverse complement.
TGAGCCATACGAGGATCAATTATACTTGGGGAGTTTAAGAATATCTAAAGTAGGATATGGAAAGCAAATGAATGATCCCTCTTAGTGATAAAGTAGTTGGAATCCAATAGTACGAGGAAACAACTTGTAGCAACTCTAAATTTATGAAAAAAAATTAAATATTTATATTATTTAATTATAAAATCAATGAAAAAGTATTAAATAAAACCCATTAAATGGAAATGAGTAATGGGCTTTGCTTAATGGATCCTCTAGAACTTATTGGGTCAAAATATGAATTTAAAATAGTAAAAAAAAAAAATACCCTAAATTGGAGTCTTAATATCTCCTAAATAGAAAAAACTCTTTAAGCATTAAAAGAGGCAATAAGAGTTGGAATTGGATTCCTAAGCCTACCCCTATGATTTAGCACGAATTTAGATCCCATCCTAACCTAAATAGAGGTTGGAAGCAAGCAAAGAAGGTTGGAGTTAGGAAATCTCGTAATTAAAGAACAATTAGAATAGAAGTAGGAATAAGAACCCATACATGCATAAATACATCTCTTAAACCCTCTTGGCTGACCCTAGCTCGTTGCCAAAGGTTGTTGGACGTGGAAAGAGGCCCAGAAGGAGAGGATCTCGTAGGGAGAAGGAGTTCTTGGAGCTTCTTCCTCGTTCTTGGAGATTTTAACCCTAGAAGACAAATCGAGTCAAAGGTAGGCATTCTCACAAGCAAAGCTAAATCAAATCCATCTATAGGTAGTTCCAATCACTAGGAACAAAGCCCTCTTGTTTCATAAAATTTCATCGAGTCAATCTTTTGTTCTTGATTTTAGAAGTTCTGCAAACATGATAACTCTGAGTCATTATTTTTGAATCATATCTCCATGTACACTTGATCCCATGCTATGAAATTTTTACTGTAGACACTTCATGTGTTATGGATCTTTTGCCCCTAAAAGCCCTATTGTTGAGCATGTTGCTCGAATTAAATCAATCTTGCTCTCTGTATCATGTTCTGTGTTACTTGTTATTGTTCATGCTCAAACCATGTTCAAACCATGCTTTTTTTCTAATTCCTATTTACTAGAAGTACTCTCGCATATCTAGTTTCATTTGCCACTGGTTTCATGATTTTTCATCGTGTATACAATTAGTTATGATTTTCTGAACGACCCTGTATCAAAATCTGATATTTCTGGACCGCAATCCAAGACAGAGCAGAACTCTGTCAGACTCAGGCCATGGACCTGAGAACGCGACGGCCCGATAGGTCGCATTCTCAAGCCCGTCGCGACGCTTTCCTTGTCGCGTTCTGAACCCGACAGTACCCTACGTCGCGTTCTGGCCTTCTGTCCTGGCAGCCCTGTCGCGCGACCCCTTTCAGGCCCTGTCGCGATCTGCCCTAACCTTGTCGCGACTCTTACTGGCCTACGTCGCGTTCACAGGATTTTTGATGAAAACCCATAAAATTATTGCTCTCACTTTCTACAAAATTCTTAAGCCTATTTAACAGTCATACACGCAGTAAAAACACATGTTTTAAAATGGAGCTATATTGAATGCTTTAAATACATATTCACGACTTCTTTTCTATCTATGATTTCTCTTACACATGCACACACATGAACCAACCATATATGGCTGAAATCTGACATAAAATATCTCATAATGTATCTGGTAATTTATTACAATAAAGTATATTATTGCCCTATTTTAAAGGACTTGTATTCGTTTCTTGCGTTGTTTATATATACCGATATCGATGCTCCACTGTTCTAGATTCCTCTAGAACGTCGAGCACCTGTTTTTATATACACACTTTACTTGGCTTGTGGTGAACTCTCCGTCGGATATTCCTTTCGCCGGACTAGTGAACCCTTGCACAAGGCCTCTGTAAGTCTCCTCTGATCACGGATTCCCACATGGTCAACGAGCCGATTGTACCCTAACACCCATTACACACTTTAGGGATCGAGATGATCCAAACGCTATTAGAAGTTCGCTCTTACCTTGAATCACGTCGGACCTCTGGACTTGTGCATAACATGGCCCGGGAAGATCGTGAATTCCACCTGACTGCTAATACGACGTGCGCGTGTTGTGAAACTGTTACTATCGCAGTTTTACTCGTTGTTTTACGTGATGTACCCTTAGCTCTCATCTATACTCTACTCGCTCGTCTATTCACGTTCTCTCTACTATCTCGTCTATTCATCTAGTGCTCTTAACTATTCTTGGTACTCTATATTGGCCATTGACTGATTGTTTAAAGATACAATATAACCAATGCCTGGCAATATATAAAGGGCCCGATCTGGTCCTGGGATGTGCGCCCGAAGTGCTAGTGCCCATGAGAGTTAATGATCAGAGTGTTTGGCATTACACTCAAGTGCTATCTATCTCGACTATCTATATGACAATCAAACACAAAACGTGCTATACTCTCTCGATGTCTAGAATGACAAACAAGTGCTATACTCGTCGTGCTATTATTATACTTGTGCTAGTTGTGCTATGACCATCCTGCTATTTGTGCTATACTCGATACTTGTGCTATTTTTGGAAACTATACTCGATCTCATGCTATTGTGCTATCCTATTACCTGTTGTGCTATCTCTTACTATATTTTGACTCTCTTGTACCTGCTATCTTTAGATACTCTGCCATTAAATGCGTTAATTATTTAAAGCCTGCTTGAGCCTGAGATTTAAGTCCTACTGGGTGTTATCGCTCACCCTACGTTATTTGATGTTATGTTCTCAGGTGAGACCGAGGATGACACATACACTCACGAGGAAGGGAATGACCCAGAGTGAAGCCATGAGTACCCTCGAGTCATTATGTTATCTTAGAGTTGTAGTTAGTTATTTCCTTTTATTGCAATGTAATTGGGCCCTATAGAATGACTCTGATATTAGTGGCTGTAACTAGACATTTGAAAAGTTATTAATGAGAAAGATTTGTTTTAGTATTATTCAATGTGCAATGGTTTGATGTCTAGTGTTCGCTCTATACCTTTTCTTGCAACTGCCTTCACGCTTCGATATTCCGCGTTGGGGCGTGACACAACTTTGGGTTATAGTATAGTGAGTCATCAAGGGATGGGACAAGAAATGGTGCTGGAAACACAATAAGACAGTGTATGTCGACAGTCAGAGTAGGGCTGTCGACAGCCACTGTTCTTCCAGAACCAGTTTCTGGAACCTGGACATTGTTTGTCGACAAGCCAAGGGTGGTTGTCGACAGATGAAGGCCATTTGTCGACAGATAAGAGCTACCTGTCGACAACTACTGGTGGTTCTGCATTTTTGGGTTTTGGAAGCATGAACCCTGTCGACAGATGGGTTCTAACTGTCGACAGACGCATACTAAACTTCCACAAAAGGTTGGAATACTACCTCAGAAAACTCTACCAAGTGTTTCTATGATTACTAACATGGTTAACAACATCTAAAGGGTCTTATTACATCTTTAAACACCACTTATATGAAGGAAACAAATAGCACAATAGGAGTATGTTGTGGCATGGAAACTTATGACAGGATGATATTGGAAATACAACTCTTCCAAACAACATTTCCTTGCATCTAATAGGAAGATTTTCACAAGTATGCTTGGACATAACATGAACATTAGCTAAAACATGATTACAATGGATAGGAAAGCATTTCCAAGGATGTTTACAGAACTCAAGTCTAAGTGTGAACGTAGTAACACTTAAACATGAAGTTCTTAGCATAAGAGAAGAAGATAAGAGGAAAGAATCCTACCTGACTTAAGAAAGATGAAGTCCTTCTCCTTTCCTCCCAACGAAGGAACTAGCAGTAGGAAGAAGGAGCGAAAGACTTGTGGAAACAATGGCCACGGCAGGTGCAACAAAGGCAGCTACAGAAGAAGCAACAGTAGCAGCCACGACAAGCAGCAGCAGTAGCTCCTCAGAGCAATGGCAGCAACGCAGCATGAAGATTGGTCAAGAGGTGGAAAGGTTTACACGAAGGGTGAAGGGAAGCTTATATAAGCTCCCTGGTTCCATACATGTATGGCACGTAGCCATACATGTGTTGTGGTAAAAAGCCATCTCTCCCTTCCAAAGCCACGTAAACCATGGGGTTTTACCCCACTCACACATATTAGGATACGTGTAGGAAGTTTACCCCAGGTGAAATAAGCCTTACGTAGCCAAAGCTACGTAAGCAACTGTTGAAAAAAAATAGCTACCGTAAATAGAGGATAATTCAGCTGGTCCATTTGTCCCTAAATTTTATACCCAAATAATGTCCATTCAAGTTGAATTTTCGAACATAAGCTAATAGAAAGGTTTTACAAATTATGGTGATTTTAGTTTAATTTTTAGAATTAAATTTTCACCCAGCAAAAATTGTTCGGAAAATCATTGCGTCAACTTAATCTTGATATCCGCGTGTCAATAATTATGGATATTTATATTTCTAATATCAGCACATTTTTCTAGAAATTATGGTGTTTTTAGATTTAAATTTTGTTACAGAATTTCGGTGTCGCCCTGTCGAAGTGCGCACATCTGAAAACAACAATGGAATTATATTTATTAATACAAATTAATCCTAAATTAAAGATAATTACATCTCATGAAAGTAGTTATGTTTAACAATTAAAATCCTCAATTTTTTTTAAATTTCCAGTAAATAAAATTTTGGGGTGTTACATACATGGTCACTATGGGTAGAAAATGTCCAACATATTTGATCCCCCTATACTATCTGGGGACTATGGCGTAGTAGCTTGACACGTCCATAGTCGACAAGTTGAGTGAATTATTATATAGATAATAATTCACTAAGTCAGAAAGAGTTATGAGTCAGAAGAGTTATGACATGTGCAACTTATGGCTAGCTCGATATTGGGTCTATAGGGTCACACACAAAAGGTGGTTGACACAATGATGATAGAGGAATATGCTCTTTTATGACCAAGGATGGAAACAATGACAGTCGGTCGCTAGGATGGTCCTGGTGACAGGATAGATTGTCGTCAGGATGCTCCTAGAGACATAGTCGATTGTTGCCAGGATTCTTGGCGACAATATCGATTATCGCCAAGAGAGTCTTGGCGACAGTGACCTATGCCGCCAAGTTTGATTGGCAACATCCTATCTTACCGTCGAGACATGTATGACTGGTCGTACTCTGGGCCATGTGGGAGTTGGTCAGTCACCCTTTATTTATTAGAGAGGTCACACACCCCTCACTCTCTTCCTCTCACCCTTTATGCCCTCTCTCGTTCTCTTCCAAAGAGAAAAGAGAAAGAGAAGAGTCTCATAGATGTTGTTGCTTCCTGTTGCTACTGCTCTTGTTGCAACTACTGATGCTACTTACTAAAGTTGTTGTTGTTACTGCTCCTATTGCGGTCCTGCTGCTGCTACACCTCGAAGGTGCACGGGGAGAGGAGACACCGACTTGAGGAGGAGCCATAGTTACCGTGTGGACATCGCAAGAGGGAGGTCGCATGAGCTCCTTCATCCATGGGACCGATTATGCGCTTTAGGAGATCTGTGAACTCCCCTATCTCACCCTTGTATGGATTGCACGAGAGTTGTGCACTCAAACATCATCCCGATCCGATAAATCCCTGTAGGGGATGTGTTTTTGTTTTTAATTTTTCTTTCGCTGCGCATTAGATGCTTTTACGCAATTCCCTACAGTGGTGTCAGAGCCTCGATTCATGGGATGCTGATCGATTTTTTCTTTTATGAGATTTAGAATCATTTTTTATGAAAATTGATTGCTTTTCGTTGCGGTTTCAGTTTGAACAATAGTGACTTTTGTCACTCAAAGTGTTTAAATGACAATGTCATTGGTCGTCCAAATTAGACGACTATCGATTTTGTCGTCTGGAGAAAGATTTTTGGTTTCTGTTGCACTGGTCTTTTGTTGACGATAACAAGGATTGTCATCAAGAATGTCCTGGCGACAGGCTCCACTGTCGCCAGGATAGTCCTGGTGATGGGATTGATTGTCACCAACTTATCCTGGTGATAAGATCTACTGTCTCCTGGAATAGTTCCTGGCAACATGATAGTTGTGGCCAAATATGTTAGCGACATAATCGACTGTGTTGATGTCGCCAAGGCAATCCAATGCCTACAGACCTTTCCCATTTTGCGACTGGTTTCATGTTGGAGACCATGGAACTGGGATTAAGTGTTATTCCAAAAGTTTTAGATTAAGAGTTAATCTAATTGTTTATTAATTAAAATATTTAACTAATTTATAGTAGTTTACATATATACATGTGATGTGTATGATGTGGGCGGGTGATCATGGACCATCATGTGATGCTTGTATGTGTGTGAATGGTGATTATTTAGGGACTGCGGGCCTCCCTCTCTCTCTCATTAAGGTTGTTGTGAACTTCTACTTCTCTCCGATTGTGTACCTCCCCTTGATATGATCAAGGTTTTTTAATTGAATAAAATGTACATTTTTTGCCTGTGTGCCTATAGTTATTTGTAATTTTTATAAATTACTTGAAATGACATCAGAAGGCATAGCGGGAGCTTGGAATAGCCGGCAAGACTGATGATGTTGAGAAGGAAGATCACCGTGCATGGGATGCGCCGAAGGCACACATAGGGTGTAAGGCCATGGGCCTTATTGGACCCTTAATGGGCCTTCTTCTGGAATAGTGTATGTTGACGTCAAGGGTGTTGACGTCAACATTGGGTTGACGTCAAAGGTGTTGACGTCAACTGTGGGGTAGACGACAAGGGTGCTGCCGTCTACTGGATCTTGACGTCAACTGATGTTGACGTCTACCGAAGTTTTCGGAGTCTTCCCGTACTTGAACTTGACGGTAATTGATGTTGACGCCAAGTTTTGTCGGTGCAAGTTGACGACAACAGATGTCGATGTCAACCTGCCCAGCCTGTGTTTTTATGAGGGACCCGAGGCCCCTTCTTCCTCACTTCTTTCCCTCTCCTTCCCACCACCTTCACCCCTCTCCTTCGCCACTACTTTCGGCGGTCGACGGGAGCTCATGGGGAGGTCGTGGTACGCGTGGCGGCGACGGATCGGGCGAGAAATCGAGGTTTAAAGGATCATCCTCGCGGAGAACCTCATGGAGAGCGACGAGATTTGTGGTTCTTTTGGGGGTTTTTATTGCTTGTTGAGGTAGGGACTTGACCCCTTACTCCCCATTGCTGAAATGTCGTGCTTGTGTGTGTTGGATTTGCATGAAAACCGTGGTTTTGGGGAGGGTTTATCATGCCGGATTTTGGGGGTTGATTCGCCGATCCAAGCGTTGGATTGTTGTTTTCCGGCTTTACATTGGTATTTGAGATGAAGGAAAGCGTTTCCCATCATCAATTCGTGGTTTCTTGGGCTGGATCACCCGTGGGAACGGCCTGAGGCCTTTTTCAGCTGCTGGAAGCTGAAGAACTTAACGTCAACATCGGTTGACGTCAAGTTCTGCAGGGAGGAACTTGGGGGAAAGATCCCTTGCCGTCAAGATGAGGTAACGGCAAGCCTGTTGCCGTCTACTTTCTGTAGACGGCAAGGGTGTTGTCGTCTACCCCAGAGTTGGCGGCAATCGGTGTTGTCGTCAACCCCACAGGTAGGTCCCAGCAAGCTGAGCCCCTTTCCATTGTGTGAGGTGTTGAGACGCGGTGTCCGCCTGCTGGCACGGTGTACCAGACGTTGAGAGCATCTCCGTCTGTGCTTGTGCTGTGTTCTACCATACTTGTGTTGTGTTTCCCAAACGTCAAGGTGCAGGCTCTGTCTGGATGACTGGCGTTGAGCTATTCCGTCGGTGAGCCTGGATGTCGAGTGCGACTTCGTCCTGTGCGTGCCCCTTGTGGTGGTTACGAGCCGATTTCCGTGGGGCCCCTTCTCCACCGTTCGAGTTCAGCGTAGGGGAAAACCGGTCGAGGACCAGACGCGAGGGAGAGCGTCTGAGTGTGCACACGTGGCTAGGGTTGGAGGACTCTATGGTGCCGAGGTGCCAAGCCATAGGCCCTAGCTGGTCCTACCTTGTGTGTGTGTGTGTGTGTGTGTGTATGCTTGTTGTACTGTTGAGCCTGCGACGTTCCAGTTTCTTGGCGTGCTCCTACGAGGAGTTGCGTGCCACGCCACCGGTTTCTGGGTGTTGTGCAGTGTGTTTACTTACTGTTGCTTTACTTTCTGCACTGCTTTTTAGTACTGTTACCGATGGGGGGTTAGTGTCCCTACTGGGTCTCTTTTTGAGACTCACTCCCATTCTTTTCAGGTGGTTCGTCGTCAGCTCCGGGTGCTGAGGAGCCTAGTCACTCCGGTACTGGTCCTGCTTAGCTGCTGTGAGTAGTACTTAGTTTTTGTACTCATTATACTCTTTACTTTTGTTGGATCGGCTCTGAGTTGTACTATTTGATTAATTTATAGTGGAATATTCAAAAAAATTATAGTGTGTACATTTTCTTATATGTTCTCCTCAAACATTTCTCTTTACCCTTCCGAGCTTCGGCTCGTGGGTGACGGGTCAGGGTTCGGGTTACTGGTTAATAACTGGTAATTCGGATCCTGGGTCATTACATAGGGTCTTGTGATCGAGTCTTTAGGCTCAAGCTTGATCACGCTAGTATCTGGTCATGATCATCTGATGTGGTTATATATATATAAGTTATATATGTAACGTCCCAACGCGGAATATCGGAGCACCTACAGTTAAATCAATAGTATCGAGTGAAAAATAGACATCAAACCATTGCACAATTTGGAATAATGTCAAAAGAACCAACTTTATTGATAATTCCGTCATTTACTATTACATCCACTAATACAGAGCCAAATTATGGGCCCATAGTACTTTATTCAAATAAAAACAAACTAACTATCTAATTATATACTAAGATGACTAGATAACATCATGACTGGTCACTCTAGCGCCTGCTCATCCCCATCCTCATACGTGTGGTAATCTCCATCAGACTCGCCTAAAGCACACGTAATAAATAGCGCAGGATGAGCGATAACGCCCAGTAGGACTTAATATCTAGAAAACGGGCATGCTTTAAGTGATTAATGTCTTGAAATAATAGGAAACTAGAGAGAATGATCAAGTATAGTCAAGAGAGTAAGGGCACATGATAGCAAGAGAACAATAGTACTTTTCACAAAAAGTATAGCACAACTAGCACGATAAAGGAATGACCATATCACGAGATAGTACGATAGCATGCAAGTCAAGATAGCACTTTGATTGCCTTTAGATTATCGAGATAACTAGCACTTGAGGGTAATGTCGAACACTCTGATCATTAAACTCACATGGGCACTGGCACTTTTGGGCGCATCTCCTAGGACCAGATCGGGCCCTTTATAATGTTGTCTGGCATTGGTTATATTTTTATCTTTAGACAATCAATCAAAATGGTCATAGATAGTACCAATAAATAGATGAGATAGTAGAAGAGATAGACGAGGGTATAAAGAGAACTTGAACAGACGAGAGAATAGAGATAGTAGATGAGAACGAGGGACGTGTTCATAAAACAATGATAAACGACGATAGTAACAGTTGCTAAACACGCACAATGGGTGTTAGCAGTCTGGTGGAATTCACTAACCGCCCACTGATCGTGCTACAAACATAGTCCAGAGGTCCGGCGTGATCTCAAGGTAAGAGAGAATCTAAGGTCGTTGGATCATGATGATCCCTAGGTGTAAACAGGGGTTGATGGTACAACATGCTCGTCGACAATAGACGTCCGCCAAAGCCAAGGAGTCTTACGGAGGCATTGACAAGGAGTTCCTGGTCTAGTCAGAAATATTCCCAACGGAGAGGTCGTCCAAGTCAAGATAAGTGTGTTTAAAACGTTTGTCCATCTTGCCTTGAGTGCTCGAAGGCAGAGGGACGCGATAACAATATTAAATCTAGCGAATAAAACGAAGACAAGTTCATTTAAATAATGGAAAAATTAACATAAAATATTTATAATTAATTATTAGATATATTATTGAGGTGATTTATGTAAGATCTCATGGCAAAAATTTATGTTTGGTGTGTGCATGTGAAAGAGAATCAAAAGTAGCATGTGAGAGTCGTGCACATGACTTTTAAATAAGGAAATCATGTAGATATTATCAAAAGTTCATTAACACGATGTTACTGTTCGTCACAGAGCTGTTATGAGGGTTTAACCATGATTAAGGAGCATGAATAGCAATGTTTAATTGATATGTTAGGGTTCTGGAAATACATAGTGAAATCGCGACGTAGGTACCCGTCGCATTTAAATCGCGATGGTTTGGTCAATCGCGTTCAAGGGAATCGGTATGGGTATCGATTGGTGACCAATGGCCACGACGTTAGGGTCTATCGCGATCATGGCAATCAAAACATGACACAAAGACGTGACACAGTGGACCGTCGCGCTCCCAACGCGATGCGATCCGCTGTCGTGACCCGGATGAGAACGCGACCGATCGGGCCGTCACGTTCTCATAGGTCCTGGCCGAACCCAAAAAGTGAAATGGAGCACCTTGGATTGTGGTCCAGTACTTTAAGGGTTTGACACAGGGGTCTTTAAACTAGTTTTAAACGAAACTAGACTTGTAGAGATATCAGTAGAGTAATTAGACTTCTAACATGGTATGAGCATGTTGTGAATAGGGTATTTCTCGGTGAACCAAAAATCAGACACAATAGTAAAAAGGGATTTAATTCGACAAGATTGCTTGATATAAATTGGGGAAAAACATTGTCAACAGGTTCCTGACATCATGTAACATGTTCAGTAAAAGTTTCATGTCACGAAATCAAGTATACACAAGGATTTAAAGGGAATATGAGGGGTTGGGTACATGTTCTTAACAGAACTTTGGGCATAAAATACTCATAAACGACATGATAAAATTGGGGAAAAACAAGGGGCCTTTGATGCTGGGATCATGGACTATTTAGGATCGAGTTTAATTTATTTTTGCTTGAGAGATTACCTACGTTTAAACACTTTAGATCCTAGGGTATGAACACGAAGAACAAGTCTTCCAAGCCTTCCTCTCCACGAAGTTCTCCTCCAATGGCCTCCTTCCCATGTCCATGAGTTCTCAGAGCAGCATTAGGGTCGGCCAAGGACGAGATTGAAGTGTTTTATTGTATGTTTAGGGTTTAAGAATCCCTCTAACTTCTAACTCTTCATCCAATCCCAATTTTCATATTTATCTAGCATTTTCCTTGCATTTATCCTTCCATTGGCTTGGGGTGGGCTCTAATTCTGTGGCCAACAAGTTGGTATAGGTTTGGGATTCTATTTTGGATATTTATGAGTCTTATTAGTGATTTATTTGACCCATTTTAAATTTATTAATAATTTTGTTACGAATTTTGGCCTATTTATCTCAAACCCATCAATTGGACTCTTGTTTTTGGCCCATTAACTCATATATGAACCATTAAGGAAAGTTCATCACTTGTTTTGCTTAATGGGTTTTAATTTATTCACAATTCTTTTTAATTTAAATTTATTTATCTCAATTAAAAATTGAAAGTTGCTATAATATATCCATTTCTGCACCTACTAGGTACACATTTGCATGCGATGTAAATATAAGCTAAATATATGTGTAGGATGCATATTATTTAGCTATGAAATTAATAAAAAAAACTCTTTTAATAATACATTAAGCATAAGGCAATAAGATTGACCCACATGACTTTCCATGATTATAGGACATATGCCTTTTCTTAATATGGATTGAGTTGACGGAGTCACTCCGGGCTCACCTATATTAGGACTTGATATATGGCCTACGACATGGAGATGCCACCGGTGACTTGAGGATATGGTATGCTTCGTCGAGCCCCTCGGGAGCATATAATCAAATCATACTCATCTTGTAATGATGGTGTTGATTTAACCAAACACCATGGTTGGCGGAGTCCCTCTGGGCCATGATCATTTGGAGGCCGAATATGACGGGAATCACAAGTAGTTGTGATTGACAAGGGTTGCCTACCATTTGGGTTTGGTGTGATTGGTCAAGTCCTTCGAGGTCATGCCAAAGATGCAAATTGGATCCCGATCCCCGCTAAAAGTTTGCCGGAAACTTTCGATTCACATGCTTAAAAGTGTCATGTGTCTCGTGAGATAAATAGTGGGAGCAAATTAAGATAAAAATCCATGTCTTAATTTTTGAAAAATCCAAAAGTCTGCATGTTATTAATTTCCCGCTACATATTTATTTTCAGAAATATGTTGCTTGCAAACTCACTATGTGGCATATTATATGTCAACTGTTTCACTATGTGAATTGGCTTTGAAATTTGAGAATTGTTCTCACATCGGAAAAAATTGCATATGTCCTCGATGAGATCATGCATGAGCCAGTGGAAGGGGATAGCGAGGATAAAATTGCTCACTATAAGAAGTATAAGAAAGACTCAAGTCTTGCTCAATGTTACATGTTGGCCATTATGACTCCCGAGTTGTAGAGACAACATGAGACAATAGATGCACAATTCATTATCCTACGTCTCCGTAAATTGTTTGAGGAGGAAGGGAGAACTCGGCGATATGAGATATCAAATAGTCTCTTCCGGGCTAGGATGACTAAGGGGGGCATTGGTTCAGAACCATGACTTAAACACGATTGAGTGGATAGAGCAATTAGTGTCTCTAAGACTTGTCCTATAGGATGAGCTCTATGTTGACCTTATACCCCAATACCTTCTAGATTCATTTTTTCTGTTCATAATGAATTTCAATGTGAACAAGATTGAGGCCACCCTGAGTAATGTCGTGATCGTTCAGATTTAAGTTTAATAGTTTTAGCGTGGTGTTTGGGCCAATGTGTGACCATGGAGCCTAGTGTGGTGTATGGGTGTTGTGGACTGAAGCTTTCGGCCCAAACAACCCACTGATTCTTTGTTTGAGAACATGAAGGGGTGGGAGACACGTTCTAAATGCGGCCTTCCCATGCATTATGATCTCATTGCCATCTTTTCTGGGGTTTTTTCTGCTTATGCAATGCGTGACGCACGTCGGGCTATCGCGAGGCATCGCGTTTATGAACGTGACGGCCAGGTGTGTTGCATTTTGAATGCAACGGGCAACTTCGACACATTCTCATTTTCAAAAGGTTTATCTTTTGTTGGTCTAACAAATAGAGCAGGTGTAATGACCCAGGATCCGAATTACTGGTTATCCACTAGTAACTCAAACCCTGAACCGCCACCCATGAGCCGAAGCTCGAAAGGGTTAAAGATAAGTGTCTGATGAGATCATATAAGAAAATGTACAAATCACAAGAACTAAAAATAAATCACTCTATAGATATAACAACAAGGTACAACTCTGAGCAGATCCAACAAAAGGAAAGAGTACAGTGAGTACATACACAAAAAGTACCACTCTCAGCAGCCAGCACCCGAGTGACTCGGCTCGTCAGCACCTGGAGCCGACGATGAACCACCGAAAGGGAAGGGAGTGAGTCTCAAGAAGAGACCTAGTAGGGACACTAATCCCCACTGGTAAATAGTACGAAAGGAAGAGCAGGGAAGTAAACTATACTAAAGTACACTCCACAAACACAAAGAAATCGACGGTGTGACGCCCAACTCCACGCAGGAGCACGACAAAAGACTAGAACCTCGCAAGCTCAACAACACACAACAAAACACAACTACAGTCACAAGACACTCACACAAGAAAGTACGACCAGCTAGGGCCTATGGCTTGGCGCCTTGACACCACAGAGTCCTCAAACCCTAGCCATGTGTGCACACTCAGATGCTCTCCCTCGCGTCCAGTCCTTGACCAGTTTTCCCCTACGCCAGACTCAAACTGTGGAGAAGGGGCCCCTCGGAAACCGGCTCATAACCACCACAAGGGGCATGCATTGGATGGAGTCGCACTCGACGACCAGGCTCACCGGTGGAATAGCTCAATGCTACTCATCCAGACGGATCCCAGCTCAAAGCTCGGGAAAAACACAAGACAAGCACAAGTACGACAAAACACAACATACACATAGACGGAGATGCTCTCGACATCTGGCACACCGCGCCAGGAGGCAGACACCTCATGTCCAAGCCTCACACACACAAGTGGGCTCACTGCTGGGACCTACCTGTGGGGTTGACGGCAACCCCAATTACTATTAACCCCGGGTAAACGACACAACAATTGTCATCTACTTACGGTAGATGGCAACATGTCTTGCCATTAACCTTAAGTTTCTGTTGCCCAGTTGACGAGCCCAGAGGGGGGGGGGGGGGGGTGAATGGGTCTTTTTAAAAAATAATCTAGAAGATACCTGTAACTAAAAACATTCACACAAACGTTCTTCGAAGGAGGTTAGTGACTGTTAGTTTAAATAACAAACACATAAAGAAGACAATCACACAACACAAGGATTATCCTGGTTCGGACCTCCTCTCCTTAGGAGTTTTACGTCCAGTCCCTGAGCAATAACTCAGGATTTCACTAACTAGGGTACAGTCCCCCTAAGGACGCAACAGCACCCAGCTCAGCTGGTCTTCCTTCACACCCGAAGGGAACAACAACACCCTGGATACCCCACCAGGTCTTCCTTCACAACCGAAGGGAAACCAACACCCTGGATACCCCACCAGGTCTTCCTTCACAATCGAAGGGAAAACAACACCCTGGATGCCACCAGGTCTTCCTTCACAACCGAAGGGAAACAACACCAAGAGAATGGAATAAGATCAAGCTTTTAAATAAGCCAAGATCTGAAGCAACTAGCACTGAGAGCAAAGATTCTAAGCTAAGCACACTCTCAGAACTACACAAGCTCTCTCAAGATTTTCACTACAGAGTGGAGAGCAGAGAGCAACACGAGAAGGAATGAATTTCTTGGCTCTTAGGATTCTAGCAGGAGATTTGAATCGCTTGAACGTGCGTTCGCTACTTTTCTTGTCTGATCTTCTGTGTGTCCTTGATCTTCTCTTCTGTGTTGTATTTATATCTTCTTTTGAAATTTTCCCGTTGAAGTAACTATTGTCCCTTAGATTGGTAGTCGTTAGACTGCTTGACATTTGGAAGCTTCAAAAATCTTTTATCCATTTGAGCACGCAAAGAGATAATATCTTCTGTCGTCTGTATGGTCCAATGTTGTATGACAGAACGTCTGTAGGACCCTGCATAAATTAAATGTTAGAACAGTAGACAACTATGCTGTCTTTAGTTGTCAGTAAACATTGATAGGAATATTCACCAAGATAGCAATGATAAATAGTTTCTTAAAAGATATTGACAGAAGATGCACTATAATGGATGATATAGTCTGCATGCATGCAGAGGTACGTTCAGATCTCATAAATGCAGGAGTGTCAGAGAGATATAGACGTGGACTTTGACTAGTCAACGCTTCAAGAGATAAGATAAGTGTCAAGTTGATATAAACCATAAAGTCGTTGTCTATATGACTTATGAAATTGTTATGAGTACTAACAAGTCATTATAGAGGGTAAATCGTTATGAGCGCTAAAGAAATCGTTGCGTAAAGCAAATCGTTATGAGCGCTAAAGAAATCGTTGCGTAAAGCAAATCGTTATGAGCGCTTAAGAAATCATTGCACAAAGCAAATCGTTATGAGCGCTTAAGAAATCGTTGCACAAAGCAAATTGTTATGAGTACTTATAGAATCGTTGCGGCGAGCAAGTCGTTGCGAGTTCTAAAGAAATCGTTATGATTACTTATAGAATCGTTACGGCGGGCAAGTCGTTGCGAGTTCTAAAGAAATCGTTATGATTACTTATAGAATCGTTACGGCGAGCAAGTCGTTGCGAGTTCTAAAGAAATCGTTATGATTACTTATAGAATCGTTATGACAGGCAAGTCGTTACGCTTTCTAAAGAAATCGTTGCGATGACATAGAATCGTTATGAACAGGCAAGTCGTTACACTTTCTAAAGAAATCGTTGCGATGACATAGAATCGTTGACAGGCAAGTCGTTACGCTTTCTAAAGAAATCGTTGCGATGACTTATAGAATCGTTATGACAGGCAAGTCGTTACACTTTCTAAAGAAATCGTTGCGATGACATAGAATCGTTATGACAGGCAAGTCGTTACGCTTTCTAAAGAAATCGTTGCGATGACTTATAGAATCGTTATGATAGGCAAGTCGTTACGCTTTCTAAAGAAATCGTTGCGATGACTTATAGAATCGTTATGACAAGCAAGTTGTTACGCTTTCTAAAGAAATCATTGCGATGACTTATAGAATCGTTATACTTACAAAGAAATCGTTATGATCTTCAACAGAAATCAATATGGACTCTGAGAAATATCATGTTGAAAAGATTAAGGCTTCAGAGAAGTAATGCATACCTTTATTGGCTTGTTTGACCTTGGTAATTTTCCTGTACTTAAGACTTATGAAATATCCATTAGATATTATTGATAAAATCTAATTTAGTTTTGTTAATTACCAAAATACATATGTAATTAATTAAAATTACATGGGGACAGACTGATCATCAATCTCCCTTTTGGTGATGACAAAACTGAACAATAAGCATGGATGAAAAATATCTGAAATCAGTCTGATGACATGCTAATTTTCTTCCTAAAAATATTGGAATGTATTTCAGACATGCTAATTTTCTCCCCCTTTTTGTCATTGAGCAAAAAGACAATCTGAGACAAAGAAAGAAGAGAGAAAGAAAATAGGAGAGTACACAAAGAAGGAGATTTCATTAACTTTGCGGAGGTACAGGTAAATAGAAGGCAAGAGACAAAAGAGAGGCAAAATGGGAGATGGTTTCTCATGCCTGTGCTTCCTGCTCTTCAAAAAATGTTTTAAAGACTCCAAAAGACAGAGTAGGTTGGTCCCATGGAGGAAGCCATCCTTTTGAGATGAAGATCTAGGTGCTTGTAGAGAAGATCAGCATAAGCATTCTTATCCATAGTCATCTTTAGGAAATGATGAGTCCCAAGCTGGCACAGGTAAGAAACTGATCCATGGACACAGGATAGTGATTGCGATTATCTCTGAGAGCTTTATGAAGAGCTACATATACTTTGTATCTTTCCTCCTAGACTTTGAAAGGGTCATTAAAAGATGTGTGTAGAATTCATATCCAAGAAGTAGCTGGAGAGATAGCTGGTTTGGCTTCCCTGGCCTGAGCTTCATTGAGTGCAGACAACTGCTGAGCTGACAAAGGGTAGAACTTGGACCATTCTGAGGATGTTAGCCTTTCACATTCAGACAGAATGGGGGCTAGAACTTCAGCACTTACATGTCCCTAGTGATATTCCCTAAATAGGAATCTAGGAAAAGCAACCAGACAGCCTTTCTGTACTCTAATTCTGCCCATTACTCTGGCAAAACGCTCAAAGATGATGGATCCTACAGAGGATTCCATAACTAGAAAATGGATTTGAGGAAGAGCTATCTTCAGGCACTTGAAGGGTAGCAAAATCTACCTGAACATCTGAAGAATGGGAGATATCCGGAGACACAGCTGAAATGACCTTTCTGAATTGGCTAAGCTGAACCTCTGGAAGTCTATGGACATATCTGTAATTGTTGAATAGCATGAAATGTCTGATCATTTGATTCCTTTTGAATGTAGGGTGCCCAAAGTTCTCTATGATATATCCTGAACCATTCAGATAAGGTAAGGGAGTGATCCCTTGGAGGGAATCTAGCAGATTTGGCAAGAATAAATTTCTTGAAGAGATCCTTGTGACCTTTGCCCCATTGGTCTTCTGATTTGGAGTGGGCAAGAGAGAATATTCTGGATTTTTCTGATTTTGTAAGAGAAGAGTAGGGTAGAATGGTGTGTAAATGATCTGTGAGATTAAGAAAGGGAAGGTCAATGATAGTTGCAAGAACAACCTTTGAGAGATATTCTCTGTACAGTGGATTATGTTTGTTGTCTATTGTGAGAGAAAACCACAAAGGTGGGTATTTAGGTCAGAGGAAATGGAGGAAGAGAAGTAAGTTTCCTCTTTTGGGGGCAGGACTGGAAGAGTCTGCCCTATGGACATGTTCTCCAACCTTCAACACAGACCTGAGGATCCCTTCCTCAAACTCATCCTTTATCTTTTCCATAAAGGGAGAGTTAAGTTGGGCTCTTTCAGGTATGATAGTGATGAAAGAGGGTGGAGGAGTAGGATGAAGAAAAGAATGTGAAGTAGTTGGGAGGTCATCAACTGGTCCAAGGGAGGGACCAGAGGAGGAGGAGGAGGCTCCAGCTGAGGATGCTGGAGGGGCCTAAAAAATAGGAGAAGGAGATGAGGTGGAATGAGGAGGAAATGGAGTGGGATAGGAAATTGGTCTGGATTGAGGCTTCTTGAATGTTTGTGGAGCAGGAGGAGCTATAGGAGTTGATGGTGGAGTTGGAGGAATATGTGTGTGAGAGGGAGAAGAGGGAGCTAGGGGCTTGGTTGCCAAGGACTCTTCTTCAGCCTCTTCCTGCACTGATTCATACTCCACTGGCCCTGATGGCCCTGACCCTTGCTCAGATGGCCCTGGAGGCCCTTCAACCTGATCAGCTGACCCAGATGGCCCTTGCACATTTACTGTTGCCTCTGCTGGTGCTGCTGCTGCTTCTGGCCCTGTTGGCCCTGACTCCGGAACCTGGGCTGCAGGAGGTGGAGGAGGAGAAATTGAGCTCCAACCACCTTGAGAATTTCTTCCAGCAAAATTTTCATGGTGCCCATTTCCTGGTTAAACCATTTCATGGCATTTCTTATGTTGGAAATTTCCTTGTAGTTGATGCTTGGCTCATGAAGATTGAATTAACAACTGATTGGAGAGAGCACATGATTGTGCCTTGAGCATCAAGCTCTCAATCACAGGCTTCAAATTAATCACAATTTTCTGCTTCATTTGCCTTTCAAAAGGAGTGTCTGCTAACAATGGGACTCTGGATTCTACTTCTTTCCCTTTTTGCCTAGCCTCTGAAACTGGAGGAGACTGATCATCATCTGAATCAGAGGAGCTGGCTGTCTCCCCTTCTCTGACATCATCCTGATCACGAGGTAGGTCTTCATACACTGGTACATCACCCATTGGCTCATCAGGGTGAGCTGCTCCTTCTGCTTGACCTTCCTTGGATTGCTCCCCCTGAGCAGGAGCATCTTTTTCATTAATTCTGCTCCCTCTGAATGGGAGCATCTTCCAAAACAACATTTGTTGGAGCACTGGACTGCTCCTCTTGAACTGATGCTGCCACTGATTCCTCAATGTGGGCTGATGCCACAACTTCTTCTGCAATTCCACCAGTCTCTGAGGTGACTGGAGTGGTGAGAACTGAATCTACTACATCTCTGAGAATGGAGGCAATAATGGAGGTGGACAGATTATCTGCTGCACCTTGCACTGCTTCTTCTACAGGTTCTTCTGGAGATTGAGAAACTATTTGGACAAGGTGACCCTACAGCCTCAACTGCTGCTTCTGTTTATGCTACTGATTCTGCTGGAAGTGAAGGTACTGCTGGCTCAATCTCTATTCTCTGTTCTACTGCTGCTTGGACTGCTGTTGGTTGCTCTGCTGCTGGTTCTGCTGCTGGTTGCTCTGCTGCTGGTTCTGCCGCTTTCCTGAACATTAGGAATATCAAGAAATCACCTATGATGGTGTAACGGACCGAGGTATTTATGCCCATTAAGGCTCCATATCCAGATCCGCCTCCCGCGAACGGACCGAAGTCTCGCAAGGGATATCTTACACACGTGTCCAGTAAGAGTATAAAAGACAAACCACAAGAATATAAGACACAAGAAGTACATGCTCATATCTGTTCACAAATTTGTACAACTGTCCCATCACATTAATACATGTCCAATTAAAAAGAGTACAACTACCTGGGGCATACCCCGAGGGAGCACAAGCTCACACTACACTAACTACAAACACAATGCTGGTGGTACAAGTCTGTCACAACACCGCTGCAAGCCAACACACGGCAAGCCCTGAAAAGAACTGTAGGGGAGTGAGCCTCAACAGTCACTGGCTCAGTAGGGGCTACCCAAAACAACACTAACCACAGACACCTCAACCCCAATGGGTCTCACTGGCAACAACAATAGCCAAACCATTTCATGCTCACATCATTACAATAATAACAATTGAACATACTCATGATAATAAACATAAAGTCCTCAGAAGAAAAGTAGGACTACAGGACTAACATAATATTATTAGTCAGCCCAACTACTAAAGTGCCTAAACCACAGTCTCACTGGCACATTATTACAACAACTGGATGCCCAAGTTATAAGCCACACAGGCTAGACACTGCCTAAGCTGCAGGCTTCACAGGCAAACCTCAAACACTAGGGTACTAGGAGAGCCAACCATGTGCTAGTCCATTAAACCCCAAATCACACTACATAAGAAACTATACACAAGGTAACAGAACTGGCTACCACGAAGCCAATCCATAACACACTAAAACTATAATTGGAATCATGCCCAAGAAGAGTAAAACTCAACAAGTGGAAAGTCTCATACGGCCTCCACGGAGCACAGCTCTACTAAACCACAATATGCCTAGGCCACAAGCCTCATCGGCAAATTACCCACCAAGGTAACATAATTAATAATCACAAACTAATCCATAATAATCTTATAAACAAAGATCTACTTAAAGCAATTAGAATACAGCAAGTGGCAGGTCAAACCACAAGACCCCCACAACACACAAGTACCCGGAAAGGTTGGTACACAATGTACCACCACAAAACTACAAGTAACCCACAAAGGGAACAGGTACCTACTACTCTGAGGTACCACAACACAAACACTCGAACTAGGGTACAAGTAGGTGATAAACACCACACTGAACCACCATAATATTATACCTTTATTTAGATACTACATTACAAGTAAAACCTCAACCGGCAAGTTACACAACCACAACTCAATCACAACTGTGCCAACACCAGGGCACACCTCGAGCTGGTCAAACCTCGACCACGAGTCACAACTCATGAACCACGACAAGTAGCAAAGCACGAGTCAAGCCACAGCCAAAGTAGGCAAAGCACGAGTAGGAAAGGAAACGACGCCACCACACCCACAACTGGAGCTAACAAAGCACGAGTCAGAAAGAACGACGCCACCACACGGAACGGACTACTGGCTGATCAGGCCAGTATCCAACCCGGACAACACAACAAGAACAACCTCTCAGCCTCGCAGTCACGGACGAAAGGTCCAACTGCCGCCACAAGAAAGAAGTCAAACAACTGTGGAGACCAACCAACACCACACCTGCAGACACACAGCTACAGGCCCATGCCTGGCACCTCTAGAGTCTCTGGCCGGAGCACTCTAAAGTGAGGCACTGGAAAACAGGACTAGCTGGGGACCAGTGTCGACTACTGGTGTCCGTACCCCCAACTACGAGCGCGCTACAAGCGACAAAGAACAAACTCTGGGAAGTCGCTGCCCCACTGCCGTCTTTCCTCAGCCAGACGTACAACTCAAACACAGGAGTGAGGGGTCCAGGAAGACGACACAGACCTCAACAGTACAACACAAGTACGGGGACAAAACCCCGAGCACAACAAACACACGTGCCTGTCTCACAAAGAACCTGGGGTACCCGCTAGAGAGGCATTCCGGAATAGGCGCCGGACCACCACACTCGGCTAGCACAAACCACGATACTTACACATATAACCTTTACTTATAATTACGATATACCTGTGTTAGGATTAGCTTAACATCGGTCACCGTGTGACCCCAAAGCTAACCTACACCAACACTACCTGAACCACGAACTTGCCTATCGTTGGTCATAAGGTGACCTCCGTGGCAACACACACCACTTAATACATAAATCAATATATATTATTCGAAAGACAACAACGAACCAGGGCTAGGTCTACACATGACATTCACTGCCCAAACACCAAAAGTCATGGCTAGCTCACACAAGAACCTCACCGCCCAATTACTAACAAATCATAAGAATTACATTACGATAAAGTGTGTAGTAAGCACACACCCAAACTACGTAGACAACACATGTATAATACACCCTGGTTGGTGTACCACACGTCAGTCACGTAAACCACATGTCCAACCATGGACAACATACACATACTTAAACCACTACGGACATCACACATCATTTACGTAAAACATGCCCATTACTGAGCAGTATAAAGCATACCAAGTGCATTGGCTCACACCGGTCATCGCCATGCACACACAAACACGTAATATTCATAACCAGAAAAGCTACGTAAACGACACTGCATGGATACATGCACAGGTTGGCGGCAACATCGACTGCCGCTTGTAAGAAGTAGACGGCAATCGATCTAGCCGTCGATATCCCAGCTGGTGAGCTTGGCGACAAGAGATCTTGACGCCAAGTTCCTCCGGCCTTAAACCCTGCAGAAACCCTAATCCGGCTCTACGGATTTTCCAACCGTTTAAGCTACAGAAAAACATAAAAAACGGTTCCTTTAACATACTAGAACCCGGAATAACCCATTACAACATGCTTACACATTAAATCATCAAACCACCCTTTAACCCCGCATGGTACAACTTGATCCGAAAATACAATAAAAATGCTGGTTCAAGTAGTTAAGTCATATTTTAATGTTTCTAACAAGCTAACAGGGCTCGACCCCTACCTCAGAACACGCTCAAACCTCCCGCAATCCCTGGTTCACACCGAACCCTCCGCGAGCTCCCACGGGAATTGCACCACGCCACGACGTTTCCTCGCGCAATTTGACAACGCCACACGTTCCACGATCCTCCAAGCATCCTTCAGTACCTGTTAGAAGCTCGAAACAACGGACACGAAGCTGGGGCAAGAGGGGAAGAGAACCAGGTAAGAACCTGCTCTCGGGTGACCCTATAACCTGCAGAATCTCAGGTTGGCGTCAACCCCTTTGCCGCCAAAGACAACCGCCACCCTAAACGTCCACCTAATGCCGCCAGATCATGCAGTCAACGGCAACTTACCTGGACGCCAACAAGTCAACGACCACCCCTGGCCCTCCACTCCTACTCAACTGCAGCAGGTCCTATTTCATTTCGGGACCTACCTGCACCACACCTACACACACCACGCGACTACCCACACTGGCCTTACAACAGCCATTACAACCACAACACGCACGATCCAAAAGGATCCGAAAATAGCGACGTTACAGATGGCCTCTCCCTCGGCCACTGTGGTCTTAGACTAAACACCATCTATAACTGAAAAACCACTTTTCCTGAGATTTCTGGACCTAATTGATTGGCCCATTTTCTCAACAACTGCTCCTGCCAGATCAATACCAAAGTGTTTGAAAACTTTGGTGAGCAGATGTGCATACGCAAGGAAACATTGAGCTTGGATTTTGTGTCCCAAAATGATCTCTGGCAAAAGTCATTCTTTCCATCATCACTGCGGCCATGTTGATTTCCTTGTTCTGTATGGCCCAATACATCATGTCAGAATCTGCCTTTGTACAGGTGGAGATGTGGCGTTTCTTGGAACCAAAATCTGACACACTATGAAGTGAAGGAGGCGGTTGAACGCATTCAGTTGGTTGATGTCCAATTTACCATCTCTTAATCTGTATCCAGGCCCTACAATGCCAAGACCCTTGACCTGGGCGTTCACGGAGTGAACCCCACTGTGCCCTGATGTTGTTACTCCAAACAACTCATGCAATAGCTCACTATCTATCTTAATCTGAGTTCCCGTGACATATGAGACCAGGGACCCATCTTCTTGAGTCTTCAAGCATACATAGAAGGCCTTCACGAGGTCTGGATAACTTACCTCAGAGAAGGTTGTCAATTCCATCCATTGCATCCTGATCAAAGCTTCAACAACACTGTGCATACCATTCTTTTCAAGATCAGCAACGTCCACTGCCTTGTTCCCACACACTTTGGTCTTCACGAACGTGAACCTCTCCTGCTGCTCAGGAGTGAGGAACTCGGCACTATAGCCACCCAAACTCCCGGAACGGCTGATGCGGCCATGGAATCAAGTGTGGAGGTTTTCTGGAGGATTGAGAAGGAAGGAGGAGAGAGATCCCTCAAGAAATTTCGCGGGAAGAGGAGAAGCTTCAAAAACTAGCAGAGAGTCGATGTCGAAATCGCTAGGGCATCGCTTAAGCGTCCAGACGAAAGAGGAAAAAGGTTGAAGACGAGATATGAATCGTTATCTCATTCAATTTTTTGAATAAATTAATGCGTTGTGGAAAGTGAGGCGCCAAAAGGCGGCAGAAGAAGACAAAAGAGTTTGACTATTCAAACCGACTTCAATGAGAGAGCGGTTACAAAGATATTTGAATTTCTTTTGCTTAAAGCCATGGAGGGAAAATACTTAATTCTGAAATTTAATGTGCCAGTTTTAAACAGAACCTTTTTCACAAATTGCACATGCCTAATTCCCTTCTAAGAGATGTGAATCTCTCCTCGGGTAAGGCTTTTGTGAAAATGTCTGCTAACTGACCATTTGTATCAATAAAAGATATTTCAATATTACCATTTGCTACATGATCACGAATAAAATGATATCTAACCTCAATATGCTTGGTCCTTGAATGTTGAACTGGATTCTTGGTGAGATTAATGGCACTGGTGTTGTCACACAACAGTGGGATGGATTTGATGTTTAATCCGAAATCTTCAAGTTGTTGCTTTATCCATAAGAGTTGTGTACAGCAACTTCCAGCAGCTACGTATTCAGCTTCAGCTGTAGATAGTGCCACTGAATTTTGTTTCTTTGAAGACCAAGATATCAAACATCCTGCAAGAAATTGACAACAACCACTGGTGCTTTTTCTATCTAATTTGCATCCAGCATAGTCAGCATCAAAATAACCTACTAAGTTAATTTCACAACATTTGGATACCACAGACCTAAGTCATGAGTTCTTGCTAAATATCTAAATATTCTTTTCACAGAATTAAATGTGATTCTCTAGGATCGGCCTGATACCTAGCACACATGCATACACTAAATAGAATATCGGGTCTACTAGCTGTTAAGTAAAGTATGACCCAATCATACCTCTGTAGATCTTTTGATCTACTTTCTTACCATCTTTATCACTGTCCATCCTTGTTGATGTACTCATTGGTGTTGACAGTGGTTTGGCATTATCGAATCCAAATTTCTTCAAGAGTTCTTTTGTGTACTTTGCTTGACAGATGTGAGTTCCTTCCTTTCCTTGTTTGATTTGTAGTCCAAGGAAATAATTAAGTTCTCCCATCATGCTCATTTCAAATTCTCCCTGCATCAACTTTTCAAAGTACTTGCAAAGGGATTCATCAGTAGAACCAAAAATAATATCATCTACATAAATTTGAACTAGTAGAATGTGTTTGACCTTTGACTTTATGAAAAGAGTACTATCTACTTGACCTCTACTGAAACCATGGTTTAAAAGAAAAGAACTAAGCCTTTCATACCAGGCTCTAGGTGCTTGCTTTAAACCATATAATGCCTTGTGAAGTTTGAAAACATGATTAGGAAATTCTGTGTCATCAAAACCCGGGGTTGTTCCACATAAACTTCCTCTTTTATAAACCATTTAAGAATGCAGATTTAACATCCATTTGAAATAGTTTTAAGTCTAATGCTGATGCATATGCTAATAATATTCTAATGGCCTCAAGTCTAGCCACAGGTGCATAGGTTTCATCGAAATCTATGCCTTCCTCTTGAGAATAGCCTTGAGCTACCAATCTGGCCTTGTTTCTTAAGATTACACCAGTTTCATCCAATTTATTTCTGAACACCCATTTGGTGCCAATGACTGGATGGTCTGATGGTCTAGGAACAAGTGACCATACTGGTTTCTCTTGAACTGATTTAGTTCATCTTGCATGGCTAATATCCAAGATTCATCACAAAGAGCTTCATTGACTGTCCTCGGCTCTATTTGAGAAACAAATGCTAGGTAATCACAGGGAATTACATTACCTCTTGTTCTTACCCCTACAGATGGATCACCAATAATATTTTCGAGTGGGTGATCTTTCTTGTGTCTCCATTCCTTTGAAGATTTTCATGTGTAATTTCCTTTTGTTGCATGTCTTCCAGAGGTGGATCATCCTTGTCCTCAATTGATGTATTCTTTAGTTTCTTGGACAGCTCATCTGTATCATCATTATCACTATCTTCTTCCTTTCTCAAGAAAGGGTTAGTTTCATCAAAAATAATATGTACAGACTGTTCAATTAATAAAGTGCGTTTATTAAATACTCTATAGCCTTTGGGTTTAGAGGTGTACCCCATGAAGATGCCTTCATCTGATTTGGCATCCAGCTTACCAATGTCCCTTTTTCCATTGTTGTGGATGAAACAGGACATCCAAAAGTCCTGAAGTGGCTGATCTTTGGCTTCTTCCTTTGAACAGTTCATATGCAGTCTTCTTCAGGATTGGCCTGATCATTACTCGGTTGATAATGTAGCTTGCTGTGTTGACTGCTTCAGCCCAGAAGTATCTTGGCAGATCATATTCTGAGAGCATAGTTCTTGCCATATCCAATAGGTTCTATTCTTTCTCTCAGCGATACCATTTTGCTGTGGTGTTCTGGTGCTGAGAATTATGCTCAATTCCCTGATCATCACAGAATCTAGCAAACTTTTCATTCTGAAATTCACCACCATGATCTGATCGTAGAACACAATGCTGAACTCTGATCTTTCTGGACTTTCTTGCTGAAACTGACAAAGTTTTCGAAAGTGTCATCTTTATGCTCTAGAATGATACCCATGTGAATCTTGAGTAGTCATCGACTATGACAAATCCAAAGTTCTTTCCTCCAAGACTGGTAGTCCTCATTGGCCCAAATAGATCCATATGAAGGAGCTCTAAGGTTTTGAGGTGGTCACCACCGTCTTTGACTTGAAGGAGCTCTTGGTGTGCTTTCCCTTAGCACAAGGTCTACAGACACCATCCATTTTTGCACTGACCTTAGGTAGACCTTCCACAAGATTCTTCTTCAGCAATTTTCTCATGCCATCTATGCTGCAATGACCTAGTCGTCTGTGCCATAATTCAGTAGATTTATCCTTATTTGCTGCCAGACAGACGTTTTGTTCCTTGAGTTCCTCAAGATAGAGCACATACAATTCTTTTCTCTATTAGCTTCAAAGATGACTGCTCCATCCTTCAGTATGCTGCACTTTGACTCTTGAAACTTGATCTGATGGCCTCTGTCACACAGCTGGCTGATGCTAATGAGATTGTGCTTCAATCCTTTGACTAATAACACATCTTCTATGACTGTTTTTCCTTTGTTATTCACAGAGCCACTGCCTATCACTGTTCCTTTCCCATTATCTCCATAAGTGACTATTCCTTCTTCAGCTTGGAGATGAGAGAATAACTTCTGGTTTCCTGACATGTGCCTTGAGCACCCACTATCCAAATACCACTTGGATGCTCGAGGGTTAACCTGAAATAAAAGCATCAAGTTTTAGGTACCCAAATTTTTTGGGTCCTGATGGGTTAGTATCATTGATTTTACTTTTTATTATCCATTTCTTATGTCTTGTTGGGCATGTCGTTATGATATGTCCTAACTTGTTGCAGTGACTACAGCAGGATAATTTGGTTACTTTTTCTATATATTTGAAATCAGCTTTGTATGCTATATCTTGTTCAGGTACAAATTTTGGTGTTGGATATGTTTTAGGATAAACTATGGTTTCTTCATTATCTGGGGGTGTATATCCTAATCCATTTTTCTTCTTACCTGATCTTCTAGCACCTTTTAATATGAGGGAGTTTTTACCATTGGTGAATTTTTCTAATGTGCTAGATAACTGTATATTTTCTTCTGTTAGTGTTTTGATTTCAGTTTTCAGTTCATCTGAACTTACTTGTTTCTCTAATTTAATTATTTGTTCATTCTTAGCTTTTAGGTCTTCACATAACAGTTCATTTCTTCTTTTAAGTTCAGTTATTTGACTTTCTAATTGTTCATTTTCTGATTTTAGATCTGTTTGTATTTTCTATACAGACTATGTTTTTCTTGCTTACTTTTAATAGTTTGGTTACTTCTTTATATTTTTCATATAGTTCGTTGAAAGCCTCTTCTAAACTATCGGAATCTGAACCATTGCATGAATCAAAAGAGAGTCAGAAGTTACCTTGTCTTCGGCATTGGCCATGAGAGCCAATTGGCTTCTTCTTCATCGCTGCAGGAGCTTGACTCACTGTCTGAGTCACTACTGTTTTCCCATGCTGCTGCCATTGCCTTCTTTTTGTACTTTCTGAACTTCTTGGAGCTGTCTTTCTTCCTGACCTCCGGTTCTTGATCTTTGGACACTCAGCTTTGATGTGTCCTGGCTTTTTACATTCATAGCAGATGGGTTCTCCTTTCTTCATCTCTTTTCCATCTGGCTTCTTGAAGTCCTTATTCTTTTGAAGTGCCTTCTACCAGATTGGAACTTCTTCTTCTTAGCCAAAATCCGCTGCAATCTTCTAGATAGCATTGCTTCCTCATTCTCGCTGTCCACATCACTTTCACTCTCATCTGAACTTGCTTCTGGTGAATCTTCTTCAGCTTTTAAGGCGTTGGAGTGCTTCTTTCTGCTAGAGGACTCTCCTAGCCTTTCCATGTTGATCTCATGGGCCATGAGGGACCCAATGAGCTTTTCTACTGACATTCTCTTCAGGTCATTAGCTTCTTCTATTGCTGTGACCTTTGGGGTCCATGAGGACGGTAAGGATCTAAGTATTTTCCTCACCATGTCTCCAATCTCATAGGTTTTCCCCAGACCAGCTAGTCCATTTGTGATGTCAGTGAACCGACTGAACATTTGAGTTATGGATTCACCTGATTGCATCTGAAATCTCTCATACTGAGTGACAAGAATGTCGATTCTTGTTTCCTTTACCTTGTCTGTGCCTTCATATGTGATCCTGAGCTTTTCCCACATTTCCATTGAGGATTTGCAGGCTGAAACTCTGTTGAACTCCTTCTTACTTAGAGCACAGCATAAGATGCTCTTTGCTTTGCAATTCAAGGAGATCTTCTTTCTGTCATCATCTGTCCATTGAGCTTTCTCATTTGTGACCAGGATCACCTTCTTCTATTATGGACCAAATCTGATAGTCGTGGCCTTGCAGAAAATACTCCATTCTGGTTTTCCAATATGTGTAATCTTCTCCATCGAACAATGGGGGTCGGTTGACAGACTGACCTTCGTTGTGACTTTGGGCTGCCATGGATCTTTACTCTTCAGATCGTTGGATCCTTTCTTTGTCGAAGAGACTCGCTCTGATACCACTTGTTGCCCAGTTGACGAGCCCAGAGGGGGGGTGAATGGGTCTTTTTAAAAAATAATCTAGAAGATACCTGTAACTAAAAACATTCAACGTTCTCTCGAAGGAGGTTAGTGACTGTTAGTTTAAATATCAAACACACAAAGAAGACAATCACACAACACAAGGATTATCCTGGTTCGGACCTCCTCTCCTTAGGAGTCCTACGTCCAGTCCCTGAGCAAACTCAGGATTTCACTAACTAGGGTACAGTCCCCCTAAGGACGCACAGCACCCAGCTCAGCTGGTCTTCCTTCACACCCGAAGCACCCTGGAACCCCACCAGGTCTTCCTTCACAACCGAAGGGAACAACACCAAGAGATGGAATACGATCACCCCTAGATCAAGCTTTTAAATAAGCCAAGATCTGAAGCAACTAGCACTGAGAGCAAAGAATCTAAGCTAAGCACACTCTCAGAACTACACAAGCTCTCTCAAGATTTTCACTACAGAGTGGAGAGCAAAGAGCAACACGAGAAGGAATGAATTCTTGGCTCTTAGGATTCTAGCAGGAGATTTGAATCGCTTGAACGTGCGTTCGCTACTTTTCTTGTCTGATCTTCTGTGTTCCTTGATCTTCTCTCTGTTTGTATTTATATCTTCTTTTGAAATTGCCGTTGAAGTAACCGTTGTCCCTTAGATTGGTAGTCGTAGACTGCTTGACATTTGGAAGCTTCAAAAATCTTTTATCCATTTGAGCACGCAAAGAGATAATGTCTTCTGTCGTCTGTATGGTCCAACGTTGTATGACAGAACGTCTGTAGGACCCTGCATAAATTAAATGCTAGAACAGTAGACAACTAGGCTGTCTTTAGTTGTCAGTAAACATTGATAAGAATATTCACCAGATAGCAATGCTAAATAGTTTCTTCTAAAAGATATTGACAGAAGATGCACTATAATGGATGATATAGTCTGCATGCATGCAGAGGTACGTTCAGATCTCATAAATGCAGGAGTGTCAGAGAGATATAGACGTGGACTTTGACTAGTCAACGCTTCAAGAGATAAGATAAGTGTCAAGTTGATATAAACATAAAGTCGTTGTCTATATGACTTATGAAATCGTTATGAGTACTAACAAGTCATTATAGAGGGTAAATCGTTATGAGCGCTAAAGAAATCGTTGCGTAAAGCAAATCGTTATGAGCACTTAAGAAATCGTTGCTAAAGCAAATCGTTATGAGCGCTAAAGAAATCGTTGCGTAAAGCAAATCGTTATGAGCGCTTAAGAAATCGTTGCACAAAGCAAATCGTTATGAGCGCTTAAGAAATCGTTGCACAAAGCAAATGTTATGAGTACTTATAGAATTGCGGCGAGCAAGTCGTTGCGAGTTCTAAAGAAATCGTTATGATTACTTATAGAATCGTTATGGCGGGCAAGTCGTTGCGAGTTCTAAAGAAATCGTTATGATTACTATAGAATCGTTACGGCAGCAAGTCGTTGCGAGTTCTAAAGAAATCATTATGATTACTTATCTTAGAATCGTTATGACAGGCAAGTCGTTACGCTTTCTAAAGAAATCGTTGCGATGACATAGAATCGTTATGACAGGTAAGTCATACACTTTCTAAAGAAATCGTTGCGATGACATAGAATCGTTATGACAGGCAAGTCGTTACGCTTTCTAAAGAAATCGTTGCGATGACTTATAGGACTTATCGAATCGTTTGACGGCAGTCGTTACACTTCTAAGAAATCGTTGCGATGACATAGAATCGTTATGACAGGCAAGTCGTTACGCTTTCTAAAGAATCGTTGCGATGACTTTAGAATCATTATGATAGGCAAGTCGTTACGCTTTCTAAGAAGCGTTGCGATGACTTTAGAATCGTTGGCAGGCAAGTCGTTACGCTTCTAAAGAAATCGTTGCGATGACTTATAGAATCGTTTACTTACAAGAAATCGTTATGATCTTCACAGAAATCGATATGGACTCTGAGAAATATCATGTTGAAAAGATTAAGGCTTCAGAGAAGTAATGCATACCTTTATTAGCTTGTTTGACCTTGGTATTTTTCCTGTACTTAAGACTTATGAAATATCCATTAGATATTATTGATAAAATCTAGTTTAGTTTTGTTAATTACCAAAATACATATGTAATTAATTAAAATTACATGGGGACAGACTGATCATCAGTTTCTCCTGAAGAGCTTAACGTCAACCACATTGACGTCAAGTTCTTCAGTTTCCAGCAGCTGATACGGCCCTAGGCCGCTCCCATGGCGATCCAGCCCAAAAACTTACGATCTGATGATGGGAAACGCTTCCCCTCATCAAACTACACTAGTATAAGGCCAAAAAACAACAATCTAATGCTTGGATCAGCAGTTACACCCTCAAAACCCAGCATGGAAAAACCCTCCCCAAAATCTCGATTTACACACAAATCACATGCATAATCAATACAAGGAAGATCATGGGGAGTCAAGGGGTAGGATCCCTACCTCAAAATGCCAAAAACCCCAAGAAAACCTAAGAATTGTGTCGATTCTCCAAGCACACCCCGTGAGGTCGATCCCCCCAACATGTCGTTTCCTCGCCGATCCAAAGCTACCACGCACACCACGACCTCCCCACGAGCTCCCGTCGGCTGCCGGAAGAGGTGGATAAAGGGAGAGGTGAAGGTGGAGGTGTGGAAGAGGAGAAAAGGTGGAAGAAGGAGGCCTCTGGTTGCCTTATAAAAATAGGCTCGGCGTTAGTTGACGTCAACATATGTTGCCGTCAATTGCACTGCCAAGAACTTGACGTCAACATCAATTGCCGTCAAGTTCAACACTCAGAAAATTCCAGAAACATGGGTAGACGGCAACATTACTTACCATCAAGACCAAGTACACGACACACTCGGCTTCCGTCAACTCAATGTTAACGTCAAACCTCTTGACGTCAACTAACACTGATCCAAAAAGGGCCCACTAAAGGTCTAATAAGGCTTGTGGCCTTACAACCTCCTCCCCTTAAAAGAATTTCACCCCCAAAATTCAAACAAACACAGGGGGATGATAACTCACCAAAGCGGTACAGAAACTGCTCCCGCATCTCGCCCTCCCTTTCCCAGATCAACTCGTTGCCTGAGTGCTGCTGCCATGCCACACGAACCAGTGGAATCATTTTGTTCTTCAACCTCTAAACTCGACGATCCTCAATGTACAACGAGAACTCTAGTACAGTCAACACTAGTGTCACCTATGTCCACTCTGAACTCGGGAGAACATGAGACTCATCTGCAAGGTACCTTCGCAACATCGACACATGAAACACATTGTGGACCACTGCCAACTCTGGAGGTAACTGAAGCCGGTATGCTAGGCCTCCAACACACTCAGTGATGGTGAAGGGTAACTTCCCACACCTACTAAACATCATCACCCCCTTCATAGGGGACACTCTGACAAACACTTGGTCTCCAACCAGAAACTCAAGCGGTCACCTGTGCTAGTCTGCATAACTCTTCTGCTGGTTCTGCGATGTATGAAGCCTCTGCCGGACAAGTTATACCACCTCCACTGACTGTTGAACCAACTCTAGCCTGGTGACAACATGCTCACCAACCTCGAACCATCAAGAGGAGTACGACACGGTCATCCATACAGAGCCTCATAGGGTGCCATGCCGATGCTGGAATGATAACTATTATTATATGCAAACTCAACCAGCGGTAAGTGAGCTTCCCAAGACCTCTGCCACTCTAGACAACAAGCTCACAACATGTCCTCCAAGGTCTGAATAGTCCACTATGACTGTCCATCTGACTGAGGGTGGTAGGCAGAGCTAAATGCCAGCTCTATCCCCAAAGCTCTTTGAAAATTGCACCAGAACCTAGAAGCGAAGCAAGAATCTCTATAGAGACCCTGGATATTTATGTGGTGGTCCTCGCCATTCGGACCCGTTAACCCAATAACGTGCCCGACACGACTCTGCCTCCCACGATCGGGCCGAAGCCTCGCAAGAGATATCATTCACACATGTCTGTGGAAATATAAAGAACATGTTGAACACACATAAGATACCATTTCTCACATATATTCACATGAATGTACATACTCAGTTCCATACATACGTCATTAATAAGTACAATAGCCCGGGACAAACCCCCAAGGCTACACAAGTAAAGACTTTACTCTGGTGGTGGTGAAGGCACAACTCCACTACGGTGCGGTCCCGAACTAGAAGAGGGACGGGAACCCTCCAGCTCTCCTTCACCTGGAAGAAGAAGGGGTGAGCCTCACAAGTCACTGGTTCGGTAGGGTAACTCCCCCAAAGCCGATAAACACAATAATCAACATATATAATATGTAAAGCATTTAAATATTCAACACCTACACATGATGCTACAGCTGTAAGTAAGTAAACGACAAACCACAACATGTGTACAAGCTATAGAAGGCGCCACACACAAGTCATGAAAACTGGTTCGCGACACCAGCCACAGACTCGGACAAACAACATAAGTCCATCTTTTAGTCTCACAGTCACAGACGAAAGGTCCAGCTGCCGCTCCACCTCAACAAGATAAGAACCGTGGAGACAACTAACACCACACCTGCAGGCCCAAGCCTGACGCCTTTAGTGTAACATCCCAGATTTTGGTTCCCTTGGAGTTGTCCTTGGGATCGCGACGTATAGGGCTGTCGCGTTCTGAACACGACACGTTCTGTGTCGCCTTCTGGTTGAGAAGGCGACGACCCCTGTGTCGCGTTCCGGTGGTCTTCTGTGGCTATTTGCCACGTGTCCGCAGCGCGTGTGTGAAGGCGACATGCCAGTTGTCGCGTTCGCCTGAGACGCCTGCGTGTGCGACACATGGTCTGGAGGCTGTCTGTCTGTCAGAAGACCTGTCGAAACTTTTGAGAAGGCGACGAGATAGGCATCACGTTCTGGTTGAGAATGCGACAAGCATCTTGTCGCGACCTCAGTTCCGAGGCCTTAAGGCTGGCTGGCGCCTCTTTCTTCTCTTTTCTTCTCCTTTCTCCCTTCCCTCCTCTTCTTCGAGGTGGGGGAGCTTCCCCTCTTCCCTCTCAGGTGGCTTGGGCTGGGAGGTGCCAGCGTGCTCGTGGCGGAGCGTGGGAGCGGCGTTGTGGAGCGAGGAGGAGGTGGCCGAGCCTTCATGAAGGCCCTTTTTGGGTTCGTTCTTCGTTTACCGTAGGGATTTCTTGCTCCCTTCATAGTTAGAGTAGATGGAGCTTGGTTTTGGGTGATCCTTCCGTGCTCGTGAGTTCCCTTGTGTTTTCGCACGATGGATGCTTGCCGATGGTGCTCCATCTACGTGTTAGCTTGTTCTTGTGGTTTGGGGTGAGGAGAGGTGTCATTGTTGCCCCTCGAGCCCTCTTTTAGTTGCTTTTGGTGTGTGCTCCCCTCCCTCTCTTGTTTGGAGGCGATAGTGTAGTTGGTGGGACCATGGGATGGCCCCAATGCTCGGTTCGGGCTTCTGCCTAAGGTCGCGACAGGTTAGCTATCGCGACACCATACAAGATGCGACGTGCAACTTGTCACGTTCTAGTGGCGACAGGTTGGTCGTCACGTTCCCCTCTGCTCTTCAGTTTCCGCGTTCCGATCGTGGCGGAGGATGCTCGTGTCCAAGTTGGTTAGAGGGAGGTCTCTCCAACTTGGCACGAGGCCAGTCCTCCTATTTAGGGCCTTGGCCTTGTAGCCCTTTGGGGTGTGGGCCTTGAGGTGGGTCTGCCCCAAGGGCCTACCTTCAGATGAGGAATGCGACGGTTCGATACGTCGCGTTCTGAATCTAAAGGTGACACCCTTCGTGTCGCTTTCTGGTTACGATAGGATCCATGTCGCGTTCTTCCTTCGGGTCGCGACGGGGTTCTCGTCGCCTTCTGGCTTTGGTGTTTGTTGGCTGCAGGTCTGCTGACCTGCTTTGGGGTTCGGCCTTCTGATGCTGAACGCGACGGGTCGATACGTCGCGTTCAGATCAGAAGGCGGCACCCTGGTTGTCGCGACCTGGTGGCGACAGGTTGGTCGTCGCCTTCTTGTTCAGAAGGCGACGCCCCTGTGGTCGCGTTCTAGTTGCTTGTGTTTCTGGCCGTGGTTTGTGCCTTGGTTGGCCGACGGTCCTCCTGGGGATTCCCAGCAGGTGTGCCGTGCGTGCTTGTGCCTGCTGGGCTTGTCTTGGTTACAAGCCAGCTGTGCCGATTTCTATGGTGGTTGCCCCGCCAATTCTCTTTCGCCTGGTGCTAGGCACCTGAGGGCTTGTCCACGAGACATATTGTTACCGTTACCTGGGACCCCCGGTCCCCGTGCGCCTGTTAGAGGGAGTTCTCCGGGCGGCGGGTTTTGCTCGAGTCATGGAGTCTTGTAGCAAAGGGGAAAACGGTGGGGACAATGGCGTAGAGTCGTTTGTAGAGCTCTCTTAGCTGGGTCTGGGTCGCCGAGGTTGTTGTGGCGCTCTGTTGGTGCAGACCAGCTAGTCCTTTCTCACTGCCTCGCTCTGCGTTGGTTCTGGAGCTGCGTAGGGAGGTCAGGTGTGGGGCCGCAGCTCGGCCGGGCTGCGGTGGTGCGTGTGTGTGTTTTCTTTGCGGTGGCTCACTCGCCTCACTCTACCGGGGAGGTTGTAGGCAGGAGTCAGCGGCTGGCAAGTTGGGGTGTGGACAGTTGTCCTCCTCTTAGCTGCTAGTGGTGGTGGCTGGTTGTTCTTGTTGTGACAGCGGTTCACGTTGTTTCCAAGTGAGTCTCATTGCCCAAGCCTGCACGGTGGTTGTAGCCTAGCCGTGTCTAGCTTCCGTGGGTTTTGTTGGTCTGACCTGGTTGGCCTGTGCTTGTGGCGGTGTTCCGCGTAGCGTGTTCTCTCGAGGTGCCTTGTGCAGACACCCGACTGTTTTTGCTGTAACTCGTTCCTTAGTGCCGTCCGTGGGGGCACCAGAGTGTGTAGTTCTCTGACCTCGTGGCATGTCCGAGGTTCACGGTGGTTCTATTTGTGGGACCTCAACCTTGAGGAGGTTTGAGGTGGCTGTGGTTGTGGTGAGATGCTCTTCTCACCTAGTTGCTCGGTGTCTCTCGTGGTGACACCTGATTGTTCCTTCCCGACCTCGTGGAGGTCCGAGATGTTGGTGCTTGTGTTGTGAGACTCTGGTCTCACGTGGTTGCTCTGGTGTTCCGTGAGCCTCTTTGTCTCGGCGGGTGCGTGCCGAGGGTTTGCTTCCGCATTGTGTTGACTCCGCTGGTTCTGCGGGAGTCGTGTCTGGCCCGACCCTGGTTGTGGGTCGTGGCTTTACTCTGTTCCACTGCTTTGTAGTACTTTGCAGTAGCTGTTTGAAGTTTCTCGCTTTACTGCTTTCTAGAGTAGTTGCTTCCGCTTTTGTTGGAGTTCCTACTGCTCTGGCTGGTAAGGGACTAGTTATCCCTACTGAGCCTTGTTCGCGAGGCTCACCCCTACTCTTCTACAGGTAGGGATCGTCGCGGTAGAGTTCTGTCGCAGGAGTTCGCGTGGAACGGTTGTGGTGGCGGTTTGTTGCGCGTGCGTTGCCAGCAGTGTGAGTTGTGAGCGTGAGCGCTTGTTCAAGAGTGAGTTGAGAGTTGCCTTTTTGCAAGTCCTCGGGGTATGCCCCTTAAGGACTGCACTTTTCTTTCTTACCTGTACTTTTATTTAGGACATGTTGTACATATTTCTTTATTAATGTATGAACTTTCTGGTTATAGTTATTTGAATTCATTGCTTATCTCACGGACTAAATTCTAACCCTTCGGGTCTTCGGATCCGTGGGTGGCGGCGCGACCTTCGGGGTCCCTGGCGGGGGGGGGGGGGGGGGGGGGTCTGGGAGGTCAGGTCTAGTGGTATCAGAGCTCAGGGGTCCAACGAGATTTGTAATGAGTTAATACTAACTAGGCAGTCCTAAAGAAAGGTACTAGTACGCTGCTGGCCCGTCCGTGTAGAGTTGCTGTTAGGTGTGAGAAATTGATTCTTTGTTGCAGGTGGCTAGCTTTCCAGCAGGGTCAAGTGTGAGCTGTAGGAGAGTGTTGCTGCTATTGCGGGGTGCGCGTGCTATGAGCCTGGTTGCTGGTTCGCTCGTGCTGCGGTTGAGTTCGTCATCGGCATGCGCATTCGTGGGTGTGTCGCGAAGGCTGAGAGAGCCTATGTGTGGTGTGGCCTTCACCGGTGCAGGGTTGTGGTCTGCGGAGCCGGTCGAAGGTGTCCTTGCCTCGTTGATTGTCCCATTGTTGTTGGTTGTGTGTTTGGCCTCGCGTGCCTGTGCGCCGTTGTGCACTATGCTCTGCTCAGTTGGCGTCTTTGCTCGAGTTAAGCAGATGCTTGTGTGCCGTGTTGCATCGCTGGTTGAGCGCTGCTACACCTGTTTGTGGTTGTTGTCGGCTTTGTGTTGGCTAGTTGTGAACTCTGGTGAGTTGCTCTCGGAGTTATTCTCTGTTGGTTCTGGTGGAATTGAGGTTTCCCCAAAACGGTGTTGTGCTCGTTTTTTGTTGTTGTTGCGTTCCTCGAGGTTGAGGTGCATCGCTTGGTTGCCCTGTGTTCTGGTGATGTTTTCAGAACGGTTTGTTGTTGTCTAGTGAGGGTTTCTCTCAGGAGTGTCCCGTGCTCATTCTGTCTATTGTTGTGCTACATCAGGGTCTGAGGTGTGCTGTCCGTTTGGCTGGTGCGTTCTGGCAGGTTTTCCCAGAGCGGGGCCTTGGTGGTTCTGGTGGAGGTTCTCTCAGGACCTGCTTGCGTTGCTTCTGCAGTTCTGCTTGCTGTAGTGTTTTCTCTGATGGTCCATGTTGTTGGTCGTTTGGGTTATGCGTGCTGGTGAAGGTTCTTCCCAGGATCGCCCCTTTGTTGATTCTGGCAGAGGTTCTTCCCAGGAGTGCTCGGTGTTCATTTTGGGCTACTGTTGTGTTGCTCCTGTGGTTTGAAGTGTGTCGTTTAGTTGGGCTGCGCTCTGGTGAGGTTCTCCCAGGAGGATGCGACGTGCAACCTGTCGCGTTCTGGTGGCGACAGGTTGGCCATCGCGTTCCCCTCTGCTCTTCAGTTTCCGGGTTCCGATCGTGGCGGAGGATGGCTCTTGTCCAAGTTGGTTAGAGGGAGGTCTCTCCAACTTAGCACGAGGCCAGTCCTCCTGTTTGGGGCCTTGGCCTTGTGTCCCTTTGGGGTGTGGGCCTTGGGGTGGGTCTACCCCAAGGGCCCTACCTTCAGGATGAGGAACACGACGGTTCGACGTCACGTTCTGAATCTGAAGGCGACACCCTTTGTGTCGCTTTCTGGTTGTGATAGGATCCATGTCGCGTTCTTCCTTCGGGTCACGACGGGGTTCTCGACGCCTCCTGGTTTTGATGTTTGTTGGTTGTGGGTCTGCTGACCTGCTTTGGGGTTCGGCCTTCTGATGCTGAACGTGACGGGTCGATACGTCACGTTCAGATCAGAAGGCGGCACCCTAGTCGTCGCGACCTGGTGGCGACAGGTTGGTCGTCGCCTTCTTGTTCAGAAGGTGACACCCCTGTGGTCGTGTTCTGGTTGCCTGTGTTTCTGGCCGTGGTTTGTGCCTGGTTGGCCGACGGTCCTCCTGGGGGTTCCCAGGAGGTGTGTCGTTGCGTGCCGGTGCTTGCTGGGCTTGTCTGTTACAAACCAGCTATGCGGTTTCTGTGGTGGTTGCCCCGCCAATTCTCTTTCGCTCGGGGCTAGGCACTTGAGGGCTTGTCCACAAGACATGTTGTTACCGTTACCTGGGACCCCGGTCCCCATGCACCTGTAGAGGGATTCTCCGGGCGGCGGGTTTTACTCGAGTCATGGACTCTGGTAGCTGTAGACACGTGAATTTCCCACCGCGGACAAATTTTCAAGTTGCGCCGTACGCCACAAATGGCCCTTATTTTGCCTTAAAAGAGTGTTTTCCCAATATTTTGGATCTCGCCCACTTCTTTTGGTGCTTCCCAGGGGGTCCGGTTGCGGATCGACCTGTGCGGTTAGGTCGTGGGGGTCCGGGGGCAGCGCCCCGGCGGGGGGGTCTCCGGGGACAGCGCCCCCGGAAGCTAAATTTAATTCGCGTCCAACATTCCCGCCGCGATTCATAAACCGCCTTGTTTAATCGCATCCAACATTCCCGCCGCGATTCATAAACCGCCTTTTAATCACGTCCTGCATCCCCGCCGCGATTCAGAGTCTGACAGTGGCCCAGAAAGTCTTCGCGCGTAGGCCCGTAATCATGACAAAATCCCTGAATCGCGTCCGTGTCAGACGACGCAATTCAGAGATGTCAAATCCGAGTGTCGCGTCAACAGACAGCGCATTCTTGAGTCGGTATGCCAAGTCTTAATCGCGTCCAGACGTCCCGCCGCGATTCAAGTCGCGGCGGCCAACTCCGACGTGATTCATAGAGGCGGTGCAACAAAAATTTTTGCGCCATCAAACCGACCTTCTAAATCGCGGCATGCTGGCCAGACGCGATTTACTTCTTTAATAGTGGCTGTTGTCCTAGACGCGATTTTCCTCCCAGAACCTAAAACTCAACCAGCGCCTTCTGTTGAGAGAAGGGGGGCTTCATTCAGAGGAGGGGGTTTTTTGAGAGAGAGAGAGAGAGAGGGGAATTCTGACGCGGCGGAGCCCTGCTCGACGCCGTCTGCTTCCTCGCCATCCTCGTCTCTGGAGCTCAACACCATCGTCTTCCTCTCCATCATGCGTATATCGGAGCGGAGCGCCGTCGTCCTCCTCGTCATCCTCTCCATCTTCCGTCGCCCAACCGGCAACGGCGTCACACCGTCCGGCATTCGGGAAGCACCCCCTTTTCTATTTGCTTTTTCCTCCTCCGCACCCCACGTGGTCCTTTACGTTTCATATCACCCGGCCCCTTTTACTTTATTTACACACACTCATGCATGCACACACATACCTATTTTAGGGGTTTTAAAAGCCACCACAAAAGGTGTGTTCTTCCCCTTTCATTTATGTCATTTCATCATTTTAGGATCTGTATACTAACCCCTGTAGTCTAACTCCTTTCTGCTTGTTCTTTTACTATCTTTTTTGCAAGGTAACCGAGCTAAATCTCCTTGCCGGCCGGCCGATGAAAGGAGGAGGGTGAACCCACGCCCACATCCCGCGCTTTCTACGGGTGAAAGGTGCCCCCCTTCTCACCCGTTCCATTCGGTTGCCCTTGAGCACCTGGCGATCACGGTCCTTTTCTTTTGTTAATTTTCTGTATTTATCCATCCCGTGCATCTGTATCCCCTTGCATTTTTGTGTGGGCCTCTGTTCTTCTCGCCCCCCTAAAAAAGGGAGCGAGGAAAATAGTGTCTACAGTAGCAGAGGGGAAAACGGTGGGGACAGCGGCGTAGAGTCGTTTGTAGAGCTCTCTTAGCTGGGTCTTGGTCGCCGAGGTTGTTGTGGGCACTCTGTTGATGCGGACCAGCTAGTCCTTTCTCATTACCTCACTCTGCGTGGTTCTGGAGCTGCGTAGGGAGGTCAGGCGTGGAGCCGCAGCTCGGCCGGGCTGCGGTGGTGCGCGTGTGTGTGTTCTTTGCGGGGCTCACTCGCCTCACTCTACCGGGGAGGTTGTAGGCAGTAGTTAGCGGCTGGCAAGTTGGAAGTGTGGACGGTGTGTCCTCCTCTTAGCTGCCAGTGGCGGTGGCTTGGTTGTTCTTGTTGTGACAGCGGTTCACGTTGTTTCCAAGTGAGTCTCATTGCCCAAGCCTGTACGGTGGTTGTAGCCTAGCCGTGTCTAGCTTCCGTGGGTTTTGTTGGTCTGGCCTGGTTGACCTGCGCTTGTGGCGGTGTTCCGCGTAGCGTGTTCTCTCGAGGTGTCTTGTGCAGACACCCAACTGTTGTTGCTGTAACCCGTTCCTTGGTGCCGTCCGTGGGGGCACCGGAGTGTGTAGTTCCCTGACCTCGTGGTGTGTCCGAGGTTCATGGTGGTTCTGTTTGTGGGACCTCAACCTTGAGGAGGTTTGAGGTGGCCGTGGTTGTGGTGAGACGCTCTTCTCACCTAGTTGCTCGGGTTCCTCGTGGTGATACCTGATTGTTCCTTCCCGACCTCGTGGAGGTCCGGGATGTTGGTGCTTGTGTTGTGAGACTCTGGTCTCACTGGTTGCTCGGTGTTCCGTGAGCCTCTTGTCTCGGCGGGTGCGTGCCGAGGTTTGCTTCCGCATTGTGGTTGACTCTGCTGGTTCTGCGGGAGTCGTGTCTGGCCCGACCCTGGTTGTGGGTCGTGGCTTTACTCTGTTCCACTGCTTTGTAGTACTCTGCAGTAGGTGTTTCTCGCTTTACTGCTTTCTAGAGTAGTTGCTTCCGCTTTCGTTAGAGTTCCTGCTGCTCTGGCTGGTAAGGGACTAGTTATCCCTACTGAGCCTTGTTCGCGAGGCTCACCCCCCTACTTTCTCCAGGTAGGGACTCGCTGTCGCAGGAGTTCGTCGTTGGATGGTTGTGGTGGCAGTTTGTTGCGTCGTGCGTTGCCAGCAGTGTGAGTTGTGAGCGTGAGCGCTTGTTCAGGAGTGAGTTGAGAGTTGCCTTTTTACAAGTCCTTGGGGTATACCCCTTAAGGACTGCACCTTTCTTTCTGTACATGTACTTTTATTTGGGACATGTTGTACATAATTTCTTTATTAATGTACAAACTTTCTGGTATAGTTATTTGAATTCATTGCTTATCTCACTGGACTAAATTCTAACCCTTCCGGGTCTTCGAATCCGTGGGTGGCGGCGCGACCTTTGGGGGTCCCTGGGGGGGGTCTGAGAGGTCGGGTCGTTACATTTAGGGACTCCGTCCGAGAACCCTAAAGTGAGTCACTGGAAACAAGACTAGCTGGGGACTAGTACGTCTACCGATGTCCGTCCCCCAACACGAGCGCGCTACAAGTGACCACACACCCACAAACACGTGTCGCTGCCCATTGTCGTCTTTCCCTCAGCCGGACGTAGAACTCAAACTCAGAAGTGAGGGTGTCCAGCAAGATGACACAAACCTCGACAGTACGCACTGTACCGGGACAAACCCCGAGCACCTGGTGCTGGGGACCCGACTGGAGAGGTAACCTCGGAAGGTGTTATGACCCGACTTGCTATGCACACATTTCCACGCAAAACCTCTCGTTAACATTCTCGATATAGACCGACACAACCCATACAAACCCTACATTGCATAGCCAACACAGCCCATGCAATGTGGGACAGAAACCAGGAAGACTGGCCACAGAACACCAGAGCTCGGGTGGCCACATTTTAAAATGCGTCCAACACAGTGGACGTTTTTAGAAGACTGAATCGCGACGGACTTACCTAACGCCTTAAAGGCTGAATCGCGTCATCTGGTTCCGTCGCCTTTCAGGTGACAGAACCCAGACTAAATCCTTGTTCTAGAAATCACACCCATGGACCACACATGCTGATTTAGCAGGGAAATAAGTACATAAATGAAACCCTAAGCATGATCTCTACCCTCCATACATAATTCCCACATCAAAATCTGAAAACCCTAATCCATACATTCCATGGAAGAGAAAACAGGGCAAAGTTACCCTACTTGTGAATGAAACGCTAATCCGACAATAACCTAGCATTCCCCGCGCTCCGAAGCACCTCCTCGCGCCGGAATCATGCCGAACAGATGCCAAAACAGCCTCAATCGCTCAAGATTCCGCAACAAAACCCCTTCCAACTGAACAGTTCGACTGCACTGTTCGGCCAAGGGCTGGAGCTCAAACCATAGTGAATCAAAATCGTTGTCGTGTCTTCCCGCCGTGTTTAGAAATGTGTCCAACATCGGCGGACGCGTTTAATTCCCGATGTCCCTGCATGCGCCACGCGGTGCGCATGCAGCGGCGCTCACGTAAGGTGGTCGAAAATCGCGTCCATGCAAGTTGACGTGTTCTACTCAATTTGCGTCGTCTGGTTACGCCGCATTCTTAATGAACGTGACAGAGGCCTGGTTGGGCTGAGATGCCCAACCCTCCACCTCCCACCTGCACCATAAACCTGTAAAAGCTTATGTAGACTTACATGGTCTACTAATGGGCCATACATTGGCCTCCAAAACCCGGTAAACCACGATCCGAACGTACCGGATATTACATTACTATCACCTAAAAAATAATTTCGTCCTTGAAATAAGAGATAAGCGTAAACACAGTTCAACATATATGCAACTATCACCTAAAAAGAAATTAACGCCTACTCAAACAAGTATGGATACATCTTGTACATTTCTTCGGCCACTCCCAAGTATCTTCACCACCATACCTTTCTCCCATCTGATCTTTACCAGCTCAATATCCTTATTTCTTAATTTCTGTGTACGGCGGCCTGTAATCATCACGGGATACTCCGACATGGACATATCCGGCTTCAAATCATCTCTCTGATAACTGACAATCTATGTAGGGTCACGAATGTACCTTCTCAGCATTGAGACGTGAAACACGTCGTGTGCATCCGTGAAATCTGCTGGAAGCTCCAATCTATATGCCGTCTCTCCAATTCTTTCTACAATCTGGAACAGTCCCACATACCTGGGACTCAATTTGCCCTTCTTGCTGAACCTCATTACACCCTTGGTTGGAGAAACTCTCAAGAACACATAATCACTAACCTCGAACGGTAGGGGCCTGCACCGTGTATCCGCATAACTCTTTTGCCGACTATGTGCCGTTTGAAGCTTTTCCTTAAGGAACTTTACCATTTTCTGCACACTGCTGCACCATTTCCGGTTCTATCACTGCCTTTCACCCACTTCATGCCAATTCAATGGTGTTCTGCAAGGTCTTCCATAAGTGCTTCATATGGTGCCATGCCGATACTTCACGATAGCTATTGTTGTAGGTAAACTCAACCCTACCTAAGTGCTGCTCCCAACTGCCTCCCCAAACCAAACAACATGCTCAACATGTCTTCAATGGTCTAGATCATCCTCTCCGTCTGTCCATCTGTTGGGGATGGTATGCCGAGCTGTACCTCAACTAGGTGCCAACAACCCTCTGCAAACTCCTCCAAAACTCGAGGTAAACCTGGGATCTCTGTCTGAAACAATGGTGACCGGAATACCATGTAACAGCACAATTCTATCCACATATAATCTTGCCAATCAGTCCACTGCCCATGACATGCTCACTGCTAATAACCTGCATACCTTTGTCAATCTGTCAACAAAAACTCATATACCATTGTGTCCTGACGTTATCCTGGGCAAACCTGCAACAAAGTCCATTGCTATGTCATCCCACTTCCATTGCGGTATTGGTAAGGGCTGCAACAAACCAC
The DNA here is from genome assembly GCA_014218235.1 of Colocasia esculenta. Taxonomy (NCBI): domain Eukaryota; kingdom Viridiplantae; phylum Streptophyta; class Magnoliopsida; order Alismatales; family Araceae; genus Colocasia; species Colocasia esculenta. Next base: position 10,695,237 of record CM024754.1, on the reverse strand, counting down.
CTGACCTTTGATGTTCTGCTTTAACTTGTTGGCATATCAAACACCTTGCTATGAACTCTGCTATTTCCTTCTTCATACTCGGCCACCAAAAATATTTCTTCAAATCTTGGTACATCTTTGTACTTCCTTGGTGAATGGTGTACCTAGATCAGTGTGCCTCTTCTAATACTTTCTGCTTCACCCCAGCTTCACTTGGAACATAAACTTGTGTCTAAATCGGATTACACAGTCATCATCTATGGAGACATCCTCCATCTTCACAATCTCAGCCAAATTCTCATCTACCTTTGTGCTTCTATTATCTACCAATACAAAGAAGGTTCCACCGTGCTGCTGGCTAACATTGCTCGCCGCTGGCTACTTGGAAAATAGAGAGTTTTCTGCCACATCTTCATATAATTTCCCTTCCCTATCATCATATGACTCTCACTGCTTTCTAGTCAACGCACCTGCTACCCACGTTAGCCTACCTGGTTGTATGCTAAGCTAAAATCATAATCCTTCAAGTATTCCATCCATCTACGCACCTCAAATTCAAGTCTTTCTGTGAGAATATGTACTTCAAGCTCTTATGATCCGTGAAGATCTCAAACTTTCACCATACAAGTAATGCCTCCAAATATTCAATGCAAACACAACTGCCAATTGCCAATTCCAAATCATGTGTGGGGTAATTTTCTTCATGTCGCTTCAATTGCCTAGATGCATACGCCACAACCTTTCCACGCTGCATTAGCACTGCCCCAAGTCCTCTCTAGATGCATCTGTGTACAACACAAAACCACCTTGACCTGATGGTATCTCTAATATAGGAGCTGAAGTGAGCCGCTTCTTCAATTCCATGAAACTATGCTTGCAATCAGATGACCATACAAACGGTACACACTCTTCCTGGTAAGCCTTGTCATGGTGCTGCAAATCTTGGAGAAATCCTGGATGAATCGCCTATATACCCTGCCAAGCCAAGGAAACTCCTAATCTCTGGCACTAACCTTAGTTCTTCCCATTTCATGACGGTTTCCACCTTAGCTAGATCCACTGCAACACCCTCACCTGAAATGACATGCCCCAAAAACTGAACTTCTCTTAACCAGAATTCACACTTACTGAACTTTGCATAAAGCTGGTGCTCCCTCAATGTCTGTAATGTGATCCTCAAGTGAGCTGCATGATCTTCTTCTGAGACTGAATACACTAAGATATCATCTATGAAGATCACAATAAATCGATCTAGGTATGAGTGAAAAATCATGTTCATCAAATTCATAAAAGCCGCAGGTGCATTGGTTAGCCAAAATGGCATAACCACAAACTCATAGTGCACATACCTTGTTCTAAATGACGCTTGTCAATGTTTCTTCCCGGATCCTCAATGATGGTACCCCGACCTCAAATCTATCTTGGAGAACACTCTTGCTGATTGCAATTGATCAAACAAATCATCTATGCGTGGAAGTAGATACCTGTTCTTTATGGTGACTTGATTCAACTGGCAATAATCAATACACATTTTTATGCTTCCATCCTCTTTCTTACAAACAAAACCGGTGCTCCCAGGTGAGTGACTCGGCCGAATAAAACCCTTTTCAAGTAGCTCTTGCAACTGCTTCTTCAACTCTTTCAATTCTGCAGGGTCATTCTGTACTTTGCCTTGGAAATGGGCATACTACCCGGCTGCAATTCTACTATGAATCTACCTCTCTATGTGGTGCCAAGCCGGTAGCTCATCTGGAAACACATCCACAAACTCTCTAACAATGGGTACCATATCCACTGTCTTACCTGCCTCAACCAAGCTAATAGATGCCAAATAGGCTACACACCCTGCATTAATCAATTTCCTAGCCTTAAGGGCAGAAATGATAAATTTAGGGGTATAGAATGGCATACCTTGAAACTCAAACATATCCCCTCCTGGATGGCTGAACCTCACTCTCTTCTTTCTGCAAGCAACCACTGCTCCGTATGCTTCCAACCAATCCATGCCCAATATCACATCATACTCCTTCAACTGTAATGCATATAATCTGGCTGGCAATTGGTTTCCTTGAATCATAACAGGAACCTCATCCAAATAGCATGTAGTAAGCATGAAATCCCCGAAAGGGACCTCTACTACAAGCTCTCACTGCCTCTCCTCAAATGGATGCACCATACTATCAATGAAATCCTCAGAAATAAAGGAATGTGACGCACCTGGATCAATTAATGTTCTAGCTAAAAATTCAAAAAGAGGTATAATACCTTCTATCAGATTTGACGCCTCCGCTTGAGCCCTTGTAATTGCCATCACACGTCCTCGTCCTCCTCCTCTCTGGTAAGGCGTGCCTCTACCACGCTCAGCTAAAAACTGCTGTTGCGACTGCTGCTGCATGCTACTGTGGTACCCCTCTACCATAGCTAGCTCTTCTTGGATAAGGACAATTCCTCGCCAAATGTCCCGGCTAATCACAATTGTAACACTTGAATTCTACGGGCTGCCTTACTATACTTTGCTGAGACTCCTCCACCTCCGGCTTATAACCTCTACCTTACTGAAATCCTTGTTGTTTGCCGCCTCCTCAGCCTCTAAATATTTTCTTTTTTTCTTAACTTGTTTCCCCACTTGGCAAAACTCGATGAAGAAGCTCCTCCCGAAGGTGCCTTGCCTTTACTAACACCCAAAGACTGCTGTGGGAGTCGGAAGCTACCTCCACTGATCCCGATCCGCTGGGACTGTCTGCTTGCACTGTTCTTTCTAATATTGTTGCTCTTTGGGCTGCCTCTTCCACTATTCCGCACATCACACGGAATCATGCATCTTGCAATTTCGGCCTCAACCCCCGAATAAAGTACTCCACCATCATCGCATATTAGTTACCACATAAGGTGCATACCTACTCAAGGACATGAACCTCATTTGGTATTCCAACACTGACAAATTTTCTTGCTGAAGTGTCCTGAATTGCTCCCTCTTAGCTTGCTGAATTTGCACCGAAAAGAAGGTGTTGTTGAATGCTTCAAGAAACTCAGCCCATGTGATGGTATCCTCTGCTCGTCCTGTGAACACGGTCTGAATCTTGAGTCTCCACCACTCTTGTGCAAAACCTCTCAACTGATAGGTAGCCAGAAGAACTCTATCCATCTGTGGACACCTCATAGTAGCAAATACTCTCTCTATTTCATGCACCCAATGCTCTGCTGTATCTGGATTCGGACCTCCTGAGTACGTAGGTGGCTGCAACCGCAAGAACCTCTCCACTAACATCGTGGACTCCTCCACACTGGTTGACCTCGCTGGTGCAACTGGAGGCACAGATACTACAGGTGGTACCTCTGCTCCATATGGTGGTGTTATAGGTGCTGACACCACCTCCTCCTGAACCGGTGGTACTCCTGCTGGCTGAACCGGTGGCTGCTGATCTAGCTGTGTCCAAATCTGAGTGATGCTATCCCACAACCTCTCTATCATTTGGTGCGTAGTCTCCTCTGGATCATCACCACCGCCTTCCCAATCTCTTCTATCACCATTATAAATTTGCACATACAACATTCCATCCATACAACACACAAGCATATCATTATAAAATAGGGCCAACTACCAGCAGTAGACTATAGTAAGGAACATACTATGTACATTTCTCGTTTCCTCATATTTACACGGACCTTGCTCTGATACCAACTGTGGCGGTTCTCACCGTTCGGACCCGTTAACCCAATAACGTGCCCGACACGACTCCGCCTACCGCGATCGGGCCAAAGCTTCGCAAGGGATATCATTCACACATGTCCATGGAAATATAAAGAAACATGCTGAACACACATAAGATACCATTCTCACATATATTCACATGAATGTACATACTCATTTCCATACATACGTCATCAATAAGTACAACAACCCTGGACAAACCCCCAAGGCTACACAAGTAAAGACTTTACTCTGCTGGTGGTGAAGGCCCAACTCCACTACAGTGCGGTCCCGAACTAGAAGAGGGACGGGAAACCCTCATACTCTCCTTCACCTGAAAGAAGAAGGGGTGAGCTCACAAGTCACTGGCTCAGTAGGGTAACTCCCCCAAAGCCGATAAACACAATAATCAATAGATATAATGTAAAGCTGTAAAACATTTAAATATTCAACACCTACGCATGATGTTATAGCTGTAAGTAAGTAAATGACAAACCACAACACGTGTACAAGCTACAGAAGGGTACGCCACACACGAGTCATGAGAACTGGTTCGCGACACCAGCCATAGACCCGGACAAACAACACAGTCCACCTCTCAGTCTCGCAGCCACGGACGAAAGGTCCAGCTGCCGCTCCACCTCAATAAGACAAGAACTGTGGAGACAACTAACACCACACACAGCAGGCTACACAGCTGCAGGCCCAAGTCTGACACCTTTAGGGACTCCGACCAAGAACCCTAAAGTGAGGCACTGGAAACAGGACTAGCTGGGGACCAGTACGTCTACCGGTGTTCGTCCCCCAACCACGAGCATGCTACAAGCGACCGCACACCCACAAACACGTGTCGCTGTCGTCTTTCCCTCAGTCGGACATACAACTCAAACTCAGGAGTGAGGGTGTCCAGGAAGACGACAGAAACCTCGACGGTACGCACTGTACTGGGACAAACCCCGAGCACCCAGTGCTGGGGACCCGACTGGAGAGGTAATCTCGGAAGGTGTTATGACCCGACTTGCTATGCACACATTTCCACGCAAAACCTATCGTTAGCATTCTCGGTATAGACCGACACAACCCATACAGACCCTACATTGCATTGCCAACACAATCCATGCAATGTGGGACAGAAACCAGGAAGACTGGCCACATAACACCAGAGTTTGGGTGGCCACATTTAAAACGCGTCCAACACAGTGGATGTTTTTAGAAGACTGAATCGCGACGAACTTACCTAACGCCTTAAAGGCTGAATCACGTCGTCTGGTTCCGTGCCTTTCAGGTGACAGATCCAGATTAAATCCTTGTTCTGGAAATCACACCCATGGACCACACATGCTGATTTAGTAGGGAAATAAGTACATAAATGAAACACTAAGCATGATCTCTACCCTCCATACATAATTCCCACATCAAAATCTGAAAACCCTAATCCATACATTCCATGGAAGAGAAAATAGGGCAAAGTTCCCCTACTTGTGAATGAAACGCTAATTCGACAATAACCCGACGTTCGCCGCGCTCCGAAGCACCTCGTCGTGTCGGAATCACACCGAACAGATGCCAAAACAGCATCAATCGCCCAAGATTCCGCAGAAAAACCCCCTTCCAGCTGAACAGTACGATTGCACTATTCGGCCAAGGGCTGGAGCTCAAAACACAGTGAATCAAAATCACGTCGTGTCTTCTCGCCGTGTTTAGAAACGCGTCCGACATCGGTGATGCGTTTAACTCCCGACGTCCCTGCATGCGCCACGCGGCACGTATGTAGCGGCGCTCACGTAACGGCGGTCCAAATCGCGTCCATACAGGTCGACGCATTCTACTCAGTGTCGCGTCATCTGGTTACGCCGCATTCTTAATGAACACGACAGAGGCCTGGTGGGCTAAGATGCCCAACCCTCCAGCCTCCCACCTGCACCTTAAACCTGTAAAATCTTATATAGACTTATATAGTCTACCAATGGGCCATACATTGGCCTCCAAAACCCGGTAAACCACGATCCGACGTACCGGATATTACAATTTATGCCCAATAAGGCTCCATATTCAGACCGCCTCCTGCGAACGACCGAAGTCTCGCCAGGATAACTCGCACAATTGTCCAATAAGAATATAAAAGACAACCACAAGAATATAAGACACAAGAAAGTACACATTTTCTCATATTCATTCGCAACACATTATACTGTCCCAATACATTATTACATGTCCAAGAGAAAAGTACAACTACCTGGGGCATACTCCGAGGGAGCAAAGCTCACACAACACTAACTACGACTCAACTGTTGATGGTAGCAGTCTGCCACAAACGCCACTGCGAGCCAATACACGGCTAGCACCTGAAAAGAACTGTAACGGAGTGAGCCTCAACAAGTCACATGCTCAGCAGGGACCTCCTAAAAATAACAATTGAAAACTGAAGAGACCTCAACTGCAAAGGGTCTCATTGGCAAACCCATTAGCCAAATCACAACATAATCACATTAAATGTAATTAAACTATAATTAAATAAAACTCACTATCTAACATGGTCTGTAGAAACACTAGTCCACAACAAGAACAGCAATGCCTTGGGACAAGCCTCAAAGGCGAACCACAAGCACAAGGGTAACATGACTGCCAACAAGGAGCTAGTCCACTATATCCTAAAACAACGAACACCCCGGAAGACTACCCTTAAAAGGGTACAACACAACAAGTGGAAGGTCCTACTACACGACCTCCACGGAGCACAACTCCACCTCAACACTTGAAAAGACTGGTACATGGAGTACCACAACAAACGGCTACCCACAAAGGGTACAGGTACCTACCACTACGAGGTACCACCACATAAACCACAACCACCACAGGCACAACAGGGCACCCACAATAAGTCGGAAACACAACCGGTGAGCCACCTCTCACAAGCCACAACCACTAGCAAAGCACGAGTCGGAAAGGAACGATGTCACCACACATGAACAGACTACTGGTTCATGACGCCAATATCCAACTGGACAAACACAGCACAATAACTACCTCTCAGTCTTACAGTCAAGGACGAAAGATCCAACTACCACTCCACAACCACACACTAAAGCCAAAGAACAGTGGAGACCAACCAACACCCACACTTGTAGACCACACAGCTGCAGGCCCATGCCGGCACCTTTAGAAACTCTGGCCTTAGCTCTCTAAAGTGAGGCACTGAAAACACAGGACTAGCTGGGGACCAGTATGTCTACTAGAATCCGTCGCCCAACACGAGCGCGCTACAAGCGACCGCACACCCACAAACACAAGTCACTGCCCGCTGTCATCTTTTCCTCCGCCAGACGTACAACTTAAACACAGGAGTGAGGGTGTCCAGGAAGACGACATAGACTTGTATGGTACACACCGTACCGGGACACACCCCGAACACAACGTGCCTAGATCACAATGAACCTAGGGTACCCGACTGAAGAAGCATTCCGGAATAGGTGTCGGACCACCATACTCGGTAAACACACAAATCACGTCGGTCATTTAACATAATCATAAAACTTATACCACTGTACATATACCTTAATTAGCTCGTCACGGGTCACCATGTGACCTCCAAGCAATCATACACTTATACACACATGAATCACATACATACATAATAATCTTGCATGTCATTGGTCATCTCATGACCTCCATAGCAATGCACTTCTAAGCACCTAAATCACACATATAAATCACATAGCCTTTATACACACATTTAACACGATTAACCGCATTAACATAACTCCTAATTAATTACAATCCAATCCATTAGCCTAAACATGCTTTATTAATTATAGAGACAGCTTAAAACCCTTAACAGTACCCTAGAAACCAGGGCTAGGGTCAACACTAGACCATCACAGCCCAAGCATTACAAACATACCTCGGAAGCCAAATCGCGGTGGACACAGGACGTCACCTTTAAGAACGCGACGACCTACCCCGACGCGATTGTAAACCTAACGCGACAGGGCCCAGTGTCGCGACGGCCCGATATGTCGCCTTCAGGCCAAATGGTCAACACCGACAGTCAAAGAGTAATCGCGATGGAACGATACATCGCGACAAAGACCACACTAAACTATACACGGAATCGCGACGGACCATGCCGACGTGTTCAACAAGAACACGGCAGGTCAAGTGGTCACATCCAGACCAGTCGGTCCAACCCAATCAGAACACATAAACACAACTGCCTAAGGCGTCGCGTTCCAAACCAAACGCGATGGTTCAGTTCACCGCCTTATCAGGCAGGCGGCTGAACCTTCTTTCCTCCTCCAGAAAACCCATTCCACACACCATACATTCATACATAAGCTTATAAAACGGAAGCTAAACTACCACATGCCATTCTATCATGCTTTAAAAGCTGTAAGCCAATTAATAACACAAATAAAAAAAATGAAGTCTCCCTACCAACTCGAAGATCCCGTAAAATGTGAAGAACACCACACCACCGATGCACCCACGCTCCGGCACCCTTCTCGCGTTGAAACTGTGCCGCACGAACCACCTGGAAATCAAAATTGCCAAAACGCCACACAACAACCTCCCCCTTCGCCGGACAGAGCTCCTCTACTATGTCTGGCCGAAATAGAGCCATTAATGCACAATCAAAATCGCGACGAAGGCATACGTCGCGTTTTACACACTTAAACGTGACAGATCGGACCGTCGCCAAATGCATCGCACCATGAAAAGGTAGTTGGTGAATCACGACGTAGGAAGCCGTCGCGTTCAAAACGCGACGACACACCTCGTCGCCTTCTTCACCAGAAAACATGCAGGCTTAATGGGATGAGAACTAAGGCCCACAACGCCCACGCAGGCACACAAGGTCACGAAACAAGGCTCTATGACCCCACATTGATCATAAGCACCACACACAAACCCGTCAAACTGAATCCAAACGATCACGCGCGTTACAATCTCATCCTACACAATAGAGATCGGCACCCCGTGCAAAGGAACAATCCGCTCCATGTACAGTCTGACCAACCTGCTCACACTCCAGCCAGCTCTAATGGGCAAGAATCTGGCAGTCTTCGTCAGTCTGTCAACAAGCACCTAAATACTGTCATAACCACCTGCTTTCCTCAGTAGTCCACAAACAAAATCTGTCGTCACATGGTCCCACTTCTACATGGGAATCTCTAGCAGCTGGACAAAGCCCTCCAGGGCGCTGGTGCTCGGCCTTCACCTACTAACAGACCAAACACTCATTACAAAGGCCGTTATGTCTCTCTTCATCCCAGGCCACAAAAACTGTCGCCTCAGCCTCTGGATGAATTGAGTACCGGGACCCATGTGCCTCTTGAAACACTGCTTTCCTGACAGATTCCTCAGCTAGCACGTAGAGTTGTCCCGGAACCTAATAGTCCTGACATCAGCAACACGACCTTTGGGAGCAGCAACACTCTGTGCAACTCGGGATCTGCTTGTTAAGCCTCGACAACCTGTCGAACAATGGGGAGCAACAAGCAAACTACTATGCAAACATTATTGTCGCCTAGAGGAAACTCTGAAGGACCCCTCTACTGCAGACTACCACAACTTCCACTCTCTCAACATGAGATGGCTGATCTATGCCTTGTTGCTTAGAGCATCTGCCAAAACATTAGCCTTCCTAGACTAGTACTCAATACTGAAGTTAAAGTCCTTTAAGAATTCCATCCAGCGCCGCTGCCTCATGTTGAAATTTCTTTGTGAAAAGACATACCGCAGGCTCTGGTGGTCAGTGTGAACCACAAGCCTCCGTCGTATAAGTAGTGACGCCAAATCCTCCAAGCAAAAACCACAGCTGCAAGCTCCAGGTTGTGGATCAGGTAACTATCCTCGTGGGACTTTAGCTGACTCCATAAGCCACCACTCTGCCATGCTACATCAAGACTGCTCCTAACCCAACTCCAAAAGTATCTGTGTAGACCTCAAAACCTCCGTTGTGTAGACCTCAAAACCCTCTGTACCTGAAGGTAGTACCAGGACTGGCGCCGACGTAAGCAGTCATTTCAACTCTATGAAGCTCTGCTCACACTACTCCGACCACTCAAAAGGGACTCCCTTCTCGTTAAACAAGTAAGGGGTGCAGCAATCTGTGAAAATCTCTGATAAACCTGAAGTAGTAACCAGCCATGTAACGACCCTCTTTATACCGGTACGATTATACCAATCCATATCGATATAAAGAGCGCTATCACAGTGGGACATGTACCCAACACAACAAAGTAGGTAGAGATGTACATAAATAACAAAAGAGAGTACATCGAAAATAAAAGAAAATCTTATTCCATCATCATTCACACATTCCACAGTCTATATAGCAACAATGAAAATAACAATATCCACCATTATACAAGTCCATAATATTAATGTCCACATACTAGTAAATGAAAAGTAGACTAAACAAGTGATCTCCTCAGGTACAGCTACTCCTCGCGCTTGGAGTCTCTCCTCACTATGTCCTCCTCTAGCACGGGGACACCTGTCTCACCTATATATTAAAGCAAGTATGAGTCTTCCAAAAAGACCCAGCAAGCCACCTATTGGCACATCCTTACACATATCACATACATGCTATTTTTTTAAAAAAATAATAAGAGATGTGATGGCACATGCTTCTTGTCAATTAAGCAAATATACATGAATAACCTATACATGCATTCTATACATGATGTTAACTTGATTCATTATGCAAATTTCAATTCATATCATTTCATAATTTACACAATTAGATCATCAAATATGCACATAGTAACTAACAATCCTAGCATGATGTCCAACATTTTCACATGCTCTTATAACACATATCCACATCTTTTACTTGCTTTTTTAACATAAATAAATCTCATTCACATGGTTTCACATCTTTTCACATGGTAACACATTTACACAACACTATCACATGATCACATTGCACATTTATACACTTTTGCACATTAATTGTCGTGACACATAGTCTGAACCACTAAAGAAGGACACACATTCACATAACACATACCGTCACCTAGGCAATATAGTGACAAATCTTGGTAACTGTGCAGAATCAGGAGAACCCCTCTCCACCCTAACCAGTGGTACTTGTCCACCTCCAGGATTTCATCCTGATACCCACAGGATATCACATACACAATGAGCCTTCCCATAGGGACTTTTCTACAATACAGCTCATAGCCTTCTATGGTAGCAGTGTCAATTCGGCACATGATTCACTTAAACACATTTTCTCACTTAACCACATGATTTACATTTACATGCACCATTTGATCCATTCAATGCACATCTTTCAAACATATAAATCTCAGTTTACAGAATTTAGCATGACTATTTCACAGTGACAAATAAATCATAACAGTACCTAAACATGCTGCTAATCACTGGAATTTACATTATCTAAATCGAACATGTTTAACATGGCCTATTACCCTTGTTAAGAGCAAACAGTACCCACGGGGTCAAAACAGTACTAAATTTTAACTACAGACTCTCACATGTAATATGTCATATGTAATTTTTAGAATTTCGCAACAGTAAAACTATTTTTTAACATTTAATACATATTTCATGCAATTTCAACAAGATAATTCTTTAACATGATAGACAGCAAAACAGTCAATTCTCACAGGTTTAAATCATGCAAACAGTAACCCTAAGTTCATGAAAAATATTATGTAACATTAACATGCACTAAAAACTATTGTTCAGAATTAAACACTGTCAAAACATGCATATTTCACCATAACCGAATTTATACTAAATAAAATCATGGTCAGAAATTCGACAAAAAATCATGGGGTTGACCCTAAGACAGTACCTGAACATTCACAATTTTACAGCATGATCAGACATCCAGAAATCCTGAAATTATCACACAGAGATGAAAGTCACAGTTCTGTAAAAACAGAAGAACTTGGCGGCAAGGGCCTTGCCGTCAAGGTGGGTTAACGGCACAGTCTGTTGCCGTCAACTCAGGAACTTGGCGGCAACAAGGTTGTCGTCAACCTCTTGTCTGCAGAAAAGTGCAGACCGAACTCATAAAAAGAGAGAATTTGGAGGTTCAAGACATGAAAGAAAAATCCATAAAAATGCTTAGACTCTAGGGGACATGTCTAGGGATGATACCCCTAAGCTACTTGCCTGAAATAAAATCTATGAAGATTAAATTTGGCGATGAAGCCCTCCTCGGCCAAGCCAAGAAGGTGTTCTCTCCAACTCCAAATCCGGTCTTCACGCTTGAATAGATGGCTTCTTGAGTCGGGGAAGCTTCTTCAACTCCAAAAGCACCTTCTAGTCGAAGAAGAAGATTGAAGGATTAACCTCTCAAACGCCGGATCAAGTCCCACAAAGTTCTGACTTTTCTCACAAACCGAACCCTAGAATTTCCTCTGAAACAAATGACCTAACCTAGCTGAAATACTTAGGTTATATAGGTTAAGAGTCGGGGTACACCTAGCATTAGGATTCCTGACCGTTGGGGATTGGGTTTCCAAATAGATCCTGGAGAAAATGCACTTGTTTCAAATATGGAATCCCAAACACAGCCAGAGAAGTAAACGGCCACTTTGCTGCCATTAACAGGAAGTAGACGTCAATCGATCTGGACGTCTATATCCTCTGGCCATGCAGTCAACGACACACAAGTTGCTGTCAACCTGTTGTTAACGTCAGGTGATGTTGACGTTAACTAGGGATTTCAGACAAAACTTAAATACATCAAACCAGCATAGATATACATAAATGAATAAATATAACATGCACAGAAATAATTAAATACATATGTATAGGATAAATAAATACATGCAAAATGTGAGGGCCTTACACCCTCTTCCTAAAAGAAAACTTCGTCCTCAAAGTTAGAACGAAATACTAACCAAACAAATGGGGATACTGCTTCTTCATGGCATCCTCAAGCTCTCAAGTAGCCTCCTCCCATGAGAAATTCCTTCATAACACCTTCACGGATGCAATACTTTTGGTCCTGAGGTGCTGAACCTTCCGATCCAGGATAGCTACAGGTCGCTCTACATACGACAAGTCTCGTGAATCTCCACTGGCTCGTGACTGATAATATGCGACGAATCTCTCACGTATCTCCTGAGCATAGACACGTGGAAGACTGGGTGAACACTAGCTAGCGCTGGGGGTAAAGCTAGCCATAAAGCCATGCTACCCATCCGCCTGAGAATCTCAAACGGGCAATGAATCTCGGACTCAACTTGATATGCTTGCCAAAACCTGACCACGCCTCGGGTAGGCAAAACCTTGAGAAATACATGCTCGCCAACCTCGAAACTCTAAATCATTCCTTCTATTGTCGGCGTAGCTCTTCTGCCTATCCTGCGCTGCAACCAACCTCTACCTGATAAGCTGAATCTTATCCGAAGTCTCCTGCACCAACTCCGGACCAACCAACTGCCTATCATCTGTCTCCTCCCAGCACAAAGGAGATTTGCAGGGTCGCTCGTACAAAGCCTTGAATGAGCCATGCCAATGCTCGTATGGAAACTGTTGTTGTAGGAAAAACTCACAATAGGTAGATGATGCTCCCAATAGCCCTTCCAATCAAGCACGCACACTCTCAACATGTCCTCGAGCGTCTGGATCGTCCTCTCAGACTGGCCATCTGTATGAGGGTGGAACACCGAACTAAGCTTCAACTGAGAACCCAACGCCTCCTGAAGACCCTGCCACAACCTCGATGTAAACTGCGGGTCTCTGTCCGAGATAATAGACTTCGGCACACCATGCAACCTCACAATGCTGCTAACATACAGCCTAGCCAAACTCTCCACGGACTGTTTCTTCTTCATGGGCAAGAAATGAGCAGTCTTAGAGAAACGATCTACAATCACCCAAATCGAGTCATTGCCCTTGGCTGATCTGGCAAACCGTCACAAAATCCATGGTGATTGCTTCCCACTTCCATACAGGTATCTCCATCTTCTGCATAAGGCCCGATGGTCTATGGCGCTCGGCTTACCTACTGGCACACTAAAACATCTGGACATGAACTCTGCCACATCCTTCTTCATGCCAGACCACCAGAAAGATCTCTTCAAATCCTGGTACATCTTGGTGTTGCCTGGATGAATGGAGAACCTCGACCTATGAGCTTCTGCAAGTACCGCTCATGAACATCTACAATATCAGAGACACAAACTCGGTGCTGGAATCTAATGACACCGCTCTCATCTCGAGCAATTTCTGCCTTGCCCACCATCTTCTGAAGCCTAGGATCAGCTCTCTGCTGCTAGATCACCTCGTCCAGAACCGGGATCGGATATACAACTGAGCCATGAAAGCCTGACACAACTGTGGCTCTATCTCAGTCATAGCACATGCCGCATCCTCAAGCATCTTCAATCCTGCCGAAGTAGTGACCTCTTCCTGCTGAGCGCATCCGCCACGACATTCACCTTCCTTGGATGGTACTGAAGCTCGAAGTCGTAGTCCTTGAGAAATTTAATCCACCTTCTCTGCCTCAGGTTCAACTCCTTCTGAGAGAAAAGATACTTCAGACTCTTGTGGTCAGTGAACACCTCGAACTTGACACCATAAAGATAGTGTCTCCAGATCTTCAGTGCATGAACCACAACCGCTAACTCCAAATCATGAAGTCGCACTTGCTAAACTTAGCATACAACTTGTGCTCTCGGAGAACTTCCAGAACAATCCTCAGATGCTCCCGGTGTGTAGCCTTATCAGGAGAATAGACTAACACATCGTCTATGAAAACCACAACAAAGCTATCCAAATATGGCCTAAACATCCTGTTCATGAATCCATGAACGCTATATGGACGTTAGTCAGACCAAATGGAAGCACAAGAAACTCATAGTGTCCATAACGAATCCTGAAAGCAGTCTTGGGCACATCTTCTCCCTTAATTCTCAACTGGTGGTAGCCGGACCGCAGATCTATCTTGGAAAATACCGATGCATTCTGTAGTTGATCGAATAATTCATCAATCCGCTGCAAGGGATACCTATTCTTCACTGTCACCTGGTTGAGCTTTCTGTAGTTGATGCACAGCCTGAGGGAACCATCTTTCTTCTTCACGAACAGCACATGTGCGCCCCATGGTGACACACTAGGGCGAATGAACCCCTTATCAAGCAAATCTTGCAACTGCTTCCTCAGCTCGGCTAACTCCGTAGGTGCCATCCGATATGGAGCCTTAAAGATAGGAGAGGTGCCTGGAAGCAACTCTATAGTGAACTCTATCTCCCTTGTTGGTGGCAATCCAGACAAATCATCAGGGAACACGTCTGGAAATTCCTGCACAACCTCAATCTCCTTAAGGGTTGGTGACTGATCGGCCTTAGGGACTAAGACCACACTGGCAAGAAAAATATCACAACCCTTGTTCACAATTTTCATTGCCTTTATGGTGGAGATCACAAACATTCCTACTAAGTTCTTTGGAAACGGATGTGAGAACTCATCCTCTCTAGAAATACGAAAAGTAATTTTCTTCCCTATGCAATCCACCAAGGCATAGTGCTCCTCAAGTCAATCTAGACCAGTATGGCATCATAGTCCTTCATCTTGAGCAAGTAGAAGCACCCGAACAAGCTTCGGTCTTCAATGCACACAGGTAAGGATGGAATGCACTTTCTGGTCGCTACCATACTTGCTGTTGTGTGCATGGACAAAGGGACTTCTAACTCCTCTGCCTCCACTCCAGACTTTACTGCTAACTGCTTGGCAAACCGCTCAGAAATAAATGAGTGTGTAGCACCCGTATCAAACAACACTCGAGCATGCACACCCATGACTAGAACCATACATTCTGTGACGTTCTCGGCCTGCTCTGCATCCTCTCGTGCTAGTGAAAACACTCGGGCTTGGGCCGGAGGCCTTCCTGGTCTCCCTGTCACTAGTGTTGCTGCTGCTGCCGCTGCTGGGGCTGGCACTCCTCTCTGAACGGACTGCTGAAGTCTGGGGCAATCTCTGATCTGGTGCTCGGTGCTGCCACACTTCAGGCACTTCCCTGCTAGCTTCCAACACTCGGTTCGGCCGTGGTCCTTCCGCAATGGGGACACACCTTCTTGTCGCTGGGCCTGAAGCTGGGGGACTGTGTGCAACCGCCTGCTGACTCGATGTCGCTACTGGATGCTGAGGCGATTGGTACACTGCCTTCTTCCTGTCTTGCCTCTGGAAGGTGGCGCTGACCTCTTCTGAGCTATCCTCTTCTCCTCTATATACTGCTCTATCTCACTCTCCTGCATGCAGGCTGCGCTGAGAGCCTCGTCCAAAGTGCGGTGGTCAAAAGCAACGAGCCCCAACCTGAGTGATGGTTTGAGCCCCATCACAAACTTCTTGGCCTTCCTGCGCTCATTAGCCACTATATGAGGAGCATATTTGGAACTCGGCAAACCTGGCCTCGTACTCCAAGACAGTCATGGAGCCCTGAGTGAGAGAGAAGAATCCTGCTCCATCTTGTCATGGATGTGCTCGGGGATGAACTTGGCCCAAAAAGCCCGTGAACTCGGCCCAATCGCCTCATTGGCACCATCCTCGTTGTAAGACCCTCGAAATTCCGTCGCATTATTTGTAATTATGTGTGTATTTGTGCTTGTGTAGTGGTACAATTTACGTACGCATTAATTAGTATAATTATGTGTACATGTGTTATATTAAGTATAAATAATGTATGTATTGCATGATAATAGTATGGATACAATACCATATGTATGTTGCATGTATATATGCATGGTATGCATGGTTTTCTGCATAATTTAAAGTTCTGGCCAAAGGCCACCTTGGCGTCAAGCCCAGGCCGTTTAGCTGGTGTCGGCGTCCAGACCTGGACGCCAACACTCATCCCGGCGTCCAGCGATATGGACGCCAATTTCTCTGACCTGCATGCGTTGCAGAGCCAGAAAATCGGGAGCAAGGTATGGCCACCATTGGGGGGATGTCCCCCAACGGCTCTCAGGTTGTCAAATCGGTATGGTGAGTGGGTGAGGGGCTCTCCTTAGGTCTGAACCCGAATTTGGTCCCTCCCACTCCTCACTTCACCTTGCAAGAGGAGAAATAGAGGAAGAAAACCCTAGAGAAAGTCTGTGAGAAAAACCCCATCTTAGCACCCCCAAATCCGACCCCTTGGAGCTTGGTCTGGAGATCTACTGCGACAAGGAGGAAGCTGGAGCAAGGAGAAGGCTCCCCATCGTCCCCTCGGCGTGGAGATCACCCAGGAGCCCGGAGGAAGGCGATCTAGAGGGAGGTTCTGCAACTTTCTTGGAACTGCCCAAGGAGGTCTTCACCGAGCCATAAATCCTTGGAGGAATTTTAAAAGGCAAGTGACCTATCCCTGATGTCCCCTTATGAGTCTAGGTTGGTTTTGTGAATTTTATGGATTTTTCCTCGAGTCCTAGACCCTCCAATTCACCCAAGATTCAGAGCTCGGGTCTGTGTTTCTGCACAGACCTGGTTCGACGGCAAGGTCCCTGGACGTCCAGTTCATGCTTGGCGTCCATCGACCATGCCGCTGACCCTGAGTCAGCGGCCAGAGACCGCCGTCGAGTTCTTCTGGACAGAACAACCTCTTATACATTAATTTCGGTATGTTTTACGTGATGAGGATATATGGTAAACCTTATACTCTATGTATATTGTGCATTGTGGTGTGTGGATGAATGTGGTGTGTGTTGGTGGATGTGGGAAATGGTGTTCCTTAAACTTGTGAGCATGAATTGTTGATTTTACAAATTTAGTTTTCCTGATTAGAATGTGTATGAATGCCTTGGTTTTGGTCTGATCATGAAGATTAGTGGGTCAGCATATGTGTTTGCAAATTTTGGTAAATTATCCATGCTTGTGTAATTGTAAATAAGCTCGGTTCGATGAAATAGAAGCATGCAATAATGATTTGTAGTGTTCAATCCATAGATGTGTGAATTAGGGAAATTTTGTATTCTCAGTTCATGCATATGTTAGTAGCTTATGCTAAACAGCAAGTGGCTAATTTGCAAAATGTGTTAGACCCATGTTAACTTAAGTTGTTAATAGCATGCTAATTAGGCGTTTTTTTCTGTAAATTCTAATTAGCTCAGAAAAATCTGAAAAATTGAGGGTATGATCTAAAACCCGAAAACAGCATGTGGTTAAAATTTCAGGTCATTTGGATCAGTAAATAAAAAGTTATGTGTTTTCTTGTGAAATGTGATAATTCGTGCATATGATCTTAATGTGATTAGATTTTGTTTAAACCCAGCATGATTAGTGTGTTTACTGTGTGTTAAACCTTGAAATTCTGTAGTACCATGTTAGGAAAAACAGAGGTGTTCATGTGAGTGAGAAAGTGAATGAGATGAAGTGTTATGTGTAAAAACCAAGTGTAAAACGGTAAATGTGTAAATGTGTAACTGTGCCAATGTGACACTGCTTCCGTAGAGGGCAGTGGAGCTGTATCAGGGAAAAGTCCCCCTGAGAAAGTTCATTGTGTTAAGTGACCCTAAGGGCATTAGGGGGAAATCCTGGAGGTGGACAAGTACCACTGGTTAGGGTGGAGACTTGTTCTCCCGGTCTGCGCAGTCCAAGAGTCGCCATTGGAATGCCTAGATGGCGTCTATGTGTAATGTGATGTGTATATGTCCTTCTTTGGTGGTTTGGACTATGTGTCACGGCACCTAAAAATGTGTAAAGTGTAATGTGAAATGTGTATGTGACCATGTGTAATGTGTAAGTGACATGTGAATGTGTATGTGTAAAGTAAACCATGTGAAAGAGAAAACTTGTGCAAATAAAAAAATGAAACTAAATGTGGAAATGTGTTATTGAAACCTATGTGATACAAATCTGAAACCATGTGAATTCAGTAAATCATGTTATTATCATTATGTTTAATGTGCAAAGATGTTAGAATCCATGTTAGGGAATTAGTGAACACGGGCACAAGACTACATGAATGGTTGTTGAGTGATATTTTTATGCATTGTTGTAGCTCTCATGCATAGGTTTTCAGCCATGAAACCATATGAAATCAGCAACCTAAAGCATGTGAAAAGGTCATGTATGTGTTTAAAAATGAAAATCCATGCTAGTTGTGTTTCCCGTCCATGTATGTAAAATTCATGTTGATAGCTCTCATGTTTTGATTCTTAAAGATTAAAGTTTCATGAGTAAATTGAATAGAGACCATGTGATAGGTGAATTTTATTTAGAAATCTGAAAGCATGAGTTATGTATAAAATTGTAGAACTTTCATGATAGGTTGAAAACTTGAAATGACTAGCATGCTATGTGTTGCTAATTGTAATGTGCATGTAGAAACCACTAGGACTTATAAGTGTACATCATGAGTAGTGTTGCTTGCTGAGTCCTTGGACTCACTCCTTGCTTCGGCGTACAGGTATAGTTGGTGACACGACACTGCTTAAGGAGACGGTGGAGACGGACTCCGAGCGTGGAGACTAGCTAGTTTTGGAGTTCTTTGAGATTGTGTATTTCATAGTATGTAATTGAACATTGTATTAGAAGTATCATGAGAATGATGTATAAGTGTGGACATTTGTATTTAATTTCAGCAATTTAATCATGTGGATTCTAGTTCTTTTTTGTTAAACGCGAACTGCATGTATGTT